>OW386292.2:40004283-40635505 GCA_936432065.2 Rutpela maculata
TTATGAAAAAATCTTTAAAGAATAATAAGTTTCTGTATCTCTCCACTACAACACTCCATTACAACTCATATGATAATCAGTATGATTTGAATATTAGATTTTTCAAAAAATTTTATTCAAAATGTCTCTTTACACAAAATATTACCAATTTCATAAAAAACATAACTTTACTAGATGTGTAATTTTTTTTTCCAGACACTTTGAAGATATACCTATGAGATTGTCGTATTGTGTGAAATATTAACGTATGCTATTTTATGGTGGTATGGTGCTGAGGTGAACAACTCCAAGTATGAATATGGCAATGTATGACACAAATAAAAGAGCAGGTTCTTGTGAAATAATTACGCAGATTTTACATTTTAGAGCAGCCCAAGATTGTGTTCATTTCAGTTTATTTAAAAGCAAAATTGTTACATTTTATTTGTTGAGAGATTTACCGGGTGTAATGAGATTAAAATCACTCTGTTCTCGCATACAAATAAAGTAATTAAACTACGGCTTAACTGAAATGAACTTCATTTCTATTACTTCACATCCACATAGTGGAGTGAAAGTATGGTAATCCTGAAAAAATTGAATTTTTGTTTTCAAATAGACTTAGAATGTCACGAAACGTCAGATTTTAAGTTTGAGCGAAAAAAATATTTCTGTGTGTCGGTCGGTCTGTCGGGTTGTCTGTAATTCTTTTTGTGCGCACGTTTACTCTGGAACCGTTTATGATATTGACTTGAAATCTGGTACACTTATTATAACTAGATCTGGAACTAGATTATATTTTGATCGTATTCCGAGGAAAGTGTTGGGGGGTAAATGGGGATAAATAGGTAAAACAAGGAAGTAAGAGTTCATAAAATTGGGATTTAGTGTATGTACGAGAAGCCAAAGTCCTCAAAATATGTTTGGCTCCCACTGTCACCCCCATTACCAACCTCATCAAGTTAATGATTAAAAAATAAGAAAAATGCATTGGCGAAATTCAAACAATCAAAGAGTTTAAGGGATTAGGAGTACTACAGATATTTGCAAAATTTTACGACCTCAGCTATTAGGCATGAAAAAAAGAGATATTTAAATTTTGTTCAGAATTCGAAGAACACTAAATACGGTGAACATTAGACAATATGAATGTAAGTAATTCTAAGTACAGAACTGGGATTTCATCACACCTTTCAGATCCTAATCAGTTGTCAAAGTCAAATGCTTCTGGTCTGGACTCTATATCAAAGAAAATGCTCTTATTATGTTTTCCTGATTTACTTATCTATTTAACTTTCATAATAAATCAATGTATTGTTCAAGGTGTGGTTCCAGATATCTCGAAGGAAGCTCTTGTAAAACCTCTTAAAAAATCTAATTCTGCTGAAAACTTCACTGATTTGCGTCCTATTAGTTTGCTGCCAGTTATGTCAAAAATAATAGAAAAACTTTTGTATTATCAGATCATTAAATATGCAAAAACAAAACATCAAATAATGAAATAATTCCTTTAAATTAGTCTGGATTTAGAGTAGGCCACAGTACCACGAGCGCACTTCTCAAAGTATCAGACGACATAGTTAGAGACTATGAAAAAGGCAAAACGACTGCTTTAGTGTTGTTTGACTACTCTAAAGCGTTCGACCCTATTAGCCACGGATTATTACTATCTAAATTAAAATATTACGGCTTCTCCAACAATACTCTGAAAATGATAAAATCTTATTTTACCAACCGTAAATCAAAAAGTAGTAGTGAGGAATACTTATATTTCTGACTCAAGGTTGCTCAAGGTCTCCTGTTTTTTATTCTATACACTGCTTGATTTTTTTTACAGCCCTCACAACCTGTAAATATCATTTTTACGCGGACGACACTCAGATTTACAGCACTTTTGATCCAGTGCGAATTGAGCACTTAAAAACATAAATCAGGATACTAATAACCTTGTGAAATATTCACGTAAGCACTGTTTGCAAATTAATGCAGCTAAGTCTGCTTGTTTTTGGAAAGGAAAGTAACTGACAATTAATCGTACGCAATGATGAGATTTTTGTGGAAGATCAGAAATTAACGTTCACGGACAAAATAAAAAACTTACTCTTCGACCATAACTTCAAATTTCAACCTCATGTTCATAACTTCATGAAAAAATCCTATTCAGTATTAAAAAAATTATACTCATGTCATAATTTTTTAAATGAAAAATTGAAAACAATTTTAACAGAATTTTTTGTTCTGTCATTTTTTAACTATGGAGACATCATCTATAGTCCATGCTTAAATCAAGCCAATGCCTGCAGGATACAAAAGGTCCAAAATATGTGCATAAGGTTCATTTTTAACCTGAAAAAGACCGATCTTCTGTCCCATAAATTAAATTTTTTAAAATGGTCTAATAAGGACACTAGACGTAAACTACATATTGTATACTTCGTACATAAATTAATTCATACTGCAGATTCCCCATATCTAAGAGAGATCCCTCATTCATGATCGCAACCTAAGGCACTTAACAATTCCTCAACACTCGACAAGTTTTTTCAAAAAATCTTCCACATATTCTGGCGCAAACCTATATAACCCCATCCCTGCTAACATCAGACAACTCTTAGTTGACTCATTTAAAATTAGCTACAAAACATTCCTTCTTGGTCAGTGAGCAAAGATCTAGAAGTAAAATTATGTATTTACTTTTATATTTTTTTTATATATTGTATACTTATTATATTTATTTGCCATATAATTCCTGTAAAGTTATTGATGGTTGAGTATCTGAGCAGCCCCCAGGCTGGACTCCGCCATATATTGTTAAATAAAGACACTTTATTATTATTATTATTATCCAATTCTTAAAAGGGACAAAACCATAAAATTGTGTTTTAGTGTGTGTAGCAGAACCAAACACCTCAACTATTTTTTGGCATCATCCCCCTCCCACATTTTTGTTCAAACGATCAAGCGCTAAAGACACATTCGTATAGCCATAAATGAATAAGCAAGAGTCTTCTATCACCTTTAGAAGTATGTACATTGAATCACCCTATATAATAAATAAATTCTTAATATATTTTTTTGCTTATTAATTTCTTTGTGGAGTTGTTCTTATGCTAGGGACCAGTGGCGCAGCCAGAAAATTCATCTTGGGGGGGGCAATAGAACCGGCCTCCCCAGAGGATGAGGAAAATTTTTCAGAAAATGGTTGAAAACGGATGTGTATGTAGATTCCTCTATTAGATAATATTGGCATTAATTACAAAATATTTATTTCAAGGGATAATTTAGATACTGCTTTTTACTGCTTCTTTATTTTTTGGCTCATGGAAGACGGCTTGGGGGGGGGGGGGGCATGGCTCCCCCCTGGCTGCGCCCATGCTAGGGACAAGTTCCTTTCGCATTAGTTTTTCAAACTAAAATACTTTACCATCTTGAGTAAGAAAAAATTATTATAAGGTTGATAAAAAAATAAGCTTCTGTAATGAAATAAACGTATAATAGGACTATTTTATGATTATTTCAGTATATCATCTTCAATGGTGCGAAAGTTAAATGTTAAATATTGAATCTAACAAACATATAAATGCATATGCATGATTGTTTACAATATTATTATATATTATATAAGAGTTGAACTTGACAGAAAGCCGTATATGCAGTATTGAACTTGGCACGATTTCTCAACATTTAAATGTTAACTGTAATGATTTGTTGATTTTAACAAGAGCAGATTTACTTTTCGCTTCAAGCCAGGTGTGGTCAAGGTATCGCATTAAGCAATAACGCAAGAAATATAGTCTATTAGGATGTAATAAGATTTACAGTTATTGTGACTAAATTATTTCTTCATCGCTAATTATGACTTTAAAATATGCTAATCTTTTATGAAATCTCAATAATATATTTTATTGAATAGTTCGTATAGGAATTCACTATATTTAATTTCTAAGGTACCAAAATTTACAGCAGGCTATCTTGCAATAGGTTCTAAGTGTCTGCTGATTCGAAATACTGCAACAGTGTATTTTTTTAACTAGTAGAAAATATATTGAAAAATTGCATACAGTTCTAAACACTGACGACTTTGAAAAAATTTACCATAATCCCACTAATACATTTCAATCAGATATTATCTCAAGCTTAAAGAAATATTTCAAAATAACGAATGGTACAAATTAAAAAATATGAACACCTATTCTTTATGGTCTCCAATAAATTCACAAATAAAACAATCCTATACGTCCTGTGGTGTCCTATAGGTTATGCAAAGAATTAAGTCACTTGTTACCGAAACTAACCAATTTTAAATCGAAATATTCGATAAATAGTCCGGTCATGTTAGCCCTAAAAATAGGAGTGCCCTTGCATGAATTCCCAAGAAGCTGAAAATGTACATGAACGTTAGGGATACCATTATAATGAAGTTGTGAAAAGTCCCCATTGATCCCGTGTGTGCAAAAAATTTTATGCGAGGTCAAAGTTCGCAAAAATGGGTTTTTTGGATTTTTTTAGCGAAATGGTTAGTTTTATGATAAAAATAGCTTAAACAAAAATTGTAGATCTTTCAATTCTCTACAAAAATGGTCCTTACACTTTTTTTCCTAAAATTCACATTTTTTGAAAAAAGGCCATTCTAAAGTTATATTCTCCATAATATGCACACGTTTCCACGCCACCTATGAGGTAGTGTACTTGGCGCGTCTTTTTTAATGTGGTTTCCCCGGTAGGCCTACTCCACGGTCTTTTCGTTGAAGTTTAATATAATATTAGGTCTTCTTATTCAACTTCTTCTTCATCTTCATCTTCCTGAGTTGACGTAAATTGTTCAAACAGCGATACATCAGTTGTTTCGTCGTTGATGTAAGGATCATCTTCTGTTGGAGATTCAGTATTTGAACATCACTGGCCTTGACAGCTGGTGCATGCTGGTGAACAAAGTAATCCTACTTTTTTGCAGCCACATTTCGAATTACACACCTTTTTGCAGTTGCAAAAAATAGTATTTATGGAGCTTTTCTGGTACCGGTGGAAATAGAGTCTGGACTGGTTCCAATACCTTATTAATTAGCTTCCAACCCCATTCTTCTGGGTCCAGTTGATTACCAAGCCACACTTGAACCTGGTAATATACTCAATAAAAATGTAATAATAATGTGATAATTTTTTTTTTTTAATTTTTTGGTAGTTTGATAGTTCTGTTATCTACATTTATATTTCTACATACATTTTTCAATTCTTCCAATGTAAATTGACAGTCATCACTATTTTCGATGTATGTAAAAATTTCTTTCATGGCGAGATTTAATGCTTCATCTCGAGGACGGCCGGCGTTACTTCCAGTAGTCGGTTTTAAAAAGGAAACATAACAGTCATTATGATACCTGGCCTTAGCAGCAACTAAATCATGCTCGAACCCGATGCGAGAAACAATAGTTTTTGCTGTGTTATCAGAACGAGACTGAGCTACTTGAAGAACTGATTCTTTGAATGAAAGTATAGTAACAAATTCTACGCCGAAATTTCAGTGCTCGCTTTTTTTCATATTCTTTATTCAATTCATCGCCGCAAAAGAAGCAACAATTTTTAAGGCAGAAAACTGATTCGCTTACGCGTGCTCTAGTACGAGGAGGACCTATTTTAGAAGTACTGGCTTATTCCTCTTCAAGTTGTCTCTTCACTGCAGCAATAGTACTCTTCCGAGTGTATTTACGACACTGCACATGAATTTTCTCTGATTTTTGCTCTTTTAGGTAGTCAGTAAATTCATCACCTCTTTCAACACTTGCGTCAGTCAACGTCTTCATGCCACGATCAACAGTAACAAATTCACTTGCATGCAGAGGTTGATTACAAACGAAGCAAATTTGCGACATTTTTAAAAAACTCAATACAGCACAAACTTTAGTTAAGAATATTTGCAATAACCACGTCTTTTCACTACGAGGGAACGTTTAAGACTAACAGTATTTCATTGGGACCTTAGAAAAAAGAGCAGGTAGACGGACACTGCCACGTTCACAATTGAACAGTAGACAGATGTTGCTCAAGGCCACGTGGTCACATAAAATTAGGGACTGGGTTTCTTTTCATCTCGTATTCTTAGAATAATCATTCAATATTAATGTATTAGTCACGCAGACTAATAGTTTTACTTATATTATACGTCCATAATGTACATAGGCAGCATAGTCATGCATATTATGGAGAATATAACTTTAAAATGGCTTTTTCCCAAAAAAGGTGAATTTTAGGAAAAAAATGTGAGAGTTTGTAGAGAATTGAGAGATCTACAATTTTTGTCTAAGCTGTTTTTATCATAAAACTAACCGTCTCGCTAAAAAATCCAAAAAACCCATTTTTGCGAACTTTGACCTCGCATAAAATTTTTTGCACACACGGGATCAATGGGGACTTTTCACAACTTCATTATAATGGTATCCCTAACGTTCATGTAAATTTTCAGCTTCTTGGGAATTTATGCAAGGGTGAATGTCTATTTTGACCGGAGTAAAAGAACTATTTCGAATTTATTGAAAACACTAAAAATCTAAAATTACATAATAAGTCAAAATTAGCATCCTTTGGTTCAAACGTCTGTTCACCTCAATCCTACTCAAAGGATTAATATTAGTTGTAAATGAGCTAATAGACGATGCAAATTGGTATAAACGAAAAATTCACTTTAAAAGATTTCCGAAAAGCATGTATTGAACAAAATTACTTTCAGTCTAATGGTGAATATTTTGAACAAAAAGACGGCTTACCGATGGATTCTATTTCTTCTTTATTAGCTGAGATTTTTGTGTCTAATTTATAATTCTCAATTTTTGATAATGATAACTCTCTTAGCTCACATGTTTTTTATTGGACTCGCTATGTAGACGATATTTTTTGCATTTGGACTGGTACAAAAAGAAGCTTAAACCTTTACCTTAACTTTTGAACTCCTTTAATGGTAAAATCCAGTTTACTATGGAGAATGAAGAAAATAACCAATTAAATTTCTTAGATATTAATATCAAAAAATATAATGATAAGTTAAAATATAATATTTATCGGAAACCAACTACTACGCACACAGTCATTTATTATAAATCACAAAACCGCTGCCCAAGGAGTCACTACTTCCACATCCAGATTTTCTATCCAAGTCACTCACAACGAAAAAAATTTGTATGTGGAAATAATTGTTTATGGAAATTTAATAATATAATATTTGAAATCCTCTACCCCAAAAACCCATAAAACGATACCCCACATCGGTAGTGGGGTGGGGATGGTGATAGGGGGGTGGTAGTGCGGGTGGAAGAAGTAAAAAAATATTTTGAGATTTCTGGTTTTTGTACACACACTAAATCAATTTTTTTTCATCTCCTTTAATAATTGAGCCCTTAGATTCTCTTGTATATAGTAAATATCAATTTTATGGACTCTTACCTGCTTGATTTACGTATTTACCCCAAATTTACCCCCCAACCCTTTGACGGAACAAGATGAAAATATAATCTAGTTCTAGATCTCGTTAAAGTACATATTTGTACCAAATTTCAAGTCAATATCTTAAACGGTTCCAGAGTAAACGTGCGCACAAAAAAAAGTTACAGACTGACAGACAGACCGACAGACAGAAATTTTTTTTTGCTCAAACTTAAAATCTCGACGTTTCATGACATTCTAAGCCTATTTGAACAATAAAAATTTTTTAAAATTTTTTTGTCGTTACTATACTTCCACTGGATTTGAAAGTAATAATCGTGTCAAACTCTAGATGAAAATGATTTTAACATTGAATTTAATATTATTGCACAAATTGCAAGAAATAACAGATACAAGGAGTCCTTAATAGAAAAGATGGTAAAAAACAAACAGAAAAAAAAGATCCAAAACGAATTTTTTCAGTGCACCTAGGGAACCAATTAAATTTAGTTTTATTAATCATATTCCAAATTTTAAGGTACGTCTACAATAAACGTAAATAAAACAAATTTAGGAAGACTACTAGTTAATAATAAAGACAAAATGAATAAATTAAGCAAGTCTGGTGTTTATGAAATCAAATGTAGTGTCTGTGAAGCAGTTTATATTGGCCATGCAGAAAAAAGAGGGAAAGTTTAGATCTCCTAGAACAATTAGAGATTAAAAAATCCCTTAGAAATAATCGCTGTACCGCCAATGACCAACTAAATTTCCTTAATACCCCCATAATAGACTCAGTACTAAGAAACTTTTATTAATCTTTGTATTTACTCTTGAGAAAGGCCTAATAAGCCAAAACATATGTAGAGTATCAATATACTTACTTATTTTGAAACATTAAAAAACAAGTTTTCTTGTAAATAGAACCAACCAACCACAAATTCAGTTGAATGTATTAATTTTAGTTGGCCATGAGCTGTTAATATCTATACTATAATTTTCATACACGTATGATGAGCAAACTAGTTTTATAGGAAAATATATTGGAGATTACATTTCTGTTCTTTAAATTTAATTAGAATTAATTTTCTCGTCTGTCCAACCCACTAATAATAATTCCTCCATGCAGCTATATCGTGAATTCTCGATCTTTGATTCATTACAACATTATTCTTTGGATCGACCAAAATTTTTAGTCAAAATCATTTCCTAATAAGTAATTGTCACACATCTGCTAATTGCTAATACCATGGACGAAACTGGTAAAGTTCACTCAATTCTTAAACTTTGAATGTACCTGTCAATGTCGTCCACAAATGCATAAGATATTCCTCTCTTAACGCAAAACAGAGTAAGATTTTTTTATTTATCAAAAACGTCATTAAGTTTCTACCGAAAACACGATTTTTTTAGCTAGAACTTTTTGAAAGAGTACCATTATTAGATATTTTAATTGCTTCGTATACCATCAATCGTTTTGATTGGTTCTCCAATGATGAGTGTTTTAAAGTGTTTTCCTAAGTAGTATATTACCTTGACCAGATTAAGGTACCAATATGCAGAAAGTAGATAATTTCATAATAAATAAAAACTGTAATGACTGAATTTAAATAAATAAATTATTTAAGTATTTTCAATATATTTCTTTTGGTTTAAAATGCTTGGAATCCTATCATGTAATTCAATACTTCGTCAGTAATAACTAGAAAAGTGGTTGTTTAGATTGGTTCTCCAATAACTAGTGTTTTAAAGTATTTACCTATCTAGTATATTAGCGTGCCCAGATTAGGGCAACAATATATAAAAAGTAAGTAATTTAATTCATAATAAATAAAAAAGTGTGCAAGTTGTGATTTGCTTAATACCTAAATAATATTCTCTAATCTTATTTGTTTATATTTAACAATACTGGAACACTGTGATGCCCGATAAGCAGAGCTGGGCAAATATATACTTACAAGTACCTCATAAGTATTTCAATACTAGAAAGTATTTAAATACCGAGTATTTAAATACTTCTTGCAGCAGGTATTTGTATTTATACTTGCAAATACTTTATCTGAAATATTTACTACTTAGTATTTGAAAATGATCCTAAGCGTATTTATAAATACTTAAATTATTTAAATAACTGAAAAGTATTTAAATACTTTTAAAAAAGGGATTTAAATCCTTTTCAGACAGTATTTAAATACTTTCAGAAATATTTGAATATTATCTAAGTATTTGAATCTCAAAAGTATTTAAATCTCAAAAGTATTTAAATAAATATAACAAATATAATCAAATACATCAGGGAAATAGGCAGATACTCGTCAAGAATCAAGACATGTACATACTATACTATGTAGTTAATAAATACATTGTATCATTGAGTATTCACGTCATTCACGTCTTAATTCCCAGAAAGTTGGTTGAGAGCAGACATAGACAGAGAATAGTTGAACAGAATAGTAGTATTCTAGTGCCATAGTCTCTGTGCTTTATTTGGGTATTTGCAGAAGACGCAAAGGTCTACTAGCTCTACGGATAAGTAAAAATCTAATATCCAACTAGAACTGATTAAGTATAGAGGTATTAAAATAGCGCTGTAGAAGTTCATGCAAGTCATGGAACCCAAAATTTTGACACCTCAAATAGTCAAATAGTATTTAATATAATAATAATAATGATAATGATGATAACTCTTTATTGAGTCTTTATTAGAAAGTACCATTTGGCAAAGTTTAGCCATTAAAGGCTATTGTTACACTTAACTATGCTTCAAAATATTTCAGTGTTATCAAAATATTTAAATATTCAGAAAGTATTTAAATACTAAGTTTAAACTATTTAATTACTTTTGTTATTTATTATTTAAATGCTTATATCTTTTGAAAATACTTAATATTTAAATACTTTCAATTTTCTGAAAGTATTTAGTATTTAATATTTAAATACTTTTTCAAAGTATTTGCCCACCTCTGCCGTTAAGCCAAGTTCAAAAGATGATTAGGTCTCAATTTAACAACTTGTCTAATATCATATAAAGTAACTAACCATGCGAAAGTAAATAAACAAAACACTTAGAAAATAAGCAAAAAAACAACTTATTCCAAAACATAACTCACCCTCATGATTTGTTCTTAAGATGGTATGTGCTGGAAGAAAAACAAAAACGTTAATAAACTGTCAACTTCACTAGTAAAAGGACTTGATTACAAATGCATAAAGTTGTTAAGTGTAGTATTTTATAGGTCAGGAATACGATAATTGTGGCAAAATATAACCGCAAATGCACAGGACGTCATAGGTAATTTTCTACAATACATATTTTTAGAATTATTTTAGAACAAGCGTGGGAAAAATCGTACTTCACATGTTTTTTCTTTTTAACGGATGATAGGGCGGGTTTTATAAGTGTTAACTATGTGGTCGCATTTTACTACTACTTTGGTGTCCACCCACACCGCAAAGATACTTTTTATCTACTCCGGATGTCCCTGAAACAGTACCTACTTTAAAGATGTGGTCAGTTTATTTCATGATTAAGCGTTTATGTGGGGATTTGTGATGAATCTAAGAACTTTCAGGAGAATGTGTGAATTCCGGGGAGTTCCTGTGCGAGTTTGTAAATTGTCCAGTCAAGATTTTTGGAAACACGAATAAAACCTATTATTTGTGGTCAATTACATAGGCCAGTCTAAAGGCAATCAATTAACAATAGTCTCAAAAGTTTTCGAACATTTTTTGTGTCAAATTAGTTAATAAAATTAAGAGATCTGCATTTAGCAGAACATGTTTAAAAACGTTAATTAACAAATTTCAAGTAGTGGGTGCGGTACGCCACATAAATAGGGCGAATACTGTACTTCAATTCTACAGCGAGCCATTTGGTACGATTGGTCCTTACACCAAGAATATTCATTTTTAATTAGGATACGTCAACATTTTCCTTTAGGAACAAATAAAAAAAAATTATCACTCATATTAGTGCAAAACATACGTTTGGAGTACGAATTCTGGTCAAATTATACAGGGTGTAATCAGTTTCATGTCATTAAAAAAAACTGGTGGTGGGGAACGACTAAACGAACAAAAAACCTTATATAACATGGGGTCTAAAACCCATAGTTTTTTTTATAAAGAAAAATTTCGAACATTTTCAATAATATTGTATGAGAATTGCTGGAATGTTGGGATAGGCTTTTTCAAATTTTAAAAATTAGTTGCATTTGAAAAATTCTGAAAATTATAAAAATTTTCAAAATATGTAATAATATAAGAAGTATGGAATATGATAAGATAAAAGTTCTAAATAATTGATGTTCTAAAATAATAAACAGAAAAGTTACCGAAATTTTCAAAATTTGCAGAGACAAAAAAATGGACAAAAAAATTCATGTAGCTCCAAAACGGCTGGTATTTGCAAAATTTTTTACATAGTCAAAATTATTCACAATTTAGGTTCCATCGAAAAATAGTTTCTCACCGCAGCGCCATCTCTGTGCACTGCGAAGGAACAATTCTAACTGCAGTTATTTAAGGCCTTTTTAGATGTCAATTATCCGCTATTTACAAATTTTAAGTATCTTTATTATTTTACGAGATAATGACCCGGGAACTTTTAGCTGAAACACTCTGCATACGTCAAAATGAAAAAAAAACACGAAAAAGCAAATATATACATATATATATATATATATATATATATATATATATATATATATATATATATATATATATATATGTTCTTCAAGAAAAACCAACGGGGTAATCGGAAAAATGTATAAGCGCTTTTTTGTAGGAAATCTCATTCTTAACAAGTTTACTTATGTTCATTTATCCCTAAAATCGCACACTTTTCGAGATATTTGCATTCAAAATTAAAAAAACACGAAAAAATCACATATATATAAATATATATATATATATATATATATATATATATATATATTCAAGTAGCTTTTCCGGAAAAGCTAATGGGATAATCGGAAAAATGTATAGAACCTTTTTTGTAGGAAATCGTATTTTGAACATGTTTACCTATGTTCGTTTAGCCTTAAAAACGCGTACTTTTCGAGATATATACGTCTAAATGAAGAAAAACACGAAAAAACGTATATAATGAATACAAGGTGTCCCGAAACTCCCGCCTTCCCCTTTAGGTGCTAATTCTCCATGCAAAAATAATAAGAAAAGTTCCTATAAACATGTATCCGAAAATGCTTCCTAAGGGAGCTACGGCCCTCTAAGGATGGCGCAGAAATAGGTGTTTTTACTAATTATCTCGGAAATGATTTGGGACAACTTTATGAAACTTGGTTAACTATTTTCGAGTATTAAAGGTTATTGTTTTACAGTATTAGCCAAAATTGATTGTATCCAGGGGCGGAGAAACGAGAGATCGGTGTTCTTTTTTAGCAAACGAATACGCAATATTTCGTTTAGACCGCTTTTACTCGAAAACGGCTTGTCATATGGCTAATTGTAAAGAGGCTCTTTTTTATGCATAATTAACCAGGGAATCATAATCAGGGATTAAAATACTAAAAATGTTAAATGGAAAAATTAATATGTAGAAACAAAGAACACCAACTCCGACCCCTCGTTTCTCCGCCCCTGGATAAAAAAAAAATTGTGAAAAAGGAGACTGGAGAACACATGACATAAATCGTTATTACACAATAAGTGTTGATCCTACTTAAATACAAAAACACATTTTCTATGCGAAATGAATTGGACTTTTAGGATAAACAAAAACATTTACCAGAATTTTACTTATTTTTGGTTTTTTTAATGCAATAATACCAAAATAGCCATTTTTGGCATATTTTGCTGTCTAGCTCCTAAACCAACGAATGTATTAAAATGAAACCAACGTAATTTTTCTTATATTAGGGTCGTACATGCATGAAAGAAAAATGAGCGGAAAAAAAGTAGGTTTGCTTTTTTTTTAAAACAGGGGTTTTAAAAATTTCAACATCCCGTATTATGAAAACCGCGCGGTATTCCATAAAAGTTTTTTCACAAATCATCATCCCTCCTTAAGGGCATTAGTATGTGTAGTATTGTAGATTGGAAATAATAGCCGTTTGTCCTGTACAGAAGACCCCCAAATTCGGACAGCGCGACATTTCCGGCCTCGTACAGCCAAAACCGTTTGTTCTATGGCAAATGTGTAATATATATATATTATGTAGAGGAGGGATGAATCTTCAAAAAGTGTAACTTAGTAAAGAGCCCTACGGGCAATAGGGAAACAGATATGGACACATAAGTAAGATTTCAAAGTTTCAACCCCTAAAAATAGGGGACGCACATGGTGAAGCAGGGTGTAATTTTCTGTGCTTTCTTATTATGCCCTCTTAAACAACTTCCATAAAAAAAAGTCCGCAATACGCAAAATTTTTTATGATGTCTAATTCGACTGGACTATTTTAATTTTTCGAGCCTCGGTACGTTCATCGCGAAATTATTTACTGTTTAAATGTATTAAATGTTTATTAAATATTTATGCAAATTGTCCGAATCATTCAAAATATATTTATTTCATTGTTCTGAAGTTTTTAGCATGTTCTTTATATTATTTTTTGTTTGAGAGCAAATTCTACTCCGAAATGACTTATATGCTTGCATAGGGTAACCATACGTCCGGAATTTCGCTGGAAAGTCCAGCATTTTGGAGTACTGTCCAGCATTTACAAGTGTCCAGCAAAAGTCCAACATTCAGACCATGCGCCCGGAATTTTGCTGGAAAGTCTTACAAGTGTCCAGCAAAAGTCCTGTATTCAGGTTATAGTGAAGCTACAGCATTACGTTTTGCTTGGAAAATTTTTTTTTTTCGGATATTTCCACCCGCTCATCAAAAAATTTTGTGATCAAAAAAATGTTTCCCCTCGGTCATCAAAAAATGTTGGGATCAAGAAATGATTTTTCGGATTTCTGTCCCCCCCGCTCATCAATTTTTTTCCCAGCAGAAGTGTCCAGCATTCACTTAACAAAAATCTGGTCACCCTATGCTTGCATCGTATATAAATTATTATTAAATGTTTTCTGTTATATTTGTTTATAATTATCCAATATTAATTTAATTTTGTTAGTTGATTTAGTACACTTCTGTGCAATAAAATCCCGTACAGCTATTTTTCGCTATATTAAATCATTCTTCATTTATTTGTCAGTGTCAGTGTCATATTTTCGTAATTCCAAAATTAACTAAACATGAAAAAATTTTAATTCTTTCTAAAATTGAAGAGAGATGGTCCATCAGAGCAGTTGCTAACCATTATCAATTGAATAAAATTTATTATGAGTGTGAAAAAAAGTGGGAGGAGGAAGGTAGCATAAAGAGAAAAGACGGTTCAGGCCGATCGAGAAGTTCAAATCTCGTTCAAGATGAAGCACTCCTTGGCTATTTGAGAAAAAATCCGTTTCAAACAGCAGGAGACGTTGTGTTCATGAAAAATTTTCCAGCATCGATGTCAACAGCTAGCCGAAGGATAGGAAAATCGGAAATAAAAAACTATACAAGTGCCAAGAAGACCATATTAACAAAAGAACAGAAGCAAGTCCGCATTATGTTTTGTTTAAGTTGTGTCTATCGCCCGTTGGAGTTTTGGAACACTGTTGTGTTTACCGATGAAAAAGTTTTTCAGTCTTGTAATGACGGACATATGTAAAAAATATTAGGTTACATTATTTACACAATAAATACAAACGCAGTTATGTGCAGTCGTATCTGTGAATTTTTCAACGTCAATTTTTACATTTGTTATAAACCGAAATCATTCCCATCGAATGGTGTAAAAAAGTAAAAAAAACATTTGTTTTTCTTCTGGATTAACATTATTCAGATACATTACTTTTGACGTTTCACAATCAATGTCAGTTTTTTGTAATCTATATGATAATAAAAAAATATAAATTCCAAAAAGACTGATTCACACCACTTAATATTAGTGAAAACTGAATTACTTGATTTTTCAAGTGTACGGGATTTTATTGCACAGAAGTGTACGTCAAAAACATTTTAAAAATTTTTTTTTAAAAATATGAATTATTCGAAGTATAAAGAACAAATTCACAATATTCAAAATTAGAATTCAAAAATTGTATTCCGCTCTCCGGAATGTTTAAGAATTATTTTTTTCAAAGTTTCATCATAATAATTGGTAGGTACTGTTCCTGAGGATTCGCCGATTTATAAGCTTCATTGACTCGAGTATTGTATCAATTGGAGCTTGTAACATGCTAAAGTAGTAACTATAAGCTAAACGGTCAATTTTTTTCAAAATTTGAACGGATACTTCGAGAGGCTGTATGATATGTAGGTAAATTAGGGTAAATCGTCATATTTTGGCCTAATCTGCATGTAGTTTTTCCATAGCCAGGGACGTCTTAAGGGCCGGGCAACCTGGGCAACTGCCCGGGGCGCCAAACTGAGGGGAAAAATTGTTTAATTCTTTATGTACCCTTTTTAATTTAACAATAGTTAGTTTTTGTTGGAAAATAATAACAAATAATATCGGTATCTATATCAGTTAAAATGGTAATAATGCATAACAGTCGAATAACATTAAAACCTCCTAAACAATAAAAAAAAACGTAACACAAACGTTTTTGTGTAGACACGGTGTCGACCATTAAATATTTTGCATAAATGCAGGCCGGCAACGTGCACTTTTCATTCAAAATATTCAGAAAATTGTTACACCAATAATAGCTGTTTGTATTTCATATCTTACATAATTTACTGTTTATAAATAAATAAATGCCAATTTGTGTTGAGTGGAATATTAAAATAGTAAAGAGAAATCTTTCTCTAACTCTCATTATGATAGCTTTTACATGGTGTAGACAAAAGATTTTATATCACAAATTAATTACTATTGATAAAATGTTGTAAATGCACATTGATGTGTAAACATAAACTACTTGAGAATGATATATCGAAACGCAATAAGAATGTCTTTTTTATTTTTTATAAGATTCTTTTTGACTGATACTATGTAAACTGATGTCTAGACGGGCTATATCTAAACTTAAAATATGAATTTTATATTTTAAGGCGGTCGGAAGATATTGTAGAAAAACTGATATTTATTATTCATTTAGAGTATCTTTATTTTTGGATATACTATCAGCCACATAAATATCGAGGGACAATTTTGAACCACCGTGTATAGACGGTTATGTTACTCCATGTATTAAGTTAAAAAGTAGTGATCGCGGAGTCCGAAGCGATATCCTTGCACTTTAGTATATAGTACGTCCGTGAAATTTCCGTGATTACCTCAGGGAGGGGCGCTAAAAAGTGCTCCCGCCCGGGTGAAAAATTTACCTTGAGCCGCCCCTGTCCATAGCCACTTACTTACAACACACTCTGTATATACCTTTTTTCAATTTTTAAAACTAATCATCTTCATAAATAAAATCATAATATCATAATTTTCTGTTTTATACAACGTAGCTACATGATCTTATTTCAAGATGCAACCTCATTGTCACTTTCCAATTTAAAGACACCTATGATTAAAATAACTCAATAATGATTACAAAAAATATAAATATTGCATTACGTGATTATATTGTGAAATAACATTAACAGCAGAAAAAAAAATCGTTCCTTGTAGTTTCTTTTCTTTATTATAATAGTTCAGGAAAGTAATAAATGAGATTAATTAAACAAATATTTATGTAATATAATTGTGTTTAAGGACGCGGAATGTACTACAGAACAAATACTGAATATACAACTAATCGAGAATATTACGTGCCTATGAACCTTTGTTTCGTAGACTACTGCGCAGGATGGACCAAATTAGATGGGATTGGAGGTTTTCTCTAAAACTGTGGCAGATAGACAAAAACCAATATAGATGTCCTAAGCTCGATTTTCGACAAACAAACAATGACGCAAACCGCGATCTCTATCTTTTTCGACTACCGAGCTACAGAGCGATTTTGTAGAATTGGCATTTTTGGATGATCTCTACATCTCAATTACCAAGTGTCGAATCTAAAATCGAGTAACACACTCTTAAGACACTTTTTTGAATAGAATCTGTTGCTGATAAGAAGAAAATCATGCATGCCTCAATTTTCGAGATATCGACAAAAAGCTTTTGTTTTTTTTAATGGAATACGCTGTAAATTATTTCATTATTCGACAACAACTTAAATTAGCTATTCATTGATGTATCATATGTCATATTCATCTCTAGAAAAAGTGGTTAATTTTCGAAAAATTTAATATTTTTGTGAGGAGGCCATGAAAAACTATTACCAACAACAACGCTTTTTATAATATAAAATAATTTTGCCAAAAATAGGAAAAACTAAACTACAATAAATGTTCGAATTGTCTTCCATTCAGGACCGGGCCCAAGGGGGGGGGGGGGGGGGGTAGGGGGGGAGCCTCCCTCCCCAAAGTTCGGGTAGTTGGTTCTAAACGTGGTTGGCGTTGGAAAAATCTAACTAATCATCACATACAAATATATAATTTGTATTTTACACTAACTCCCACAATCGCGAAATTAACACAATAATTATTATTAAGCGATTGTAAATATTTTATTTTATCAGTAGTGTGTTTTCCATTAAAGCTAGGGAAGCAAAGCTTCCCTTACACGACACGGAATCCCCATTTTTAATATTAATTTATTATACATAAATTCATTTACTAGAAATACTAGAAACTATAGCAATGTTTTTTAAATAGAATCTATATGTTTCTACTACTGATCTAATATAATATTATCAGGTATACATACCTATCAGTTTTGTTTGGTAGTCATTTGATATTGTGATATTAGACAACAAAGTCTAACTTGGTATTTACGGAACTTTTTCCTGTTTCCACCTATTGTAGATTTTTTATCGTATTGACCACTTTGGTCAATAATTTCGACGTGTTACTGTATGGTCTTTTGGACAAAAAGGTTTATTATTATTATTCTTTTTCTTTACTTTATTTAGGCTAATTTTTTTTTTTATTTTTAATATTTTTGTTTAACAGTTCTTGTTTTTTTTATACTATTACACCAAGGATTTTTTTAATTTCTTTTAAGTAGTAAGTATTAAGTTTAGGTACATAATGATCCAACAAAGATTGAACAAGGCCATTTTTCAAACGATACAAATGTTATGTCGAAAACCAAAAAAGCCATTCCATATATTTTCTTCCACAGAAACCAAGAATTATCATAAACGAAATCAAATAAATTGAAAACAAAAGAGTTGTGACACAAAAATCCTAAGAAAATCAGGGAAATCTCAGTGAATTTTAAATATTTCGCAAAAATCATGGAATTTTGAGTCACAATATGAAAATCAATAAACTACTTACGAGTTCCTACTGTTATTTTAAATTATTTTTTTTTATTGGTACCCTATTTTGCTTATTTAAAGTACGCTTCAGAGTGTTTAAATCCAAGTTTTAAAAACGCGCGTGTTTTAGTTACCATGCAGAGCTGGAGTACTTCAAATAAAAATAATTGAAAAAAGTATTTCAAATACTTTCAGTATTTGAAGTACTTTGCTTCAAATCCTTTCGATTCTTAGTATTTGGTACTTGGTATTTGAAATACTTTGCTTCGAGTATTTGGATTTGGTATTTGGTTTTCAGAAATACTGGTATTTGAATTACTTTGCTTGGTATTTCAAATACTCTCCGGTATTTCAAGTACTGTCCCGGTATTTGAAGTACTAGACTTAACAATTTATAGTATTTGAAATATGTTTTTTGATATTTCAATTAGTTAAAAGTATTTGAAGTCCTTGTAGTTCCATGTTTTAGATATTTTAAAAAACAAATTTCACTAAAAAATTGTTACTGCATAGCTGTTTTTATTCAGTAATCAGTGTTAACATTATGTGGGCAGTGGGAGATTTAGGGGGTTGGCTATAGAGGCTATAGCCTAGGGCGGCAAAATCCAGGGACGGCAAACTTTTTGAAAAATAGCAAAGGCACATAAAAACAAAAAAATATTATTATTATTATGTACTAAGTATCAGAACATTAATTTATTGAAGAATGTGTTTTTTATTTTAACTAGACTAAAGTTCCTTATTATAGTCAACTGTACAGGGTGGTCATGCGAACGTTAGAACCTTATTTAACTTCGTTATTTTTGGAGGTACGTAAAAACGTTTAAAAATAAAAGTTATGAGAAATCACGTTTATTTTCCAAAAATCATTTCAGAAAAATAATTTAAAGTCAAATTTCTGAGATACGAGCTTTACTTTGGTTTTTTTTAAATGGAATACCCCATACATTTTTACACCATTAGAAAGGCCATAGAAAAACCTTTTTCAATGATGTATGACGTATGGAATTTTTCTTAAAAACTATAGTAGATATTATAAGTTTTATATTTTCTTACATTAAGTCATGGTCATATCGCACGATAAAGAAGTTTGAGCACGACGCCGTAGGCAGAGTGCTCAAATCTTTTGAGTGCGATATGGATAATCCACTCGGTTGTATGTACAGCATACTTTTTCTACGACCAGCTTAAAAAACTACATTAATATATTACACAAATACACACTGACAGTTACTTTGACAGCTTACGCACTAATTTGATTTTAAAATGAATAGTTGCATATGTACTTAATACACGAACTGTGATTGGTCCGTTTCATTTCATATCCATCTTAGAACTGATATGAAATATATCCGTTCAGTTACCTGGAATTGCCTACTTATCCATTCTACAGACTGTACAGAAAACAGTAAATTTACATAAGGGAGTAGAAAAAATATATATCAATTATTGAAATTCTCCATTTTATTTAAATAAAGTGAAATTAGATACTAACATGTATCTTGACAAACTAACATATTGTTTATTTTAATTTACATACTTTTGTTTTCCATGGATAATTTGATAAATTGTAAATTTATAGTATATAGTATATAGACCATTTTTTCAAGATAAATACCATGTATATAATTAAAAAGCTTTTTTTTATGGCATTTCAAATGGTGTAAATATATATTGGACATTATTTTAATCAAAATGTATACATTTTTTATTTTGATTACATTTTGGACTTACGGTTTTTGGACAATTCTGAACAAGTTTCATTAACAAAATTTTCCGATAAAAATATGCCTAATATGATTTTTTATTTTCCCCTCATATATTGGTACTGCAGGTGGCTTTGCATTTGTAGGAGGCGAATGCTTTTCTGGTCATAAGTAGATCCTAATTGGTTCCATACTTAAGTAAAATTTGATTCAAATCGGAAAAAAATTAAAAGTTATTGGGCTGTTACCATTTCAAGTGAAACACACTGTATAAAAGCTAGTGATAAAAAAAGAATTGAATTAAAAATTTTTCAATACTCAAATGACTCTGACACCCAACTTGCTTCTCAGTAGAAACAGTTTTTTATCGGTTTAATACATGCCTTGCATCATCAGCTGTAGAAAGACTCTTTTCATTTACTGAAATTATAAATGCTCCTAGAAGAAATGCATTAACTAATGGAAATTTCGAAAATTTGGTGCTATTGAAAGCTAATGGAAATAGATAGATCTCAATTTTATTATTTGTACTTGTACTTACCTAAAATTATTACTACGTTTTATATACAGTATCGGAAAGCCCTGGCTTAGGTGTTGCATAGTTTCAACGACTTAACCGACCGCCCACAATAAAGGCGTCTACCAAAGCTCTAGCAGAGGGGCAAATAGTGACACGAATCATCAAGCATCAAGGCGGAAACAAATTGAAATTCCCCAGACAGGCTGCCCACGCACATGTGGTGGGGAAAGCAGGTGGCACGATTCTAGGATGTGTTATATGATAAAAAAGAACAGAATAGTTGCTTTACTCTCGCTTGCTCTTATTGCCCATACCAAAGCGGACATTTTCCGATAGTGTATAAGTTGATTTTCTTTATTACTTTCCTGACATTTGAAGGGAAATCGACCGCAGCAATATTTATTTTTGTTGGTTTTTATATTTATATAATAATAAATTATTTTTTCTATTGTTTTTGAATGATGCTGAGTAAAAGAAAGCTGTTAATAAATAATATTAATAACAAATTATTAAGAGAAAAACTTATAAATAAAATTTTTTATGGGTATTGGAAGAACTGTGGAGCATTTGAAATATGTTAAAGTACTTGAAATACTTGAGTATTTGAAATACTTTAGAGTAATTGAACTACTTTGAGATTTGAAGTACCTAGTGAAGTACTTCAAATAATCTGAAATATTTGAAATACGGTACTTGCGATTTACTTGAAGTACTTTCGACAAGTATTTGGTATTTGAATTACTTTGCTTCAGGTCATAGTACTTGGGAATTGGAGCAGCAAGTACTTTGTCGGGTACTTGGTATTTGGTACTTCAAGTACTTTCATTGGGTACTTTCAACAGCTCTGTTACCATGGCAACATCAAAGGTAAGCAAGTACAACTCGTTCATCTGAATCTGTTACCTTTTGCTCTTCCATCCATTTGATGAACTTGTATTCTTTTTTATAAGCGTCTTCCGATTTTTGCGGTATTAACCGCGATTCTGCTTTTCTATTTAAGTAATCAATGTTAGAACTCATTTTAAAGCAATATACAATAGACAATAATTAATCCTATGTGACATATTGCAAATTAATTTTTGTTTTCTCATTTTCATGACACTGATGTCACATCACGAATTCAACCATTTTGCATTCTTAATTCTTATTTCCATTTTTTGTAGTAATAATACCAGTATTTATGATTTCAAAGTGTACCAATAAAAAAAAAGAGCGTAAAGTATTCGTGGATAACTGGTCTTTAAAACACTTGCTCTATTTCGAGCACTCCGGCTGCGCCGTCGTGCTCGAAAAATCGCGCGTGTTTTAAAGACCTCAATATCCACTTATACTTTAATATACTATTTAAATTGCAACTTTATATTCATTCGCTTAATGACGATTTTGTAAAACAATTTTTTTTTTTATAAAATTAAAAATTAGAGTAAAAATTATTTGATTATCTAAAATCACCTTTAACATATTAATAATTATTATACTCTTCGCAAATACGAAAACGAAGAGTATATTGCATTTGATCGGCACATTTCTAAAACCGTAAATATCGCTCGCAGACAAAAAATTTTCATATCATTGTGTTAGTGAACGAATTCTGAACAACTTTCAAAATATCCGTCTGTCCGTCTGTCACGTTTCTTGTAAGCAAGATAACTCGAGAAAAAAAATCCGATTGTACTGAAATTTGGACAGTAGGTTAGTGTTAGCTAGGGGAAGAACCCTATTATTTTTGAACAAAATCGATCAGTAAATAAAAATGTTATTAATGATTTAAATTTGAGATTTTTTTTAATTTTTATGTTTTTACAAAAATTTACATTTTTTCACGTGTTACGTGGTGGTGTAGTTCTTACACTTTTGACTCGGAATCCAAGGGTCCCAGGTTCGAAACCCACATGGGGTTTAATATAGTTCTTTTTATTGTTTCTTTATTTTACACTGAGTCTTTCGCCAATTTAGTTGGTACTATAAAATTTAAAATGTCTAAAACTAACATTATTTACAGAAAACTGCGAAGAGTATTCTATAGAATGTGTAACAATTATATAAAAAGTTTAGTAAACCGGCGAAGAGTACGTTTTTAGCTTGTTATTATTTGTCATTGAAAAACATTTTCTTTTGTCATGGAAAACCTGGAAAATTCAAGGAATTTTTTCAGCTACGTGAAATCTGAACTATGAAATAGCATATTTTATATTTGTTTTTTTATTATAACTTTTGGATTCGGCGGAGAAAACACATCAAATGGTAATTTTAGTTTTTGTTATAAACGTTTCTATCGCCGGAAAAATGGCCTTGTTCCGTCTTGGTTAGAGCACCCTGTATATTGTACATAGTGAATTTGAATTCGATTTAAATTTTTTAGTTTTGGTAGCTTTTCCCATATAAAGTTTTTATTTTATTGAAATTATGCAATGTAAAGGTATGAGTTGGTTTTTTTTTTTTCATCTTCCCCCCCCCCCAAAGTAGTAGGCTTCACTACGGCCCTGCTTCCATTGACATCTATACATTTTTGACACCTTCTCCTCATATTCTAGGAGCTAGTGTCGAAAAATGAAAAATTTATCAAACCACTAACCGAAGTGGTTTGATGATAGTATTCGTCGAAACAAGCAAACTTGTCTCTTGTGAATATGGGCATTAAGGGCCGGCAATTTATATTGCGGGCCTGAGAAAAATTGAACGTATTTCATCGTAATCAAACCACTAGGTTCTTCGGTTTGACTGTAGTTGCAGGTGAAAGGATTGCATTGATACAGTCGGCGAGAGTTTTCTCATTGAGCGTTGCGGTGCGCGCACTTAGAAAGAAAAAACCCGAATCGCATTGTAATCAAACCGGACAAAGTTTGTGGCAAATGTTTTCAATTATCCAAAAAATCAAAGAAATACAATTGGCAGGAATTTTGAAAGAGGGTAGAAAGAGTTATTGGAGCAATTATGAGCATAAAATCCAGGTTTACACTGTAAATGTCGCCAAACATGGAATTCAAGCTAAAAATTATCGTATGTAATATCACTAGTGCTTAAAATTTTATCGAAAATTTTCTCGAAAGCGTGTTGCCTGGTAATATAAAGAGTGCAAATTGGCAGTTTATTATCTGATTAAATCCCGACCGCTTTAGCGGGAGGGATTTAATCTTTGATAATAAACTGCCAATTTGCACGAGTTATATTAACTAGGGGCAACTTAGCTTGAGAAAAAATTTTTAGATAAAATTTAAAGCACAAGTGGTATTTGAGGAGAATATTTCACGAATAAATAATTCATTAAGTACATCTTCAATATTATGTTTTCTCATTAATTGCCTTCAGACGTTTTCTTGTCACTTTTTAGAGTTTACTGACCTTTATTTTCAATTTCCTCATTAATTTGATATACAGAAATATTTCTAAACCGACTCATATTGTCAAAACGGCAAATCTGAAACAAACGCAGTAGAAACAATGGAGATTCCCTATATTTTAAAATAATCTAGTGACGTTTCTATGGCAACTAGTAAATAAAACGAGTTGAAACCTTAGATATTATAATATATAGACTGGCTTAACACCTTTCAGGCGTTCCTGAGGTGCAATATGACGAGGAACGATAGAGAGAGCACTACATCTTTAATCTGTGAGCACTATATTATTCCCGATGTCCCGCCTGTTTATTACTATACACTCATGGTTCCGAGATTGACATAATAATTGTTCATTGATTCATATTTACGTATTTAACCCTTAATTTTTAACCTACGAAGTTTACAAATTATGTTGAGGTTTGCTTCGTTAGGCAGAGTGAATTTTAAATACAACGAATTAAAATATTGCACAGCTTTGATTCAACTAGTTACTTTTTGATAGATTACCGTATGTAAGTAGGTACCTAGGTAGGTACATTTTTAGTTTGTTTCCAGAGCGAATGTGTTTACTTGACATTTATAATAAATGATTTGCTTAACTTTGTAACTACGTTATTGAGCTATTGATAGCTGTGCTTGACTTGTTCCTGTACTATGAGCCAGGTATATTAAGTACAATCTTTGTATATTATTGTTACCTGATTGAAAAGTAGGCAAATTGAAATAGTTAGGCAAGGGTTATAGCCTTTATATTTCAGGCAGGCTTCTCTTTGGAATTGATGATTGTTTACTATATATGTGGTGTGTTTATGTTTGCTAGTACATAATACAATATTACAATTTACCAGGTAAGTTAACAATTAGTAATAAGTTAGAGAAGATATTTATAGATAAAATTTAAAAGCGTGAGTTGCCCTATTTGCCGAAAATATTTCACAAAACAAAACGTCAAAAAATTATCGCAGTGTTTGCCGCTGCAGCGACATAAAAAATTAGAGCGATAAATTTTGCATGTTGGTACTGTCAAAAGCCGATCTAGCTTGAATTACCACTAATAATGACATTTGATTGGTGCAATGTTGTGAAAAAATGGGCTCTTATTGGCTAAAGCGTTAATGAGTTAAATAATCGCCTAAATTTTTACATACTCCAAACACCCTATAAAACATTATATTATCATCGGCGAGACTTTTTATTACAATCAACCCCCCAAAACTACCCCATTGGGGGTGAATCGTAAACGGTAATATAGTTAACTACTACGATTTGGGTAGTTTTGTGCTTTAAGATTGTGTTACTCGATTTTCGATTCGACACTTGGTAATTGAGGTCATCCAAAAACGCCAATTTTCCAATAACGCTCTGTAGCTAGGTAGTCGATTGGTTTTTGTCTATCTGACGTAGTTTTAGAGAAAACCCCAAATCCCATCTAATTTGGTCCACCCTGTACAATAAAGCATATGCATCCATTTTCATATTAGTAGACTAGTTCACAAGTTCAAAGTCGTTTTAATGCTTGATAAAGCTCGTAAAAATATGAGTGGGAGCTCAATGGATTCGGAATGACGTCTAGAAAAATGTGCAAAACTTTCAAACCCGCACATAAACAATTGCAAAAGTTATAAACAAATGAAGATTGAAAAAATAACGAGTTCGTTTTTTTCAAATAACTCGAAAACTATTAATATTTAAGAAAATTTAAAGAAAGGTTCTTAAAGAGGAAGAAATTTCCAATAAAAAGGTCCCAACTCCCAAAACTCAATCTTTGTTATTAATAATTTTGATTTAATGTTGAAAATAAAGCTCCGCGCGGCGAACACTAAGCTGTTACGATGCTCTGAAACCGAATAAGTAACAATATTTTTTTTATATTAAATATTAATTTAAAATTTTTTTAAAAATTATAGTATTATTTAGACATTTAAAGGAACAATATTCCCCTGGAAAAAAATTGTTCCAGCGATTTTTCATAAAATGAGCCTATTGTTAATTAACAAATTTTTTAGAGTTTGCGTTTAATTTCAAGTCGGAAAATTGTTAAACAAAAGCCACTAAAATTATTTCGCTTAGTGGAGACCTTATGTCAACTATACATTATAGGATTATGATAATGCGATGTTTTTAATTGTTATACTCTATTAGTTATTAATTATTTAACCTAACAAAAAATTAAAAAATAAAAAGAGAGGGCGAAAATTTTTTTTTATTAATTTTAATTATTACTGTTTTTATATTCAAAAATACTATAAGATGACATAAACTTTAAATTTTTATTGCTATTTGTTTAAACAAATTTTATAAACAAATAGATAAATCACGTATTTTTGAAAAAAAAATTGCCCTTTTGTTTGTTATAAAATATTGTGATTAAAAATTAAAAAAAAATTCTTAAACGAATTTTTTTAATTTTTTATAATTTTTTTTCTTTTTCATTATTTAAATAAATTATTAAGAAAAAATTTTATTCTTAAAATTTATTATTTGCAATTCTCAACAAGATGGAAAAAAGAAAAATTTTTGTTGTTAATTGATTTGTTTATTTAATAAACAATTTGTCATTGACAATCGCCGAATGTGTTTATATTCTTTCTAAATAGAAAAAAAAACAACCGTATATATAAACATGTAAAAAAAAATTTTAATATTTTTTATAGAATTTTAAATTTAATTTTTTTTTGACATGTTTATGTATCCGGTTGTTTTTGTTATTTTTTTTTCTATCTAAAAAGAATATAAACACATTCGGCGATTGTTAATGACAAATTGTTTATTAAATAAACAAATAAATTAACAACAATTTTTTTTCTTTTTTCCATCTTATAGAGAATTGCAAATAATAAATTTTAAGAATAATTTTTTTTTTAATAATTTGTTTAAATAATGAAAAAAGAAAAAAAATTATTATAAACAATTTTCTTAAAAAACATGTTTATTTTTAATCACAATATTTTATAGCAAATAAAATGGCAATTTTCTTTTTCAAAAATACGTAATTTATCTATTTGTTTATAAAATTTGTTTTAACAAATAGCAATAAAAATTTAAAGTTTATGTAATCTTATAGTATTTTTGAATATAAAACAGTAATAATGATTAAAATTAATAAAAAAGAAACTTTCTCTTTTTCATTTTTTAGTTTTTTGTTAGGTTATAATTAATAACTAATAGACTATAATAATTAAAAACATCGCAATGTCATAATCTCATAAAGTATAGTTGACATAAGGTCTCCACGAAGTGAAATAATTTTAGTGGCTTTTGTTTAACAATTATCCAATTTGAAATATAAACGCAAACTCTAAAAAAATTTGTTAATTAACAATAGGCTCATTTTCTGAAAAATCGGCGAAACAATTTTTTTCGAACGGGATATTGTTCTTTAAGTGTCTAAATAATACCATGATTTTTTTTCTTTTTAAATTAATATTTAATAACATAAAAATATATTTTTACTTATTACAGCCGGTTTCAGAGCATCGTAACGGCTTAGTGTTCGCCGCGCGGAGTTCTATTTTCAACATTAAATTAAAATTATTAGTAATAGAGATAGAATTTCGGGAGTTGGGACTTTTTTATTGGAAATTTCTTCCTCTTTAAATTTTCTTAAATATTAGTAGTTTTCGAGTTATTTGCAAAAAATGAAACTCGTTATTTTTTCAATCTTTATTTGTTTATAACTTTTGCAATTGTTTATGTGCGGGTTTAAAACTTTTGCACATTTTGCTAGACGTCATTCCGAATCCAATGAGCCCTCACTCATATTTTTACGAGCTTTATCAATCATTAACATGGCTTTGAACTTGTGAACTAGTCTACAGTATGAAATATTGTCTATTAAAGGCAATTGTACAGACAAATTGTTTATCATAATATGATAAATGTTGCTAAAGTCTTTTAGCTACGTAATATGTATATCCATAATATACAGCTCAATGGCTGTAATCTGATTCTACAGCCACTCGAATGGCTACAGCTAAAATTTAACATTTTGAAAGCCAAAAAAAATGTTATACCACTTTGAATCACAGATCTCCTCAAGGAAAAAAATGTTTGACTGAAATGAAGAGGAAATCGAGTTGCGCCGAAAGTTTAGGAATTGTTTCAAATGTATAAACAAACATGACCGAAAATCGGGACAGATCGTCACATTCTTTATGCAGGAATAAAAAATATCACTAATTATAGGCAGATGAAACACTTCTCTTTGTTTTTTATCACTAATTTATTATAACTAAAGCGTGTCACTTTTAAACTGTTGATTCACAAATACTGAATGATAGATTGAGGGTTTTACAACAATTTATACCTAATAATTTAATCTTATAATTTATACCTACTAGGAAATGTAGTTAAGAAAGGTACAGTAATACGATTTTTGTTATTGAAACTATAATTTGAATACATCAAAAAGGGGGGCTATAATAAAGTTTTACCTGATTATTAAGTAGGTGGCTATTCCGAACTAATTTAGGTTTGTATATTTCATTAGACTCCAATAGATTTAATTTAATACTTTTTTCCTGCCTGTGTAAAACACTGATATGTTCTATTTGTGGAAAAACATGACCTGTTTGTAAAGTGTGCTTTGATAAAGTTGAATCGTTATTGTTAAGTGTTTGTGTTCATTGTACCTAACTTTAAATGGACGGCCGTTTGTCCTATATAATATACAGAAGGCATCACAGTCTGGGTACTTTACATCAGTTATACTTCTGCCGCCTAGGAGCTAATGGCAACTTGCCCTCAGCAGTCAAAAATGATATTCCCTCTATACTTCACCTCCTCTTTTGTAGGGGCAACTCCCTCCCCGCTCGCTCCCTTCAAGGGCTGATCAAGAAATTTCAATCATTTTTTCTCCTCTGTGGCGCATGGGACCCATACGAAAAATGGGAAATAACATCTAGAGAAGCACTCCTCTAACGACTTCTAAAAAGTTTTGAAAAAGCAGTTTGCGAAAAATTTTTTCAAAATTTGAGTGCACCCCCCCCCCCCCCCCCCTGGTCTAGGGACTCCTGTTTAAAATTATTCTTTTTTGTCATATATATTTTACTTTTCATCAAAATGCAACAATAGAGTTTATGAAAATATTTTATAAATCACTTTACTAAACTTAATATCAGTAGGTAAAGATTTAAATATACAGTACTACAATACTACTAGGCGTTTGCTAGAAAACTGATTTTTAAAAAAATTGTCGATAAGGTCCCCACAATATGTCCATCGCCATTATTCCATATATACAAATAAAAAACAATACCTATATAATACTTTGAAATAGAAAAAGGGACAGCCAATAGAACTATTAATGATCTATATTCTTTCTGTTAAACACGTCAGAGACAGTAGACTTTATTCTATCCACTGCCCTTTTTTTCTATCTCGTTATGAAGTGACATACATAATAAAATAACTGTTTCGATCTGTACATATGGTAAAATGGTGATGGCACTAGTGAAGATCATTCCGCATATTTTTTCAAAGATCACCTTATACCTAGTAAACTTATAGAGAATTTAGAGGAAAAGTTTATACAGTGTCGCCAAAAAGTCTGCACCATATGAGTAACTCACTTGTTCTTGACTTTTTGAAAAATTTCACTTTTAATAAAAGTGAACGTTCTCAAACGGAAAAGTGGATACAAAAATTTGTGTTAGTCCTGTTAAGTCGGAAAATTAATTTTTTGGAAATTGGCCCAAGCAGAGTAAACTTTAAACCTTTATTTTTGAAGATATCGAAAAGTGTTATTTCAAGAAGTTGCTTATAATTTTATTTATTTATTTATTTGGTACACTATTCAACAGGTGGAACCCAATTACAGAATAAGAAAATACAAAATAATTCAATACTTATCTAAGTTATGAACAAAAAGATATATACATATTATTTATATATCTGAATTAAACTAATAAACTAAACTAAATTAAACTAATACAATGCATTTGTCATATATAATACAAAGTGAACGTCAGATGTACACTCTAAATTGAGTCTAATAGTCCGCAAGTCAACAAGAAAGAACAAAAATATATTTAAGCTAGAGACATTTTTTTTATGTTTACAGCACTGCAGGTGAAAATATCTAAAGAAGTATCCAAATTATTATATATATTACACATTTGCTGAATACAAGAAAATTTCTTTATATTTGTTCTTGAAAATGGCAAGTAAAATAAATTGTTGAGCCTAGAGGCCGCCCTAGGAATTTGGAAATTAAGCATACTTAAAATTTCTCCACAGTCGATGTTACCATGTAAAATTTTATATAAGAAAATTAATTGTGATCGGTGTCTACGGTTTTCTAGACTGTCTAGGGAAAATTTAGAGAGTAATTCTTGATGTGGGTAACCAATAGCAGGATAGGTCCCATCAGTCTTAAAAGACGCATATTTCAGAAATCGACGTTGAAGCCTTTCCAAATTTTGTATGTGTACATTATAAACAAGACACCATACTATTGAAGCATACTCAAGATGTGGTCTAACAAGAGTAGTGTATAGTTGTTTTAATGTATTTATGTTATTAAAATGTGCGGAGTTTCTAATGACAAAACCCAGTGTTCTATAACTTTTACTGACAGTAAGTTCGATGTGGTTTACAAACGTTAATTTTCTATCAAATGTCACACCCAAGCCACAAAAAGTGCCAGGACGGGAAAGTGTGTGATTGTTCAATTGGTAATCAAAAACAATAACATTATGTTTTGTTGTAAATGTCATAGTGTTACATTTTGCTTCATTTAAAGGTAATTTATTTATTATACACCATGTATTAATACGATCAATATTATTTTGCAATTCAAGGCAATCATATTCACACGCAACATTGGAAAATAGTTTTAGATCATCCGCATATAGAAGGCAGTTAACAGTGATATTATCTACTATGTCGTTAATGAACAAATTAAAGAAAAGTGGCCCTAAATTTGAACCTTGGGGGACCCCCGACGTAGCTAAGACTTCAATAGATCTAACACCATGATATACAACATATTGTCTTCTATCAGTTAGGTAAGATTTAAAAAGTGTAATAAGGTTATCCGAAAATCCAAAAATTTCAAATTTTTCTAAGAGGATATCATGGTCCAGTTTATCAAATGCCTTTGAAAAGTCAGTATATATAACGTCTGTTTGTATACCCTTATCAATAGAGTCAGAAATAAACTCTGTAATATTAATTAAATTAACTGTTGAACGGCCTTTGAAGAATCCGTGTTGAGCTGTTGATATTTGATGCCTTACATGATTAAAAATAAAATAGTGTAAGATAATTTCAAATGCTTTAGCAAAATTATTTATTATTACTATCGGACGGTAGTTACAAATATCAGATCTATCACCCTTCTTAAAGACTGGAATTATTTTCGATAATTTCCACTGTAGTGGAAATTTAGAGGACTTTAGTGACAAGTTAAATAATATAGTAAGGGGGCTAGCAAAAATAGCACAGTCACGTAATATGAATGCGAGGATCCCATCATTCCCAGAGGTTAATTTAGGTTTAATTTTCTTTAATGCTGTAAATACTTCGTCTTCCGTAAAACAGGTTATATTTAAATATGAGCTACTCTCAACAACATTTTTAGGATTATGCGTGATATTTTCAGATTCAGAATAAGATTGCTGGAAAAAGTTAGCAAAAGAATTAGTAATCTGTTGAGGGTCAGATAGATATTCATTATTGATATTCATAAAGTTTGGTAGATCAGATGAACTACGTTTATAATTAATAAATTGCCAAAACGAGGACGGATCATTAATTATATTTTCCTCAACATGATTACAATACATTTTATAAGAATTATCAGAATCAATTTTTACTTTTCGCCTTAATCTTTTAAATTCGTTCTGATAAGTTACATCACCTGTTTGCCTGTATTTATTTAACGCTTTATGCTTTTCTTTGATAGATTTAATTAACGGATAGTCAAGCCAGGGTGGATATGTTCTTTTTGAAGTTTTAGATTGAGGTACAGTATTAATAAATATTGAGTTTAATTTGGAATAGAACCGATCACTAGCTTCGTCTACAGTTTCAGAATTATTTAAAAATTCCCAATCTGTATCAGCTAATGTTTGATAAAGGATGTGGAAGTTAGCTCTCTTAAAGTTAAATTTATAATTAGAATTAGATTTAATTTTATGATTTTCGTGATTTTTTATGATACTAAATGTCGAAATAAGAGCAGGATGATGGTCGTCCTCTGCAATGAGAATCTCGAGTTGACAGATTTTATTGGATAAAACTAGGTCTAGTAATCGGTTATTTTTATTTTTTACTCCACTAAATTTCTTTAGGTTAAGAAAATTTTGAAAGTTTACTAGCGCCTGAAAAGTCAATGAGGAAGGTGTATTAGATGTAAGGGTGCAGTACTCCGGTATATTGAAATCACCTAGTATTAAAATATCAGAATTATAAATAAAGTTGAGAGAGCAAAAAGCATCAAACAGAGCATGATACATCTCAACAGAGGTTCTGGGAGGAATATAAACAGTAAATATATAAAAAGAGTAGTGATTTATAACTATTTTAACTCCAACGATATCAATAGAATGTAAATTTTAAACAAAGTGTCACCTAATTTCAGATCAACAACCATTAGTGCAGAGCTAACCGCCAACATAACTCCACCTCCCCCTTCACAATGGGTTTCTAACAAATTTCGATCCGCTCTAAAATACGAAGTTATAGCTATATATCAAATTGGGCTGTTCTATTTTAAAAATAAAAATTTTCTACTTTTTTGCGCATAACCCCAGAACTGTATTTTTTAATATTTTTTTGTTATCAATAATTCTCTCTCTTTAATAGTTTCAGACTAAGTAATGGATTAAAATTATCTTTGAAGAAATAATTTGGGAAAAAACGATGTATTTCTTGGTGCATAGTTGTTCTCTCTTTTCCAATTTTAACTTTTTCAGGATTTAATCATAAAGGAGTGGACAATTTTTGTTTTTATACTAGAAGAATCAAATGTACATTATAAGGAACTTCTTAAAGTAAAATTTTTCGATATCTTTAAAAATAAGGGTAGTATACCTTTCCGACTTAAGCACCAGTACTAACACAAATTTTTGCAGCCTCTTTTTCAGCTTTATAGATTTCGTGTTGTTCACTAATATATTTTTTTTCCAAAATGGCTTGAGATTATAGAGACACCCATTATTGGTCCAAATAAGGACAATTTTTATTGGTTCAAATAATGTCCATCATGGACCACCGCACAGTGGCGAGAAATGCCAGTGTTCCACCCAAATTCTAGAGGTCGTAAATTTTAAGTTTTTGAGACATTTATTTTTTTAAATGTTCGTCTTGAATTTACCTATCGATCCTTCTAGCCGGATTTTGAAATTTCATTTTTCATCTTTTTTAAGTTTTAATAGAAAATCATATTTTTACAAAAAAATACTGTTTTTTCTATTAAATTTATTCTAACGGGCCGTAAATTTGAGTTTTCGTAACAAATTTTTTTTAAAATCTTCGTCTTTTAATCAGCTATTGATCTGTCTAAATGAATTTTTGATTTAGTTGTTGACAACTGTCAAAATTACTGTCAAATATAGAAAAATACGATTTTTAGATAAATGATTCATACAATAACCAACCTGTTATTGTTCAGAAAAATATATATAGTGTTTTCAATGTACCTGGTTCCGAAGTTGACAAGAAAATATGTATTTCTAAATTTGGCAGCTGCCATAATTGTTGTCAAACTTCCAAAGATAGATGGAAGAGCTTATTAATTTTAAAAATACCCTGTAAATGTATAGAAAAACAGATATTTATTGTTTTTGATCTGTTTGATTTAGTAATTGACAGGAAAATATGAGTTTTAAATTTGGCAGCTGTCATAATTGCTGTCAAATTTCAAAACATAGAAGTTAGAGCTTATTAACTTCAAAAATACCCTGTAAATATATAGCAAAACGGATACAAATTGTTTTTAATGTACCTGGTTTCGAAGTTGACAGAAAAATATGATTTCTAAATTTGGCAGCTGTCATAATTGCTGTCTCATTTCAAAATATAGAGGTAAGAGCTCATAAATTTTAAAAACACCTTATAAATGTATAGAAAAATAGATATATATTATTTTTGATCTGTCTGATTTCGTAACTGATAGGAAAATATAATTTTTAAATTTGGCAGCTGACATAATTGCTGTCAAATTTCAAAACATGGAGGTAAGAACTTATTAGTTTTAAAAGTACCTTATAAATGTATAGAAAAATTGATGTGTATTATTTTTGATCTATCTGATTTCGTAAGTAATAGGAATATATAATTTTTAAATTTGGCAGCTGCCATAATTGCTGTCAAGTTTTAAGGTGTGCAGATTAGAACTTATTAATTTGAAAAATACCCTTTGAATGTATAGACAAATAGATATATATTATTTTTTATCTTCCTGGTTTATGAATTGACAGGAAAATATTATTTTTAAATTTGGCAGCTGCCAAATTTAGAAATCATATTTTCCTATCAACTTCGGAACCAGGTACATTAAAAACAATTTGAATCCGTCTTGCTATATATTCACAGGGTATTCTTAAAGTTAATAAGCTCTAACCTCTATTTTTTGAAATTTGACAGCAATTATGGCAGCTGCCAAATTTAAAAACCATATTTCCCTGTCAACTACTAAATCTGGCAGTTTAAAAACAATATATATCTATTTTTCTATACATTTATAGGCATTTTTAATATTAATAATATAAGTACTGTATTTTGAAAATCGATAGCAATTATGACAGCTGCCAAATTCAAAACTCATATTTTCCTGTCAATTACTAAATCAAACAGATCAAAACAATATATATCTGTTTTTCTATACATTTACAGGGTATTTTTAAAATTAATAAGCTCTTCCATCTATCTTTGGAAATTTGACAACAATTATGGTAGCTGCCAAATTTAGAAATACATATTTTCCTGTAAACTTCGGAACCAGGTACATTGAAAACAATATATATATATTTTTCTGAACAATAACAGGTTGGTTATTGTATGAATGATTTATCTAAAAATCGTATTTTTTTATATTTGACAGTAATTTTGACAGTTGTCAACAACTAAATCAAAAATTCATCTAGACAGATCAATAGCTGATTAAAAGACGAAGATTTAAAAAAAAAATTTGTTACGAAAACTCAAATTTACGGCCCGTTAGAATAAATTTAATAGAAAAAACAGTATTTTTTTGTAAAAATATGATTTTCTATTAAAAATTAAAAAAAATGAAAAATGAAATTTCAAAATCCGGCTAGAGGGATCGATAGGTAAATTCAAGTCGAACATTTTAAAAAAAAGAATGTCTTAATAACTTGAAATTTACGACATCTAGAGTAATTTGGGTGGAACGCTGGCATTTCTCGCCACTGTGCACCGTCCAACACTGGACTTCCATAAATTATCCAAAGTTGTGATATTTGGGCGTCCCTGGGACGTCCATAGGACGTCCAACTGTACAATGAATGTCCATAGGACGTCCCGAATGTCCTGTAGGGACGTCCACTGGACATCCATAGGATATCCCTGTGCTATTAGAGTTGGAATCTATTGAAATATACAAATCTAATTCAGTTCAGAATAACCACCTACTTAATAATCAGGTAAAACTTTATTATAGCCCCCTTTTTGATGTATTCAAATCATAGTTTCAATAACAAAAATCGTATTGCTGTACCCTTCTTAAATAATCTCTTTATTGTTTAACAACCTATATTTCCTACTAGGTATAAATTATTGCAAAACCCTCAATCTACCATTCAGTAGTTGTGAATCAACCGTTTGCAAATGACACGCTAAGTTGTCGAAACTAACTAACTAACGTTTAGTTATAAAAAATTAATGAATTAGCGATAAAAGACAAAGAAAAGTGTTTCATCCGTTTTCATTATGATCGATTATCACAAAGTAACAGCTTCCACCATTCAATTTTTACTAATTATAGGCATTTATTTTTCTCTTTATATTACCTATATAAAATAAGCATCACATCAAATCATGGGCCCCGGTACCAAATTCACGGCGAGCCCCAGCACTTTAATAATTGATGAGCAGGGGGATATGATTTTTTTTTATCCAGGTCTCATAATTAACGAGCGAGGATTGCGTTTACTTGTCCAACCGGGCCTCCGGTACTACGGTACCTACTAACCCCCCCTTATGTGGGTCCTGATTCTGGCCCCATAAAAAAAAGTTTTTGAGATAAATGAAACATAAAGGTGAAACATGTAACGCGTAAACATGTAATGAATATACAGAGTGTGTCACTATGACTTTTTCACAATTTGTTTAGAATGCAGTGTCCTTTTCAGCTGTACTGGCAGTTTTTTCAAAAAATCCGTATTCTCGAAAACTACAGAGTGTGCCACTCTGATATTTCCAAAATCTGTTAAGAAGGCAGTGTCCTTTTCAGCATTTGTCTAGATACCGTAGACGGCGCTGGCAGACTATATTTTTTTCTCGAAAATTACAGTGTGCCACTCATTTTTTCACAATCTATTAAGTAGACCGTGTCATATTCAGCTGGTAGTTTTTCGGAAAATCCGTAGGAGTGACATAATATGCAAAATTTACAAGACAGCGTACACGGTGCTGACCTACTATATTTTTTTCTCGAAAACTACAGAGTGTGCCACTCTGATTTTGTCACAGTCTATTAAGAAGGCAGTGTCCTTTTCAGCTGTGTTGGTAGATTTTCGAAAAATCCCTAGGGGTGACATGCAAAATTTCTCAAGTTAACGACACGGCGCTGGCAGGCTATATTTTTTTCTCGAAAATTACAGAGTGTGCTACTCTAATTTTTTCACAATCTGTTAAGAAGGTAGTGTCCTTTCAGCTGTGCTGGTAGTTTTTCGAAAAATTCGTAGTAGTCCAATGCAATTAGTCATTATAAATAAAAAATGACGGAACCCAACTATAGTGAATGGATTTGAATGATTTTTGTTTTAATTAAAAAATAATAATAAAATTTTTAGAAACAACGAAAAATCTGAATATTTTAATATTTCTTTTAAGAAAATAATAATTATTAAAATTTTCGAGATTGTTTATAAAGAATTTGTAAAAAAATGACACTTTTTAAAATTAATTTGGAGATGGCAGAAGCTCCAAAAAGCGAAGTAAATGAATAGTACCGTAAGTGAATCTTCTAAATCCTAGCCCGAAAACGATGTAATGAATTTCCATTTTTTTTTTGTTCAACATGCTTGATAAAGTATGTACATAAGAATCTATATTGTAATTTTTCCTGCTTTTTGGTTAGGGGTGGTTCCCACCCCTTCTTGGGGGTTGTCGCAAAAAAAAACAAAAAATACACACAATCTGATAGAGAGTCAAATTATAAGAAGACAGGTCTTATACACTTTTTTGCTAAAATGCATATTTTTGGAGATTGTGAACTGAAAATTGCAATTTTCACCCCCTAAAATCAGTATTCTAAGACGTTTTTTTTAAATTACTTGAAAAATGTGAACTTTTAAAAAAATTCAAGGGTACAAAATTAAAGCTTTTGCGAAAACAAATCGAATGTTTTTTTTCTTTTCTTTTTTCTCCGATGTTTAGTTTTGGAAATATGGCTTTTTCAAAATGGCTCCGAAACGTTCAAAAAAAAAAATATATGACGTTAAAATTTAAAATTACTCAAAATCTACAACTATGAGAAAAATTGTTATTCTTATAAAAATTTAAGGTATTAAAATTTTCTTTCGATTGAGACGTATTACGAACTTTTATACTGAAAACTAAAAAAGTTACAAACAAAAAAGTAGCGCATTTAAAAATGTAGGCTCCATTTTTTTTAGTCTTATTGCTCTAATTTCTTATTAATTCATTTTTTTTAAATCCTTCTATATATTTGTTAATGCATATTATTACTAACATGTTCAATTTTTTTAGAATTTTTAAAATAATAATTTTTCATTGTGTGCCCTTTTTCAATAATAAAATTTTCATAGTTTTTTGGAATAAATCGGGTTTTTGGAAATTGCTCAGAAAATATTTTTTTTATAAAAAATGGTAAGAATACAAAAATGAAGCTTATAAAAAAACGAATAGTTCAGTTTTTTTTTACTTTCCTACGACAAACTGTCCCAGAGATATAAAGGTTTAAAGATGGCGCTTGAGCGCATAAGCAAGAAAATTATGTATTTAAAATTGAAATATCTCAAAAACTATGAGATTGATAAAACATGATATAAGAATTAAATAAAGCTTAAAAAAAAACGAAGAGTTTGGGTTTTTATTTTTTTTCACACGACAAACTGTTCCAGAGATATTCAGGCCTGTAACTAGAAAGTACTTTCAGGGCGGGCAAACAATTTTTCAGGACGGGCCCGTAAAAAAGTTCGAGAAATCCCAAAAAAAAATTTTTTTCTCCGAAAAATTTTTTGATGAAGCGGGGGGGGAGGGGAATCATTACGATCATCGTAGGTCGGGCGAAACTTATTCCAGGACGGGCGTCGCCCGTCCTGCCCCCCCCCCCTAGCTACAGGCCTGGAGATATTATGACAGTTTGAAATAATGTTGAAACTTTTCAGCTTGTACGAGCATTTTAAATGCCTGTTGTAGTAGGTAGAGAAACGAGCAATAGCCTTCTATTTTTCGAAAAATACGCAGTAAAAGCTGATTTCAAAATAAGTTTTTATAATAATAATTGTTTGATATTTTTATATCCATAACCATAGTTAATTATATATAATATTCCTAATATGTAGATGAGTACACTACTGGGTGGAAAGTAGTGATACGAATTCTATGAAAACCCAAAAACTTTGAAAATTTGTTAAATAATTTTGATTCAAATTGAACTCCCTGGTCCGTAGTCACCGTTAGTGGAACACCAAACCGGCATACAAAATTCTGAAATAACGTACGCGCAACAGTCTCTGCAGTAAGAGGATAAGCCTCTGGCCATCTAGTAAATCGTTCAATTACTGTCAGAATGTAAGAGTAACCTTTGGATGGAGGTAATGGTCCTACTAAATCTATATGAATATGGTCGAACCTACACTCAGGTATTTCGAATTTACCTAGCGGGCTCCTAGTGTAACATGAAACTTTGACAGTTTGACAGCTAACGCAAGTCTTAGCCCATAAATTGCAATCGGTGCTCATTTTGGGCCAGAAATAATTTTGTGCGACTAAAGTCCTAGTATAGTAGCTTTAATTCCAGGATGAGATAGACCATGAAATATATCAAATATCATCCTATAAATAGTGGGAACATAAGGGCGTAGTTTTGGACGAGAAACATCGTACCAAATAAATTCATCCAAATTTGGAATTTTAATTCTTAGTTTTACTTCCACATCCAGTGGAAGTATAGTAACGACAAAAAAATTTTTTAAAATTTTTATTGTTCAAATAGGCTTAGAATGTCATGAAACGTCGAGATTTTAAGTTTGAGCGAAAAAAAAATTCTGTCTGTCGCGTCGGTCTGTAACTTTTTTATGCGCACGTTTACTCTGGAACCGTTTAAGATATTCACTTGAAATTTGGTAGACAATATGTACTTTAACGAGATCTAGAACTAGATTATATTTTCATTTTGTTCCAGGGAAGGGTTGAGGGGTAAATTGGGGTAAATTTGTGGTAAATACGTAGCTGTGCTGGTAGATTTTCGAAAAATTCGTAGGGGTGACATAATATGCAAAATTTCTCAAGTTAACGACACGGCGCTGGCAGAATTTAAAATTTTTTTCTCGAAAACTACAGGGTGTGCTACTCTGATTTTTTCACAATCTGTTAGGAAGGCAGTGCCCTTTCAGCTGTGCTAATAGTTTTTCGAAAAATTCGTAGTAGTCCAGTGCAATTAGTCATTATAAATTAAAATACGTAAATCAAGCAGGTAAGAGTATCTAGTACATACAAGAGAAGTTAAGGTCTCAAAAAAAATTTTGGCATTAGCCACCCCCATTACCCACCCCATTATTAAAGGGGATGAAAAAAAAATTGATTTAGTGTGTGTACAAAAACCAGAAACCTCAAAATATTTTTTTACTTCATCCACCCCCACTACCACTCCCCTATCACTACCCCCACCCCTCTACCGATGTGGGGTATCGTTTTATGGGTTTTTGGGGTAGAGGATTTCAAATATTATATTTTTAAAGTTCCATAAACAATTATTTCCACAAAATTTCGTTGTGAGTGACTTGGATAGAAAATCTGGATGTGAAAGTAGTGATTCCTTGGGCAGCAGTTTTTTTTAATACTTACTTCCTATGCAGAGAAACTGCTGTTCAGAGCTTTTCTCCGCTTTTTTCCTAATTTGAGTGGACTATAATGCCAAAATTTTTGTTGAGACAATCAATATCTTAAACGGTTCCAAAGTAATCGTGCGCACAAAAAAAATTACAGACAGACAGAATATTTTTTTGCTCAAACTTAAAATCTCGACGTTTCATAACATTCTAAGCTTATTTGAGCAATAAAAATTTCTAGAAAAATTTTTGTCTTTACTAGACTTCCACTGGATGTGGAAGTAAAAGGAATGCTGTCATTAATAAATTAATCAACCTGTGGGAAGCCACTAGCCAGCATTTTAATCAATAATTGATAATAGTATTAAAAATAACGGAAATTAGATTAATGTCGTCAAACTGACGTCAAGTTAATATGGTACCTAGCGTTTTCAGTTTAATTGAAGTTGAATATTTATAAAGTAATTATTTTTATGACTTTCTTTTATCGACTTATATAATACATACTATAAAAAATTATGAATTTAAAATTCACGTATCTTCTCTAATAAGAGTATTATTAGAAATCCATATTTTAATATCTAAAAAGTCTATTTTTGGTAAATTCCTACCTGATTAATAAATTATGGTTAACAGAAATATATCTGTAACTGTTCACTCTGTAGAATTTACAAATATTTTTGTCATTAGAGAAAATTTGGCAGTTTCCATTTCTAGTGAATTAAAAACGGAATTTATATTTTTCACAAAAACCTTCAACTTTTCATAAACATATTATTTCAAAGGCATCGGTACGAAAATACCCAAATTTTCGTCAAAAATTTCGCCACACACAACATTCATATCACGAAAATTATCTAAGATATCTAACACCCGAAAACCGCAAAAAACTATGACAATACAAAAAAGTCAGATTTTTAATTCAAACAGCAACAACATAAAAAAATGCATTACAAAAAAAATAATTTTACAAAAATGCACGAAATCAAACCTTAAAATAATATAAGAAATTAGTTTTTATCAACATTGTAAGGCTCGTTCAAAAACAATTTATGAAAAAAAAATCTTAGTGTGACCAAATGGCAGTTTTTTATGAGGCTTCAAAAATCTTTCAGGAATCTCGTTTTTTAGGGAAAATAATAAATATTTTTATTTGCAATTTTTCATAACGGATTGCTATGGAAGCGCAAAGGGGACGCAGAATAGTATATTATATTACTAGGAGTAGAACGCACTCTTTTTTTGTATTGAGCCCAGGATTTGCGGCTTCGGCTTCGCCTCAGCCGCAAACTGGGCGAAACACAAAAAAAGGCGTTCTACTCCGTGTAATATATACTATTTTTTCTTCAAGCGTATTAAAATGCAAAAATTCATTTATTTATCATAAATGTACAAATATTCAAACTACAGTCTTACATGTTGACACAATATGACAAGTGGCTAGTGGATAGCGCGCCACCGGTGGCTTTCGGTATTAACATTATGTTACTAGTAAAACAATACCCACTACGGCGGCGCTTTCGGAACTAACATTATGTTACTAGTAAAATAATGTCCACTACGGCGGCGTTCGGTACTAACATTTTGTTACTAGTAAAACAATGTCCCAGGCGCGCAGCCAGGGGGGGGGCCATCGGGCCCGGGCCCCCCCCAAGCCGTCTTCCATGAACCAAAAAATAAAGAAGCATAATCAATCACTATTAGTACAAATAGTCCCTTCAAATTAGGAAATATTTAAGAAAATTTTCTCACAATTATGAGGCCTATAAAAAGTGAAGTATTTGGGTTGTCTAAACATGATTTTCACCCTCCGCAGTTCTAGAAAATGGTGGTTTTTGAGAAATATATACATATATATCAATTTTAGCGTTTTTTCGTCTTTTTCTCTATATTGATGAAAACCTATGCATTTTGGTGAAAAGTATCAAGAGAGCAAGGTAGTAGTGCATAAAATTTCCTATAAATTTTGTCTCTACATTTTTTTTCGAATTCCGCTTAGTTTCGCCGCTAGAGGGCGCGAAAGAAATAAATATACATATAGACTTTTGCGCCTTTTTTTATATTTTGAACCAAAATTATGCATTTTTATGAAAAATTACAAATTATTTACTTTAATTAATTACAATTTACAAAATTACATGGTGTTTTCTAGTTTTTTTTTTTTTTCATAAAAATATATATATTTTATGTTCTACAACTTTGATCTCACGTAATTTTTCATAAAAATGCATAATTTTGGCTCAAAATCTAAAAAAAGGCGCAAAAGTCCCATATGTATATTTTTTCGTGCCCTCTAGCAGCGAAACTAAGCGGAATTCGAAAAAAAAAAAAATGGTAGAGACAACTTTTATAGGAAATTTTATGCTCTACAACTTTGCTCTCTAGATATTTTTCACCAAAATGCATTGCATGGTTTTTCCTCAAAATGGAGAAGAGGACGAAAAAACGGTAAAATTCATATATATGTATATATTTCTCAAAAACCACCCTTTTTTAGAAATGCGGGGGGTGAAAATCATGATTAGACAACCCAAATACTTAACTTCTTACAGGTCTCATACTGTGGGAAGATTTTCCATAAAACAGCGAAAAGTTTTTCTCAACTTCTGGGGAGGCCGGTTCTATTGGCCCCCCCCAGATGAATTTTCTGGCTGCGCCACTGCAATGTCCTACTTCTACTTCTGTTTTTGGTGACATAATTTAAACATTTTAATACGCTTGAAGAAAAAAGTAATTTTAGGTTGAAATTATTTTCACTAATAATTGAATTAACTTAATTCATGATAATATTTTTGTATGTTGAAATTAATTTCATGACAATGAAATTAACATAAAATTAATTTCCCTTAATTCAATTAAGTATAGTGAGATTAATTTCAAAACAAAAATATTATCATGAAATCAACTTCACGTTAATTCAATTATAGTGAAATTAATTTTAACATGAAAAGATATTACAAAAATTATTTTGCTGTGACCTCTCTGCGCTTTCGTAGATTACACCTACAAGGTCTATTATTTCAACAGATTGCTTTAAAAAAAATTATTTATTTTTTTAGTTATTTCGGTTCATGTAAAATTGGAAATTTTTATTTTTTCATTTTTTGCAAAAATACGAAATGGCAGGTCGGATTTGGCACCATGCAGTTTTATTCATAATTTATTTACATACGTTTTGATTTTTTTGTTGTCCTGATACGATAAAGAGAATCCGAGATATGAAAGAAAAACGAGATAAAAACACGTTTTTCAAAATTAAAACTTAGGTTCTCAGATTGACAAAACTTTACTGTAACATTCTGATAACATACAGTTTGCATTTCCACAAAAAAAATGCCGCCGTCCCTCCCAAACAATATTAAAAAAAACATAGTTTTATTCTACTATTAATTTTTGAGTTAATCACGAAAAACGCACAATTAAATGTGACAGAAATAAGTGAAAAAACACTAAACCTTATAGGTAGATAGCTGGTGGCAATACGGGTATATGATTTCATTGTGATTAACAATAATATGGAATGAAGATATTAATATAACAGATCGATTAGAGTAGCTACCAAGGTTGGTTGCTGCTGATTTTTTAAATAAATGAATTTCAAATTTGCAAGAAAAAAATCGCTCTTATATTATTTTATTGTTTCAGTCATTGCTATAAAATTGTGCATGTGTCCAAAAATATAAATAAAAATGGTTAGCTGAAATCCATGACTGATTTTTTTATAAAACTAATTGTTAATTTGCAAAAAGAGCGCTATTAAGTCATTTCATTGTAGTTCGCATTGTGTTGAATTTGTTAGTTTTTATATCCATAAATAGAGAAAAACATTGGCTGACGTGTACATTGCTGATTTTCAGAAAGATTCCCAATTTACTCCAAAAAATGTCAAAGTAAGGAAATAGTCCAATCAGATGGGGATTTTGCCCTACAAAAGGTGGAGAAGTAATGATTTTGATATATTATAGTAGAGTAAAATCTGGAAGTAAAGTCGCTTAGTTTTCGAAAAAAAAAAAACCGGCTTAGAACCAAACCAGACTTAGTGGGATTCTTTAGTAAGATAATCGTGTACACGAAATCATTTTTTACGACATTTTTTGGTGGTCGAGAACTTTTTTATTTCGGAAAAACTCAAAAAAATAGATTTTTAATGAAATATGTTTTTTAACGTCTCCACTGCTATATCTCTGAAAATATTTGTGCTATCAAGCTATTTTTTTTTTTTTTTAGATTAAAGTAGACACAATAGCGCTTCGAACAACGTCCCACGTGAACCCGATTTATTTTTTTTTTAAGTTGGTAAAATAATAGGAAACTCAAACCTGTTACTTTCAGTAGCTTAATTTTAGGCAATCGAGAAAAAAATTTATTTATGAAAATTTGCATATACATGCTGCGTACAAATTGAAGCCAATAGTTGAAAAAAGTTTTTAGGATAAAAATTTTTCGAGTCCCGTTGATAGTATTGAGTCAGCGATTTTTTTTTTAACGGGCCAAAGTCATATTCTTGCGCGCTCGGCTGTAGCAAGTCTGCCGACTGCAACGATCTGACGCATGACGGTTCCGGCCGGGGTGTATGTAGTAGTTTAACTTATATCAATAGGTACAAAACCAGTAGTGATCAAAAGATCTAGGGGATCAATATTATTGTTCAATATTTCATATATTGTACAGTAGTATTGATCATATGTTGTACAAAAAATATTAAATAGTCTCCTTTTATTAATAAAAAGACGTACTTAGGTAGATATAAATGCCTAATCTATAAATATCAATCAATGTTACTAACTACCCATCTAATTAGTAAGTTTATTAGACATTTTTAAATGAATGAAAGTAAAAACGTACGCATAAAATGAGTTTTATTGTTGAAATCAATTTTCTATTTGGATAGATAAATGTGTAGTATGTAGTTTATGTAGGCCCTACATTAATAGCATCCTAATTCGTTCATATCTGCCTCGAAATCTTTAATAATGTTACAGGAACGACATTTGCACTCGTTGCAACATTTTAGGCCTTCCTTAGAACAAGCACATTTTCGATTGTCACAATTTTTATCCGAACAATGAATATTTAATGATTTTCGACAACCGCCTCTTCTACGCGACTAATCTGACCAACCCTGCATACTACAGTACCTAGAGGTAAAAAATATGCAAAACTTCGGAAAAATGTCATATTGAACGGATTTCGTTCATTTTTGGCAGTATAATAGTAAATGCTTCACAGAAAAGTTTCTATATTGTACGGAGGCTTGCTAATTTATAGGGGGTGGATGCCACCCCCTCAGGGTGTGGCACTTAAAAAATATATGTATTTATTGGAGCTGAAGTAGAATCAAATTTTAAGAAGAAAAGGTTCTATGCAATTTTTCACATAAATTGATAGTTTTTGAGTTATAACGACTTCAAAATTGCGATTTCAGCTAAAAAAATATATTTAACTCTCACTCTAAATAATTATGTTATGAACACCTGGATGCCAAATGTAAACTTAAATATCTCCGAAATTATTAATCCTACATCAATAAACAAAAAATATAATCAATTCCCAGTTTGTACTTTCTGTAATTGGTCTGTAACATATTTTCGATAAAGTAATACTTTTCGAGAAACTTGACGAAAGCCGTTAGGAAATACCTTTTTTTTAAGCTAAAATCGCAATTTTATAGTCGTTATAACTTGAAAACTATCAATTTATGTGAAAAATTGCATAGAAACTTTTCTTCTTAAAATTTGATTCTATTTCAGCTGCAATAAACATATATATTCTTTAAGTGCCACCCCCTGAGAGGGGGTGGAATCCACCCCCTATAAAATAGCAAGCCCCCGCACAATATAGAAACTTTTCTGTGGAGTATTTACTATTATAATGCCAAAAATGAACGAAATCCGTTCAATATGACATTATTCCGAAGTTAAAACCTCTAGTTACTGTAACTAGCATGCGAGGTGTATTAATTGCGTCCCAATTTCTCATTTAGCGCTAATAAAAAAAATCGCTGTTGCCAAACGGTACACTTTAGGTAAAAATATATTGTTTCAAAAACTTTTGTGATTATTAGGCTTTATTTTCTTCGCTGCATGTATGTAAATATTTTCAAAAATAAAAAAGTTTATCGATTGGTGAAGATTTCAATACATAAAATATATATTTTTAGTTTATCTGATTTTTAGAGAAATGAAAGTGCGAATTGTACCCAAACCGTTTATATTGGTAAAAGCGCTACAGTGTGACCTTTAATTTGATACAAAACAAATTTCGTTACCTTTAATAGTTTTAAAAACAAAAAAAAACAATTTTCTTTAAAAATACATTTTTTTCACTTTTTATTGATTTAAAAAGTTCGAGACCACAAAAAAATGTAAAATATGATTTCATATGCCCGGTGACATACTCAAAGGAACCTAACATGTTTGACCTGGTTCTAAGCCAAAAAAAAACGACACGATAGACTTACGAAATCGCTGCTCTAATATGTTGTTTAAGTCGAGGCCTTGATAAAAAAATACAAATTTTCGAAGGGGAAGGCGCGAGCCGCCATTTTGAAGTAAAGGTGCAAAAAAAATTGGTTTCTTCAAAATAATTCGGCAACGCTCGATCCTACGAGAAAAATGTTTGAAACAAAATTGAAGAGGACAAAATTTCCTACATTTTTTGTATACACGTTTTTATTGTAAGTCTAATGTTTAAAGAGGTACAGAAAGATGGATTTAAGAAGAAAAAAAATTTTTTTTAATGTACGTTTACAACACGACGTATTACGAGGCACCCTGTATACACATACAAGCAAAGGAAAAAGAAAATAATTGTTAAAAACATTAGAATATATCTTGCGCCTACCTATATAGCGACAAAAGCTTTGTAAAAATAACACAGGACGGCAAAACAAGTTGTGTTATTTTGATCAGAACCATCTTATCCTATGTTTTTTGACATGCTGAAACTGATTCTTATATTTAAAAAATCTACCGCATCAGTTTTCATTCCCTAAAAACGGCAAAAAAGAAGGTCTTGTCCTAAGGTTCTGATTTAACTTTTCTGAAGTATTTTGATGTGCTGAAGCTAATTTTGGCAAAAAAACTGACATGATAGAATTTTATTTTATCCAAAATTGGCTTCAGCGCATTAAAATACTTCAGGAAAGTTAGATCAGAACCTTAGAACAGGACCTTTTTTTTGCCCTTTTTAGGGGATGACAAAAACTGATGCGGTAGATTTTTCTTTAATATCAGAATAGGTTTCACAGGTTTCAGCATGTCATAAAGCATGGGATAAGACGGTTCTGATGAAAAGAACAGCCCCCCCCCTTTTTTTTGTCGGATTGTGTAATTATTATGAAGCGTCAGCCAATGAAAAATCAGCATAGTAGATTTCAGCCACTATTTTCTTTATGTTCTTTACAAACAAACAAAGCTTTCTGCAAAGTTGCTGCGACACGGTAAAATAATATAGAAGCGTTTTTTTACCATTTTTGAAAATTCGGCCCCTTTAAACGCAGCAGTACACAGGTGACTGAAGTTTGTTTTAGATTTCAGCCGACTGCATTTATATCAATGTCATATTGACAAGCAACGTGTAAAAGAAGTATCTGACACAATAAATCATATAGGAGCGTTTTTTTTATTGCATTTTTAATTAACTGATAATTAAAAAATTAGCAAGCCGTAATGACTGAAATGATTTTTTCGGCTTTTTATTATGACCCTTACACTTTTCAGCTTCAGTCACACAGTAAGATCATATAGAAATTTCTGTCACCAGCTCCCTAGCTATCAATTTTTGTCCAAATTGGATATGACTATAGTCTCAAACTGAAGAATTGCATATGCTTCAAGTCGTACTTTTAACACTTTTGGAAAAAGTTTTAATTTTCAACATATTTGCAAAAAATCTTTCTTTAACGCCTCCCCCCCTTCCCCCAAAAAAAGTTTAGCTGGCAGTTGATTTTGGTCAACTTTTTTTATGTTTACCTATGACATCCTACAACAATTTTCTGCAACAAAATTTCAGGTCGCATCCATTTCTAAGTGAAAATCTAAGTGCACTCCACTAGTTGGGATTAACTCGAGCACCAACCCCTTGAAGTCTAGTGTAGTGATTATACTATAAGGTATAAATGAATATTTACTATATTGTTATTAATAAATAGGTAATAAATAATTAAAAAACATCAAATTAGAACAAATCAAATAAGGAATTCAGTTATTAATTATAATATCCGCACTTTTGGCACAAAATACTTTTTTTTAACAAACTCTCCAATCACTACATAAACTAATGTTAACATCACTGAACTTTTGAATTTGTGTCGTTACTTGAATAGATTCCTTACCTTTTATTTACTACCAAATTTGAATTACACAATTTATGAATAAAACAACCCCACCACTGAAAAAAGCTCAATGATCAGCGGGTATCGATTGCAGTAAAAGTGGTAAAAAATTATATGCGAATTTGGTCATTATTGGTAATATTCGCGCAGCCCGCAATGCAGATCAGTGTTATAAAGGTTGCCTACAACACCTCCGAGATTACTTTTCAATGTAACTTTCTTTTAATTTATGATATTAATCTTATTAGGTTCTTGTATTGATATATGTATTATTACATCAACATTTTCATTTTCGTTACCGACTTAGTGGATAATCTATTCCTTGTTTAGATAAACCAAGGACTACCGCATTCATCTTATTCTCGTAAAATGCATTTTGGTATCTTTTGCACAGGCAACTATTTATTCGACTACTTGTAAATACAGTTGCCTGCCGTTCTCAAGGACTTTTCCAAATTTCTAATAGAGTGCGCTTGCCTTTCAAATAATATAATACTACCAGGGTGCACAGACAGGAATTCCACTTTTGCGCGAGGGCCGCCGCATGCGCGATGCGCATTATATGCTCATTACCGTCTGAACCAAGTCTAAACGACCAGTCAGAGACAAATAAAGTATGGTACAACCAAGCCCGATCCTACGGGGGGCCCCAAGAAAGGACACAAAAGGAAGAAAATATTAAGTTTTTCATAACTTTATTAACTCTATACAACAAAAACGAACAAAAAATACGAACTTATTAAAAATTACCCCCCCCCAGAATAACGATCCAAAACCGCCCTTGGGTACAACCCAGCTATAAGTTATTATTGTTTTACCAGCGTGCTGTAAGCATTGCTGCCACTCCCAGATATACAGCTAGACCTGCTACGTCCACGCTGGATTGGATTAGGGTCATGCTTGTTGCCAGCAGCGAGAGCCACATGGCACATGGTAAAGAAATGTGTTTAAGCTCCCTTTTTTGTGTGTTTCGTTCTGGACTTCTGCCTATTCTGAGTCTTCTTGTGAAACATGTTGCCGCGTTGTGTCGTAATATGGAGTGTTTAATGCTCCTCTTTTTGTGTTTCTGCTTCTTCGAATCTTCTTTTTCTGAGTCTTCTGATTGCTCCCCAGGTAGCAAGGGTACGTTATAATGACGTCAAAATCTGGTGATTCTGATCAAAAAGGCGTCAGGGCACTAAAAATCGACGACAGAATGACGTCTTATAAATGACATTAAAATGACGTGCTACACATCACGTCATATTGTCATCTTTTTTCGGTGTTAAATTTATTTATATTTTATCGGATTACAAACTTTAAAACTCGCTAATGGCATTTTGTTATCGTAAGCAGAGTGTAAAGTTTAAAAAAAATAAACCGTGTCGTGGCGTTTTTATTCGAGGATATAATGTTTTTTAACATTATTCAAAATAATTTACATTCGAAAGAGTTTGCAAAGATTCGGCAGTTTATTTGTTTAAATTATATTTTTATCTATTCTTTTAATAATAAAATTAGATGAAAATGCATTAAAAAGTAAAATCTATCCGTTGCGTGTTCCGACTATAATTAAATAAGTCTTTAGGTAAGCAGCCTCAGAAAGGTTGGTGGCCGAGTGCTTAAGGCGTCGTCTTCAAACATTTTTAAACCCTATCCTTTTTCCACCACATTTTCCTGGCGTCAAGGAGACCACCAGGTCGGCAGTTCTCGTACGGGCTTTTTCGTTTAGTTTTTCACCCGAGTCAGCAGCCAAAATTTATTTAGTGTTATAACCAGTTACTAGTTCTAAGTTTTATATGTATTAGTTTTAGGCCTTTGTGGGCAGCATTATTTTCAAAGGTATTATTAATTTTAAACCCACGCTAGGTGGGTAGGAATTTTAATTGTTCTTTATATCATTGTCGTCAAGCCGAACCGAACCTGATCCGCCCAGCCCTACAATCACCACGGCGCTACGCGCTGTGGTTGTCTGGCTGGCTCCGGGCCAGGTTTCGGGGAGGCGCATATGTATCTATAAATGTTAATAAATTTTATTTGCTTGCTTGCTTGCGTCGTCTTCCAAATCATGAGGTCGGCGGTTCGGCCCCTGCTCATTCCGTTTTTTTTTTATTGCGAAAAAAATTTTAGTTGTTTTTTTTAAGGTAATAATTGCTTATGGGTTTTTTCAATTTTAGGTCTGTTTTAGACCATTAAATATTCTATTTATGTTGTAGATGACGATATTACACCTTCACCGTTTTTTCTCCAACACGCTTCCCAGGTTTGTATAAGTACCTCAACTTAAAACTTTAATTCTTAAAATAGTTGACTCCTGACTTCCCCTCCACCGCTCATCAAATTTGAGATAAGGAAAATTTTTTTTTTCGGATTTCTCCCTCTCTGCTCTTCAATTTCGAGATCTGGGGAAAATATATTTTTTTTAACGAACCGCCACTAATACTAATTAATGTAATAATTACATTGTTCAACAACTACTCGTACTTCCCAGGTAACACTGGTGACAGTTTAATTAAATTAAATAAGTTCTTCTTAATAATTATAAATAAATAAAAATACTAGTAACTCGAAGCGAGAACCTGAAAGATTTTCATATATTTTAAATAAGGCAAGAAATTCAATTTCACATAATAAAGACTTCATTCACCACCATAAATACTGCTTTTAGCATCCGAAATAGCGGTCGCCAAGCTAGCTCGGTTGAAGCGTCAGTACTGTAATACGGACAACGGGAGACATGTAGGTTCGAATCCTACGGACCGCAATTGGTAAAGGTAAGTAAAAATGAATTTAATAACTTAATAAATATTATAATTTGCAGGCAACCCTTGTGAGAAAAAGTTGGAGTGATGGTAAACAATATTAGATATGTTAATGTAAATAAAATTACGGATGGCTAACAAACAAATTCATTAGGACAAAACTTATTTATGCATTAATTATTTTATTTTTATCAAGTAGATTACTAACTAGTATGTAGTTTTATATGTTCCTATTACTAAAAACCTGTGGGGGGATTACCAAATATAACCTGAAAAAGACGTCATTCGTCTGAGACATTAGGAAGTCATTTTCACGTTTCATTTACGTCATCTAACTCGTCATTTCTCGTCACTCCTGACCATTTCTTCACGTCATTTTCACGTGCCTTTGCTACCTGGGTTTTTAGTTTGTTGCTGTTCGATGCTGGCGTTTTCTTTAGTAGATGCGTTAGGTCCCTTCCAGTGGCGGCTCGTGATATTATCTGCAGAGAGGAGGCTTGATATTTTGAAAGACAATTAGAGAAATTTCTACAAGTAAAAGATATTAATTTGGAAGATTGGAAGATTTGCTGCTTCATCCAAAGGGAGGCTCAGTCTCCCCTGCCTCCCCTGACGAGCCGCCACTGGTCCCTTCCTTGGGTATGTTCTCAATACTTCGTTGCGTATATTTCTAAAGAGTTGATGTTTTGGGTCGCTATTTTCGTCTTGTTGTTAGTTGGACGATGTCCCTTTCTGCTCTTCTCAAAAACTTCTTCTGTTGACTTTTGTTGTTGCCGCGTTTTTTACTCCATATGTCATCGTTGGCCGTATGACGGCTATGTTGTACATACATTTGGTAAGATCTCATGATAGTTTATTTTTCTCAATGAACGGTAACTCTATCAGGGTTGGAAAAAAAATCTGTTTTTTTGTTTTAAACAGTTTTTTTGTTTAAAACAGTGTTTTAAATGGTATATTTTGACACTACCCTGCCAAAAATTCCACATAGAAACTTATAAAAAAAAAGTGATGCGGTTTTATCGTTCCTATAAGTTATATTAGTATTATACAGACAGGATTTTATCTGTTTTATTAAGTTTTAACGCAGTTCACCGCGGATCGTAGATCGGGAAGCATCGAACGTATCGAGTGTCTATAAAAGTGTTTTTCTTTAAAATAAAACTCTGCAAATTTAGTTCGAATAAAAAGTGTCGATAATCAGAGTACCAGTGTAAAGTGCTAAAATGTTAGGTAAGCCCCCCGAGGGCGGGGGGTCAAGTGATAAACAATTAAGTTCTAGTGATGGAATTAGTGATAATAATCTTGTTCAATGCCTGAGCGATACGGAAATGCAAGACATGAATCCAAATGATAATGGCTCTAACACGCTAGAACAGAATAGCCGCTCTGTTCATACGGTGACAGGTGATAATACTCCGGAAAAAAGTAAGGTCTTTAATCTACAAAAACCAAGTTTATATTCAACAAATATCTATGTTTTTATTGAGAAAACGAATGATCAAAACATAGGAAGACTACATCCCATGTATGTGGGTCATATATTACACAAGAAACTTAAGATTCCCAATATTATAAAAATAGAAAAAGTAGGGAAAAACCGAATTAAAGTTCAATTAAAAACCATTAAAGATGCCAACAATTTGGTTAAAAACGATTTACTTAAGTCTGAAAATCTTAAAGCATTTATACCTAATAATTTATTATCTAGAAAGGGAGTTATAAGACATGTTGACACTATATTTGACGAGAAATATTTGTTTGAAAATATATTATCTCCTAACACTATAATCGATGTTAAAAGAATGAAGCGTAGAATTTCAATCGACGGAGAACCGGCATTTGTACCTAGACAAACTGTTGTAGTTACTTTTGAGGGTAGCTCATTACCCAATTATATATTCCTCAATAGTGTAGCATGTTCAGTAGAGCCCTATGTCCAAAGAGTAATACAATGTTACAAATGTCTAAGATACGCACATGTTGCTAATCAGTGCCGCAGTACAAGCAACTTATGTATCAACTGTGGTAAAAGTAAAGAAGATAACCATAAGTGTAGGGAACCTCAAGATAGTTATTGTATATACTGTCAAACTAATGAGCACAAATCAATATCTAAGAAATGCCCATCTTATATAACTCAACAAAATATTAAAAAACAAATGGCATCCTCTAACTTAACATATTTAGAAGCTAGAAGATCCATAAATAACTCATATGCTTCAATTGTATTAAGTAATAGGTTCGAACCTTTGGAAAATCATAATGAAAATAAGTTTCCCCCACTTCCCACACCAAATAAACACCCATCTAGAAGACAGTCTTTTTCTCAACCGTCTACATCTAAAGCACATACACCCATCAATTCTTCGGCTTCACAGCCTAATCCTCAGCTTCAACCAAATAAAAAACGAAAAATACTATCACCCATAAATGTAACAAAAACACCTCCACTGTTTCCTTTCAATTTCGGGCCTAAAAACCCTCTTCCCCCAAATCCTCACAGTACCAACCACGGTGAGGTACAAGACGAGGATTTTAATATTCAGTTCATTGAGAATTTTTATAATTTTTTCCGAAGTGTGCTAACTGACATAGAATCGTTCGAAGAATTAAAACAAATTGACAACCAATACCTCAAAGATAAAATTATTAATTTTTATACCAATCCTATTAATGGGTAGTAAACCTAAAAACAGTTTAAAAATTTTGCAGTGGAATGCACGTTCCGCTGTCTCTAATAAAAATAGTTTAATTAAGTGTCTGAATGAAAATGAAATTGACATTGCACTAATTTCTGAAACCTGGTTTAAACCTAACGTTAACATAAGCATTACTGGCTATAATATAGTACGTAAAGACAGACTGGATGGCAAAGCCGGTGTTGCTGTATTAATTAAAAAATCACTTTATTACAAGAAATTACAAATACCTAATTGTATTCCAGAGGAGATATTAATATGTGGGGTAGAAATTCCATACGCTAATAACTCAAATTTGAAATTTTTCTCTGTATATTGTCCACCTAATATAAACAATCTGAGAAATAACGACTGGACAAATTTACTCAACTTGGTTAACCCTCCTGGTATCATTGGAGGCGATTTCAATGCCCACCATGTTACTTGGGGTTCGTATAAAAATAATTTGGTAGGAAAACAAATTCTAAGTGCATTGGATAATTTAGATTTGATCATATTAAATAACGGCTCACCTACTAGATTTACCCATCATATGCAAAATTCAGTTGTAGATATTACCATCAGCACCCCAGATATAGCCTCAAAAATTAATTGGCAAATTACTTCTGATAATTTAGGATCAGACCATTTTCCTATTCTGATGGAAATAAAAGGAACTGCAGCAGTAAATAATAATATTACACATCCTAAAACTAAGTGGAAAATCAACAAAGCTAATTGGCCTCTATATCAGAATTTGACAAATACGTATTTTGCAAATATTCCACAATTTCATGATATAAATCAGAAATATAATCACTTTATTGAAGGGATAAATCAAGCAGCATTATCATCCATACCGCTCAATAAACCATATAGAGGAAAAAGCCGTCCACTACCGCCTTGGTGGGATTCCGAATGCAACGATTCTGTCAGTACTCGAAAAGAGGCTCTAAATTCGTATAAACATTCTAGTACTTTGGAAAATTTTCTAACATGTAAAAGGGAAATGGCACGTACAAAAAAATTTCTTAAAAACAAAGCTAGATCACACTGGAAAAACTGGTGTGCTCAACTAAATAAAAATACTTCAGCTACAGAGCTGTGGAATCAAGCTAAACAAATGCAACGAACACCTTGTAATACCCCCAAATGCGACGATTATAACTGGATGGACAATTTTCTTGATAAAATTGCCCCCGCATCAGTAACGAACGACACAACAAGCAATTTGCAAAGGGAAAGACAGATAGACAGAAATTACGACATTTTTCATTGCCCTATTACACTAGAAGAATTGGAATATACTCTTAAAATTACTAATAATACGTCTCCAGGGCTCGATGATGTAAGATACCCTATGATATCTAATTTGCCAAATAATGCAAAAATATTCCTAATTGACATTTTTAACGATATTTGGATTCGAGGCGAAAATATTGAGGAGTGGAAAAATATGATTGTAATCCCCATTTTAAAACCAAATAAAGACCCTAATATAAGTGAATCGTACCGACCTATATCACTTTTATCATGCGTCTTGAAAATATTCGAGAGAATTATAAAGTATAGATTGGAATGGTGGCTACAGGAGAAAGGATTACTTCCAATTACTCAATACGGATTTAAAAAGGGATTTGGCACACTCGATGCCATTTCTCACTTAACTACAGACATCCAGAATTGTTACTCAATAAATGGTTATCTAGGGGCAGTTTTTCTTGATATCAAAGGGGCATATGATACTGTTGACCTTTTTATACTTAAAAAAAAATTAGATACATTTTTAGTGCCCCCGGAAATATCTAATACCATAGTAAACCTCTTTTTTAATAGAAAAATATATGTCCGACAGCCGGATAATAAATATTTAGGACCCCGGTACACATCTATAGGCCTTCCCCAAGGATCGGTGCTAAGTCCTTTGATGTTTAATTTGTATACAGCAGAATTGCATTTAACTCGTCGAAATGTGGAGGTAATACAATATGCAGACGATTTCGCTTTCTATGTCATGAATAAAAAATATGAGAAATGCATTAAACTTCTGGACACGGGTATGACCGATATATTAAACACTATAAATAACCTTGGATTTCAATTATCAGCAGAAAAATCATCTATTGTATTTTTTACAAGACATAATATCCCCGATATGGATTACATACAACTGGACAATTTTCCCTTCCCTGTGCAAAGGCTGGTCACTTATTTAGGCACAACTTTGGATCAAAAACTAACCTGGAAACCTTTTGTAAACCACATAATAACAAAATGTAATAAGGGATTAAATTTTTTAAGAATGATTATGCGAACTTGGTGGGGAGCTGACCCACAAACTGCTATAATATTTTATAGATCGTACATTCGATCCATCATCGACTATGGATGCATACTATATGGATCAGCAAGTAACACTCTGTTGCATCAGTTAGATTTAATACAAAATAAAGCACTAAGGTTATGCTTAGGTGCCATGAAATCTACACCCGTTGAACCCCTACGTGTGGAAGCTCTCGAACCTCCGTTGCAATTGAGACGCCAACTTCTATCAGAGAAATTTATGCTCAAATCGCAAATTAAAAAGTCACCGATTATTGATAAAGTTAGCGTATTAAATAATTATGATCTTGTCAACAAATATTGGTCAAAAAAAAACTCACCGCCCTTGTGCATAGGATTTCGAAATACTAGCAATATAGCTCCCCAATTAGACAAATTATACACACGACCGGCCGATGAGGAATATTTTAGTTATCTTAATAGGCCAACGGTAATATCACCTAATTATTGTGAATTGCAAGAAGTAAGCAAAGTTATTTTAAAAAACATAACATCTGAATATTATAATTATTTACACATTTATACAGACGCGTCAAAAAATGAGAATGGGACGGGTTGCGCAATTTTTGCACCCGGCATCAACTTTAATGAAAAATATAAACTAAATCAAGATACCTCGATATACGTTGCCGAGTCTATGGGCATTATAAAAGCCCTAGAATTCGTTGAATACCACGATTGCCAAAGGGTTTTGATTCTATCTGATTCGCTGTCTGTTTTAACGTCCATTAAAAATAATATTGATATCAATTCCCCCTTTTGTAACCCGTACATCTTCAAAATTAAATCCATGTTTAATAACTTGACTAAGAGAGATTACATAATAAAATTTGTTTGGGTCAAAGCTCACATCGGCCTTGAGAATAATGAAAAGGTAGACCAACTGGCTAAAGAAAGTACCTCTTCAGGAATACCCTTATATAACGTACCATGTCTAGAAGATGGCATTGGCAAATGTAAAACTTTATTAAAAAAACAGTGGTCTCAACAATGGAATGAATATTGTTTCACTAATCCAACAAGGTATACACTTATCCAACAAGAAATCCCAAAAGAACATTGGTATAACAGAGTTAATTATTCAAGAAGGAGCATAACACATATAAGCAGACTTAAATTTGGCCATGGCTGTTATCCTTACCACCTGCATAAAATAGGCATATTGCCATCAAATATGTGTGAGCAGTGTAATGAAATAGGGGATCTAGATCATATATTTTTTAATTGTCAAAAATACGCTCAAGAAAGTAATGAACTATATAAAAATTTAATCAAACACAAAGTAGAAGCCCCATTTAATTTACTGAACCTTCTGGCTTTAAATACAAAACCCATAATGGATTGCATAATTTTATTCATAAATACAACAAATGTAAATATCTAGAGTAGGTTTAGCTTTGTCACCTTATGTCTGTCCTATTGTTTTAGCGACCTTAATTACCCGTGGTCTACTATATGTATGTGTAACAAAAAAAAAATGCCCTGATCGACCCCTGGGCGAGAAGAGTGTGTCCCTGTCTATATATCCTTTTGTGTTACGAAATGGTTTTAGCTCGTCAAATAGGTTAGAATTAGGTATATTAACATAGTTAACAGTTTAGTGTCTGGCTGTGGGTCAATCGCCCCAATGCCATTATAAAAAAAAAAAAAAAAAAAAAAATTAAGTTTTAAATCGGTTATGAAACAGTAATTCCGAATGAGCTATTTGGAATTATCATGTTGCCCTTTCATGAGTACTTATATGAAATATACATCAACAAATCTACAGTTTAGTGTCTGCAAATGCACCCTTGCCCTTATATCTGTAAACATATGGAATTACAGATACAACTTTAAAGAGATTCTAAACTTTTCTATAAGTAATATCATAAGAGTTCCAGTCCGTCCTTTCTCCAGTATCTATCGTATGTAACACACCATTTATCAACATGTTTTTATTGTAAATTTCAACATTGTTTTTTATTAGTATTAATGTGGATATACATGTCAACAAATGTACAGTTTCAATTGTATATTTTACAGATGTATTTTTATTGTAAACTTCCATTTTGCTTTTTTATTAGTATTAATTTTAATATGCATGCCGACAAATGTACAGTTTAAATTGCATATTTCAAATAGAAATACTAATATTGTGGTAAACACAAAATTCTGCAAAGTCCTTATTTCCTCGGGTGTTCTTGTTCTAGCCTAGAAGCAATGAATGAGTTAGCAGTGAAAGAGACTGCTTTGTTTTTAATTTAACAAACACACTTCAGTTCCTTAGGTCACATTAGATTAGATATGAATTAGCTACACGTATACAGCTCCCTCTACTGGAGCCTGGAGTAAAGTTGCTGCTGAAATTTCTATCAGTTTCTACCAGAATGGAGCAGCAAACATTTACTTATACCACATCAATGAGAATTTATGAGAACAGTATCTAAGGTAAAACGTGCGGCTTTCCGTGGTTAAATGGCAAGTGTTTCTATAAGAAACGAGCTGCATTAGGTTGACTTGCAATTGAAGATTACTAATTATAATGTTTGAATAGGAGATCAGTTTCTATGAGTATTAATGTTTTTTTTCAGTAATATATTAAATGTGTTTTCATTTGTTTGAATGGGTAAAAAGAAAGGTCAGTTTTCAACTGCAATTACAAATACAAGTTTAATCACTTTGAATGGGGTTATATGCGATTAATTTCTAAAAGTATTTATGCTGTTTTCCGAATATAATTGTGATGAGGTTTAATCAGTAACAAATTGTTCACTACTTGTTATGATATGGTCGGAAATTCCAAATACACATTTAGTATTCCTTCAAAAGGATTGATGAGAGCAGTTTCTACGAGTATCTATTTGTTGTTCCTCTAGTAAATTATATAAGTTTTTACATTTACTTATACTATCTCAATGAGAATTTATGAGAACAGTATCTAATGTAAAACGTACGGCTTTCCGTGGTTAAATGGCAAGTGTTTCTATAAGAAACGAGCTGCATTAGGTTAGAACAGTTTTGATTTGCAATTGAAGATTACAAATTATAATGTTTGAATAGGGATTTATGAGATCAGTTTCTATGAGTATTAATGTTTTTTTTCAGTAATATATTAAATGTGTTTTCATATGTTTGAATGGGTAAAAAGAAAGGTCAGTTTTCAACTGAAATTACAAATACAAATTTAATCACTTCGAATGGGGTTATATGCGGTCAATTTCTAACAGTATGTATACTGTTTTCCGAATATAATTGTGATGAGGTTTGATCAGTAACAAATTGTTCACTACATGTTACGTGTGGAAATTCCAGGTACATATTTAGTATTACTTCGAAAGGATTGATGATAGCAGTTTCTACGAGTATGTATTTGTTGTGCCAATAGTAAATTATATAAGTCTTAATCAGTATGCATTCGGATCTAATTTAAATATGAAAATTATATCAGAATAAAGCAACTAAATATTTTAAATAGTATCTATATGTAAATCCAGACATTTACTTATACTATCTCAATGAGAATTTATGAGAACAGTATCTAATGTAAAACGTGCGGCTTTCCGTGGTTAAATGGCAAGAGTTTCTATAAGAAACGAGCTGCATTAGGTTAGAACAGTTTTGATTTGCAATTGAAGATTACAAATTATAATGTTTGAATAGGGATTTATGAGATCAGTTTCTATGAGTATTAATGTTTTTTTTTTAAGTAATAAGTATATTAAATGTGTTTTCATTCGTTTGAATGGGTAAAAAGAAAGGTCAGTTTTCAACTGCAATTACAAATACAAGTTTAATCACTTCGAATGGGGTTATATGCGATCAGTTTCTAACAGTATTTATGCTGTTTTCCGAATATAATTGTGATGAGGTTTGATCAGTAACACATTGTTCACCACATGTTACGATATGGTCGGAAATTCCAGGTACATATTTAGTATTCTTTCGAAAGGATTGATGATAGCAGTTTCTATGAGTATGTATTTGTTGTTCCAATAGAAAATTTGTCTTTATCAGTATGCATTCGGATCTACTTTAAATACAAAAATTATATCAGAATGACACAACCAAATATTTTAAAAAGTATCCACTTGTAAATCCAAACATTTAAAGATATATTTTAATGAGAACCAATCAGAACAGTATCTAATGTAACGCGTGCGGCTTTCCGTGGCTAAATTTTAAAAGTATTTTTAATAAATAGCTTTAACGGATTTGAACAGTTTTAATTTGCAATTCCAGATGAATAGTTTTAATTGTTAAATAGGGATCTATGAGATCAGTGTTTTTGTGTAATGTTTATTTTCCAATAAAAACACATTTTATTGAAAAAAAAAACATTACACTGACCTCATAGATCCCTAACAATTAAAATTATTCATCTGGAAATGCAAAACTGTTCGAATCCGTTAAAGCTTATTTATTGCAAATAATTTTAAAATTTAGCCACGGAAAACCGCACACGTTACATTAGATACTGTTGTGATGGATTCTCATTATAATATTATCTTGGATTTACAGGTGGACACTGTTTAAAATATTTGGGGTTTCATTCTGATATGATTTTTGTATTTAAATTAGATCCGAATGCATACTGATAAAGACTTATATAATTTACTGTAGGAACAACAAATAAATACTCGTAGAAACTGCTCTCATTAATCCTCTTGAAGGAATACTAAATATGTACCTGGAATTTCCGACCATATCGTAACATGTAGTGAACAATTTGTTACGGATCAAACCTCAACACAATTATATTCGGAAAACAGCATAAATACTTTTAGAAATTGATCGCATATAGTCCCATTCGAAGCGATTAAACTTGTATTTGTAATTGCAGTTGAAAACTGACCTTTCTTTTTACTCATTCAAACAAATGAAAACACATTTAATATATTACTGAAAAAAAACATTAATACTCATAGAAACTGATCTCATAAATCCCTATTCAAACATTATAATTTGTAATCTTCAATTGCAAATCAAAACTGTTCTAACCTAATGCAGCTCGTTTCTTATAGAAACACTTGCCATTTAACCACGAAAAGCCGCACGTTTTACATTAGATACTGTTCTCATAAATTCTCCTTGAGATAGTATAAGTAAATGTCTGGATTTACAAATAGATACTGTTTAAAATATTTGGTTGCTTTATTCTGATATAATTTTCATATTTAAATTAGATCCGAATCTTTACTGATAAAGACTTATATAATTTACTAGAGGAACAACAAATAGATACTCGTAGAAACTGCTCTCATCAATCCTCTTGAAGGAATACCAAATGTGTACTTGGAATTTCCGACCATATCATAACATGTAGTGAACAATTTGTTACTGATTAAACCTCTTCACAATTATATCCGGAAAGCAGCATATATACTTTGAGAAATTGATCGCATCTAACCCCATTCGAAGTGATTAAATTTGTATTTGTAATTGCAGTTGAAAACTGACCTTTCTTTTTACCTATTCAAACAAATGAAAACACATTTAATATATTACTGAAAAAAAAAAACATTAATACTCATAGAAACTGATCTCATAAATCCCTATTCAAACATTATAATTTGTAATCTTCAATTGCAAATCAAAACTGTTCTAACCTAATGCAGCTCGTTTCTTATAGAAACTCTTGCCATTTAACCATGGAAAGCCGCACGTTTTACATTAGATACTGTTCTCATAAATTCTCATTGAGATAGTATAAGTAAATGTTTGGATTTACAAATAGATACTGTTTAAATTATTTGGTTGCTTTATTCTGATATAATTTTCATATTTAAATTAAATCCGAATCTGTACTGATAAAGACTTATATAATTTACTATAGGAACAACAAATAGATACTCGTAGAAACTGCTCTCATCAATCCTCTTGAAGGAATACTAAATGTGTACTTGGAATTTCCGACCATATCATAACAAGTAGTTAACAATTTGTTACTGATTAAACCTCATCATAACTATATTCGGAAAACAGCATAAATACTTTTAGAAATTGATCGCACATAATCCCATTCGAAGCGATTAAACTTGTATTTGTAATTGCAGTTGAAAACTGACCTTTCTTTTACTCATTCAAACAAATGAAGACACATTTAATATATTACTGAAAAAAAACATTAATACTCATAGAAACTGATCTCATAAATCCCTATTCAAACATTATAATTTGTAATCTTCAATTGCAAATCCAAACTGTTCTAACCTAATGCAGCTCGTTTCTTAAAGAAACACTTATCTTTTAATCACGGAAAGCCGCACGAATTACATTAGATACTGTGCTCATAAATTCTCATTGATATGGTATAAGTAAATGTTTGGATTAACAAATGGATATGGCTTGACTCCTTTTGCTGGTCAATGCGGATATAAACTGATAACAATTTCAACAGCAACTTTAGCTAACTCTTATAGAAACTTATTGACCATATAGGTTCTCATAGATACTTATTAATTTTTGATAATTTTCAATACGGATTGATGAGATTTTTTTGACAGGGTAAGAACTTTCTGGGTAGGCTATTCTATTGTTGAAGGAGCTTATATTTACGTTTTAAAAAGGAGCCAGAACTTGTAATGATGAGTTTAGAGTTCTGAGATGAAATAGGCGAAAAAAATCCAATCTTCAAAAATCTTAAACATCTTCTTTCTGGCTAGCCTTATTGACGGGAGTTTCTTTATGGAATCTTTTTCTGTGTTCAAAACATTTAAATAAACATGCTTAGCCTAAAAAAAGCTTGTAACGATCATGTTATATAACTCCGTTTTTTTTTTACATCTTTGACCTTTCTGGCTACGCCCCTGATGGCCCACACTTTCTAGCGATCTTATTTTATTCATTCTAAACATAAAATGTGTACAGACAAAGAAAATTAGCCTTGTAACGATGATACAATTTCACTGATTTTTATATCTTGAACCATGACCAACTCGACGGGCTGAGAATACCAGAAATCTATTTTGTCGTTATTTAAGTTCTATAGAATTAGTCAACCCATAGAAAATGTTCGTAACTGTGAGTTTCCGAAAAAGCCACTTAGCTCCCGCACCATTAGTGTTACCCTGGTGTAATTTCGGGATCCACGATACAGGGTGTTTACAAAAGGGATGTAAGCACGTAATACAGGAAAGCTGAACGAGTAATGACGGTTGACTTGACAATGTGCATGCGGCGGCTCTGGCGCAAAAGTCAAATTTCTGTCTGTAGACGCTGGTCACATTACTCACCTCACCATTGTCCATTTTCATTCATAATAACCATAACCTGTTTCTGTGTTTCTTGTTTCTTGTTGTCAGTTATTGTTGACGTAGGTTGTAGGAGAGAATTTTAAAAATGATATATTAGCAAGTTAAGAGTAAAATAAAAATGTTGTCTAAAGCAATAATATGTTTGTGTGTGATATTAAGTTTAAGCGAATCTCTAAAAGTTCAAACTAGAGAATATGAGAAGTTCCTGGAAGATCCTAGATACCTCAACTATGACGAATTGACGAATTTATTTAAAAAGTTGGAAACCGAACATCCGAATCTGGCTAAGCTGCATTCTGTTGGTAAATCGGTGAAAAACAGGGAGTTATGGGCTTTAGAGATAAATTCTAATGTACAAAATAGAACCTTGCTTACTCCTATGTTTAAATATGTTGCCAATATGCATGGGGACGAATCCATCGGGAGACAACTAATGATTTACCTGGCGCTATATTTGATTCATAATTATGGAAAAATTGACCGAGTTACTCGATTGGTAGACACAACAGATATTTATTTAATGCCCTCGATGAACCCCGATGGATATGAAAATTCTCAGGTATGTTATTACATTTTTCAATTTGAAATTAACAAAATATATGATGCTATAATGACTAATGTACGTGGTATAAAGCGGTTTGTGATTGAATAGTTTATCTTAACAAATTGTGTAAATCCCAGTGTACTAATATATAGGTGCCTATTAAGGAATTACCAAGGCAATAGTTTTCCAAGAATTGAATTTATTACTTATGTAACTTGTCAATCTAACATAGAATCAAAAGCCTGAGCAAAAAGAAAACAGTAGATACCTACCTAATTATGAATGTAAACATCTATATAAAAAAAAATTATCAGCTAAACAATAGTTGATAAAATATTGTAGGTATTAAAAAAAAAACGAAATAAATGTGTTAATTTCGTATATACAAAATAAATGAATGCTGAAAATATCTCTAGTAGTTGAGCGGTTGAGAAGTTTATCATGATAAAACATTTGGGTAAAACTATTCATCAAATTCCAAATGTTTATCACATCGCGTAGAAATAAATGGTTGCCATGCCCCTATGGTGGACTAATAAAGTAACTTTTTAACAATTTCCTATGGATTATTTCACTTATTAACATATAGTCCAATGAAACCCCATTGTATGACCCTACAAACACAAAACGTCGGCCCTCCAGTGGGCCATCACAGGGCCAGAAGTTTCATTTTTGGCCCAGTGATGGCCCGCTGATGGGCCGATCTTTTGTGTTTGTTGGGGAGACCATTGCACCAATTGTCATTACTAGTGGTAAAACATGTAGATCGGCTTTTAACAGCACTGATAGAACACCAACCTGCAGTTTTATCACCTTAAAACACTGCATACAGTTTTATTGTTGAAAAATATGTTGCACCCATAAAAATAGGTATACTAGAGTGGCCCTTCCCTGTCTACAACCTGTTCAGTTTTGCTACTTTTAATATTTCAAATTTATAAATTGAAGCAAAAATGACACATAATGATACATAATGCTCATACAGAGACAAGTTAAACAGAGCCTTCAATGGCTTAAAAACAGTTATAAAATAACTATCACTGCAGCAATTGAAATTGAATAAACGTTCCTACCAAGCAGATATATCAATTATTACATGTTGGCACAAATGACATAAAGCTACATGTAGCTCATATACAGGTAACGGCAGCCAAGTATGTACACGTTCGAATTTATGAGCAACTAGACGTTTCATATTCACGCGAAACAGATTGAAAGGGATTTACAACTGCAGTCGATTGCTCATTTATCTCGCATGTAAACCCGGCCCTATGTACGTACTTGCCTGCTATTATCTGTAGAAGCAAATTAAACACATTTTCTCTCTTAAGGTATAAGGAATGTAGTCATAATAATCCGTCACAAAGTCACAACACTTTAGTAATTCAGAAAATCGAAACGATGCACTGTACATTACAATTCGTAGGACTCATTCAATCTTTCTGAGAGTACTTTCTTGACTAAACCAGGGTTGGCATGTTTTAAACAAAATACGAGACAAAATGTTTGAAACATGTTTAAAACATCGCATTGTGTTTTAACGAAACGTTTAAAATATATTTAATACACCATGCGATGTTTTAAACAATGTTCAAAATAGTCTAAAATGCAGTGCCATATTTTAAACAATTGTATTTTTTGGAGTTTGTGGAAAAGCAGGAATAGTGCCAATAATGGTCCATTCCGACCAGTTCAGGTCCATAGTTAACTCACAATGGTGTACGATAGTGTACATAAATAAACAGACTATAAACGATTTTATTTTATAATAGAATTAGTAAAATATAAAATACGCAGATGAAGTCGTGCTTAAACAAATAAAAAGAAACTCTACTAAATAAATATAAATAATATATCTATCATAAAAACAATTACAAAAACAAAACATTTTTAAAAATAACATTCATAATTCATATGACTCAGAAGTCAGGATTCAGGAGGACACACTGGAATCAGTCTCATCATTTAAAAGCACCATCTGTCATCAAGTAGTAGTAGCAGACACAGTAACATGGCACCTTTTAATTTTAGTTGTTAGTTTTAAACCTGATTTAAACATACCATTTAAAACATTGAAAAAAATTGTTTTAAACAAAAACATACAGTCTTTTCGTTTAAAATGAAAGAGAACTTTTTTTCCAACCCTGAACTAAACAGACTTCAAACTTCTTAAATTAAAAATAAGTAGGTAAATATCAACATTCACTTTAATCCCCTTGCATCGTAAACTGGCGTACATGTCGTCCCCCCTAGGGACCTGTAGCTCCTTCTAACTCGAATTTCATTCAATCTCAGTTCTATTTTCTGCAACGGGACCGTGAATATTACGTGTTTATAGTCGGGACATCAGTTGACTATTTTAGTGCTCTTTCTGTTTTTACAGTAATGACGCCTCAGTGGCTTTAGGCGGTCTGTATCCTTACAATATCTATAGCTCCAACATACTTTTTTGTTTCTTAGTTGTCAGAGAAACATTCACTTACTACATTACATTTGAAATATTGTGAATGCCACGTACTTCGAAATTTATTGGAGCGTTTTGAAAAACTTTTATTATTAAACATCTGCTTTATGTATTTAATTTATTTATTTGTGAAATATTTTCCACAAATACCACTCGTGGTTTTAAATTCTATCTATGAATTTTTTCTTGGACTATTTGTGATTTACATGCAATAAATGATAATAACGAGCACGAGAACGAGCACTCTGTATATTCGAAAATGATTTCCAGTTGTAGACTTTTTTATTTAATTTACATGTTTTTTTTTTTTTTTAATTTCTAGCTATCGTAATCTCGAACTATCGTCCAACGCACTAGAAGATTAGTTTTCTTTCCATGTAGTAACAAATTAGACTTTACTAAATTTCAAATTTTATAAATTAGTTGCGTTGGAAAAATTGTGAAAATTATAAAAAATTTCCAAATATTTAACAATATAGGTAGTATGGTATTTAATAAGACAAAAGTTTTAAAATTATCAACAAAATAGTTACAAAAGTTTTCAATTTACGTTGATTATTTCACTCATTAACGCTATAGCCAATGAGAGCCCGTTTTTTCACAACATTGCACCAATCAAACGTCATTATTAGTGGTAATTCAAGCTAGATCGGCTTTTGACAGTACCAACATGCAAAATTTATCGCCGCAGCGGCAAATATTGTGAAAATTTTTTGACGTTTTGTGTCGTGAAATGTTTTCGGCAAATAGGACAAATCGTGCTTTTAAATGTTTTCTATAAATATCTTCTCTAGCTTATTACTAATTGTTAATGTAAATTGTAGTATTGTATTATAATAACCTAAAAAGCCAAAGCTGTGTGGAACTTATGTGGTTCGGCACAGCTTTCAATGGCTTAATAACGTAATTACAAAATAATTTTCACAACTAAAATTAAATATAAATATCTACGAAGCAGACAAATCAGTTATTTCATGATAAATACACAAATGTAGGTACTTACATATGATAATTCATCAATCATCACAAAGCAGCTAACACTTATTTGGAAAATCAAAACTCTGCAGTATCACTATATACATTATAATTCGTTGTCCTTAAAGTCTCTCTACTAAAACAAGTAAACCTTAAATTAACTATTAAACTTCTCAAATTAGAAACAAGGATTAAATACATAAATATATATTAATAAACACTTTAATATAATAATTCAATTCACTATTTAGGCCAGTTAGCAGTTAAGTTAAGCTAGCGTTACTAGATGGCGGTACCATACTATCTGAGCAGCCTTAGAACGTAAAAGCGATAGATTGGTAATATGCAATTTGTGTGGTCTACCCGTAATGTGATTGGTCGAAGCGGGATTTGTTGTGATGACTAATCTTATAAGTTACAGTACCTATGGTTTAACGTATATTGTTTTTCTTGATTGTCGTAATTTAAACCTACTTTGTTTTTTATTAGACGAGTCGCTTTGGAAATGCATTTTTATGTGACGTAAATGATGAAATTGAAAATAAAGGTCAGTAAAATCTAAAAAGTGACAATAAAATGTCTGAGGGCAATTATTTAAAAAATATAATATTGAAGATGTACTTAATGAATTATTTATTCGTGAAATATTCTCCTCAAATACCACTCGTGCTTTAAATTTTATCTAAAAATTTTTTCTCAAGCTAAGTTGCCCCTAGTTAATATAACTCGTGCAAATTGGCAGTTTATTATCAAAGATTAAATCCCTCTTGCTAAAGCGGTCGGGATTTAATCAGATAATAAACTGCCAATTTGCACTCTTTATATTACCAGGCAACACACTTTCGAAAAAATTTTCGATAAAATTTTAAGCACTAGTGATATTACATACGACAAAAAAATGAAGAAAAAAAATTCATGTAGCTCCAGTACGGCTGGATTTTACATTTACATAATTTATTTACATTTTACATTCACGTAATTTATTCCTTAATCATATGAATCGTGTTTTAAGGCTCCAGCAGTCGAAAATAATTTAGCACTGCAGCGCCATCTCTGTGCACTGCGAAGTAACAATTCTAACTGCAGTTATAGAGCAGGAGCTAGGTGGCTTTTTCGGCAGCTCATCGTTTTATGAACTTTGAGATATTTTTATGGTTTAATGGATGATAACAATTCATAAAATCGACTTCTGGCGGGGCACCTCCTGTCAGGAGCGTCACAAACACTGTTTAAAAATCAGTGAAATCATGTCATCATTACAAGGCTCATTTTTTTGTGTGTACACATTTTATGTTTAGAATGAATAAAATAAGATCGCCAGAAAGTGTGGGCCGTCAGGAGGCGCAGCCGGAAAGGTAATAATGATACAATACATCTGAGGCACGGTACGGAGTCAAGTTAGCCGAAAGTGTTAAATTCCTGTATTTAAGAGCCTATGGTACTTTTGTTGACACTAAGAACTTTACGGGGAGGCTATTCTATTGTTGAAGGAGCTTATATTTACGTTTTAAAAAGGAGCCAGAACTTGTAACGATGAGTTTAGAGTTCTAAGATGAAGTATGCGAAAAAAAATCCAATTTTCTTCAAAAATCCTAAACATTTTCTTTCTGGCTAGCCTTACTGACGGGAGTTTCTTTCTGGGAATTTTTTTCTATGTCAAAACATTGAAATAAACATGCTCAACCTTAAAAAAGTTTGTAATGATGATGTTATATAACTTTTTTACCTCTTTGACCTTTCTGGTTGCGCCCCTGATGGCCCACACATTATGGCGATCTTATTTTATTCATTCTAAACATAAAATGTGTACACACACAAAAAATTGGCTTTGTAACGATGATATAATTTCACTGATTTTTATATCTTGAACCATAGCCAACTCGATGGGCTGACATATGACAGAAGTCTATTTTGTCGTTATTTAAGTTCGATAGAATTAATCAGCGCATAGAAAATGCTTGTAACGATGAGTGTCCCAAACAGCCACTTAGCTCCCGCACCATTATTTAAGGCATTTCATGGTATCAATCATTCACAATTTACAAATTTCAAATACCTTAATTTTTTTGTTTTGAGACAATGATCCGGGGACTATTAGCTGAAACATCCTGTATATATTATATAAACAGGCATATTTTTATATGTGATATAGTTATATTGATGTCTGTAACTTATATAGTCATTATTCAACTGTTTAATTATTACTTTCGTTGAAATATGTAAGAATTAAAATAACTTAAATGTTGTATGTGTTTTCAAGGTCAGTGCATTGTAGTCTAAATATTATTATTCTTGACATTATTAAAACAAGGAAATTCTGCACAATCCGTTCTAATAAACTAATAATAAAATCAATAGATCAGCCTAAGACCAAGAAGTAGCATTCCATTATCACTTTGTAATAAACTTGAATCTAGATAGTTTGCCAAATACACAAATAAATTTAGACAAAATTATGACCCTCCATTTGACCTTTAACTCAACCGAGCTGGAAATATGACTAGTATCAAATAGTTTAATGATAACTGCATCTTTTTAAGTCAATCGAAATGAATGGAAAGTTTATAATACTGATTTATACAAGAATATAAAGGAGCCTTTCTTTATTTCTTGTTTTATGTTCGAGTTCGATTTTTTTACAACCCAGTATTTTAAATTGGTACCTACCTATTATATTAAAACTTAAATTTTTTAGTTGCTGCTAAAATACTATTACTTCTTTAAAATTAATTTAGTGACTTTCATATTCAAATCAAATCATTTATTTTGTAAAGTTCCGGTACGAATAAGTTTATAACATAGTAAAAATCAGTGGCGTTGCGAGACCTGCTGGCGCCCCTAAGCAAAGTAATTGGTGCGCCCCTCTATACTTATACTATAATAGATAATACGTAATTTTTTCAACTATATTCATTGAACTTTGAACTAAATGACAAACTTGAACGCTAAGTCTGCAGTTATCGTTCCTGTTCGTCGGTAGTTTACACATTCATGGATGCCCCTGTCCTGTGCATTAGTCCACCCACAATACAATACAATACAAATATTTGCAAGGTTGTGAAACGCATAAGACACCACAAGGTCCACAAGCAAGACATTAAATAATGAACTCTCATCAACCAGATTTTCTATCCAAGTCTCTCATAACGAAAAAATTTGGTAGGTGGAAATAATTGTTATAGAACTTTAATAATATAATATTTGAAATCGTCTACCCCAAAAACCCATTGTGAGGTGAGGTACGGTACCGGTTTCAGTGACTGGACTTGATCGGCGAAGTTAAGCACGGCCGGGCGAGTCCATCACTTGGATGGGTAACCGTAACTCATCTCGCTGTCCTGGTTGAGAGGTAGAGTAGCATTAGCTAAACTTCGCCAGGACGTTAATATAAATAAGGCATTAAATAAATAAATATCCCACATGGTAGTGGAGTGGAGGTAGTTATAGGGTTATGGTAGTGGGGGTGGATGAAGTAAAAAAATATTTTGAGGCTTTTGGTTCTTGTACACACACTAAATCACAATTTTTTTTTTCATCCTCTTTAATAAGGGAGGTGGCTAATGCCAAAAAATATTTTGATACCTTAGTTGCTCTTGTATATAATAATAATATAATAATAGAAATTTATTTAGCAAAAATCTATACATAAAACACAATAAACAGTTATTCACATAAAGAATAAAAGATAATTTACACTAAAAATATATGAGAGTAAATATAACACAAAAATAAAAGTAAATATTTAAAGATTATACAGGCTGAGATTTTATATATTCAACGCACAAGTTTGTAAATTGTCTAAAAGTGTTGCAAGCTTTTATTATATTTGGCAGATTATTATATTCTTTAAAACCTTTGCAGAACAACGATTTTGCGGTAATTACTGAATTATATTGTTCAATATACAAATCATTTTTTTTACGTGTATCATGATCATGTCTATCTCTAACATATGTTATCTTGTCGGATAAGTAATTTGGCAACATATTGTTCCTTATTTTATAAACAAATTGTAATGTCTTTAATAATATTCTTTGCTTTACAGTCATAAAATGTAGGACCTGTAACATACTGATTATTGGAGTATACCTATTGCATTGTAATATAATCCTCATTGCCTTATTTTGCATTTTTTGCAAAATTTGCACTTCGTTATTATTCAGATAAATTAACAGAGTTGCACAATATTCAAAATGAGGTGCAATTATGGTTTTATAAATCGTTAACCTAGTAAACATTGATAAATTCTTTGATATTCTCCTTAAGAAATTGATTTTTTTTGAAACTTTTTTTACAATATAATCAACGTTTTGTTTAAAACTTAACTGTTCATCTAAGATTATACCTAGATATTTGATTTCATCTACTTTCTCTAGCATCTGATTATTCAGTTTAATAGTTTCGTTATATACTATTTTATTCCCAGAACCATCCACTTACATTTATCAATGTTTACTTTGAGACTGTTACTACAGAGCCACATATATAATTAATTTAAGTCAGTGTTTACAGTATTTATAATCTCATTGACATTTTCACCTGACATATATAACATAGTGTCATCTGCAAAGAGATGTATTTTACAGTTGTTTATTGATTTGACAATCTCATTAATAAAAATAATAAACAATAATGGGCCGAGGACGGATCCTTGTGGTACTCCATACTGTGTTGCTTTTTCACTTGACACACTTTCACCAAACTTGGTTCTTTGACTTCTTCCACATAGGTATGATTTAAACCAGTTTAACACTGTACCGCAAACACCAATTGCCTCTAATTTTATGAGAAGTAGATTTCGATCTACTGTTTCAAAGGCTCTTTTAAAATCTAGGAATACTACAACAATAACCTTGCCAATATTAATTTCTTTTACCCAATCTTCTAAAATGTACTGAAGGGCACTTTCACAGGAATGTGCTGCTCTAAATCCAGACTGTTCTGATATTAATATCTTATTTTCTTCACAATGGCATATTAGTTGTTCCTTCACCGTCAGTTCTAGTATTTTTTCACAAATAGGTAATGTGTTGATGGGTCGGTGTTCTTCACTAAGTATAGTATTATTTACTTTTGGGATTGGCATTATAAGTGAATTCTTCCACTTGTCTGGAAAGACTCCTGTCTGCAATGAGCTATTTATTAAGTTTAAAAACCTATCTCCAATGACTTGGAATGATGTTTTAATAACATGTGCATGTAATCCATCACTGCCCGATTTATTCGGCAAAGCAGTAACAATTTCTCGTAAGCGACTTATTTCTATTTGTTTAAATTCACTAAATTCATGGACTACAAAAGCTCTATCATGATTTATTTGGCCGACATTATACTTTGGTATATCTTGAATAATGTTTGAGATACTGTCTATAAAGTAAACATTAAATTTTTCTGCTATTTCTAACTCATTGCAAATTTCGTCGGTATTGAATTTGATAGATTTAGACACGTTTAAATTTTTAGTACTGGTAAATTGTTTTAGTGTTTTCCACATCATTTTAGAGTCCTTCTTACAACCATCTATTTTTTGTTCATAATATTTTTGTTTTTGTTTCCTTATCATTGATGTTACCTTGTTTCTATTTTCTTTGTATATTTTCCAATCTTCTTCATTATTCGTAATACTCGCTGCCATATAATTGTCGTCTCGTTGGTTCATTGCTTGCACAATTTCTTCTGTAATCCATTTTTATCTGCATATTTAATGGGTATTATAACTTCTTTTATAGGGCAAAGTGCATCTAAGCATGTTTTAACATTATTTATAAGATTCTCTGCTAGAATGTTGGGGTTTGTTATACTATTATTCCATTCAGTTTGCATTAATAAATTTTGAAATATACCTTCATCATAATTTGTATAGATTCTTGATAATCTCTTTATGTTGTCTAATGAATAGTTTGGTATTTGAAGGCTTGTTATTATATATGCATAATCTGTTATTTTAGGCTTATGATTTACTTTATATGATATCATATCCGAGTTGGTTATTAATAAATCAATTACTGTTGCCGAGTTATTTGCTATTCTGGTTGCCTCATTTATTAATTGTGTAAGTCCATTTTCTGCAAGAATTCTTGATAATTTATTTGAGTAAAATGTATCTTGTGACATGTCTATGTTAAAATCACCTAATATAATGGTGTCTATGTTATTAGAACAATATTCTTCTACTAACCTTTCAAAATTGTTTAAAAAATCAGCAGTACTTGCGCTTGGAGAATGATATAATCCTATCAAGAAGTATTTTCTTATTTTAATTTTAACTTCCAATACAACACACCACAAATTTTTTTCAATTGTAAAGTTTTTTAAAAGTCTGAATAAAATTTCCTTTTTAATATAAAATATGACTCCTCCAGTATGTCTACTATTTGTGTAGCAAATTTCAGTGGTATAATCATCTATTACAAGTTCCGATGAATTTATATCATTTGTTATATGTGTTTCCGTTAAACAAACTAGTGTAGGTTTTAACTTATTTATTAATAATGTTATTTCATCTTTATTATGAAGAAAGCCTTGTGCATTCAGGCTTAATATGTGACAGTTATCTTGCTTTGGTGATTTTGCACTGTAAACTCTGTTTGATTGCTATTGGTTATCTAAGTAATCAACTCTCCTTTTCACATTATTTAAAACTCTTATATAGCAAGGACAATTTGGATCCAGTGCATCGTTGTTATCTTTTATCTTTACCTTATATTTTTCGATTGCATAACTGCAGTTTATACATTTGTTATGTCTTGCTTTGCATTCTTCTTCATGCTGTAATGAACATTTATGACAAACCTTATTTTTTTGACAGTCCTTGGCTAAGTGATTAAACCCTAAACATTTATGGCATCTTATTACATACACATGGTCATAAGCTTTACCTCTTGACCACCCTATAAATATCTTATTTCGGTTTAATAAATTTTTATGTGTCTTTGGATCTGTTTCTAAGATAAGCGTGAACTTCCCATCATTATTCCGTTTAAGTCTTTTCAGTATTTTTAAATGAAAACCTTCTGCCTCATTTTCATTGTTTGTTAAATTTTGTTCAATGATAGCGTTGTTGGTATCATCATCTTCATTTATGCCAATAACTTTAATCTTAGGAAATTTCAAGATTGGTGTTTTAATTTCATAATTAGCAGACATTTCTTCTTGCATTTTACTCTGAATTTTTTTGCGATCTTCTTTATTTTCACATCTAATTACCACCTGCCCATGAGATATTTCCTTAATTCCGGAAACTCCTGCTCCTAGTCTAGTTGGATCTATTTTTTCTTTGATGTCTTTTTTTGTTTTTTCACTATCTTGATTCTCTTTTGGCTTGACTATTAAAACAGGATCATTAATTTTATTACTCATAATTTGTTTTCCACCTGTCTTATTTCCTGTAATAACATTTGCATACGTTGGTTTGCTATTAATAACATTATTTTTTATTTCTGTTACGACTGTTTCAATACTATCATTCTGCTTTGTATTTTTTTCTTCCGAATTTTGAAATTTCTTTGTTAATGTACCCAATTCTTGGCTAAGTACTTCTATTTTACTAGTTTGTAAATCAATAATCATCTTGAGAGACCTCACTTCATCTAAAATTTCCTTGCTGGACTCCATGCCTAAGCACGTTTTACAATAGTACCGTAGAATTCTTCCTTTTCTCAGTTCCATACATTTAATTTCTGATGCAGTAAGCCTCGAACAGTTAGTACATATTTTTGCTTGGCACTGGTCACATGTCCATAGTTGATCATGCTCATAATTTTTCTTTCACACACTGCATACTATTAACATTTTTTCCTAACATTTAGCTAGAACACTCTGTATGTTTAATATTCACTTTAAATTAAATAGATAAGAGTCATTAATAAGTAAAAAAGAGTACTGTTTTTCCCCTTAATTATACCTTTTTAAAGCCACTACAAAAAGTTTTATGGGTAAATAACTCCAATATTGTTTAAATAACTACAACTTTTGTTTTAACAATTCACTTAGTACCCAAACTAAACACATATAATTATTCCCCAGTTCTTTCTTCACATGTTGATATAAAACAACAGTTTATTAACAAAGTCTTTCCAATGTAATATTTCACTTAATTAAGGAGCTTATAGTACAAGACTTCCACTCACAATTTTTTTTTTAATTAATACTAAATACCAATTTTATGGACTCTTACCTGCTTGATTTACCTATTTACCCCCATTTACCCTATTTTACCCCCCAACCCTTTGACGGAATAAGGTGAAAATATAATCTAGTTCCAGATCCCTTTAAAGTTGTACATACGTGTACCAAGTTTCAAGTCAATATCTTAAACGGTTCCAAAGTAAACGTGCGCACAAAAAAGTTACAGACCGACATAGACAGACAGATTTTTTTTTTCGCTCAAATTTAAAATCTCGACGTTTCATAACATTCTAAACCTATTTAAACAATAAAAATTTTCAAACATTTTTTTGTAGTTATTACACTTTACAGAAAAGTTGCAAATAAAAAAAAAGTCTTTTATTTCGATGATACATTCACCTGAAGTTTTTCAGATTTTTTTTTCAACTTTTACATTTCCCCTCCCCCACTTTTAAGAACTTTTGAGTGGCCATCTCCAAAAATATGCATTTCTCTAAAAATTCAAAAGAGTAAAAACATCTTATTTTGGGCCAAAAAAGACAAATTTATTGTTTCTTTTTCATTTTTGACCTAATTCTACAAGTTATGGATAAAAGGGGCGTTTTCTACTCCTTCCGATTATTTGCTACTCTAATCATTTTTTCATTTTTTTATTAACGTCATTACTAACACATTGCAAAAGGTTTTATCAAAATCCATTCATTCAAATTAGAGATTTTGGTCATTTTAGCACTCTGTTGACTGGACTAATAGATTAAAGAATATTATACGTAACTGTTAGTGTTAGTATCGATGTGAGTCATTGTATTTTAAAGAAATACTAACCTCAAATTTTTAACATTTCAGCACTTAAATAGTTCAAATTGTCTACATAAAACTCGGGTACCATATAAAAATCCACTATGGGTAAATTCTCTGAAGTACCTGTCACAAAATTAGGTTCCATTATAAATAAATATTAAACACACAATGTAAATGTATACAACAAATCAGCAGAGCACTACCACTAACATGATAAATGAAAACATGAAAATTCTCTAAAATTCAATTCTTATTATATACGTCATCATTTACCGCCTTTTTATTTTCAAAACCAATTTGTTCTTGCATGTGATGATTAGAACTTTTTTTAATATGATATATGTACAATGTATATTTAATATATTTTTTGATCATATGTTTTGTAAATTTTGTTGAAGAAAACGACCCTATTGTTAGTATTTCATTTGATACTGACCTAGTCCCATAGTTGTGGAAAACTGTTGGAAATAAATGTTTGATTTTAAGTAAATAATTTAGACAACAGTGAACTTATATCGATTTAATATTTAAAGTTTCTGTATGCTTATAAAGCAGTGTTGTAGAATATCTACGTTCTTTTTTAAAAATAATCTATAAAACAGTATTTTGGCATTTCGAGAGATTAAGTTGAGCATTATTATACGCCCCGCCCCGACAACTATGCAGTACCATAAGATAGACTCGACCAAAGCATTATACAATATTTTGAGTAGTTGTTTCCTTAAAATATCCCGTACTTGATAAAATTTATAAAATAATTTATGAATTTTTTTCATTACATAATCACAGTGGTCAGTCCACCTTAGATGCTGATCAACTATTACACCTAAATCTTTTAATGCCTTCATTATAATTATTTCTGTGCAGGAACAATTTATTGTTTCATCTGCCAAGCAGTTATTTTGATGGATTTTTGCAAGTGTCTATATCAGGTTGATCAACAGCTGAGGTGGAAGATGTTATGTAATTGATTTTTTTTACATTAAGACTCAAAAGGCTGGAGTTTAGCCATGTTTGCACTTTGCTGAGACCAATCTCTCCCTTCTTGTATACATCTGACCAGTTTACACCTGTGAATAATATAGCTGTATCGTCAGCATATGAGCCAATGCAAGCATCTGTCAACATATTTCCAATTTGGTTAATGTATACAAGAAAGAGGACAGGTCCCTGTGGTATTCCCATGGAAATTACCCTGAGTTCACTGAATGATTCTGCAATTTTTACTTTTTGTATTCTGTTACTTAAATAATTAGTTAACAGCTCACTCCAACTAGGGATTGCAATACCGGTTAACCGGTTAACCGGTTATTAGGACAAAAAACACATGACGATAATTACCGGTTATTTTTATTTTTTACCGGTTATTTCGGTAAATTCTGAACTTACGATATGTCACGTACTCAACGTTTCTATTTATGTCAGTGACTAGTATTCACTAAATACAGAGTGACTGTCCCACTGAACACTGAACACTTTTAACAATAAATAAATAATATTATAAAAAGTAAAACCCAGACACGAAGCCCTAAGAAATACAAGTAAGACAGACATTGACCATATCGTGCGATAGGAAATTGAATATTTTACTGCCGCAAATATCCGTGGGATACATTTAGAAGTATGTTGTTACCAATTCTTATTAACTTATCGACCCACCAATATCGATTGAGGAAGGACATCTTCAGCTGGTGGTATTCTATGCACAAATATCAGACGACTAACAGATATAGCTTTGAAAAACTAACCCTTTTAACAGGCCGTTTTTAAAAAATATTGTATTTTTAGATTAGGTATTCAGTAAATGCACTATTTGAGTTTATGTTTATAATTTTTAAGTTGATATTTTTGTTACTTACAGAATAATTATTTATTTAAATTTATTTCATTTATATTTTCTCCTTTTGATAAAAAACCTTTGGTTTGTTCATTATATTAAATATACGTATATAATAGTATATTTTTCAACGAGCATATAATGATGGCTATTATTCACGAGGGTGAAGTTTAAGACACGAGCCGTAGGTGAATGTCGTTTATCACCAGAGTAGCCATTATATGCGAGTAGAATACTATACTTTGTCCACGACTATTAGATATTTTTGTTAAATTATTTACTGAAGAAATTAATTAATGAATTATTTATATTATTCTTTTTGAGTAAAATGTAAAATTATTGTAAATAACGTTGACGTTTAAATTTAATTTGACAAGCCGTTCTTTGACACATAACGGCCTACTCAATCAAATTTAAAAACGAAATTGTATGATAAAAGAGGATCTGTTTCTGAAACGCTAAATAAAGTTATCTATTCATAAATTTGATAATAACAGTAAAATTATTCACACAATTGTAGCTATGACAGTTAACGAATAATTATATTTAAGGTTTCAGAAAGTAGCCATAAATTCTACTAAAAAGATTGCACTCGAATTGAAAAAATACCTGCCCGCGACTTTTTATAAACAACTGACTGTCCTTATTATTCACTAATGAATACTGAAATCATTATTCACTGCAGGGAATAATGGATAGCATTATCCTTGAGGAAACACATACATAATGAGTACATTATTTAATAGTCATGGACAAAAATTTTTTTGTCAAATTTAGATAATTTTGTACATGGAAAAGATAATTGCCATTTTCGCCACCCTAATCATTCATTCTAAAAATTACCGGTAAATACCGGTTAACCGGTTATTTACATTTTTATTTACCGATTTACCGGTTATTAAAACTTCCGGTAAATTGCAATCCCTAACTCCAACCTCTTCTAGTCTGGCTAATAAAGTTTTATGATCTACACTCTACAGTGTCAAATGCTTTGGCCAAGTCTAAAAATACAGCAAGAGATTTTTTGCTTTTATTCAAGTTATTCATTATTAAGTTTGTAAGTTCAAAAACTGCATCTTCTGTATTTTTGTTTGATCTGAATCCAAATTGTTTCTCGTAAAGAATGTTATGACTATCTAAAAATTCTATTAACTTTTGTTTTAGGCATTTTTCAAATATTTTACCAAAGTTGTTGTATTGGGGTAGTATCGGTAATTTTTTTTCCAGATAACGATATATTATGTTTCGAAGTGATATCATTGATTAGCTTTATTATTATATGCTAACATGATTAGATGTAAGATCCAGTATACCTATATATAAAGGTCATTTTTTGCTTTTGAATTAAATATTAGATGTTAGATGCACAAAATGTATCTGCAAGATATTGAAATAACATTTTCCAATAAAGTAAGAACTACTTATTTTCCAAAAATTTGTGAGTCCAATCTCCCAAAATCTTAAAAACTGTTTGAGTATACCAGAGTAACATTTACTTAGCACCCACTAGATTGGAGCAAGCAAATACATGTCATACAAACTATTTGTTATAGATATTAGCATACTTAAAGGTGTAATATAAATGTAGTAAATAAAAAGATGAACTCTGATGCTAGATAACTATTATTTTCTTCACCTCTGTCTTAAGCATTTTACTCGAACAAGGAATTTTTGCTTTTAAAAAGTTTTTGTGACTTTTACTTGTGATTTTGTATAGCTCAGAATAAATACCTAATAAGTGAAATATTTGCTGTTTTTATCCAAGATTACATATTCTACAAATTACAGAAAATATAACAGTTTACAAATACAATAATAATAAATAATAATTAGCACTAGTAATCTATATATAATCACACATATAAATATTGGATGTTTTCTTAAAACGTTCATAATTGTAAAAATTAAATCTAATTATTGTCACATTATCATACACAAATTACTGCTATAATAAAACGCGAAGCCTAGAAACATTGAAATTCTAAAATTTGATTTTTTCTACCAGGAGAGAACCGACTAATGTTTTTAGTCTAGAGATTAAATGCTGCAACAGTTCATCAAAGTCTCATTATTATTCGATTTAAGCTTCAATTTGTCCTTTTTCCCCATTTTTGGTTGTGAATTTTATTCTCGGGAATTTGTGTACGAGTTCAATAAAGTATTGGTGTAACAGAAATAGCTTTAACATGGATTATGAGATTATTTAGATAATGGCTACTTAATATAAAACTAAAGTGAACAATATAGTCCAGTCGAATTAGATATCATAAAAAATTTTGCGTACTGCGGACTTTTTTTTGTGGAAGTTGTTTAATAGAGCATAATAAGCAAGCACAGAAAACTACACCCTGCTGCACCATGTGCGTCCCCTATTTTTAGGGGTTGAAACTTTGAAATTTTACTTATGTGTCCATATCTGTTTCCCTATTGCCAGTAGGGCTCTTTACCAAGTTACACTTTTTGAAGATTCATCCCTCCTCTACATAATATATATTACACATTTGTCGTAGGACAAACGGTTTTGGCTGTACTAGGCCGGAAAGGTCGCGCTGTCCGAATTTGGGGGTCTTCTATACAGGACAAACGGCTATTATTACCAATCTACAATACTACACATACTAATGCCCTTAAGGAGGGATGATGACTTGTGAAAAAACTTTCATCGAATACCGCGCGGTTTCCATGATACGGGATGTTGAAATTTTGAAAACCCCTTTTTTAAAAAAAAAGTGAACCTACTTTTTTTTCGCTCATTTTTCTTTCATGCATGTACGACCCTAATATAAGAAAATTTACGTTGGTTTCATTTTAACACAATCGTTGGTTTAGGAGCTTCATAATTGTAAGAATTAAATCTAATTATTGTCACATTATCATACACAAATTACTGCTATAATAAAACGCAAAGCCTAGAAACATTGAAATTCTAAAATTTGATTTTTTCTACCAGGAGAGAACCGACTAATGTTTTTAGTCTAGAGATTAAATGCTGCAACAGTTCATCAAAGTCTCATTATTATTCGATTTAAGCTTCAATTTGTCCTTTTTTCCCATTTTTGGTTGTGAATTTTATTCTCGGGAATTTGTGTACGAGCTCAATAAAGTATTGGTGTAACAGAAACAGCTTTAACATGGATTATGAGATTATTTAGATAATGGCTACTTAATATAAAACTAAAGTGAACAATATAGTCCAGTCGAATTAGATATCATAAAAAATTTTGCCTACTACGTTGGTTATTATATCTAATTCGACTGGAGTAATGAGATATCTACCTACAAAATTCTTAGTTCATATGGGGTGCCTCGAGGTAGTATCTTGGACTCCTCTTAATCATTACATATGTGAATAATATGTCATCCTAAAAAATTCATAACTTTTTGGGGTGATACATTAAATTTAATGCCTGGATATAAAATCATTGAAATCACACATATAACGAATAAAAAGCTTTACATGCTATATAAATGGTATATGCAAATAAATTGACACTCGTTAATGAAAAAACTAAAATATGGTCTCTAAAGAACTAAGGCTAGTTGCTAAAAATATATAAACGGTTAACAGTTTCTGCAAATTAATAATAGTACAGTACCTTGAGGTAAGAAATATGTAAAATTTCGGAATAATTTCATATGTAACGATAATTTTTCTTTATGGATTATTATTGTAGTAAAAGGTATCGTCTTCAGTTTCTATTTGGTCCGGATATTTGCTTTTACCCTCTAGGGGTGAAAACCACCTCTAAATTTAAATATTCAATATTTGAAAAAGTGTTAAGTACTAATTTATTTTTGAAACGTGGAATAGTTATGTTTATTCATAGTATTTGGTGCACGTTTTTGGAATAATTTACTGATGAAAAAAGCCTGCAGTCTACACATGGTGGTCATATTCATGTTTACCGATCTGCCAAATCTCAATTCGATGGGAAGTATATAACCAACAACGGCAAAGTGGCAGATTTGCCGTTGATGTGGTCCTGTGTTTTGTGGCATATTGAGGAACGTTTTAACAGGATTTTAGATAATATGCTCACCTATCACAACTATCTCCTAATAATAAATTCATATTTCAACAGATAATTGTTTTGTTCATACAGCTCATACTGTAACTCACTGGTTTCGAGTAAACATTAACGTTCTTACTTGACCTAACTACGGTCCAGACCTAAACCCTATGGAAAACGAATGGGGACTATTCATGAAGATTATCCAAAAACGAAATTTTCAAGATTTAGTGGAAATAATAAATACTACCGATGATTATTGCGTCAGTTTAATTTTATGACAAACCAAACGGATTAATAGAAGTTTTAAACAGAAATGGTGAAATAACCAACTGTTAATCACTAACACATCCGTTTTAAAGTACAAAATAATATTACTCTGATATATGTTGTTTGTAATAAGTTGGGTAATAAACAGACTGTAGAAATTTCAATAAAATGATTTTGGGAAAATAGGACAATAGGCAATAAAACGGAGGTTGAAACATAACGTACCAATTTTCCAATGCAGCTCAATTGGTGCAGTGCAAAAAATTGATTTTTATCACCATTGTAAAGCACGTAATTTAAAAAGCCTTAATGTGACCAATGTGACCTTATGTGGCTCCAAACATTTTTCGAAATTCTGGCTTTTTAGAGAAAACAATAAATATTTTGATTTTTAATTTTCTATAATATTTCACATCCATAAGACCAGACCTGTCGAGAGTGGAGGTTGGGGGGTGATCCCTCCCGGGTCCTTATTTTCTCTCCACGGCCCTGCATAAGACCCACCTATATATTTTCACCAATCGTCATTAAAGAAGATCTCTTTTTTAGTAATTTCAGTTTATGTTAAATTAGAAATTTTTGTGTATATTTTTTTGTAAAAAAAAAGACAGATCGGAAACATTTTGATTTGATATTAAAAAAAAAAATACATACTGTTTTCAAAAAACGCTCACCTCTAAAATTGGACAAAACTTTACTGTAACTTCCTGATAACATACACATTGCATATCTACAAAAAAATTGCACCTACAAACGATGAAAAAAACCCAGATTTATTCAACTACTGGTTTTCAGTTTAATATTATTTTAATTAGTTATTTTTGCACACATGATTAGATATGGACGAATTAGGATTTCTTTAAAAAAAAAAATGTATATTCTAAATTTACAAGAAAATTATTATAATCCTAATGTCTAATTTTTAGGAAGGAGAATGTGAGTCGAAACCTAAATATGTCGGCAGACAGAATGAAAATAACATTGATTTAAACAGGGATTTCCCAGACCAGTTTGAAGCTACAAGAATAGGTGAGGTATAATATAAAATATATTCATAATAATTTCCTAGAAATTTCGTACATTTATATTTTAACCAACATATTCATGTTTTATAAATTTATTATTGATAACCTTAATGACCTCTTAGTTCACCATTTCCAGAGACCATAAAGATTTAATATCATTGTGATAACATTGAGAATAATAATGCAATTTTTTTTTATAACTAATTGTTTAATTGGCATGTTTTGTGTGCATATTCAAATTTAATTTGTTTAGTGTTCATGCAATTCTAATTATTTTTATTTATATTCATATATGAGTTCATTAAATATGTATTAAACATAAAGAAGATGATATTCCTAAGTCTTTGTATTATTATGACGAAATAGCCTCTGAATCAATTGCAAATTTATTTACAAAACACTTTTCTTCAGTTTATAATGACCCTGTCGATAATGATTCAGTAAATTTTTTAGACTATAATGTTGCATTTATTAATATTAGTGGGTTGTTCCTTTATAGGAATTACAGAGAAATTAAACAATATTAATATTAAAAAGGGCCCTGCACCTGATAAAATAGCAGCTTGTTTTTTTAAAAGTTGTGCATTTGCTTTGTCTAGGCCATTGTGGATTCTGTTTAATAAATCAGCGTCCTCTGGGATATTTCCAGAAGTTTGGAAAAAATCTTATGTGTTTCCTATATATAAAAAAGCAGGTGATAAAGACTCAGTTCTGAATTATAGACCAATAACGAAAATCTCTCACATTCCAAAAATTTTAGAGTCCTTAGTTAATCCCTACTTAAAAATCTAATTGAAAAACGTTATCAATACAAACCAACATGGTTTCTCTCAAGGACATTCGATCAGCACTAATTTATTGCTATATGAAAACTATATTGTAAATGCCCTAGAAAAAAGAAACTGTGTAGATGCAATCTACACAGACTTCCCCAAGGCATTTGACAAGGTATAGATCATTTTCCCCTAATAAATGTGCTTTTTCATTATATCGGTGGTAAGTTATCATTACGGCTCCCAGTATCTTAATAATCGAACTCAAACAGTAAAAATCAAAAGTTTTTTTTCTGCTATAATAAAAGTCACCTCTGGAGTGCCGCAAGGAACACACTTAGCTCCATTGCTGTTTAACACGTTTGCTTCTGCCTGTCACTTATGTGGACGACTGGCTCTCTGCGCCTGTGCCACTAACCACGTATGTGGCCAGTTCTATGGGATATATTTTCCCAAATTAAATAAAAAATATATGATGGCTTCTGGGGCCAAACATGTTTTTAAACGGCAGCGAATGTGTTACCTTTTCATAAACTATGTTGAGGTATGGTACTACTGTATACCGATGACTTAAAGATTGTATTTGAAATAAAGGATAGTTTATCATCCCTGGAACTTCAGGAAGACCTTGATCAGTTTGATTTCTGGTCTTCTCAGAAAAATATGGTGTTGAATACTGGTAAATACAAATATATACAATTTGGTAAAGGACATTGTAATTCTCCTAGAGCAACAAAAAATTAATTATTACAACATAATTCATATTAATATCTATCTAAGCAATAAGTAACGTTTATAACATGTAACTCGAAGAATGTTTATAGTTAGAATTCAACACTTTCATAGCCCATTCAGACTCTGTTTGTGTGTTCACTGACCCTAGATCACTTTCAAAAATTTAATTTCATAGTTTTTGAATGGTATTAAACAATCCAACATTGAGGTTTTAAACACCACACACTATGCTTTAAAACACGCTCAGTTGCCAGATCACTTGTTGATAACTACTTTGAATTTCTTATCTTAATTTACGTATTTCATCAAATATCTTTATGGAGCCTGCAAATTTTGCTCTTGGAGTGGACTTATTGCACTTTTTTCTCCTTCGGTACAGCTCCACCTTCGCTCAACTAAAAATTAAACAAGAAATAATTATTAAAAATACTGAGTAACCAATATAAAACGTTAATTTTCTTACCATGAATTGCTTATTGCTTCTTTTAACAGTGGTTATTATTATCACAAGCACTTTCAGTTTCACATTTGTGTGTATTTGTTCAACGATGCCCAATAGGATGATAATTATGGTCTTGTAATATGGCCCTTTATCCTACAATATAACCTCACATTTAAAATCAAATTCTGACATGCAACAACTTACCACTAATAAAATGCTTGGAACACTCTTGCAAAATCATTCCTGTTGCTTGTAATCAGTTGAAGTCTTTTACTTAACCCCTAACTTCTTCTGGTTGTAATTGAGGTGATTTTGTAAAAACTGGCATTGTTTGGGATTGCCACACATCAACAATTAATAATGCACTAAAAACTTGTCATTTTGTATGATATAATGTACACAAAAACACTAATATTACGAAAAGTTCAATCAGTTACCATTTAAAAATTTCAGTTTATTTTTCCTAATTTCTAAGATCTGTGACGTCAAGCACACGCGACCCATACATGGGAAAATGTCCAATTTTCATAATTTTTTTTGTGAAGAAATTTTTAGCTTACTATTACATGTATAACTGAAAGGTCATTGGTTTACTGGACCTTTCTAATATAAAAGATGGAAATTCAACTTTTTAAAAAAAAATCCTAAAAACTTATTTTTGGGTGATTTTTCATCAATAACTCGGAAAATAAGCCTTTTTGTGAAAAAATGTTACTAAAGCTTAAATTATAACTAAGAAAATTTTCTATATTTTCATGTGATTTATTTTTTTTTATATTTTAAAATTAATGGAGTTACAAAACGTTTGAAAAGTATATTCAATTCACCAATATTGTATAGTAAAAAATTAGTTATATTAGGGTTAAAAAAGACGATTTACACATATATTTTTAACTTTATTTCCTATACTAATGAATAAAAATATATCGAACTCTTTCTAGGTACAATTCTATCCGGCAGACAACCGGAGACAATAGCTATAATGACTTGGATCATTTCAAGGCCGTTTGTTTTATCAGGAAATTTGCATGGGGGAGCCGTGGTAGCCAGCTATCCCTACGATGACTCGAAGTGAGTAGTAATCACTATATTTATTAATCTGTTTATCTAATAAAATGTGTTCGGTAGCTTGAAATTATCAGAATGGATAGGGGAAAACCACGGATATCAATTTGTAGATAATTTCTTGGAAATGTATCTGTACTAGCATTATATGGCAAATAAAATTTTGTTTACAAACATGTAATAAAGTTTCACACATTTGTGTAAGTTCTGTTAGTTTAGATGATGATGGGAAAAATGATTTAGGTTTTTTCCTACTTTGTATAATGCTAACTGTTCAGCTGAATCTCCTGCATGTATTTGTAACAATAAACAACTCTGTGTTTTAACATCATTTTTTACCGTAAAGAAAAATAGAAAGTAGTAATAATATACAGGGTGTTCCATTTACAATAGGTTATTTTAGATATTTTATATCCTTGAATATCTTATAGTATCTTAATGTTATGAGCAGAATTCCCCAGTTTTATAATTTTTATAACACAAAAATTTGCCCCGTTAAAAATTTATATAATAAAACAACTGTTGACACTGTAGATTAGGTTCTTGTATGGTTTTAATATATTATTTATACACAAAAACACTACTATCTCTTATAAATCACATAATTCTAGGATATATTGTAGTGGAGCTTTATTCTAAGAGTAGAGTACTCCACAGTGACAAAATTTAGAAAGCCGACAATGGCAATGAACATAAAAATTTATCATAAATAAAATGGGCCAATTCAGCATTTTTTTTTTAATTTTAGAAATCGAAAGTAGAACACTTTTGGGCAATTTCCAAATTTTTAGATTTTTATTAGCTATTAGCACTTAAATAAATTACCAAAGTTGGACCGTGTGAAAACGGGGCGGAGCTTCGCTTGTAGTAGTAGTAGTAGTTTATTTATTGTGTGTGACAATATAATATTGTTTACACTCGTCAGCTACAAAGATTAATATAGACACTTACGTTAAGATAAAATAAAACAATGGCATAAGAACATCAGTCTAAAAGTACTACAATTATAAACTGGAATATAACATTAAATAAAACAATTAAGATCAACAATACAGACAATTACATTTAAAAACAATTAAAGTACGTGAAAAATTCATCTATCTCATAAAAGACATTTTCTTTCAGAAAATTTCTTACTTTCTTAGCGAACGCAATATCCTTAAGTGTTTTCCAGCTATTTGGCAGTAGGTTGTAGAATTTTACAGATAGATATCTAAATGAATTTATGTTTCTAGTCAGACGGAAGAAAGGAACTATAACAGATTAATTCCTTGTTTTGTAGCAATTCTGAGTTTGGTAATGAGACAGATGGTTTCTAGCAAAAAGAATGCACTCTAAAATATACTGATTAGTGCAAGTGAGGACACCTAACCTTTTAAACAAAGGTCTACAGCTTTCGTTATATTTTGAATTCGTAATAACTCGGATAGCTCTCTTTTGCAATTTTAAAATCTTGACAGTGTGGGCAGAGCCGCCCCATAGTAAAATTCCATAGCACACTATGCTATGAAAGAGTCCGTGATATGCAGTCAAGATAATATTTTGATCGATTTGATTTTTAAGTTTTTTCAGCAAATATATTCTACTGGATAATTTTCTGGACATGCAATTTATGTGGCTTTCCCATGTCAATTTGCTATCTAAAGTAACACCTAAGCACTTAACTGGATTATTATTGTCAATATGAATTCGTGTGTTTAGATGAAATATTAAATTTTGCGTTTTTTGAGTGTTTAGACTTAGTTTTACATTAGAAAAGTATTGCTCGGCTTGTTGTTGTGCATCTGCTGACATATTAGTGAGATTATCCATATTATTATGGGTTGAAAGAAGAGTACTATCATCAGCATAAGCAATAATTTTACTAGAGATGTGATCTGATATGTCGTTGATATAAACAATAAATAACGTTGGTCCTAATATCGACCCCTGAGGAACGCCAAACTTGAGGGACTTTAAGGAAGAGATTTCACCATTACTGCTAACACACTGACATCTGTCTAACATATAGCTTTTAATGAAAGAAAGTGCAGATCCTCTTATACCGAGACTCTCTAATTTTATTAATAATATGTCAGGAGACACACAATCAAAAGCTTTAGACAAATCCAACAGAGAAGCAGCTACCATATGTCCATCTTCAAGTGCATCTGTTATAAATACAATCATATCGGTTAACGCTTTAATAGTAGAAGTACTTTTACGGTAACCATATTGACTGGGATTTAGTAAGTTTTTATTTTCCAAATACAGTATTAGCCTAATTCAAGCAATTTAGAATTGGAATAATTGATATTGGTCTATGATTGTTGACTTGATCCACATTACCTTTTTTAAAGATAGGCGTTACTTTAGATATTTTTAGACAGTCAGGAAATATTCCTTGTTCAAAACACAAATTAATGAAATAAGTTATGAAAGGTAAGAGCTCATCTTTGGCCATTTGAATAGTATCACTGTTTAGACCGTAATAGTCTCTAGATTTAGATGTACTTAATTTATCTATTAGATAACTTCATATTCCGAGACTGGTTCTAAAAAGAAGGAAAAAGGTACGCTATTATTCCTACATAGATTTATATAATCAGAATTACTGCAATTTAAATTTTCCAGAATTTCATTGGCTATGTTAACAAAATAATTATTCAGGTCATCGGCACTGATTTCGCGAGATAGTTGATTATGATTAGAGGTTTCCTTAATAATTGACCATGCCATTTTTTACTTGTTTTTTGAATTGGCTATAAGATCAGTATTGTGCTTAATAGTTTCATTTTTAAGAGCTCGTTTGTAATCTTTTTTTAGTTTATTGTAATCAACTTTGAGATTGCTGTCAAATTTACTTAAGTCATATCGTCGCCCAGAAGTCAAAACCTTGTACCTCAAAAAACGTAAATAAGTGGGAGACGTAAATAAACATGTGGAGATAAGAGGTTTTAAAACTTACACTGAGATACAAGCTTTTGAATTTTAACGTGGGCATGCGTATTATTCACTATATCGTGATAAGAGTATTGCAATCGGTGCGGAACAACATAGTTTATTTCGCAATACTTGCAACTCAAAATCAAAAAATTTTGAGATACGAGGTTTTGACTTCTCGGCGACGATATATCATAAGCTTATCTCTCATAACTTTTATGTTTTGACTGTATTTTATATTATGTCTTTTCTTTTTGTACTGTTTGATGGGAAAAGAAGTATCGTAGCAAATTCTTACATTATTTAATAAAATTTCGGTCATTTGATCAGGATCAAGGGTTTGGTAAAAATGTGATCAATCACAGTTCGTTAGTGATATTTTATAATTTCCTATGGTATAATTGTTTATCGATCTATATGTTATCTGCTCTTTGGATCTATAGATGTTTGTTGACTCTGAGTAAGAAAAACACAAAGTGAGGATTAAATATTCTGGTTTTACTAATATTTTGCTGTATATTCGAGAACACATTGTCAATTTTGGTTGCAGTTCTATTAGTGACTCTTGTGAAATCATTACCACACTCTTGCATGCCAAAGGACAAGAACAAATCCGTTATCAGTTGAGAATTGATAGATTTAACTGAAAAGTCAACGTTAAAATCGGCAAAAAATGTAATACATTTTTCAGTGGAAAAATTATTCAGAAATGCAGTTAACTTATTATTGAAAATATTTAGGTCTCCTTTACAAGAATGATAAGCACAGCAAATAACCGACTTGGTTTTGCTTGACGTCACTTTGCAGATGCTGATCAGGTGACAGTCAAGATTTAATAGGGCATCTGCATGTGACTTCGCAGCTAACCTCAAAAATATATATTTCTTAAGATTTAGAAATATTACATAGCTGTTATTAAAATTTCTGCCTGGTTCCTGTACTTTTAAACAAAATCTAGTGCAATGTAATATTTTTGAAGTTTTAAATAGTTTGTCACAATAAAATAAGACACTTTTTGCAGGTTACCAATCTAACCTATAATTAGTCTATGCTTATCAATTAGGCAATCCAACGACCTGTCAAAATTATTTTTCAATATGGCGCTGAGGGCAAACATGGGGTTTATTTTAATTAACTCGCGGAAATGTAGCCAAGGCAACCGAAAAAAAAACTCATTTAACGAATGAAAATAAAGGATTGCCGGATGTTTGCCCTCAGCGCCATGTTGGAAGTCACGTGGTTTGGATCGCCTAATCAACAATATTGAAAAATTATTTGCGTGAATTTTTAAATATTTGCTTGGAGCCAGTTTGGCTCCAAGCTAAAAATGAGTATACAAACATTAAAAAGGAGAATAAACCGAAAAAACATAACAATTGAGGTTGTGTTAGTTATATGATGCACATTGCACATGCCTATAAGCGTGAGGCACATCACATGTTATTGTGTTTCTCTATGGAAACAGCATTTAGGCGCAGTTACACGGCGCGTGGTTCGCCGATCCACGAACCTGGTGTGCGGTTCGGCAAACCACGCCCCGTGTAACGGATAGCGAGCCAGATGTGTCAATACGGTGCATGACCAATGCAGATTTCGTGTGGGGTTGTGGATTGTAGGCTCGTCAAAACTGCATGGATCGACTGATGACTGATCTTCAAGCGCAGTTACTGACAACTAGATGGAAGACGCGAGCAACGTCTCCAGAGTCGCAAGCCATACCAAGTTGCCTATGTCACACGGCGCGTGTTTCATGACTCGCCGAGTCAGGCTCGCCTAATCACGCGCCGTGTAACTGCGCCTTTTGATTATTGGATTATATCTCTTTTATCTTCCTGCTAGTTTAAAATGAGTAGTGTTTATGCAGAATGACGTCACGAGTCGACGAAGCGCTTTGTACTGAAACTCAACATTGAATATCTAATGATTGGATATACTTATTAAGCTGAAATTTTAACAGCTTATCTAGATGATCGAATTCTATTGAATGCCATAAGAAAATAACGAAAAAATAATTATCGGTAACAAGCCCATTGTGCCTAGTTTTCAAACATTCAAAAAAAATTGTTTTCAAAACTTGACCTACATATGTTATATAAAATTTTACACTGTTTCATAAAAATATAAAATAACATTCCAGACAGTATCATATTACAATATAAAATAACACCTTCCTTTTGAGAATTGCTTATCTAAGTATCATATTTCAATCTAGACTCTGATTTACTATCTTGCATTTCCTTTGCTTAATTTTGCTGACATCAATGTAAGAAACTTATAAACAAAGATCAGGAGATTAATCTCTCTGATGTCAAAAACCAGGGTTGGTTCTAGTTTAGCGCGGAAAGATATCTATGCAAGTATGACACCGTGTACTTTTTTTAGCAAACATAATATCGTAAATTTTATGACCATATTAACTTTGGATTTTACAGAATTCTCTAAAAAAAGTACAAGGTAAGATATATTGTGTCATACTTGCATACAAATCGTTCCGCGCTGACCTAGAGCCAACCCCGATTTAACCGACAGAGATAAATCTTCTGAGCATTGCTTATAAATAACAAACCTTGTAGAGATTGTAGATTTGAATTTTACTTAGAGCCCCTTATCCAGCTTTGTCTTTTGTATCAGGCTCCATAGCCTTGGTTCTTCTTCGCCAAGTATTTGGAATCTCGGTCTGGCTAGGCCTTCACAGTGACACAGCATCTGTACTGAGGTTTCCTCTTCCTCTTGACAGAATCTCCACGTTGCATCATCTACCAGGCCCATTAGACTCATATTTCTATTAAGCCTACAGTATCCAGATAGAAGACCCACCATTATCCAATGACCTTTCTATTTTGGTGTAGGAGGTCTTCCGTGAATTTGGCCAATCGTTCTTTAATGAACTTTTTGGCCCGTCTTTATCGTAGGAAACTCTTCCACCACTCTAGAAACTTATTTTGTAGCCATTCATTAATGTATGTTTGTATGGCACACCGCAAAAGGGTTCGGGTCCTACCAGGGCCTTAGATGCACCTTCCCGAACCACTTCATCAGCCTTTTCATTTCCCCTGTGTGCTTGGCTGTCATTATTTCCTTTGCGTATCACTCTGTAGTGGCTACTTCAGCCCGAAATACCGTGGCGTGTATTCCTGAACTTATCGAGATTTTCGTTTTCGACCTTATCCCGTAAATCCCAGTTCCGACTTCCTGTTCTGTCTTGGAGCCGTCAGTATACCAGCCCGTTTGTGCCAATATTGGAGGACCATTTTTCAGCTCTGAGTATAACTTTTGTCGCTCTGTTTCATGTTATTGCCCTATGGGGTTGTGCCTAGTGTAGAACCATAGAGACATCTTGGGGTTTAACCCCCAGTTTTTCCCACACATCTACCTGCACCTTCCCAGGGCAAAGGTTGCTTTCTGTGTGACTTTTTGGATGTGATGACTGATGACTGTAGTTCTGTGAGGATTTATGGAAAACTGTCAATATAATGTTTAAGGCTCTTTGCGAACTCTTTGATATCATGTTCGCAAATCGCCCCTTGACTACTATCGCTAAACGTCAGCGTATCTTAGACAGTAAGAGCCTTCTGCAGAAATTTTTCGGAGAAGTTCGTCAACAAGGGTTGCCCACAGCAGTGGAAATAGTACTCCTCCTTGAGGACAGCCTGTACTCACCTTTGCCTCAATGGTAGCCTCGCCTAGATTGGATACTATTATCCACTTTTCTAAGCTGACTTTAATCCACTGGCAGAGTACTGTTGGGACTCCTCTATTTAACGAAGCATTCGCTAGAGATTGCGTTGTTGTGTTATTGAACGCTCCTTCCATATCTAGAAATGTAGCCACTGCCATTTCTTCGTCCTCTAATGGCTTTGTCAGTAGCCGATTTAAATCATCCAGCGCGGGGTCTGTTGACTTTCCCGGCTGGTATGCATATTGGCGCTCACTACGGGGATTTTCTCTTAGTATTTCGTCTCTAATATTCCTGTAGAGTAGTTTTTCCAATGTTTCAAGTAGGAAAGGGGACGGGCTTATGTACATATGACTTGAACATTTGGTCTGATATCCTGCCTATTTTTGGTAGGATATCAGACTTCCACCTTCCGCCATATCTATGGTATGTACTTCCAGGCCAGAGAGGCTCTGAATACTTTACACAAATGTGGTATTAGTATATTCTGCCCTTTTTGGAGCAGAATTGAGTAAATAGTATACCTCATTTTTGTGACTTGACCTTGACCAGTGGATCATTTATGCATGTTAATATAGTGAATTTTGTAATTTTTCCCACGTTTGTCAGATTTTTTGAAATTTTATATAAAGTTTTACTACCTTAGGATTAATTGCTTCTATTTTACTTTTCCATCTAGATAGATAGTGTTAAAATCTTAATCCATATTATGATTGTGAACATTTTACGGCCTAAAAACAAATTTTAATAGAATTAAACCTTTTTTCGAATTAAAATTGTTTAAGATGGAAAATTGCATCTAAAAGTCTTTTGCAAATTTTTCGTCAGTACAGGCTCCAGAAAGGGCTTGAAAACAATTTTTTAAGAATCAAAAATTGTTTAAAGTAATACTGTTTAAATTGGAAAATTGTGCCAGAGAACCAGGGGCGGCCTCAGGAGGATCGAAAACAATTTTTTGTTGAATCAAAAAACGTTTCAAATAAAATAAAATTAACATGGGGAATTGTATTGGAAGATCTTAAATTTCTCGCTAGATTAAACATTACCGAGAGAAATTATATACAGATCAATTTTAGAAAATTAAAAATTTGTTTAATATATGCATGATGGGATAGTACTGTCATGGTGCGTCTACCCGAGTCCAGTATTTTTTTATATATTCTTGGAATAATCTCAGAGTATTCCATTAATTTTTCAACTGGATATCACTGATCCTTGTAAATTTTTAGTTCCCAAAGGACATGCTGCCAAGAAAGTAAGTCTCCTGACAACAATATTTTCAAACAACTGGCCCTCACATATGCCCAGTCCCATCCATTGATGAAACAGGGCGATGCCTGTAAAAATGACAGGTTTAATCAGGGTATCACTAACGGGGCATATTGGTATGAGGTTAGAGGTAGGTGAGCCTAATAATTTTTTTTTGCTTGTAAAAATTAGTTCATTGTGGAAAAAATAAAACTACTATTTAATACTCCTTTTATAACCAGAATACAATATTATAAAGGTTTCCTTTTGTTTGAACATTTATCAAATCTATTTTTGATTATACCAGATCAGATATACACTTACACGGCAAATCGGTCGATGACTATATTAGGTATAATATAAATAAGGCTAATACTTACTAACATATTCGGATAGTCATTTCATTTTTCTTAGCTTTTTTATTACCAAAATTTTTTAATTAAATTTGTTACCAATATCTCAGGGTATTGAAATACTTTGATCATCCTGTGCTTTTGTATATTCTCATTGAAGTAATCTGTATTGCAGGTGGAATGCAGGACTTCAATTACGTCCACTCGAATTGTTTTGAAGTGACCTTCGAACTCAGCTGTTGTAAATACCCTAAAGCCGAGACTCTTCCTGAAGAATGGTACAATAACAAGGAGCCGCTGATAAGATTTATAGAGGCCACCCACTGGGGTGTCAAGGGCCTTGTGACCAACGAAAGGAAAGAGGCTGTGTTAGATGCCGACGTGGTTGTTGTCGGCATCAATCACAATGTTACCACTTCCAACAGGGGGGAGTATTGGAGATTGTTGTTACCAGGGACTTACGAGATGTTTGCATCTGCATACGGGTGAGTCATTTTGTATCAGTTCATGGCCTATCTCCATTTTATCATTTATTTTAAAATAAAATAAGTCGATGGAGTTAATCATTTGTGGTGCGGTGTATATTAAAGAAAAAAGAAAGATGACATTTACTTTATTTATTGGGAATTAAAGATGCAACAACTTAAATTAATTATTCAGTGAATTTAACTAAATATTTGAAGCTATTGATTTAAGATTTTGAATTTTTTTAAAAAATAATCATTCATAAAATCTATAGAAAACAAGCAAATTCCAAATATGAAATGGTAATAAATATAAGAAAATGAATACCGGTGATCTAAAGAGACCGTTTGTAATTTTATTTTAAATAAATTGCTTTAAGAAACAAATTGAAGTTAAACTTTGAAACTTTTGGCTGAAACAAAAGAAATTGAATTTTAAATTCAAATATTTGGAATCAGAGATGGGTGCCCCCATATAGGGGGGGGCCTGGTGTCCATTGTCGCCAATTCTATATAACATATATTGCTCTGATATCTACAACAATGATTTTCAGTACTTCTCACATGAAAAATATGTATTACAATATGCATATGACACTGTACTTGTATCTCATGGAAAAACTTTAACTAGTACTATGGAGAAACTCTAAGAACTTGCAAACAAAACAGTCACGTGGTTCAGTAAATGGAGACTCAAACCTAACCCTGAAAAATCACATCTAATTATATTTTTTCATACACCATCCCAAACTTCTCCAACTTTAAGAATGTATAACTATATTATTAGTCCTGAAACCGGTGCTAAATATCTAGGAATAAACATACACTATAAAATCAACTTCAATGGGCCTTTTCCACGTAATTGAACTTGATGTTTATTTTGTCATAAATCATTCATTAACATCTAATAAATATTGTATATACACGTCATATCGTATAATATTTTAATTTTAAATGGATATTTTAAAAATAAGAATATTGTCTAATTTACTCCATATTTCAAACAAGTAAATTCGCTCAAATTACGTCAATCAAAATTAAACAATTTCTGGCTTCATACGAACATTAACCGAACCTGTTGACATTTCTGAATTTTACATCTCGTCTGGAAACCTGCCGATAAGACTATTTCCATGTTGCCTAATGTATATGAATGTTTAACGTTAGAGGAAATGCTTTAATTATTTCACTAAAGAATGTCTACTTTTTATCTCCGCTTTTGAAAATAATGAATTTCCATTGAATAATACCACCTACTATAATAAAAATGATAATAATTAACAGAAGAAACACACTTTACATGTCGGCTCTCAACAAATAACTGACACTTCACTGATGGAAATAAAATGGGTATTAAATAAATAGATAGGTTATGTTCTCTTATTTACGTTGTGGTCATACGGATCTAGTATTTTGACTATATAGGTAACTGTGTTTCCTATTAATTATTCAAAAGTTTGTGTGTGTGTACTGTGTAGACATTAAAATAGAGAAAGGTTTTGAGAAGGCAGCAAGTGATAATCTTCCTATTATTGACACTGAAATGGTGAATGACTTATGTCTCAAACATGAACTTTTTGTCAGCAGAAGTGAAAAATGTAAAAACTAAGCGGTAAGTTATTAATTAGCATTTCATTTAACTTAAAGGGAACAATGAGATAGAGTCTTGTTTATTCAATATAATAAAAGAAGTATTAATAGATTAATATGATGAAAAAGTGTTATGCTGTGAATGTCTGTCAATTCGGTAAAGTTAGAAAGAGACAAACACTATACGTACAGTCTGTTCATATATAGCCTCTACTAAGTATGCTAGAGTATATTGATTGGTCCGTCCACCCAATGCGTCATCAGTGGGGAAATATTGCCGCCAATTTTAAATTCATATAGGTACCATAATAATTTTTTCTGTACAAAAGAAACAAATCTCACAAAAAAGAAAAAAACAGGTTAGTTTTTTTAAAGAGAACTTCTCAAATATTCAATAAAAAAAAAACGTGGGAAAGGCCCATTATCACACCAAAAATATTAAAAAGAGCATAATACCGTGTGTGTAGTCGCGGGCTAGGCATGGGAAGTAAGAAATACATCGCGTATGCCAGCTGGCTGAAATGAAATAACAGAGCTAGGATGCTCCACGCGACGGATGAATTTACGGCTGCCGGTGTTGTCATATCTATCGCGCTACGTGAATGTACATGCCTAATGGGAAATTACACGCACGGTATCAAGAGCAAAACATTTTAGATGTCTATCATGGAAAAGCAATGGAATAAATCTAGAAACAAAATGTAAGATCTACAAGTTGATTTGTCGACCCATCATAGAGTATGGACATATAATATTCCGTAACTTCAAAAATCCTGCCTTACAACATTTAAAAGTAGCTGAAACTAGTTCCATACGTGCAATCACCAAAATCTGCCACCCTAATAACCCAATTCATCACCCTCCAAATAACTTTATTATATCAAACCTCACGGTATACAACCTATTGAGGAGAAAATAGCATATCTTTCGCAAAAGTTTTGCCAATGACCAAAAAATAAGGAGTTAATTACACCTTTTTTTGTATTAGAAGAGACCCTAGAGCAAGAAATAGATATAAACATCTAGAATATGGGAAAAAATTCAAACATACTGAAACACTTTTACAGTTGTTAACTGAAATGTTTTTTTTTTCTATTTATGTTAATTATATGCATTTTTTTACGTGTGTGTAATTATATATACAATAGTACATTTTATATTGTAAAAATAAATATGTATGATTTATGTAATGGGCTGAAGGACCTCGGTCAATTGCCCTTTGATTGTTAGTCAATAAAGATCGTTATTATTATTAATACTTTAAATGTTCTGCCCGTGAATCAACACTAACCTAACGACTGAATGTAACTTAAAAGAAAGCATGCTTAGCGGAGGTGGCCAGACTCGTCAGCCACACCTCGCTCTCGTCGACCGTGGCGGTGGTTATTTAACAGATTTCGTCGATACAAAATTCTTATTTTTTGAATAGCTATACTCTTTAGAAATAATGAATAAAAAGAAAGTGCTGAATGAGCCCATTGCATCCGTCTGATTGTTCAGTTATGTTGCGGGAATATTATAACAGTAAAATTATTTTGAATAAAAGGCTTTGAGATTTTAAAGTCATGTTACTGTTAAATCATCGTTTTTTTTTATATGTTCATGTTGTTTTGTCATGCTTAAATGTCATTTATTTCCAGATATTCACCGTCCGAAAGGGTAACAGTAGTGGTAGAAGACGGAAAAACAACCCTACAGAATTTCACCTTAAAACTATTACCCCCAGAAAAAGGTAACAAAAGCAATAACAATCAGTCTGATACTTGGTTATGGTCAAACAAATAAATATCAGTAAATATCAGTAACACACACCCAAAAAAAAGAAAAACTAGTAAAAATGTATTACAGTCACAGTAATTAGTATAGCACTGATTTTTTGGTTGTGGTGGATGGGGTAACTAATATTAGAGAAAATTAATTTTATTGATATTAAAAAAGAACAATATTATGGTTGTCTTGACAATGGCAAGAGTTATTTTAGGCAGAAAATCCCTTAAATATTTATCAGTACAAAATATTACATGTGCCAAGAGTGTAAGACTGAAAATATAAATATTTAGGGATAAATTGCCACTAGTTTCTATCTGAGACCCAATTCTTGAAATCGTAGGAATTAATTATCTTACTGAAATCCTCACGTGATTCGACAAGATTCGTCAAGATAATTTAACAATAACAATAACAATATTTATTATGTTACAAGAATGTTATAGCCAGGGATTTTTCCCATGATAGCTTAGACAGTATCAATAATAAAGGTGCAATTCTGCCAATCTATAAGTTCTGCCAAAATTAATAAAAAATTTAACATGTTGCAAAAAGAGATATCGATTTTCTGAAATGTCACAATATCAGACATGCATGGCAAAAAATCGCAAATTTTGAGCTTCTACAGTTGGCAACTTTTTAACCTTGGCTCCTACGCCAAAACACTACTCTAGCTAATTTAAATAGAATTAAATTTGCTAAAACCCGTTTTCTATTTTTTGAATTCCGACAAAAATTAAGGAACTAGAGGAGGCAGGGACTTTTTTTTTTTTTTTTTTTTTTCGGTAAAATTTCTCCACTTTGTCACCGTAATTAATCGGTAATTAACTGAAATCGATCTCATATACGATGTTCACTTAATATCATGTACTACTTTGAGGCCCCGTTAATCTCGGCCCTTCGAAACTGAGAAAAATTATTTTTTTAAGATTTACATACGCTCTATAGGAAAACATGTAGTTTCCTACATTTCCTCGAATATCTCGATAATTATCGTTTTTTTCGAAAAATTTGTAGACAGCTTATGTTAAGAGAATTGATTGAGCTTTCCGACACTTTTTTTATTTTTTCTCTAACAAAAAAGTATCAATGATGAAAGTGCAAGTCTAAGGAAACATTTAGTGTTGCAAAAATGAGTAAAAAATTAAACATGTTACAAAAAGTTGCGTTGCCATTGCACTCCGGGCTTTTGCAGTTCATGGAGAAGTTTTGCATTTTCCGCCACGGAATATTAATCTACAAAGCTGATTTTTTCTCTACAAGCAGTTTATGCACTATTTCGATCAAAAATCACATTCTACCTCGGCTGAAAGGTGGCTAAATCTTTGGTAGACATTGCCAAAATGGCAATATATAGACAAATCATGACAATTATATTCTTCATTAATATTAAAGAACAGACAGTTTTCTTATAAATGTGTTAATAATCACTTTTATTTACTTTTTAATATTGCTAGTGGTCGAGCTGCAGACGATTGTGTAGCAGCACCAATGACTAATGCAGACATATCAAAAAAATTGTTGCATATGTTTTTGAGAAATGGTGCACAGTTTGTGATAATCGTTTTTGATACTTATTCCTCTCCTTTGATCAAAGATCAAAGATCACAAGCATGATTTGAGAAGGACCCATCGAGGTCGAAAAATTGAAATTAGAGGTCCATTGACACACCCTTCCGACTTCATGTCTGCAATTTTGAAGAGCCCCAGCCACCATTTAACATTCTCGTGCGATGCTCAGACACGATATATTGATAATAATGTTAAACAATACGAAATTTGTGCATCCTGAAGTGAAGGTGTGGATGGAAGTGGGCGTTGGCACTTCATTAAGGTGTATAAACATTAGTAAATTGTACGAGAGGTTGAGATCAAATATATGTACATTCGGTCATAAGTCTTTTGTTTTTTATGTTAGAGAAAAAATAAGAAAAGTGTCGGAAAGCCCAATCAATTCTCTTTACATAAGCATTTCATTTTTGTCGGAATTCAAAAAATAGAAAAAAGGGTTTTAGTAAATTTAACCCTATTTAAATTACCTAGAGTAGTATTTTGACGTAGGAGCCAAGATTAAAAAGTTGCCAACTGTAGAAGCTCAAAATTTGCGATTTTTTGTCATACATGGCCGACATTTCAGTAGTTATCTCCGAAAGGATAAAAAAATCAAAATTCTGACGAAAGTAAAAGATTCGGAGCTAACTTCCACCGTTTCAGAGACATCTGGGAAAAATAGCAAAAAAAACTTGCATTTTGGAGCCGAAAAAATTGCAAAAACATGCAATCTTGACACGTTCATATTTTTCGAAAAACACCATTGGGGCGGCCGTACGATGTCACGACGTAAAGAGGATGTCTTCCAGATAAACCAGATGAATAAATCAAAAGTGGCATTTTGTGACATTTCAGAAAATCGATATCTCTTTTTGCACCATGTTTATTTTTTATTCATTTTTGCAGAACTTATCGATTGACAGAATTGCACCTTAATCATTGATACTGTCTAAGCTGTCTTGGGAAAAAAATCTAGCTTTATAGAAATAATTTCACGGAAACTGTCGCTACCTCCCTGGCTATTACATAGAAGGTAGGAGTTCGGATAAGCCGTTTTTCCACTCCCACAAAGATAATAGATACACAATATTCAATATAAAATTAATATTATATAAATAAATAATAAAAATGAAGAACTAACATCTATGGATTGGTTGTATCGACCAATAGTCGACGGAAATTAGCATTTGACCTGGACTGAATTAGTAAAAATCTGAATTTTTGCACAGACGTTCTTTGAGGTAGCAATAGAGTTAACATAGAAGTTGTAGAGAATTTAATTATCTACAAGATTGATATTTTACATTTTTTCCCAAAACCTCTCCCTTTTCGTGATATTCAAGGTCGAAGTTAAAAAACCGGTTTTCTGCGAATATCTCGCTCCGTATGCATTGGACCGCGACGAAGTCTACATACAAGCAGTAGAGAACTAAAACCGTATTTAAGGGTTGAAAATATTTGAACAATAAATATTTAAAAAAATAAAACAATTATTGTAACTCTGATTTTAATAATAATTAGCAACAAAATGATACTTGAGTAACGAACATGGGCCCCACTGCACTATGCGCAATAGAAAACCACCCTAACGAGGGTGTTGAAAATCAATAATCACGAAAAACAGTGAAAAATAAGTATTTGGACTATAAAATGTCCCTTATATTATAATATTATAATGCGTATCGACTAAACTACTGATATTAAACCCAACCCGCTCTCGTTACTGGTGGTTTTCGTACGGGTCAAAATCGAAAATGACGTCAATTTCTCAAGAGAATCAATTTCTACGATTTCAAGATTTAGGCCCCTATCTCGAAATGTATCTCAATAGTATTAGAGGCTAATTAGAGACTGAAATTTCTGCTTTTTATTTGCTATTAATGTTTGCCCAAAGAGTTCTTGAGATCTGAAAAAACGATAAAATTTTGTAACTGTACATTAAGTAGGGGTTTTTATTTTACTAACAATTGGTTTGAAATAAAATACATATGTTTGTTTTTGTTGCTATTTTTTAAGTTTTGTTTTCTACACTTAATTAGGATTTTAATTTAATTTTTTTAAAACACTTCTCGAATTATTCCATGACAAATTTTATTTGGTGTGTACGTAATGGAACAGTGTATGTTTGTAGATATAAGTTTTAAATAAACAGTGAAATAGACATGTGTATTTTATTTTCTGTAGCTTTACATCCCTAATAACTTCCCTTCCCCACGATCCTCCATTAAACATATGCTTTTTGGTATTAGCACAAATCACATTTCACACTGCAAAAGCTTGAATAACAACATATGCGTGTGGAAATATATGGCATGTAGTGGTGGCGGTTAAAGTACCAGATTTGCAAGATTCTACAATAGGAAATTATACTCTAATTCCTATTAATAATGTTATGCTTGTTTGTTTAAACAGCTTGTTTTACTACAAACAGAAATGAAAATTTGAGGGTGTACATAATTAACGAGGGTCGAAATCTTTCAGAGGTAAGTCATGCTCAGGTAATGTTAAATAAAATGGACTCAAGTATACCTGCTGAAAAACTGGGCAGGCGCCACAGCGCATTTATCTACTTTCAAAAAGCAGAAACGGACACAACCGTTCATTTCTTTACGTACTGGACATGTGTACGTATGTAACTGTATTCTGACATCACCAAAATAATTTTTTAATATTGGATGATTTTATGCATCACTACGTACTTTGTTACAGAAGCTATTTTTAGATGGCGCCACATATAAATCATTAACAGTAAGCAGTCATTCACCAAGTAATTTGAACTGCAAACTTCCTTCTGAAAATTAGATGGGTGATTCGACTCTTTTTAATGATTCGTACCAAACGAATCCATATCAAGAAAAGATTCGTACATTTCATACCACTGATTCCATGGTACTAAACAGTATCACGTACTGATTTGTACCATTCATACTATTCGTACGTTTCGTACCATTGATTCCATGATACTAAACAGTATCATGTACTGATTCGTACCATTGATTCCATGATACTAAACAGTATCATGTACTGATTCGTACCATTGATTCCATGATACTAAGCAGTATCATGTACTGATTCATACTATTCGTGCCCACACTCCCACTCCACAGTGTTCAGCATAGATTATAGAATGTTATATGTGGTGTTAGTTGGGGTCAGTATTATAATATATTAATCATACAGTTTAAACTCCGAGCACCTTCTATTACATTAATAATTTCTTCGTCGTCATTAGACAGTAAATAGATAGATAGCGTTTAGTTAACCACATTATATACACGTTTGTACATTTGTAGCAAGTCAACTTAACAAAAACAATAATAACAAAAAAAGAAAAAAATTGTAGTATATCACAGATTTTGTAATCAGTACGTTGTATAAAACGAATGCTGTCTCAGTACATTGATAATAATCATATAGTAATAATCAGATATTTCGAATATATCCATATATTACATATAAAAATTTTTTTCGATACGAATATTTTAAAATCTGAAATTTCCAGTTTAATCGGTCCCCATCCACCGTTTGAAGTTTAATCTTATACAACTGGCCCTAAGAGTATCACATCGCAATACCGGTACTGAAATTCCATATTCGTATCAATCGCATCGGCGATATGAAATGTACGAATCTTTTTTTTTGTGGGATTCGTACCATTCGTATCACTGCAAGGATTCGTACCAATGATACAAATCATACGAGTGCTACCCACCTCTACTGAAAATTTCATATAGTGATTTGCTTGGAACTAATGGCTAGGTTTAAATTTATTATTGTGTAGTAGGGATGCGCATCATAAGGTAAAAACCGATGTTGAAATTCGGTAAACGTCATCGTTGTAAAGTAAAAATCGAAATAGCGACATCGATGTCGGAACATGGGTGTATTTCTTCCCAATATCGATGTTCTGCAACATCGGAGGAATTATTATTTTAAGAGGAGACAACGCCAATCACAAAGTTTCATCGGTAAAGCTAAAGCTGAAGTGGGGCGAAGGGTAGGCAGTGTGGCTATTCATAGGGCATATGCATGTGACATCACAGCTAACCTCAAAAATATGTGTTTCTTAAGATTTAATAGTATTACGCAGCTATTATTAAAATTTTATGCCTGGTTCCCTTATTTTCAACTAAAATCTAGTTCAGTGTAATCTTATGAAGTTCTAAATACTTGCCCTAATAAGATAGGACTGTTTTTGTAGGTTGGAAATCAAATCTGTGATTAGCAGTCTATTTTTATTAATCAACAATATTGAAAAATTATTTACGTGAATTTTTAAATATTTGCTTGGAGCCAGTACGACTTGCTAAAAATGCGTATACGAACATTAAAAATGAGAATAAACTTGAAAAACTTAAAATTTAAGGTATGTTGGTTACATGATGCAGATGCTGCTGTAGGTGGCACCATCTATTAAAAAGCATTGTACTAAAAGTCTTGACTGGGAAAAAGCAGTTTTTAGCCAAACGGCTGGCGTTATTAAACTGAAAAAAAGATATTCTTGTAAATAAATGAATACTACACTTCTGTTGAAGAAAGTTTTAAGCTAAAATGTGTTTATTACGAAGTGTGTTCATGTAACCAACATAACCTTAAATTTTAAATTTTTCAAGTTTATTCTTATTTTTAATGTTTGTATGCGCATTTTTGGCTTGGGGCCGTACTGGCTCTAAGCAAATATTTAAAAATTCACGTAAATAATTTTTCAATATTGTTGATTTCCAACCTACAAAAAGAGTCCTATTTTATTAGGACAAAGTATTTAGAACTTCAAAAACATTACACTGAACTAGTTTTTAGTTGAATATATGGGAACCAGGCAGAAATTCTAATAATGGCTGCGTAATACACTTAAAAAAAAAATTCTAACCTTGCAACCAGTTCTTTATTCTTGCTTCCAGTCATTTTACGGCCAGGATACTTGAGCCAGCGCCTTAATTAAGCGCAAGTGTGTTCTTCCACAATGTTGTGTACTAATTTTGCACCGTCAATCACACTTTCGTCTAAATTAATGTGAAAAAATGATACCGGTCCAACCATTTTGACAATCCAAGTGTCCGAACATTTCATAGTTCCTGCAAACAAATGTAGAGGCAACACATGCGCGCTTCTATGATGAAATGGTCTATTCCTTGTGCTCCAATCAAAAGTCAGATATGGTAAAGTGTCTAAGTAATTTGTCAACAGATGTCAGCACTGAGTTTGAAATCATTTGTATCTTTAAGCCACCAAACAGAATGCATGTTTTGTTAACCTTTAGTGAACTTAACCCATTTTATTTCAATTTGTCACTTATACCCCTTGTCTTCTAGGCTCCTCAATTGTATGCACTTATTTGGTATCACAAAAATTTCCTGGAAATTTTCTGTTTTGAAAACTCCGAAAGTTTCCAGGAAGTTTTCCTTCTAACTTTCCATTGGGCATATTTATAACTTATTTTATGGTGAAATCTGATTCGTGATGATGCAAGCTTCGTTTTGATACCAAATAAGTGCATACAAATATATTATTTACGTGACTTTTACAGACTTTTATCAAATATGAAAAGTTTACTCAATCCATCTCTGAATTTTACATTGTCAGTAGCTGGTATTGCCAACACGAACTCCAAGTTATACAATCCTGTTTACTCTACTCTACTTTACCCGCCTATTGATAACCTGTTTTTTTGGATAATTTTTATTTGATCTCAGTTTACACTCATGATTTTCTTTTCTTTTCTTTTCCCCTTTTTTTTCACCGAAGAATTTTCTTCATACAGCTGGCAAATAATGGGGACTACATCTCTGGCTGTTATCATAACCTATTAATACAGTTTATAGATTAAGCTATTCTAGGTTGTAAAAATAATAGTTTACGATATAATGGTTCAAGGACATGTAATATTACTTTCTTTTTCGATAGATCAACAATTATATTCTATAGAGCATTGGAAATTTGTTTGTAATGAAAATGACTCAAACTTCACTTTTTATACATATAATAAAACATATTTTGAAAAACATAACATATTGTGAAAAAATTGCAATGAAAAACTATATTACCTTTTTTAAATTTTTATTGAATTCTATATTTACTGTTTTTTTGTTTTTATTGTTATGATTATTAAATTTGTTAATTTTTATTTATTTTTCCTCTACCTGCTCTCTGCTTATTACAGGTGCCTTCCAAATAGCCGAAAATGTAACTGGACCAATGTACGACCAATACGGTTTTGTTGTTAGTGATAATTCGATATTTAAGCATCACCATTACCAAGAAATGGTTAATTTTTTGATCTATTATAATAAGATGTATCCAAAAATCACACGCTTACATTCCATAGGAAAATCAGTCCAGGGGAGAGACTTACCTGTACTCATTATTAGTAGTACCCCTCACGAACACGTACCAGGTAGTTTTTGTACATTATAGCTTGTAATAAAAATGAGTGCTTATAATCCAGTCAAATGGTGCACAAAAAGGGCTCGAAGTGGAAAGTTCTGGTGTAATTGTTTCTAGCGGTTTATTTTATGTTTTTTGGGGTGCTCAACACGAATCTGAAGTCGTCCAACAAAAATTTCCTCCGCAAATATGGGAAATTGTCAAAAAACCACTAAAAATAATGTTTTTTAGTGGTTTTCAGCTTATAACTTGCAAAGCAAGTTATTTACGCAAAAAGGGTCCGGTAGTAAAATAAAGAGGAGAAAATTACCTACAATTTATGACTAACATTTTTTGGTATGTCGTATGATTTCTATGAAAAAATAAATAAATTGGAATTTTTTCCTTAAAGTGAATTATTTCATCTGCAATGGATCTCGCACAACAGCATAACTCTGTAGTTATTATGGGTGAAGATGTAGATTTGCTGGTGATCATGATTGGTCATTGTCGGGGTGTACATGCAAATGTATACTTTCTGAAGCCAGGCAAAGGGACAGTTTAACAACTAATTTTTTCTCCTGACTGCCAACCACACCAATGCATCAATGACAAAATATTGTTTTTGCATGCCATGGGAGGATGTGACATAACTTCAGCCTCGTTCAAAGTAGGAAAGATGAGGTTTCTCCAAACCCTCAAGAAAAACCCTGCTCTAACCAAGACCATTGAAGTTTTTAAAGATCCTATGGCACATGCTGTCATTGTTACTAATGCTGGCCTTACCTTTTTCACTGTATTGTACAAATTGAAAGACAAGGAAAGCACGTCCTTGAACAAATTGTGGTATAAATGCTACCTTAGGTCTGTATACAGAACAACAGCCCATTTGGCATCCCTACCTCCTACCGAGGCTGCAGCACAGCAAAATTCGTTGAGAGTATACTTTCAAGTACAACAATGGCTTGGAAATGAAAAAGATCCTGAGCAATGAGGTTGGAAGAAAACCAAAGGTGGTCTGCAGCCAGTACCAACACTACAGCCGCCAGGACCCGAAGCAGTTTTAAAACTTATTTCTTGCAAATGGATGAAGATCTGTCAGACCAAGTGTGAATGCAAATAACATGCCCATTGCAGAAATTGAAGAAGCAGAGGATGACCCGGAGTTCCCTGAATTACTTGAAGGTAACTATGCATAAATAATTCTATCTCTCATTTATTTCTCCACTCACTATTTATTTGTGTGTTCAAAATATGTTTTTTAATAGGTACTGCTTTCATATCTATTCAATAAATTGTACAAGTATTTGGAATTAAGTCATTGATTATTTGTTTTAGGTGTAGAAGAACTGGAAGGCTGCCCTGAAGAAATGTGTGTCTAAGAAGGCTCATATTAGTACTTAAATACCTATAAATTGTACAGAAATTCGCCTCTTTCATTAGCATATAGAATAATGTTTACCTACATGAAATAAAAAATATATATTAATGGTGTTTTTTTGCTATTTTCCAAAAATTACTGATTTCCCCGATATTTCAACACTCTTTTGCGTGGAAACCATACGATGTACAAAAAAATGTTAAAGACATAACAAAAATTGTAGGTAATTTTCTTCTCTTTATTTTGCTACAGGACAACTTTTTGCGTAAATAGCTTGCTCTGCAAGTTATAAGCTGAAAACCACTAAAAAACATTATTTTTAGTGGTTTTTGCGGGGAAAATTTTTGTTGGACGACTCCAGATTCGTGTTCAGCACATCAAAAAACATAAAATAAATCACTAAAAATAATTACACCAGAACTTTCCACTTCAAACTACCATTTGATTTGACTATTATGTTAAACAGTGAAGACACTTATATTTTTTTAAATTTATAGGCAAGCCAGAATTTAAATACATCGCAAACATGCACGGTAATGAAATCGTAGGTAGAGAATTGTTACTGTATTTAATAAAATATCTTTGTGAGAGATACGGCACTGATGACAAAGTCACCACTTTATTAAAAACCACCAGAATTCATATATTACCCAGTATGAATCCAGACGGTTATGAGATGTCAAACGAGGGTAGGTATTTTATTATAATTTTATAGTCAGTATTTTTAAATTTTCCTATCTTTTACAGGAGATCCATCCAGCATTCTAGGACGAAATAATGCCAATGATTTTGATTTAAATAGGAATTTTCCTGATCAGTATGTGGTCAATGAGGTAATGTGCACCAGAATTGGAACTTAATTTTCTCAAAAGTATTGAAATGCTCGCATGAAAGCTGTTAGCACGGTTATATCATTCTCTTTCTCTCTCTCTCAGAGCTTAAATAATGGCACCATCTATTATGTAGTTGTTAAACTAGAAAGAAAATCTCTATGTACCTACTGGTGTTTTAAAAGTATAAACTAGACATATAATACTTACTTTTTGTAAAGATAATAGGATATAAAATTCCACGCAGACAGTAATAAACATGAAACTTAAAAATATTCATAATTATTAAAAATGAAAAATTTCTTGAATCGAATATTGCTCTATACTGCAGATATATTGAGAAAATCAGATAGTACAGTAAAGAACCCAAGGAACAATTTTAGTTTCTTAAATGTATACAAGGGTGCTATAAAACTATTTATAAAATGCCTTGAAAAATCTATTTTGCTGTAACAATATCCTTAATACCATCATAAAGCGACTTGTAGACTAAAAGGGCCCACTCTTATGAAGGTTGTTAAGGCCTTTTTAAATTCCATCATAAAACTCCTTAGTGAGGCATAGTGCTGCTCTTGAAAACCTAGTTCGGGCCGTTTTAAAACCTTTCTTAAAACCTATTTTAAAGCTGTCAGAAGCTTTTCTATTAGCTTCCTGCATTTCTAGAAAACACCTAGCAGGCTACCTTAAAACTGGTTTTTAAAACCATATTAGAACTGAGAAGCTATAAAAATGTCCACGAAGGAATCCAAATAATTTTATTATTGCATTTATTTTTTCTAAACTGATTTAAGCAAACACACCATCAGACTTATTGAAGATAAAATGGAATTTGAAATGTATAAAGCGTAGAGCATTATAACCTCTCTAAGGCCGATTTAAAAGGTAATAAAAAGCCATCAGGTATGACAAAAAAATTAAAACCAACGGCAGTTTATTGTTAAAACTACATAAGAAAGGCCCAAAAAACAAGAGCCCCTCAGAAATAATAATGATTTTAATATCCATACAAAATTTGCATAGACACACGTAATCAGCAAATTTAAAAAAGTGGGCTGCTTCTCGGTTCCCACGGTAATTTTCAGTCGTTTCTTGTAATTCTACCTTAATTTGCTAACGAAAAAGTGATAATTATTGATAATTATAATTGTGAGATTGACCTTGAATATTTTTATATAACAAGTAAAACATGGCCGGCCAACTAAAAACCATGGAGGTAGAATATAAATAAGGAGTAGCCATAAAGCTTATATTCTACAGTGGGAAACGGCCGCAGAAGGCGTGGCTTGTGATCATACTGTCATGAACGGCTCACCAGGTCCTGATTTAAAAAAAAGTTTATACAGCATTTGAGGAGATACATGTTAGTTGACTTTACACATTGACACTACCATATATCAAACCAGTAGAGTAGTAAATGAGATGACGGTTTCACATTTCAAGCAAATATAATATAATATACTATAAAATACAATCTAAAATAAATAGAAAATAGTTTCAACATATCTTTTGAGTACAGACCTGTTTTAACCTATGAAAAGTGATACCAAAACATTTCTTCTTATCGATACTACTTTGATTTGTACAGCTACTTGGCGAACACGAAATCATATGCTTTGGAGAAAAACACTATTTTCTATCAAAAACATTTATTTTATAATAATATTAAACCAAGATACATGTCGCGTTTTGTTGACGTTTCGATCATACTAAAATGAGGAATGTGCTGCCACATTCTGCTTCTTATGACGACTCCTTATTTATTCAACCTCCTTGCTAAAAACCTAATTGTCATTTTACAGTCCTCTCCAGTGTTGCCGGGTCTAGTGAAATTTCACTAGATCTGGTGATTTTTTTTAAATCTAGTGATTTAGTGAAAACTTTTATGAAAATGCCCATTTTTAATGATTTTTTTAATCATCCAATTTATTGCCCTCTACTGGTAGGTAGACAAACATTAAATTCGAGTTGCGATCCATTTAATACAGAACTGTTCACGTTAATCGCTACCACAGTCAGTAAACTCTACGGTTACCTCGATCAGCAGCTCTTAGACGAGAGAGACGGGCGGAGCGGGGAATCGAATGAAAGAGACAGACATATCTAATTTCCGTGCAAAAGACACAGACAAAGATGCCTGTAGTGTCTACAGCTGATGTAGGCTGTAGATCCTAACAGAATATCTTTCATTCGATTCCCCGCTCCGTGCGTCTCTCTCATCTAAAAGCTGCTAATCGAGGTAACCGTATAGTTTATTGACCGTGAATCGCTACAATCGAATAGCCTGGGCTCGTTGCCCTCTAGCGTCTCGTAGACAAACAGTACTTTCTAGTTACAAACCATTTAATACAATACAGAGTACGAAGTCTGGCAACGAAATAATCAGATAGAGGACGCTCAAAGCTATGCTGTGCTCAGAGAGCTCAAGAAAATTACGTGTCCTACAGACACTGCAACTTTTGGAAATTAAAGATGAGAGCTTTAATTTCAAATCTAGTGAAATTTTAGTAAGATTTAGTAACCTTTTAAAGCATCATCTGATAACTTTTAAAATTTTGATCTGGCAACACTGGTCCTCTCATTAAACTATATATTCTAATAATGGTAATGACCTAGAACATTTACTCTAAATGAAGCTCTTTTAGTCTTTTTGTATACCATCACAAATAATCCCTTCTTTACAAAAATGCAGATGCACTTGGCGAAGATCACATGGACTTGATAAAAGCTGTAATAAAACATTTGGGATGTTGACATTTGATACAAAAAACTTAAAACTTAACCTCAAAATAATTTGTATGTGTGTGTGTTTTAACAATCCTTTTAAAATGGCCACTCTTTTTTATTTTCTTCCACCTTTCCAAAAAAGACTTAATTACACATCAGTAAGTCGTGAAATGATTTTAATTAACACACACACACACACACACACACACACACACACACACACACACACATACAGGTCTGACCGTATTTGTGACAAACCATCCTCAAATGTATTTGTGGAAGCTTTGCTAATATGGTTGCCTGCCGATCAGGTAAAAATTCTCCTTTTCGTAGATATGTCTCATTTTTCGATACACTCCGTAGTTAAGAAGTTATAAGGTGCATATATTTCTGACGACGTTTGCCACTAATACTATGTACGTGTGTAAAATGTATTCCATAAATCTACTGTGTATCATGTACGCCACATATATATTTAATAAATGTGTGTATGAAATATCAGTAAAAATACGAATTTCCAATATTACAATTATATTTAATAAAGATTATAAGTGTATCTGTTTGTCATTCACAACATTCTAGCTAACATTTAGATACATTATTTAATTAATAATCACAGATTACGTTATATATTCCTATATAAAATTTGTTACGTATTTAATAATTTGTCATTAGGTCAATCCTTTAGAAAACTTTTATGTACGATAAGTAGATAGGCACACTTATTACAAGCTTTTGTTTAACTTGCTTTGTATGTATGTTAGTTTGTATGTTGTTAGCTTGTATGTTATTATGTTTAGTTCAAATCTTGCAAGTCAATTTTGAACGACTTAACGACGGTCAATTGAATTTTGCATACACATGTAGTTCTGGTAACCATGCCATAATATGGTACTAAAAAGAGTATTTTTACTTCCACATCCAGTGGAAGTATAGTAACGACAAAAAAATGTTTAAAAATTTTTATTGTTCAAATGGGCTTAGAATGTCATGAAACGTCGAGATTTTAAGTTTGAGCGAAAAAAAAATGTCTGTCTGTCTGTCGGTCTGTCGAACTGTAACTTTTTTTGTGCGAACGTTTACTCTGGAACCGTTTGAGATATTGACTTGAAATTTGGTACACATATGTACTTTAACGAGATCTAGAACTAAATTATATTTTCATCTTGTTCCGTCGAAGGATTGGGGGGGTAAATTGGTAAATTTGGGGTAAATATGTAAATCAAGCAGGTAAGAGTTCATAAAATTGGTATTTAGCATATACAAGAGAAGCTCAAAAAAATTTTGGCAGTAGCTACACCTATTACCACCCCCACCCCATTATTAAAGGGGATGAAAAAAAATTGTGATTTAGTGAAACCTCAAAATATTTTTTTACTTTATCCACCCGCACTACCACCCTCTATCACCACCCCCACCTCACTACCGATGTGGGGTATCGTTTTATGGGTTTTTGGGGTAGAATATTTCAAATATTATATTATATATTATTAAAGTTCCATAAACAATTATTTCCACACACAAAATTTTTTCGTTGTGAGTGACTTGGATAGGAAATGTGGAAGTAGCGATTCCTTGGTCAGCGGTTTTTTTCTTTTAAAGTGCATGTACTTTACGGTGGTGTTTGGAAAGAAAAAAAAATTAAACTTAAACCAATTTTTTGGATTTTAATTTTAATTATGGATATTGCACGTATAAACAATTTCAAATAACTACGTCATTTTTTTGTGAAATCAAAAAACGATAAGTGAATTATGAAAGTATATGAAATAATCAACGTTTAAAAAAAGAATTATGTTCTACTTGCATCTGAATCCATGATACGTTAGTTTTTGTTCCAAAATGATTATATTTCTCTCTCTGCTAGTTGAAAATTATCCACAACTAAAATTTTTTAAATTACATCGCATAAAGCACCATTGAGGACATAACACACGTTCGAAAAAAAAATTATCTCCCCACCTCTTAAATATTGTAACTAGACAACTAACTTAATTAATGGTATACATCACTCCATTTTCAGCATTCGAGCCTTTTTTTTTAACATTTTTGGTCTTTTTACTTCCACGTCGAGTGTAAGTATAGTAACGACAAAAAAAATTTTTAAACTTTTATTGTTCAAATAAGCTTAGAATGTCATGGAACGTCGAGATTTTAAGTTTGAGTGAAAAAAAAAAATTATGTCTTTAGGTCGGTAACTTTTTTGTGCGCACGTTTACTCTGGAACCGTTTAAGATATTGACTTGCAATTTGGTACACATATGTATTTTAACGAGATCTGGAACGAGATTATATTATCATCTTGTTCCGTCCAAGGGTTGGGGGGTAAATTGGGGTAAATAGGTAAATGAAGCAGGCAAGAGTTCAGAAAATTGGTATTTAGTATATACAAGAGAAGCTAAGGTCTCAAAAAAATTTTTGGCATTAGCCACCCCCATTACCACCACCACTCCATTATTAAAGGGGATGAGAAAAGATTATGATTTAGTGTGTGTACCGTGTACAAGAACCAAACCTCAAAATATTTTTTTACTTCATCCACCCTCCACTACCCCCCCTATCACCACCCCCACCCCACTACCGATGTGGGGTATCGTTTTATGGGTTCTTGGGGTAGAGGATTTCAAATATTATATTATTAAAGTTCCATAAACAATTATTTCCACATATAAAATTTTTTCGTTGTGAGAGACGGAACAAGATGAAAATAAAATCTAGTTCTAGTTCTCGTTAATGTACATATGTATACCAAATTTAAAGTCAATATCTCAAACGGTTCCAGAGTAAACGTGCGCACAAAAAAAGTTACAGACCGACAGACCGAAAGAAATTTTTTTTCACTCAAACTTAAAATCTCGACGTTTCATGTCATTCTAAGCCTATCTGAACAAGAAAAATTTAAAAAAAATTTTGTCGTTACTATACTTCCACTGGATGTGGAAGTAAAATAAGTTATGATGAATTAATTGTCTTAAAAGCTTGTTATGTGAATAGAAAAAAATTCTTACCATCTCTGTCAAACTAAATTAATGCCTGTATGAACTTTTCGAGCGCAACAGGCTTTTAAAACAATGTATTGACCAATTATTATCTTTGTTTATAATTGTAAAAGCTGTATTTAAAGCAATTAATTCAACTTAACTTATTTTTTTCACTTTTACACCTAAATAATAATAAAAGCTTGTTTTTAAAAAGGTTTTTTTTACATTTAATTTTTACTTCCACATCCACGTAGTGGAATGAAAGTGTAGTAACGCAAAAAAAACCTTCTGTTTATTAAAATAGGCTTGGAATGCCATGAAACGAGATTTTAAATTTGAACAAAAAGAAATTTCTGTCTGTCGGTCTGTCTGTACCTTTTTTGTGCGCACGTTTATTCTGGAACCGTTTATAATATTGACTTGAAATTTGGTACACGTATGTACTTTAACGGGATCTGGAACTAGATTATATTCTGATATAATTCATTTGAAGGGGGTAAATGGGGGTAAATAAGGGTAAATAGGTAAAGCAGGCAAGTAGCAGTCCATAAAATTGGGACTTACGGCATGTACGAGAAGCTAAGGTCTCAAAAATTTTTTTTAGCATCAACCACCACTACTATCACCCCCCACACTATTATTAAAGCAGATAAAAAAACTGTGATTTAGTGTGCATACAAGAACCATAGGCCTCATTTTTAGCCCACCTCCATCCTATTATTAAAGGTGGTAAAAAATAAAATTGGGATTTAGTGTGTATACAAAAACCATGATTTTGACATTAGCCATTCACTCTACAACCCCCGTTACCACTCCTACTCCGTTATCAAATAGGGTAAAAAAATAAAATTGTGATTTAGTGTGTGTACAAGAGTCAAAGGCCTCAAAGATTTATTTTGGTATTAGTCACACCCTCTACCATCGCCACTCTGGCGCTATTATTATAGAGGGTAGAAAATAAAATTGTGTATACAAAAATTTTTTGGAGTTAGCCCCTCGACTACCCCAACCACCGTATGACATATCGTTTTTTTATTATTTTATTATTATTATTTTTTTAATGCCTTATATATTATTAAAGTTCTTTTGTTGTAAGAGACTTGGATAGGAAATCTGGATGATCTGGAAGTAGTGATTCCTTCGGCAGCGGTTTTTAATTTTTATTACTATTAATATTAGTTTTTATTCATATTCTAGTCACGTTTCTTTTTAAATTAAAATAGGTATTTCGCGCCCTTTGTGCTATCTTATATACAGTATATATGGTCCTATTTTATAGTCCTGTTAAAAGTATTTTGTAAAAATAGAATAATAATTTTTTGATACACTCCGTAGTTAAAAAGTGATAAGGTAATTTGTTAAATTGTAAATTACAAAATTTCAATTCATTGTATTTCAGTTAGTAATGAAAATATTTTCACAAACTCCAAAATCTATTCTTGTATTTTTATGAAAAGTCAAATGCATATGAAAAAAAAATAAAAATAAACAGGAGTCCCTAGACCCAGGGGAGGCTAACGAGTTTTCAGAAATTTTTTCGCAAACTGCTTTTTCAAAATTTCTTAGGGGTCATTAGAGAAGTGCTTCTCTAGATGTTATTTCCCAAATTTCGTATGGGTCCCATGCGCCACACACGAGAAAAAAAATATTGAAATATCACCAGCCGCCACTGTTAGTTTCTTTCTATTCATATTCTAGTCACGTTTCTTTTTAAATTAAAATAAGTATTTCAAAGATGTTTCTGTCATAATTTCTTTGCCTTTTATTCTATAAAAATAGTTAAAAAAAATTATTTGAAAGACTAATTTATTAATAGTCTAAGGAGAAAAAAATTTTTCTCTACGACTTGATGGTATTCCAAAACAATTGCGACTCAATTTTCAAATTTGTTATTGTATTTTAGGCGTTGTTATAAGCATTTCTACTTGAAATTTGATATGACGTTAATTAGTTCCACTAGAAGTACATTTTTTTAAGTTATCTGGTATCGTAACAGAAAACCAGATTGTTGGTTATGAAATTGCGAAGAAAATTGGAACTGTGCCATCTTTTTCGTAAATAACAAAACAATTAAGATCGATCTTTTTTAAACAGTTGACAATAACTTAAGTGATAATATATATGATTTAATGAAACTTTCGAAAAATATGATTCTAGGGAAACAAGATACCTAATTTTCAGTCAAAATGTAAATATTTTTAAACATTTCTGTTAATACCACTAAAAAGTACAAAAAACCCATATTCTAAAAACAATTATGTTGTTCGGCGACTTAATGTACTTAAACAATTGCGATTTTTAGGCACTATTATACATTTTTTATTTTAAATTAGACATTTATTATTATTATTATTGTTATTTTCGTGAATTGCTTAAGGGTGATCGTAATTGTTTTTATTTTCCGCAACTTAACAATTTGAGTAAGAATATTTTAGTTTTGTTCGCAATTTCATAACGAACAATCTATTTTCAATATATTGCGAATTTTTGTTTAAAACCAGAGATATTTTAGAAGAACTGCGAAAAACACACTATGACACCTTTTGAAAAAATACTGTAGGTATTGTACAATCAGCAAATAAAAATTGCCCAAAGTAGATCATGTTTTTACGATTAAAGAAATTAAAGAAATAAAAAGACATGTATTTCTCGAAAAAGGCAGATAGAAAATTGCATTTACTGCAATGTATACATAAGTTTCATTGACTTTTATTACAGACTTTTTTCGGTTGGTCTTTGAATATGAATGCAGAGGAAGCAATCATTTCTAGCACGACTAATAAAAATATGAAGGGGATCCAATATTTGACACCTTAAGCCAAAAATGTATAAATATTTAAAAACAGCGCCCCTACTCGACTGTGCTACCAATATTAAAATATTAAAATTATGTGTTTTAAATATGGCAGAAAATTTTAAAAGTTGTTAATTTCAACTCAGCATGTGGCAGGCCATAAAGTCATTATTAGCTCTGCAAATGGTTTGGGCTTGAAAAAGAAATGCAGGTCATTTTATCCCTCGACAACCTTTAATGGATCTAAATGCAAAGCAATCGGATTCACAACAAAAAAGATCCTATTATAAGTGAATATGATACTATAAATATATTAAATCGTACCTCTGAAATAAAAGAAGTAGGTGTCAGCTTGAAAAATAATTTTAGCTACCGAGGAGGAGGTGTTGGTCAAGTATTCGTAATATAAACATCACCACCCCATTGGTTGTTTATTTTATTATTCACTGAAACGTAAATTGTTGACACAAAAATCGTACTAGTAAATTCAAAACATTAACTTTTACTACAAGCTGCCATATATTACTTATATTGCTACAAAATTACCTATGGAAACAAAAAAGAAGTTTTAGGTAAATATATAGGGTGTCTCACTTAAAATTCCTGGTGCCATTTTATTGATAACTAAAAGAGATATTTGAATTCTGTTGGAGGTATTCATCAAAATATATAAATGACTTCAGTTTTTAATAAAAACGATCTCTCTACAAATTAAGATATAGATAACGTCGTGATGCAAAGCAATTTTTAAGGACTTAATGGATTTCCCATAATAATACATTCAACCGTGCAAATAAAAAAATTACATAATTTATATTTATTTGACATAATCTTATTTTAAACTTATCGAAAAGATATTTATTATTTATTGTATTTCTATAATATCGACGTTATTTTTATAAGTTTGGTTTAATAGTTTATTACATCTTTTGGGTGAAATACTTGAAAATAAATAATTTTTGTAGATAAGGAAATAAGTTTAACAATAATGGGTAACCTAAGATCTGTTTTTAATGATACCAAAAACTAATCTTTCATGGAAAGCGTAGAAGAAATGGATCATGCTGTAGTTTGAGAATTCCTATCCCGAAATGGATAAGGAAGCGTCGACTAAACGGTATACAAAATCAAAAACTAGATTCTTATGCAGAATTTTCTAGCGGATTCAAATTTCGACGGTTTATATGGAATTGCAAAAATAGAACAAAAAGTATTTGTCTGCAAAAACCGCAAAAAATATAAAAATATGTATGCAATTATCTTTTTAGTTTTTACTCTATATTGCCATTAAAAATATCAAACGTATATTTCAATAAAACAGCATTCAAACTGTTTTTTAGCTGTAGCCAGACTAAAAGTGAACCTTACATGAAGTTTTATAGTAAATATTTAGAGTTGACTTTTCTATTTAATGATTGATTTTAATTGCCTTCAAGTAAATATATCCCATGCACTAAGATTCTTTTACATTGTACGTGTCATTAGTTAGTGCGTTTTACTAGGCTTCTTAAATTATTGTTTCAGACAGCTTCATAGAAAACATAGTTCCAATAATGATGAAAAAAGAACCAAAGCCTGAAAGTTTCAATTTACATTCATTTTGTAAGACTTACAAACTGCTGTAGTTATTATCGTTGCAGTGCAGCAAAACCGCAATGCAAACGAATTTATGTAAACAATTATGAATAATGGCACGTCGTATTTTTGTGTGCTTCTTCAAAAACTTAATAAAATTTTGTTCTGAAATTATAATGAAACAGTTCGTACAATATGCAGTTAATATAAAACGCCTCTAGCGATCACTCTGTATGATGGATATGGTCCAATTTCAATTAAGTATTCTGCTATTACATCAAATAAGGATCATAATGCATTTGTAGTTTTTCTATAATTTTTTTTTTTTTTTCATTTGGGCAATAATAAAAATTTAATAATATAGTTAAATTTATTTTGAGAAAAATCATAAAACATTATTTCTTAATATTTAGTCTCATATAATGTTATTTTTCAATTTGTTGACGACATATAAAATCTTGTCATTAGCAAACATTTTTGACTTAGTGAAAATTTCACTTTCCTTGAAACCAAAGTGCTACTTAAAATTTCTTTAAGAAAAATACGTACTTATATATCTGCTTTCTATTTAAAAAACAAGTCAGTCTTCAGTTAGTCAAATCTTTCTCGTTATTATTAGACACTTTACGAGTACCTAGGTAAAATTTTATTACGGTCGCTCAGTTAAATTCTGTAAAAATAGCGCGAAAATGATAATATCTACAGTTTATTCCCAATGATTCATCTGCAGGTAGTTAGTTTCAAAATTTAGAACACGTAATGAAAATAGATTATATGCACTTTATATATTATTTTGTGTTTGTACATTTTAGCATGTTTTATCAAGTATGCTTTCTTTTCATGTTTGATTTAATAAATACGCACTTAGTTATTGTTAATTTTTTAAATTCTCTTAATGTTATACAGTATGTCCACCGATTAAATTCGGAAGAAAGGAAACTTTTTATCTGCAAGTTTTTTTCACGAAAAGCAAGAAATTTATATTAATTATAAGAAAATGGATCAAATAAAAACTTTTTATTTTCATGCTCATACTAGGCTTTCAGAAACAATAAGATCATAATCCGTAAAAGTAATTATAATCTGCACCAGTAGTACAACCACACCAAATTTATCCAATATTCAATTCTATCCAATATATGCTTTACTAAAAGATAAATATGAAAGATTTTGAGAAATTGCTTAAAAGAAAAAGTGAAAACATAACAGCACCTATTAAAAATTTCACTGAAAGATTATTATACTCTTCGCAACTAGGAAAACGTTGGTGACTGAATTCTGAACGACTTTCAAAATGTCCATCCGTCCGTCCGTCTGTCTGTCGGTACGTCCGTCCGTCACGTTTCCTTTAAGCACGGTAACATAAGAGTGAAAAATCCGATTCTATTTAATATTATTTTTCATTATATATATTTTTTGCTGTGCAAATTATGTAAGTATGGAAAACTATTATTAAGACCATAAGCAATATTCGTGATTTTTTTTCGGGCTGAGGCAATGCGATTTAATATCTTTTTGGAGTACTTAAAAATTTAATTTAGCAATTATAGAAAGTTAAAGAGCCAGAAAATTTCTTTGAATTTATCAAAGTAAAAATTATATAATTTGACAACAATCCCCAGATTATTTTTTCTAAAATTGAATGTTTAAAGACTTAAAAAACATACTACATCTCTTACAATTAATTATTTTTTATTTATTTGCTTTTATCATGATTAGAGAATATTATTTAGGTATTATGCAAATCACAACTTACACACTTTTTTATTTATTATGAAAATACCCACTTTCTGTATATTGTTGCCCTAATCTGGGCACGCTAATATACTAGTTAGGTAAATACTTTAAAACACTTATTATTGGAGAACCAATCGAAACAACTACTCTCCTAGCTAATACTGACGAAGTATTGAATTACATGATAGGATTCTTAGCATTTTAAAGAAAAAAAATATATTGAAAATACTTGAATCATTTATTTACATTTAGTCATTCACACTTTTTTTTTATTTAATATGAAATTATCTACTTTCTGTATATTGGTAACTTAACCGGGTCACGCTAATATACTACTTAGGAAAACACTTTAAAACACTCATTATTGGAAAACTAATCAAAACAACTACTCTTCTAGCTAATACTGACGAAGTATTGAATTACATGATAGGATTCCTGGCATTTTAAGGCAAAAAAATATATTGAAAATACTTAAATTATTTATTGAAATTCAGTCATTCACAACAATTATTATTGAACCTTACATTCTATTTCAACTCTAGAAAAGTTGTACAAGTTTTTTCGAACTCGTTAGTTCTCATCAGTAGAGTATAGAACCATTCATTCATTATTTACAAGCCTATTCTTGATGTATTTTTTACAATTAATTATTTTTTATTTATTTGCTTTTATCATGATTAGAGAATATTATTTAGGTATTATGCAAGTGGGTATTTTCATAATAAATAAAAAAGTGTGTAAGTTGTGATTTGCATAATACCTAAATAATATTCTCTAATACTACATCTCATTGCCTCGGTCAAAAGAAATGACTGAATATTGCTTGTGGTCTCAATAATAGTTTCCCATCATAGTTGCCCAGAAAAGTAGGATAACATACAAAAAAAATGTATTGTTAATTTTTTTGTTAAAATAAAACTTAAAAATATTTAAAAAAACGATATGATTGTTTCAACGTATATTTTCACGTTTCGGCGAAGCGTTCTTTTTTTTTTTTTTTTCAACTCTTATATACCGGATACCCACGAGATCAGTTACACCACCACATCTTTTATTATTTCCACGTCCAGTGGAAGTATAGTAACGACAAACAAATTTTTAAAAATTTTTATTGTCCAAATAGGCTTAAAATGTCATGTAACGTCTAGATTTTAAGTTTGAGCGAAAAAAAAATTTCTGTCTGTCGGTCTGTCTGTCTGTCTGTCTATCTGTCTGTATGTCTGTCTGTCTGTCGGTCTGTCTGTGTAACTTTTTTTTGTGCGCACGTTTACTCTGGAACCGTTTGAGATATTGACTTGAAATTTGGTACACATATGTACTTTAATGAGATCTAGAACTAGATTATATTTTCATCTTGTTCCGTCGAAGGGTTGGGGGGTAAATTGGGGTAAATTTGGGGTAAATGGGTAAATCAAGCAGGTAAGAGTCCTTGAAATTGGTATTTAGTATATACAAGAGAAGCTGAGATCTCAAAAAAATTTTTGGCATTAGCCACCCCCATTACCACCCCCACCTCCTTATTAAAGGGGATGAAAAAAAAATGTGATTTAGTGCATGTACAGGAACCAGAAACCTCAAAATATTTTTTTACTTCATCCACCCCCCACTACCATCCCCCTATCACCACCCCCACCCCACTACCGATGTGGGGTATCGTTTTATGGGTTTTTGGGGTAGAGGATTTCAAATATTATATTATTAAAGTTCCATAAACAATTATTTTCACATACAAAGTTTTTTCGTTGTGAGTGACTTGGATAGAGAATCTGGATGTGGAAGTAGTGATTCCTTGGGCAGCGGTTTTTTTAAGGAATCACTACTTCCACATCCAAATTTCCCATCCAAGTCTCTTTAATCGAAAACATCTTGATACTATATTTGCACTCTAGTAAGCGAAACTAATCTCTCATAGAATTTTAATATAATATTTGAAATCGTCGATAATATGTGAAGTCGTCAATTAAGTTAAACTGTTCGAATGAAAATGTGTGCACAAATAAAGTTACAGACAGAAGAACAGATACAAAATTTTTTTTCTGTCAAATTTAAGTCTCGACGATTCATTGCATTCTAAACTTATTTCAACAAAAAAAAAATGTGTTTTTTTACGATCACTATAATAGTAATACTTTTCGATTGACTAGTGCGGGCACTTACTAGGTATTATAAACTTAAATACGACTTTCATTTTTCCTGTGCAACCGTTGAACCGTTCGCATCATGTCTTTCTCAAAAAGAATATCCGAGCCAAAACTTTTGAACTTCATTGCACCTCAGCTTGTGAAAAGTACAATGGTGTAGATTGTACTAATTGTAAACCTGCGGAAGATTTAATAGATACTAACGGAACAAATGAAACTTTGGAAGTTGACGAAACAAATTCATTTGATGAGTCTTTACTATAAATAAAATTATGGTTACAATATTTATACTTTAAATAAAATAAGTGTTATACTTGTAACTATGTATATAAACTTATTTCAATCCTTTGAATCAGTTCTCCCATTTTTACCATTACCAAACAAGAATTGTGAAAAACAAAAATTTTCCGGAAAACTTTTTCACATTCTTAATCTAAAAATTATATTGAACCTTTAAAAATGGTATAACTATATAGGTTCCATATGTTTTTATAATAATATATATAGTACACGCTCATTTTTTGAATTTTCATGTATTTTGTAATGTGCAAGAAATGTAGTACATTATTTATCGTGAAAAACTGCCTGCAACTCGGAAAATTAGCAAGTTACAAAAACATTTCAAGAGACAAAAAATATTTAGAAGTCCTCAATGCATAACGTTTAAATTTTTTCAAATTTTTAAGTTACTTATTTTAGCGCTACAATTTCAAAAAAGGGTGGTTTTTCATGTTTTTCCGGAAAAACTCGGTGAAAACACACTTTACAGGGAATCTGTAAATAAAAAAAGGCTTGTATTTCGATGATATATTCACCTGAATTTTTTCAGATTTTTTTTTTCAACTTTTACATTTTCCCTCCCCCACTTTTATGGATTTTGGAGTGGCCATATCTCGAAAAATATGCATTTTTAGAAAAAATTCATAAGAGTAAAAACATATTATTTTGGGCCAAAAAGGTAAACATATTGTTTTATTACATTTTTGACCTAATTCTACAAGTTACGGAACCCCTTCCGATCATCTCCTACTCTAATCTTTTTTCAACATTTTTATTAACTTCATTACAAACACAGCAAGGTTTCATCAAAACCCATTCATTAGCACTCAAATTAGATGTTATGGAATCCAGATATATTTTATACTTTGATATGACAGAAAAAATTACATAGTGTTTTTAATTTTAATTTATTACTTATATTCCTTAAATTAACGGACGGAGCTATAGTTTCCCAATATCATTTGTTAAATCCGTTAAATAGTTCAATTGAAACAATTTGTATAAAATTACATGAAAATAAAATTATTAAAATTCAACATAAATATTTAATAGTTTAAAAACTATATATTTTGTGCATATGAGTAATATGAAAAATTGATTTATTTGATTTAATCAAATATCAATTTAGTCAAAAAATCCTTATAATCACACATAATGCTAGAAATCCCGAAATTACATAGAGAAATAAAATGATTCTTTGTACCAAAGTAAATTTTTGGGACCATATTGGTAACAAGGTATTTAGTACTACCATTAAGAAGGAAGATATTGATAAGCTAAGCTAACTTTGCATATCTGACAGGTACAACTGAAATTACCGTCCATATATAATTGAAGGGTAAGGTGTAACTAAGGTGGTTTTGAAAACAGTGAAATATTTAGCTCATCAAACTGTTAGGTCGGCTTATCGATATTTTCATTGTATTACTTCCTCCACGTAATAGAGGTTTTTGACGAGTGATGAGACTTAAAGAAAATGACATTTTTGATGATGGCCATAAAAAAGTATTATTTAAATTTTTTGCAGAGATTAATGTAGAGATATTTACTGGAAATCGGGCAAAAACGCACTACCGCCTCTACGTTTTCCACCTCCTACGTCCCTCAGGCCGTAATTTACTTAAAACATGTTAACCTCCATCTGTGATTTTTTTTTTTTTTGTTAAATGCTTATCACTGAGATAATAGACATTTTAGACACATAGTACCTTATATGACGATGGTGAAAATTTGAAGTAGAATCTAAAACTAAAATAATATACAGGGTGTTCCATTTAAAAAATACCACTTTATCTTGTCGCTTCGTATAAAAGCATGAACAAAATTTTATGTTAGTAAAAAATAATAGTTAATTTCATTTGGAACAACTTTTACTTTAACATTTGTTACTTTAACATTTTTTTATTGTTTCCGAAAAATGTATACATTCATCATGAACATTTAAATATATGGCTAACAATAAGTGTCTGTTGAGCACATTATTAGTATTATATTTATTTTTAGTAAGTATCACTTTTAATTTGATCCACTCAAAAATACCCATTTGTGGCTAACTTGAATCTGTCGGAAGCAGAAACTCCTAAAAGTGCTTGCTGTAAAAAATATAATGTAGAGGGCGCTCTAGCACAGTATAATAATACACAATCCGTGCATGCCACAAATATTGTAGAAAGTACCACACGTAAAACTATAGATTTCTGGCAACTTTTCACACATTTTGCCTTTTGAGAAAATAGTCGATTAACTTATTCTCTATGATAACGATTATTGTGAACCGTGACGGATAAATGGTCCCCCGAAGGATTTATAATAGATAGTCCACTAAAATATGATGAATCACAGAGTTCTGGTGGATAAAGACTCTGGCATACGCGTGTATGTATGCCACAGTTTTGGAGTATCCCAGAAATGAGTTTGATGCACACACAGGTCTCCATAAATATGACGGCACATACACACACACACACACACACACACACACACACACACACACACACACACACACACACACACACACACACACACACACACACACACCACGCACGCACGCACGCACGCATCAACGACACTTCAGGCAGACATATTGTTTATTATTTTTACAATAAATGTTTTATTGAGGTTTTGGAAAGTGTTTTATGGAATTAAAATTTGCCTTTTAGATTTATAAAGGCCTTTTTTTCTTCATAACGGTTTCATCACAACATTTATCAAGGATGTTTTAAGAGTCTAGTTTTGTAATGGCCTTTAATAAGTACTAATAGGCATTGAAAATGTCTAGTTTTATAAAGGATTTAAAATGCATTTATTGCAAATATGTTAAAACCATAAAGAATAATTTAAAGCCTCTTTAAATCTAAATACACACACACACACACACACACACACACACGCACGCACGCACGCACGCACGCACGCACGCACGCACGCACGCACGCACGCACGCACGCACGCACGCACGCACGCACGCACGCACGCACGCACGCACGCACGCACGCACGCACGCACGCACGCACGCACGCACGCACGCACGCACGCACGCACGCATCAACGACACTTCAGGCAGACATATTGTTTATTATTTTTACAATAAATGTTTTATTGAGGTTTTGGAAAGTGTTTTATGGAATTAAAATTTGCCTTTTAGATTTATAAAGGCCTTTTTTTCTTCATAACGGTTTCATCACAACATTTATCAAGGATGTTTTAAGAGTCTAGTTTTGTAATGGCCTTTAATAAGTACTAATAGGCATTGAAAATGTCTAGTTTTATAAAGGATTTAAAATGCATTTATTGCAAATATGTTAAAACCATAAAGAATAATTTAAAGCCTCTTTAAATCTAAATGGAATTTAAGACGTTCATAAAACTAATTAGCTTTATGGAGAGTTTTATGTAGGTTATGATAAATCCATTACAAATACATATTATCCTAGAAACAAATTAGCTTTATAATTAGGTCTTACAGAATGCTTTAAAACTTACTATTAAGAGCAAGTATACTTGAAGCCTAAAAGGCCTTAACTACAACATCAATAAAGCACATGACTATTTCCTAACCCTGACAAACCTTTCTTAAAACCTCCTCAAGTCCAAATGACATTTAAATTGTTCCTTGGGAATTTGATTACTTAATAGAATGGTCCTTTCTCAGTAAGAGTTTTAAGTGATACATCGAAAATGCATAATTGCTTTTGTGTCAAGCATCATAGGTATGATTTAATTTAACATTTTGAAATCAGCACGATGATTTTTCAAATAAAGTAATACATATAGTCTTGGTATCGAAAACATTTTGTTTTCTCGTATCCTCGGCTCGATTCGTTGAACTTCAATTTGTACATGATTCTAAATGCCCTTTTTTGAGTTTTAAATACAATGCTTTCAGCGGTCTGATGAATCATCCTATATCTAATATGCATACTTAGTGATGCAATAGAAGTTTGCATAGTAGACCATTTTAAGTTGTCAAATAAATGCGGCAAAACTCTGAGTGCACAACTTAAATTTTTTAACGATTTCATCAATATGCAAAACCAGTTAATATTACTGCCCATGGTTAAGTCTAATTCAGTGGAATTTATGTTTGAAATTGATACTTTATCAATTAATAACTCTGGTACTTTTAATAATATTACACAGCTTGATTTAGCTTCAGTTAAGATAAGCTCAATAGTATAAAATCAATCTTTTATATTTTGCCATAGTTAAGAGAGTGTTCGCAACTTCCTCAAGTGTGTGACCCTGTATTAAAAGGTTTGTGTCATCTGCATAGTCAATGATTGTTGATGTGATATTTTGTTCTATGACATTCAGCAGATCGCTTATAACAATTACAAAAGTAGTGGTCCCAGAACACTTCCTTGAGGAACTCCATAACTAATAGTTGAAATGAAGTTCTTGTTTGTTTCCATTTTTATCAATGTATTCTGTTGCTATTTTGCAAATATGAACTGAGCCATTGGGCACAGGTTTTTCACTGATTAAAGTAGTTTGACAAATTATCGTTCGTGATATATATCTCATTTTTATATTTTTTTTTCTTCAGTTTAATAAAGTCATTCAGCCAGAAACAAAAGCTGTGATGGATTGGATCCTTTCAGAACCATTTGTTTTATCCGCAAACCTGCATAATGGGGCTTTAGTTGCCAACTATCCATATGACGACACGATAAATGGAGAAATATCGGAAAATCCATCACCAGATGACAAAGTCTTCAAATATTTAGCACAAACATATTCTAATGTAAGAATTATGATTTATGATTATAATTTCTTTTGAGAAAACTCAAAGTCAAATCATTCAAATCCTTTCTTTAAGGCCCACAGAACAATGCATGAAGGTAAATCGTGTCCTATGTTTCCAAACGAACGATTTTCTGGTGGTATCACTAATGGGGCTAAATGGTATGTTGTCACCGGAGGAATGCAAGATTGGAACTACCTAGTAGCGGGATGTATGGAGATAACACTTGAAATTGGTTGTTACAAATATCCTTACGCCGAAGCTTTGCCCCAATATTGGCTGGACAACCAGAAGGCTTTATTAGCATACATTGAACAGGTAACTAGTATTTATGTAAAGGAGTTTTGCTTCTACAGCATTCAAGTTTTGTATTTTGCTTCTGGTAAAAAGAGTCTGAAGTTTGATTACAAGTTTAAACAGTATTATATGTAATTCTCTTGATCATGTGTCATTAGTCCTTTGCAAAAGATTTTTACTTTATTTAAATGTAAGGAAATTTACCTCATTTGCAGATGGTTCTGATGAATGTGTGTCAATAAATTTTTGTTGAATCGAAATATAAATTATTATGCCTCAATATGGTTTCCTAACTTTTCACCTTTTGCTGTGAAATATAAATAGTGTAAAATTTTAGGTTCATAAAGGAGTATCTGGTTATGTAACAAGCACTATAGGACACGCAATACAGCATGCGCAAATCATTGTAGAAGGCATAAAACATACAGTCAACACTGCGAAATATGGTGACTATTGGAGGATACTTTTACCTGGACGTTACAATTTAACTGTTGCTGCTAGAGGTTACGAAAGTTATACATCGCAAATAGTAAGTACTAATTATATGCAAAAATGACAAATCAATTTTTTTAATTTTCATATTTTAAATGAGTAACAGCATTTAGATGACAATATCTTATTTTTTTGGGTGGAGGTTCAGTTGGTAAATTTCATTTGTAGGTTATACCAGAATCAGGTCACCTAGAGTACAATGTTACACTTATGAAAGACGATCCATTGCATTGGGCCAGTGCTTATGATTTTGGCATTGGCGAAAATCAATACACACCGAAGTATCATTCAAATCTAGAAATTAATAGTATATTAGCCGACTTCGAAAACAGATACCCAGGCATTGCAGCTTTCCAGGGTGGCGATAATTATGTCTCTATGGCCATACATTCATTGAAAATAACCAAGGAGGTAAGTAACAAAGTAAGGTAGATGTATACTTATTAGGCAAGTTTTTATCAACCCAGTTATAAATTCCGGTTTGGTGTCAAGTATATGTTTTTAAAATGCCACAAAAATTTGATGAAATAAATAACCTTATTAGCAGTATTAGTAGTGTCTACATGGCAGCTACCTTCAGTGGAACTTTAGAGCTTTCTGTAACTAACGATTGTTACATAATGGGGACAATCCTTCACCAAAATGGGAAATAGTTTTTACATAGCAATTACTATTCCGTAACTTCTGCTGTTACGTATGGATGACTAGGTTATTACGTAAATGGAATGTAACCATGTAGCAGAAATAACTAACTTTTGAAATAGCTCTGCTGACGGGGGTATAAGAGCAAACAACTCTTATACGAAACTTTTTTTTTAATTTGTAATAATAACAAAAATAAAGGGGAGTCAATATAAAATGAATAACCTTGTACTACGGATGAAATGTGGATGCTTTCTATTTTAATTTTATTTCTATGAATGTTTGCAATAATTGTATTGTCATTTCTTATTATTCTCTTATGTTGAGTTAACAATTCCCATTTTAGATTGTAATGTCACGTTAAGTGTTTGGTTTGTTGTTTTATAGATTGAGGGTGATGAGGAAACCAAATTCCACGTAGCAGTCATGGGCAACTTATTCGCCACCCAACCAATAGGCCGAGAAATAGGCATATACCTAGCCCGACACTTGCTCTCTGGATATAGTGTTGGCGAATTTAAAATCGTCAATATATTAAGAAACACAGTTATACATATAATTCCAGTCATAGACAAAGCATTTGAGCAAATTTGGGGCGACTACAATAAGGAGGTCCTAGGTAACGTGAAGCCCGATAAGTATGTGTGTAATAATATAACAGCAGACTTCAAACAAGTTGGAGAGCAAATTATGAATATGAATAGTAGAGTTAGCAACAACCAAGATACAAGATCGATTGCCAATGCCTTTAAGCATATGCTGTTGGAGGAGAAATTTGATTTGGTGTTGAATATTGAAGGTGGAACCAGTGGAATATTGTAAGTAGTTTTTTGTTAAATAACAAACAATGGGCGACAAGTAACGAAATTTCTTAATAAAATGTGTGAATTTTTGTAGTTAACACTTGTAGGTTAGGTATTTTATTCCTCTCGTTATCGCCCCTCTTTTCCTATATATGGTTAACGATGGGAACTAGATGGTGAAATTTACTTCATCGTGAATTTAAGAGGTAATATGCACTTCGTAGTAGCCGTGCACGTTGAAGTTCAGTTCTGCAGGTAGCGGTAACGTCATTAACACTAATAAATGTTACTAACAAGGTCCACGACTTTAAATGGATAGTAAAGGTTCTCAGAACATCGCGGCCATTATCAAAGCTACTTGAAAGTGGTTGCAACTTCGAAGGTCATTCCACTGGTAACTAGGGCGTCCCCATGCACCGGAAAAGCTACGTAGAAGTCACATAACTTTAAAATAACCGCTAGTGGTAAAAACTACAAGACAGTGACTACGAATATGTTAAATGAAGTTATTTACACATCAAAGTCGTAAATTTAGTCACGGATTCGTAGTGGTTACTCATTCGAAGTTCCCATCTCAGTTACTGTTACTTTGGTGCTAGTTGGGAGATCAATCACACCTCTACCAGTACTAGGCAAAAATTTGGTGAAAATTTTTAGAAACAGAATTCAAGAAGCCATAGGAAATCAAATCCCTGGATATCAATTCGGATTTAAAACTGGTCATTCAACAATGCACCCTCTCAGTTTTAACCAACAATATTGAAACAAGCAAACTTAACAGGAGTAAGTCTGGCGCACTTTTACTGTTCGGATATTTGCAATTTCCAATGCGACGACCCTGAGCACTTCGCCCACGATGGATATATCCTTTAATTTGCTGATGATACCACCCTTCTATCCCATGACAGAACTATCACAAAGGTAGCAGAAAATCTACAGTTGTTGGTAAATACAATATGCAGGTGGTTCAATAAATGGAGGCTCAATTGAAACCTCCTAAAAACAGTGTATTTTATTCAACCACCACTCAGCGGTTACTTCCCCATCGCTAAACATGTACCAACATATTCTGCGTGCTGAAACTACGGTCAATTACCTTGAAATAACCTTCGACAACAAAATTAATTTGAATGCCCACGTTGAGCTCAAGAAAAAGAATATTATTTCGAGGGCTAAACATTTCTGAAGCTTGACATGTAACAGGAATGGGATCAATGTAGAAACAGCAAGTAGAATATACAAGCTTATCTATTGACCAATGATTGAATATGGACACGTTTTATATTTAAATTGTAAAAATCATGCACTAAAAAAACTAAAGGTGGCAGAAACATCATCAATAAGGAAAGTCATAAAGATTCGACATCTTCTCAACACCTTTACACAACCTCCCGAACCCCCTTTTATACCAGCATACTAATATATACCTATAACACCTATAGAAGACTGCCTAACCTATCTTTCAAGAAGATTTTTCCAGAGACCACAAAATTTAGAGATAATTGAGAAATTTTGCATGAGAAATGACCCAGGAATAAGCACCCAGAACGCACCCTACTGAAAAAACTATAAAGATTAGCCAACAATAATTAATTAACACTGAAAAATCCCAATTATTGATATTATTATTATAACTATAGCAGCTATATATCGTTAATTATAATTCATTATAGTATAATTATAAAACTATAAAATAGATGTGTGCTTATATATATAATTGTAACAATAAGCCGAAGGACCTTGGCCAATAGCCTATTGAATCAGTTTGTGATTCAGTGAAGTTCATTTATTATTATTATTATTTACAGATACCCTGCAACAAAGGACCAAATGCAACCATATAAAGTCATAGCAGATAAGTATATGTCACAATTAAAAATACCTCAAATTTGTTCAGAGCAAATAAAAGGAACTGATTACATATTAACCGACTATTTATATAAAGAGTACAACACGCCGTTATTAACTGCCAAGGTCAGTTGCTGTGAGTATCCTGATATTGGAAATATCCCTTATGTTTGGAGAGATATCTTGGCTCCTATCATGAGTGTACTGGAGAGTACTTTGACAGGTAAGACTTATTCTTTGTAGTTGTTTGTTATGAATGACTGCTTGAAGATCAACGTACTTGTTTCCTTGATGGAGGTCCAGAGTCTAATTATCAACCACACAATAGTTTTTTTTTTTAGAAATAAATACTAGGAGTGTATCGATTACCTGATGTATAAACATCCAAAATCCTTCAATATTTCTATGCAAAAATATAATGTACCTGGGTAGTGCTACAAGTTTAAGCAAATATTTTGTCAATTAAAAATGAAATATCTGATGTAGTGTAGCACTCCACCTATCCTCCATCTGTCATCCTTCCTGTGAATACAAACCTCTTATCATTGGTTCATGATATTTACATGCTTATGAATTCATTCTCGTAGAATTTTAAGATCAGAGGCATTAACGTCTAATTTGAGTATATCTTTAAATATGTTTAATGGACTATCATAAATATTGAATTCTTCAATATTAATATCAAATATAACCACATTGTTTTTCCTCACTTTTCTTTCAATAAACACTGTATTCAACTGAAATTTTCGATTTTCAGTTTCCAACTCTAGAATTTCTAACATTTTCAATTATTTATGTATTTAGTAACTGTTCTATTTTTGCTTGTATTGTATTATATAGATTCGGCAAATGTAGTTGTATATATGCATCCTCAGTTCAACTACGGTAAGAAAGAAAGCAGAGAAATTAGAAAAAGAAAGAGAGAATATCCCACTACAATGTGCTCGTGGTTAGAAGCAACGCCCTGCGTTGATACACAACAAGGGGATAAAAATAAGATTTCACGAAGTTTGGAGTATGCTGGGAGCAGTATATCCGTCTTTCTTTTCCTAATTTCTTTTTTTTCTGTCTTGCACTCGTTATCTCAGGATATATAAACTTGTCGAATCTGTATACTGATTCTATTTTTGGGCAATCATTAGTTTCTGTGTAGAAAGCAAAAGTTAACTGGGACTCTCCTTTTACTAATATAATTAAAAGATATGTTGCTAATAAAATATAACTATAACCTACTGAAATTTTCTAGGTGTTGAAGGATATGTCAAAGGAGCAAAAATGGCACCAATGCTGAATGCGTCCATAAAAGTATCAGGCTTGGACCAAACTTTCGAAGTAACAAAGAAACTGGCCCACTTTAAAATAATGTTACCTCCGGGTAAACACGAAATTGAAGTAGCATGCCATGGCTATGAGAGCAAGTTGTTACCTATTGTGATTACCGAGGGTAACTTGTTATCCTTAAATGTAGTCTTAAATCCCGCAACCATGGATTCCCATGTATACCAAGGAACTATCGTAACCACTAAACCAAATAAAATAGTTTCTACCGACAACAGTATGCACGAACCGTTTCGGGGTGTTGTTAGTACTGGGATTAGAGGTTAGATTCAATTTCAAGTAAACGCTCTTGGAGATATTAAATTGGTTTCATTGCAGGTTATATTAAAGATATATCTGACCATCCTGTGCCAAAAGCGGAAATAAAGATAATAGAAAAAAATATCACCGTTTTTGCAGACAAAACTGGTAAATATGGTATTCCGTTACCCGCAGGAAAATATACACTCAAGGTTGATGCGAGTGGATACTTTGGTGATGTTAAGATAGTTGATGTCAATGATGTTAATGCATTCCCCAAGGTGGTTATGGTTACGTTGAAGAAAAACTCGAATGTGTTAGGTGTTCCAAGGTTGGCATTCGTAATATTGGCAGGTATGGGATACAGTTAAAATTAAATATAAGGATTCTCATATTTATTGTATACGGTTCAACAGCAGTTCTAGCCTAGTACCTACATTCCAAAATATCTTTAATTTAATAGATAAAATTTCATTCTAATAAAATAACGCAAAATAAAAGAAGAATTAAAAAACTATTGAAACTTAAAAAAATAGTTAAATATGATTTTGAATTGATGTGTATATGTAGAGAAGCGCTCGCAAATACGGGAGCAAAAATAATTGCACCGGCGCGGCCGGCGGATGGTTTCTGGTGGGGGTGTAATTACCACCATTACCATACAGTTCGACAGATATTAACATGGCTACTAAAATGGCATTGTACTTAACATTTTTTTTAAATGTTCACAAAAGGGTGCATCATACCCTTTGAAATACACAAAACGAAAATCTCCTCAACAACCAAACTTCTTCACTGTTAAATTTTTATCTATAATGTTGAATTTAAATTGCCCAAGAAATGAGTAATGGTTAGTTGAAAAAGAAGAAAAGAGAATTTTTGGCATACAAAAAGTGATCCGTTCAGGGCCAAAGTTAAAGACAAAGCCTGACACTCACCTGGAACCTGGATTTCTGGGGATTCAAAGAGATTTAAGTCTAGACATAGCCTAGATAGATAATCTTTTTAATTTATCTTTCATCATAAGCCTATACTTACTATTCATATAATTTTAGGTTTTATATGCGCTGGAGCGTTAGGTTTTGGCATATTTTGCTACATGGCCTGTAAGAAAAGAAGCGAATATGGACTTTTACCCCAGAATCTCAAATACTATGAAGAATTTAAAGATGTGGATGATAAAGATGAAAAATGTCTTTTTGCTAGGCCTCTAGGTTGGTAAAGTCATATTTACAGTAATAATTATTTTATAAATACATATTTATTTTTAGAAAAGCCCGTTACAAGACCTTATTATGATGATGACGATGATGAAAATGGTGATTATGAAGTGCAGGGGCCTTTCTTGTCTAGTTCAGAAGAGGATATTGTTTTATTGCAACATAGTATAAATTAAAAAGGACAAAACAAATTAAAGGCTTGCAAGATGGAATCTCCAACTTATAGCACAATGTTTAGTTTTTTCATTTTTATTCATTTTGATAGAAAAAATTTGACATTCCTTACAAAAGGCATTTAACAAAACAGTGTACCCATTTTATTGTTAACTTTTTTTAGGAGTATTATCAGAGTTCTTTTGCTTTCATTAAAAAATTTTACACTTTGAAATTTCCTGCTGCAATACAATTAAATGGGAACTGTTCCACAGAAATAATTTATACAATTAAGTATTGTGAAGTTTTACGTGTAGGAGTTGATTTTTAAGACATGCTTTTAGGTTGTTAAATATTTATTATTTTTTTAAACTATGAGGAAATAATTTCTTTAAATGTAGTGCCTTGCGAGGAAAAGTCTGCAATTATCTTAGCATTATTTAAAATGTACGTAACATTCCAAATTTTAATAATTGATTTTGCATATACAGTTCTTTTATTTTTAGAAAAGTAACTGGCAGAAGATTCCGTCGTGAAGACTATATAAATTCTAATTTTTTTGACTCATTTTATCTATCTACCTATTAGTAAGTTTTTTTTTTCGTGGCAATGTTTAATTTTTATGGTATAGTCATTTTGTAAATTAAATTTGGTATACATACACAGTAAATAAAAAATTATAATACTTTTTACAAAGCTCGTGGATGGCCACTCTTGAGTAGGTTAGCATTAATTGAAAAATTTTTTTTAGAATTTCTTCTCCCTGCTCATCAATTTTTATTTTGGTGGAACTTGTTGCTAATTTTTATTGAAAAAATTTTTTTTGGAGGGATTATTATTTAATTATTTACAGAATTGGCTTTTTAAGTCTTATGAAGTTGGCAAAGAGTGACCCTAAAAATAGCCCGTTTGGGGGTCCGCAAATTTTCAGTTGATTTGTGGTCCAAATGATACCTTATGATAAGACATTAATCACACAAAAACATGAGGTTGAGCATAAGAAAGGTTTCAGAGATATATAGGGTGTCTCACGTAAAACTCCCGGTGCCATTTTCTCAATAAATAAAAGAGATATTTGAATTCTGTAAAAGGTGTTCACTGGAATATATAAATGATATCAGTTTTGAGTAAAAACAGTCATTTTTCAAATTGAGGTATAGATGACGTTGCGACGCAAAGAAATTATTTGATCCTAGGAACGTTGAAATGAGGTGCAAGTGATGGGACATTATATTCTGAGCAACTTTTACGATACGAACAATTTTCTAAAAATCACTGGTTCTCGAGATATTTGAATTTCAATATAATTTCTTTAAATATAAAAATCGTCATAACTTTTTTAAAATACATTTTAGACAATAAGTCCTTTGGGACATTTTTCATAGTGAATCAGGCTGATTTAGATGGTAATGAAATATTTATTTCAAAATACAAAATAACTTTTTTTTTTTCAAGTAAAACAAAGGGGGGGTTGCAACTGCTATTTGGAAATTAAAGATTTTGACATTTCTGTTTATTGTATATTGTCTAATTTTTGACTCATGTTCATGTTGTATGTTCAACTAAATTTTATACTGTAAATTGTAGACACATGAAAAAAATGCGATTTTTGCTAGTTGAAAAATTACATTGTGGTTCACATATCTCAAAAACCAGTGATTTTTCGAAAATTGTTCATATTAAAAAAGTTGCTTAGAATATATAGTCCTCGCATCTCATGCACCTCATTTCATCGTTCTTAGGATTGAACAATTTCTTTGCATCGCAACGCCATCTATACCTCAATGTGTAAAATAACCATTTTTACTCAAATCTGAAGTCATTTCTACATTCTATTGGATACCTTTTACAGAATTCAAATATCGCTTTTGGTTATCGAGAAAATGGCACCGGGAGTTTTAAGTGGGACACCCTGTAGAGGGTCAATAGATTAGATCTGGTTGTATTACAATTATTGTAAAACAATAAGGATAATAATAACAATGATAATAATATATAATAATAGTAATAATACTTCAGCCCCTTTACCACATCATGGTACTAATCTACAAAGAAGTTTTTCAATTTTTTTTTAATTGTTTTTCGATTTTCTGCTTTTTTGCTTTAGATTAGTTTTTAATTCATATTTTGTGAGTTATTGTGTCTGTATAGTCAATGATGTATTATTTTTCATTGAATTGTCATCTTCACTCACTGTGCTATGTGAGTCGATTTTGACCACTTTGACCCTCTATATCTTTGAAATCTTTCTTATGCTCAACTCCAATTTTTTTTACGATTGATGTCTCATCATAAGGTATCATTGAGACTACAAATCAATCAAAAATTTGTGAACCACCAAACGGACTAAAAAACACCTGTTTTTGGGGTCACTCTTTGAAAAATAACCTCCCAAAAAAGTCGGTTCGCTACACCTCTGGTTCCAAAGTAAAAATCTAATAACTATTAATTGTGACTAAAATTTATTGGAGCTGTGGATATTTAAATACTTTTCCTCGCTAAAATATAATCTATTTCTCTAGTTACTTTCCATAGGTGATTATGAAGTATATAGTATAGTATATGTATAGTAAACTGCAGATTTAACAGGCACTCAAAAAATATCGGCATCTTTGGCTTTGCGATGCGACGTGTTTGATGGGTCAAAGGCGCCAACATTTTTTGAGTGCCTGTTAAATCTGCGGTCAACTATATATACATATATTATGTTTTCCATCTTAACTTCAGCTACTTGCTCATACCTTCATTTAAGGAAATATTGGCTAGCAAAACATACATCGAGTGTAAAGTCCAGTGTTGGGAAGAAAAAATCCCTGGATATATAAACTAAAGAAATGGAGTATGTTATAATTAAATAATGTGTATTACTCTATTAATTACCATTCATAGATTCATCAAACTGAGTGTCTCATGCAGGGCGGGGGGGTCTAGCCACAGATGATAAATTTAGGCAGACGTTTTTTAAGTGTGCAAAATGCCATCTACAAATTATTGCTGGACCTGGCAAGAAAAAATTGAGCCTCGCCTAACATTTAGTATGGCTACGGCGCTGGTTTGACTTATAGGTACAAGTATTTGGTAGGGTGACGTATCAGACTAATGCAGATTAAGTTTTTTCTTAAGCGAACTAGTTGTGGGAAATTGAATAATAAAAAAAATAATTATAAAATAACAAAAACTCAACTGTGAAAAAGGAAATTCGAAATAATAATAATAATATTTATTTATTGGCAAAAGCTAAAAAAATACAAACAATGACAATATTCAATATACCCATACACAATTACATATAGTATATAATAAAATTGTACATACTTAAGTCCAAAAATCTAAAATATATACACATCATATTATCGACATTATTTTTTACAAAATCCCTATATTTTTTCTTGAATGTCCACTTTGGACTATGCTTTATTTCATCCGGCCGAACATTATATTCTTTTAAACCCTTATGAAACAGGTTATTTTGACCATATGTGGATAAAGGAACTAATAAGCAAGATTACCGCTAATATGAAAATTTTATGTACAATGACTACTGACTTTTTATTGATTTACGGCCATGAACCATATATATTTTCGTAATCACCATTTCATCTCCTTTAAAATGATACCTCACTTAAAAGGTTTTCAAAAGATTTGGACTATATGACGTCTAGTGTCTATCATTTTGTTTTTTCCAAGTAGCCGTATACCGTGTCATTCACAAGATCTAGACGAATTGGTTGACAAGTGAATCATGACAATCGGTGTAGTTTTTATGGAGTTTCAGGGGCATAAGCATACAAAGGAACATTATACCCAAACACATTATCCTCCTTTTTTTAGTGCAGTTGAGTAATAATTACGAAGATGATCACTTCAAATTAATTATATTCCAATTGCTGAACAAAAATAGCAGTCGCATGCGTGTCATTCAGCCGGAGGTGTGTTTATAAAATCAAGGATTCCCCACATCAAGGATGAAGTTTGATTTATAGTATTTATGTACCGAGGGTCGTAAGTGCACTTCTTTCGCACTGTACGACCCGCGGTGCATATTATATTTTTGTCATGCCCATGAATCATTAAACTAGAAAAAAACTTGAGAAAAACCAGTGGAAAACTATAATTATTTGAGTAAGATTTCATATTTGCTAAGCAAATAGTAAAGGTAGCGATGCTTGGAATATCCATGGCAACCGCCTTAATAAAATTTTAGGATGTGGCTTCTATTCAAATGACAACTACTGTCAACTTAAATTAAATCATATTATTATAATAGCTCTCAACATTTTTGAAAATAATGTCGAATACAGAAGCAAGGCTTGTCTGGATTTACTTCCAAAAAAGTTTAAAACATTTAATTCTTGTTATATACCGAAATGAGAAAATTTTCCCAAAATGTACTTTATTTCCCTAGAGACGTTATGAAACTTAATATATTGGAACCACTTTACACTATATCCATAGTAGCTTTCTATAGGTGCAGATGGTGAAATTCTTGATACACAGCGTTGCCAGATTGAGCAATTTATCGTGAATCTTAATGTTTATATTAACCTTCAAAAAAAATTTCTTTTAGAAAATATGGATATATATAACTCGGTGCGTGAATTAATAAAAATAGTCAGTTTTATTACTTTCATAATATCAACTAATTTTTGAATATTGAGTTACAATTTTTAAAAGGAAATTCCTCGCATCTCGGTGGAGTACTAACTACTTAGTTAATTTTGTTTGTAGCATTTCATGACTGAAGTATGTCGCAATTACGACTATTTCATTCATGCCATTAAGAAAACATTTCAAGTACTTATTTTCAGTCTTGGTCATTACGCTACATATGATTCACAGCTCTTGTAAGCATGTCTAACGTTAGAGAACGTAAGCAGATTGGTCATCCCCTCGGCAAGTATTAAATTAATATATTGAAATAGAGTTAATAAAGGGTTAAGTAGAGTAGCTTCGGCTAGACTTCGCCTTAGGTATTGTATTAATGTATAATACTGAAATAAAGGCAATTTATTATTATTAAATTGGAAAAAAAAATGTATTACGAATCATACCACCCTACCAAGTAGTTGTACGTACAAACTTGACACTCTGCATATGTGAATTTTATGGGTACCTACCTATTTTTAGAATTTTTTATAGTGATACTCATTTTGGTTTAAAACTCCTCAAGAGTGTTTATTATATAAGTTAAACTGTAATTTATACTAAAGTATTATGGTTGTTAATCTGTTAGTGATCTTTCAAAGCTTTTTTTTTAATGCATTTATTTACCTATCAAATTTTTATACACTCGTAATAAATATGAATTTGTTACCTTGAATATAGATTTAATAAAGTTATTTTTTTTTAGAAATATGAGTATATGAAGTATGTTAAGCCTTAAAGGTCCTTTTTCCCCTACTTAACTTACACTGCCTTCGATTACACATTTGCAAACATCAACGGTATATAATTTTATAATGGACGTAAAAATGTTTATTCTACTTACATCGTGCTGGAACTTACAAGGGACACTGCAATGCCATTTTTAGTTGATTAGCAAGGTATGCAGGTTCGAAGCATAATTATACTACTTTAAGTATAATTTACAGGTACACAGAAACAATTTTTTATAGTTTACACCTCGTAAAGCAAATATAAAGTTTTGTCTAATTCATAAATGCCTGAATGTATTTACCAGACAAATGGAGTAGTTAATGTATTATTAGAAAGGTTTAAATAACTGTACTGTTTTTTCCAAAGAAAACAACGTAACTTAACTTTCTTAACCAAAATTCAGATATAGAGTTCACTTTGACTGTGACCACGCTCAAGGGCGGCCGTGAAGTGAAGTCTATTTCTTTCTAGCTGGGTTTTATGCGATCCCTATTAAAGCAAACAATTACACGCCAAATGTGCACCACGTGTTTAATTTGTGCATTCTCGTTGGAGGAAACTCTCTATGTTGGAATGTACAGTCGGGCCCGCTTATAACGAGCGTTCGGTTTTAACGAGTAATTTCCATAGACACAAAAAATCATCCATTAAGCTCAACACAATTTCAGTTCGGATATAACGAGCTCGGATATAACAAGCGCTTTTGTTATAACGAGTAATATTTTTCTAATAAGTTGCTGAATATGTTTACTTACAACGAGCACCTTTGTAGGGATGACGGAGATTCTCTGCGGCTGCAATTACAACGAGGACTTGATTCATTAGAGAATTAACTTTGTTTATAACGAGTGATATTAGTTCATACGAAGTAAGTTCTTGGAACGCTGCCATTTGACGGACACCGACTTAATAGTAGTTGGTGATTTGAGGGCGGTAGATATGAAACGTCGGTGCTTTTATTGTATCGAAACAGTGCCTGCTAGTATTCCAACAAATTTGCCATGACTCGTTATTATATTATGAGTAGTAGGTAGATGTAATGTTTTTAGGAAGTTATGCACATAATTTAGCCAACGAGAGACGGTCGGGTCTTTACTATTTACTCAGTGATTTGTCATCAATCGCCGATGTTCGTTGATTTATATAACAGCCATGTCCTGTAAGAGAAAGTCCCTTACATTAGAGAACAAAATAAAAATAATTGATGCTATTGCCAGTGGCATATCTAATGCCGATGTGTGTAAAAATTACAAATTATCCAGTTCGACTGTTTCTACTGTCTGGAAAAACCGGGATAAAATTAGAGGATCTTTAAATTCAAACATTTCAAAGTTAAAACAAATCCGGAAACCAGCGAAAAAGCAAGTTGATCACTTGATCAGGCATTGCTTGAGTGGTTTAATCAGAAAAGAATTCAAAACATACCCATAACTGGGCCCATATTGCAAGAAAAACCAGAACAATTTTCTAAATTATTTTCCCCTAATAATGAGGCGACTGTGTGCTCGAAAAGCTGGATAGACCGTTTATAGATGTATATGTAACCGTTTAAGACTACATACCTATAGAGACGTGCGTACCGGTTGTAACGAGCGTACTCGTTATATTAGGACCCAATAAAAATTGTTTATAACGAGTATATTCGTTATAACCGGATCCATTAAAAAACCGTTTATAACGAGCGTTCGGATATAGCGAGCACTTTTTTTTGTCACCTACACACTCGTTATAAGCAGGCCCGACTGTATTTACAACGTAAAACTAGAGTTTAGAAGGCCGCTCGGTAAAACAACTTCAAGGATCCGACAGTAGTGGCAGTAATTAATTTTTTTAAGGGATAGGTAATTTATGCATGAAAAATATAAAATAAATTTAACACGTTGACTGCCACACCAAATTTAGTCATTGGGTCATCAGGGCCATGAGTATTTTTTGTTATATATGTATAAACTAGATTGTGTATTCTAATACATACACGTGGCACCTTGGACCCACCTAATGTGTATTCAATTGAATATACTTATGGCAGTCAACGTGTTAAGGGATTTTTATCAGACTTCATGACTACGGAGATAATTGACCGTTACATAGAATATCTTCAGATTCTTCTAGCGAGTTTATATAAAAAAGAAATTGAAATTTTTCATTTGTCCTGAGAGTGGAAAGTGTACCTTTGTTTATTCATTTAGCTGTGTGAAATTTGAGTTCCATTGAATGACATTTAGAGGTTTCTCTCTATTCGAATTCATGTTGGGGAGTTGTAAGTATACTTGTTAATCAATAAATAATTGCTAGCAATTATTTTATTTTAAAACATTTTGTATGTTTTTACACAGCACTAGAGGTTACTTCAATACATTAATAAACTGTTTCTTTTGTATGCCACAAACTGAAGAAGCTTCCATAATCAGCTTTACACACCATTCATCCATCTGAGCATGGCAAGGTAACTTCAAAATACCGATCTTATCAAGAACATCTAAAATCATATTTTCCAAATCCTCACAAGAAATATATCTTGTAATGGAGGCTCGGTAGTTAATCAATTATATCGATGTAGTCTAGCATTAAAATTCAGTTTGGGCACTTTGAATACCTTTATAACTAGCTTAAAATTCTATATATCGTGATCATTCACAGAATGGAGTCCGACTAATACATGAGTTTACTAACGTTCGGCAAGTCTTACGACGTACTAGTCTCCATGCAGGTTCAATAAAGGAAAAATTACACTGATTCGTCTTTTTGGCAAAATGGATTTTTTAATCATTTATGCATAAGGCGGTTTTCTCTATAACTTTATTATTTGGAAAACCCTGCAATTAGCCTTCCTACTATCGCTTTGTGTTAATCATCCAACGCACTCCTTCAAATTATGAGTCGTTGGGTGAATCCAAAATTGTTTTATATGAGAAACCCGCCTTGTCCATTTTTACTTTTTTTTTTTTGCCAAAATGTGTTTATAGACGCTACACACCTTCGCCACATTTAACGATTTCACCCTCCTTGATACATAGCATAGATCAAATTTTATATTCACTCTTTGGAATGATATCCATGCTGACAGTACCTTCATAGTCATTGTCTTCTTTGGAGGAATTAAAAGGTTAAAAATAAGTTCAAAAAAGTATTTTGTTAATTTTACCTTGACCAAAAATTATACTTTTATTTTTGGTTCATTTTTCCATGACCACAATGTACTGTCACTCTCCAAGCCTGGACCAAAACATATTATTCTAAGTGAAAATTCGGTGTTTCTTCGAATTTTCACCTCGTTAAGCCTAATGTCTTAACGATCTCATAACGGTCCTTTTGGGCTAGTTTATGGCTCTGAAGCCCTTCAGACTTGTATGTTATGATTGAAAATGCTCGTCGAATTTTTATTTTGGCTTCAACTTAGGTCGATTCTGGAATGTTCTACAACATTGGCAAGCCTAATCTTGCTATTTCTTATTCCCGTCGAAGTTGATATTCGCAGTTACTGGATTGTCACGTTATAATACTGCACACATAAGTAACCAAGCTATATGATCTACATTTTCTTTAATTAAACAATATAAACAATATCACAAATTAACGTTTAAAACATAAAACTGCAACAAAGTACTTCAAAAATTAGATTAGCAACATTCAATGTGTACTAAAAACAAGCTACTTATCAACAAAAAATGAATTATGTGAATCTAGATTTGACTTTCAGTCTCTTCTTCTTCATCTCTTTTTGTACGCTTCGTTGATCTTGAGCCTTAGTGATCCTTTCCATCAGGTCATGGTTGTATGTGCTGTGAAGCATCAGAGCCAAAACACCTGCTCGATTTGCCATGCTTGTTCTAATTTGTCGTTCCTTCTCTAACAATTCGTCCATCTTTAACCACTTTTGAACTCTCTCCAAATCAATCTGTAAGAAATAAAATAATATTTTTATCTCATCTTTAGTCATCCATTTGATAAATTGGTTTGGAATATCCCGTTATCATAAATAAGTTTTAATAATGTTATTTTTATTATACTTCTTTGAAAACACCTTATTTTCATCTGTATTAGTAATAATGTAAGATGGGCTTTTTCGGACTAGCACACGGGAAAAGTTTTCCTGATCTCCGATTTTTTCCGTGCGGTGAATAAAAATACCGAATATATGGCTTTAAAATAGAAATATGCAGCAAAGTAAACTAAATTTAAGAAAGTCTACATGCTATCTGATATTTAACATGTACCTATTTTGCATTTTAATTCGTAAATGTTTGAATATTTAGACGAACTTCTGTAATATTTTTGACATTTTGTCAACCTTATCTGACATAGACTAATTTAAAACAAATCACATCACATATTAATCCAGTAACTTTGTTTGTCATCAAATTAAATGAGGTATGGCTGCTTTTTTAATATGTTGTATGGGATTAAAAAGTAATATTAAATCCAAGTTTACGACCTCGGCAGACCTCCGGATCTTGATAAAAAATCCAAAAAACTGGGATTTTTTTTTCAGTTTTTGTCGATGTTGACATCTAAGGCCTACTTTTAGTATTTTTTAAAAGTAGATTAAATTTGCTACAAATTGGTATCAGAACGGACTCTGTAGATCAAATAGTATCCGAGATACAGCTGTTCAAAGTTTTGCAAAATTATCGACATTTTTATGGTAGTAGTATGGTAGTATTTCACAGATTTTTAAGTTAGAAGTTGAATAGAAATTAAAATTTTAATTTTTCGACATTTTTAACAATTTCTAACTTAAAAATCTATGAAATACTACCATACTACTACCATAAAAATGTCGAAAAATTAAAATTTTGCAAAACTTTGATCAGCTGTATCTCGGATATTATTTGATCTACAGAGTCCGCTCTGGTACCAATTTGTAGCAAATTTAATCTACTTTTAAAAAATACCAAAATGTTTTTAGCAAAAAAGTAGGCCTTAGGTGTCAAAATCGACAAAAATTGAAAAAAAAACAAAAATCTCGCAGTTTTTTGGATTTTTCATCAAGATCCGGAGGTCTGCCGAGGTCGTAAACTCGGATTTAACATTACTTTTTAATCCTCTACAACATATTAAAAAAGCAGCTAGAATGTATAAAGTTACTGTACTATATACCAAACACTGCATTTTCAGCGTTGTTTGTTTTCTGTCAATTAAATTTATGCCTATAGGCAATTTTATAAAATGTACTCATAAAAAATCCCGAAATTCCCGATAACATCCTAGAGCAAGCGGCACAGGCGAGCGCGATTTATTACCAGTAAAATCCAGGTCAACATATGAACACGAATATCTGAACAAAATCAAAACTGTAAGTGATGATATTCTTCTAGTTTACTTTGTTGAAAAAGCAAAGTATGAAATCTTTCACGATATGGAGTCAATTCTCAATGCTAAAAAGTTGTTTGGCCATAAAAGAAAATGCTAACATCAACAAATATCCAAAAACTATTGCTTTCTTGAAGCGTCAAGCCACAGACTAAAACAAATCAGATATTTCACTTATGACGTATCATGGTTTAGATAATAAATCAACTCCCAGCAGGTACCAATTTGTGTCGTGATCTGCGCATTGTCCAATCAGTCTTAACCAGCGAGTATAGTCACAGGAGGGACCTTATGATGCGTAAAGTAACCTAATAAATACTCAAAAAACCACTTAAATGTATAACAGTAACAACTCTAACCTTCAATACAATACACCACATTCCAAAATAATTAATATCACCGGTGGAGCTGTTGACTACTTCCGTCTCTGAGATTTCAGTACTAAATACTCGCTCCTGTGAGATTATACACGCTGGTCTTAACTTCCATGTGAACCGCAAGATTTCTCTGTTTATGTCTTCTGCGCAGAATCCTGGCAGGTATACGTCACATCACAAAAAATGAAACTGGTAACATAGGGAATACTATTGAGTGAAACATCTGATTTGTTTTAGTCTGTGGTCAAGCTGTAGGATATATACTGAAAAAGTCCAGAGTCTTAATAGCAGAACAAGTAACCCAATTTTTATGGTGAAGCTCTAAATGAACAATATCTACTAGCAAAAGCAATTTTAGTGTTTGGGATCTTTGGTGCGTATCGAAGAGATGATTTAATATGTTTAAATTTAGACGATGTGGTAGATAATGAGCGATTTCTTGTCATGTGTTTACGAGATGGAAAAACTCATACATCAAGAAGTTGTACCGTTACCAATGAAGGATATACATTTAAACCTTGCACATTTTATCGTAAATATGCAGCTCTAAATGCAGATCTAAAAATATGAACAGCAGAAGATTATTTGTTGCATAAAATGGCAGGTGTTACGCTCAACATGTTGGATGCCATACCATCAGTGGTGTTCCAAAAATTGTTGCAGAATACCTAAAACTAGAAAATCCCAGAGAATATACCGGGCATGGATTAAGGCGTTCTTCGGCAAGCATGTTGGTGGAAAACGGCAGTGATTTATTCACTCTGAAAAGGCACGGAGGCGTTCTTTCAATGTAGCAGAAAGATATATAGAAGAATCCATACAAAGAAAAATTGAGGTATCACGGGAACTGTTTAAGCCTTCTCACTCGCAAAATACAAGTGTATCATTCGTCCAAGAAAATCAAAACATTTGCGAAGAGTCTGCTTCAATAATTACAGTTTCACAAAATGAAACTTCAAAAGGACTTACCTTGGGCAATAATACCAATAGACCATTTTAGGTCACGTGGTTTTGACAATTTTGACATTTTGCTTGAGGGACAACCAAACGCAGTTTGCGTGGTTTTATATATTTTTTTCGAGTTTTTCTTGAGAAACTGTGGGTATTTTTATAATAATGTCATGTAGTGAATGTTATTCAACCCTCATGGGTGATGTAAAGTGTCGCTATGACGAGAAAATCAAAATAATAGACTGCAGATTTGTCTATTTTACCTTGTGTATCAGTAATTAACATGGTAAATTACTTAGTGTTGACTCACAGTTTCTACACAGGCCAGCAGTTAAAGGTATACAAATCCTTACAAGCATATAAATATTATGAGGCTGGATTTGTGCAAGGCAAGTTTACATTTAAATAACTAAGTGCTAGATTTCAGTGATAAGCATGTTATATTATGCGTATGTAGTATTAAATAGACTCTGCCAGAAAGTGATTTCTTTACCTTTCTCCTAAGCTTTTTTTACATTCAAAATAAACCTTATCTCACAATCGCACCTTATCTCACAAAAGGGGGACATTTCATTTTTATTTCACGTTTAAAACTGAGATTACTTCTTTGTTTCCAATGGAATAAAAAGTTTGGTTGTCCCTCAGGCAATATGGCCGACTTATCGTGATGTCATCCTAAAGTGGTCTATTGCACAATAAACATAACCATTAATAATAACAATTCAAACTAAAAACATTATTAGTTGGAGCTGTTTTATTAATAGTTAGTTAATTTTCAATATTCTTACTCTAGTAGTTACACGTTTTTTATTCCTATAACTTATGAAAAAAAACGTTCCAAGTTTCTTTCGTATGTCTTTTTTTGTTATATTTTGTTTTTATGTTATCGTTTTCAAAGAAGTATAATAAAAAATGTGTTTGCATGACTTCCCGTTTTTTTTTGTCACACACGCATGGGAAAATCCTTATTTTCACACTCCTAATGAAATATACTATTTCAGTTTCCCTAGTCATGTTTACTTTACATCTATGTCTCAATAGTGTTTTTTGTTTTTCTTACCTATATTTGTTATATGGTCTTATACAATCATTTTATAAATCACAATTTCTATTTTTCTGTAAGTTGATCTTACCTCTGCTCTTCGAAGTTTCTCCCAGATAAAATGCTTAGTACAAGTCTTTTTCGGTGCTCTACAAAATTCTCCAGTTGGAGAGAAGACATTGACGACTAGAGGGCATCCACACACTTCATATTCTCCTATTTTCGGATCTTTGCAATGCTCTGGGCAAAGCACTCGCAGCCTTTTGCAATACGTTCTATTCGACGGATTGTAGAAATCGCAAAACATATTGTTTCCTAAAAAAAAAATATCAAATAGAACGCATTTTTTTGTTGTACACATTTTTAACTACATTAGCCTTTATTAAGTACCTTCGATTCTGGTCTTAAAAACCGATCCAAATGAAGCCTGTGATTCATATTTATTAAAGCATTTATCCATGTGTTTGATAGCAGTCTTGGAATGAATTTCATGACCGCAAGTTATACAATACATAGATATTTCGACATCGTCTTCATTTTCATTTTCTTGGTACGGATCTATTGAAGCGTTCTTGGCACGCTGCACTATAACATCCAATTCCCGATGACGGCTGTCTAAATCCAAAAGTATTTGTTTCACCTCCATTTGTTGCTTTCTAACTTGATCAAGAGCTATAAAATCATTTAAATGCAATGAGTCAATTTTATGTAGAAGTAATTCCTAGTACCTTTGATGTTAATCTCCTCAGCAACTGATGGACTTAGTACCCATTCTTGTAACCTCTGTGGTAAAACTTGTAATATCCTAGTTTTTGCCAGATCCATACCACATTGATCTGAGCAATACTTGGAGCCATAGCGGGCATCATTAACACATTGTAGCCCATAGCACTGTCGTGGATGGTCAGTTTTCAAATGGTCATTGAATGACATTTCTCTATCTGAGCTGGAATCTCTTCTTTTGCGCCTCGATCTAAAGCAAAACAAACATGTATTGAATGTAATGCTTAAAAATATATCTATCAACTGTTTTATTATGTTGTTAAACGTCTACCCAGTACTATATAGCCTTAAGTTTGTCTACTTATTCTTGAGAAGAGTTTGAGATGATATGTTACCAACATGGGGAAAAAAATGACACCATAATTTATAAGCAAGTAAAGAATGCAAATTTACCAAAAACAAAAAGTAACTAAATAAATGTGGGTACTTACCCACTCAATGAATTTACACAAACTCTCTGCTTACACCTTGCTTTAGTTCTAGAAGATCCATGTTTATTTTTTCTAGTACAAACATCACATCGGCCACAATCCTCAGTCTTATAACATCCCATGCACTCACCACACCTTTTTGTCTTCTTGTCGGTTTTATTCTCACCCCGTTTCTTCTTCGGCTTACGTTCTTCAGCTGCGCTCGAGTCATCTCTGTCTCTCTTAGTCTTCCAGCGTGTCACTAGAGTAGGATCTTCTTCTTTACATCGAATGCAGATATACTGCTTAATTAGTTTTGCCTCTTTTTCCGAAATTTTTATACAGTCTCCATGATACCTATGAATTAATGAGGTAAGGCTTGAAACAGGTTTATACAGGTCTTACCATTCCTCGCAGGCATCACATGCTATCATAAAGCGAGAGGAATCAGATGTCCGGCAAATGCAATAGGCTTGGCCATCTTGTTTTAATAATGTATCGATCTTCGACTGTCTCTCGGGTAGTAAGAATTGTTTGGCTATTTCTTCTCTCTGTAAAGTAACAATAGAAAAACAAATGAGCTAGGTATATTTTGAAAACAAGAAGAAACTAATATGAAAAAACATTAAGTGAAATCTTAACTTACAGAGATATCTCCTCGCTTGCGGCGAGGCATTTTGATTATTCCTTTTTCCTTTAACACTTTTCTAGTCGTTTTTTCTTAAATCTATATTCAATAAAACTTTTTGACTTCGATAACGTTGACATATACCATTTGAATATCGATTTTGACAATAGAACTTTTCGCGTGTAATCTCGACCATACATACCTCATACCTAAAAGAATTAGATAGTAAAGTATTTAAAATCAATTCTTTAGTGGCAGCATTGACAGCGATAACCGTTGGGTTGTCGTTGGTCCAAAATTATTTAAATTTTGAATTTAACCAATCACAATTATATCTATTACGTCCAAGATATTACCGTATTTACACTTGAAAAGCCCTAACTATTACCGCTGGCAACATGACGAATAGAGACCAGGAGCCACAGATCTCCAGGAGCCTGAGACACAGCATAGATAGAGAGACAGCAAAGTAACTCTCGTCCAAGATTGGTAGACTATGAGGTTCCTTAATATACAGCTTTTAGGCGAAGAAGTCAGTGCGGGGGTGAAAGGTCAGACTATCTCTGTTCTTCGAACGCGCAGTAGCGGCGCAGTTATCTCACTCTAGAAGAACCGTCCGTACTGGCCCGAAATATGGTCTGACGTTACTATGATCTGTAGTGTTACATTCTACAACTTATCCTCCTTACCAGCATGCAGAACAGTGACTCAAAATGCGAGGATAATTACCACCGACCTCAAAAGCGGGTTATTGCGAGCCCGTTCCAGTTACGAGTTCTTTACTTAATTAACATTACACAAATTCTTACAATATTTTGAATAAGGCTCTGCATCTGGTGTGATCTCACACCAGCTGTTCATTGGCTAATGCCATTTTTTGGTGGGGATTGTGAGTTATTAGGCCACCTTAAAGTATACCAACCTTGACTCTCGTCAACATAGATTAAAGAATATTATCTATGTTATAGATAGGCAACTCTCATTGATTTTTTGAACAGCAAAACTTACGTCGAGAGTGGCGCTGTATTCCCGCCTTTTTTATATAGGCGGGATTGTCACAGGCGGGAATTTTAAATGATTTTCAAACAAATTGCTTAGGCCATCATTAGACTACAAAAGTTCTTTAACAAAGATTTTTTATAAAAGATATTTTATGAGATGAAATATCTATCAAATTACTCATAAAATATCTTTTATAAAAGATCTTTGTCAAAGAACTTTTATAGTCTAACAGTGGCCTTAAAATTAAATAAGTCATTTCAAAACTAGAAATTGATCATTTATTAATTTAACGGAAAATCATTACAATAAATACAATAATATTTAAAAATACATTTAAAAAGTAACTAAAGTAAGTAAAATTATTACAAAAGTATTAAGATGTTGAAACTGCCTTGAAATAAGTAAAATGTTAAAGTAACTAATGTACCAAAATACCTGTAATACAATTAAATGATAGCGGGTTTATACGTGCATGGATTTAGTGGCGCCAGTAGATATTGGCACGCCAGTAAAAAAATATTGCGCTTATAAACAGTTACTGGCGAGCATGCATCAATGCATGCAAGGTAAAAGCTTGCTCGCCAGTAACTGTTTATATGTGTAATATTTTTTACTAGCGTGCCAATATCTACTGGCGCCACTAAATCCATGCACGTATAATCCCGCTATAATATACATTTTCACGTCCTTTACTAACATTAAGTGGTGTGAATCAGTCTTTTTGGGATTTAGATTTTTCATTATCATATAGGTTACAAAAAACTGACATTGATAGTGATACGTCATAAGTAATGTATTTGAATAATGTTAATCCAGAAGAAAAACATACGTATTTTTGTTTTTTTTTACTTTTTTACACCATTCGATGGGAATGATTTCGATTTATAACAAATGTAAAAACTGACGTTGAAAAATTCACAGCAACTGCACATAGCTGCGATTGTATTTATTATGTAAATAATGTAACCTAAAATTTTGTACATGTCCTTCATTACAAGACTGAAAAACTTTTTCATCGGTAAACACAACATTGGTCCAAAACTCCAACGGGCGATAGACACAATTTAAACAAAACATAATGCGGGCTTGCTTGTTCTCCTGTTAATATGGTCTTCTTGGCACTTGTACAGTTTTTTATTTTCGATTTTCCCCTCCTTCGGCTAGCTGCTAACCTCGACACTAGAAAATGTGTCATGAACACAGCGTCTTCTGCTGTTTGAAACGGATTTTGCCTCAAATAGTCAAGGAGTGCTTCATCTTGAACGAGATTTGAACTTCTCGATAGGCCTGATCGAACCGTCTTTTCTCTTTACGCTACCTTCCTCTTCCCACTTTTCTTCACACTCATAACAGTACTTTTATTCAATTGATAATGGTTAGCAACTGCTCTGATAGACCATCTCTCTTTAATTTTAAAGAGAATTACAATTTTTTCATGTTCAGTTAATTTTGGCATTGCGAAAATATGACACTGACAAATAAATAATGATTTAATAAGGCGAAAAATTGGTGTACGGGATTTCATTGCACAGAAGTGTACAACCCGTCAGTCTTTCGTTTTTAGTCAATTTCTTGGGAGTCACGTTCTTTGCAAATCAATAATACCTATGCATGTTGGAATTTTTCGAAGTCGCAACACGACGTGAACACAACACTTATAACCCATTACAGTTTTTAATATTTAACAGAACAGCGTCGTTTCTAGTCAGTTTCATTGGAAACTCACATTACTTACAAATAAGCAAATGGACTCCTGCTCTATGGATTTAATAATTATTAGTTTAATGTCCAAAACACAAAGCACAGACATGTAAACAATAATGGCGCGACAAAGGCATATTTTTGCGATCTCGCGTCTTACCCCAATGCTTTAAGCGCCTTGAAGCGCTACGTCATCATATATTTCTCCGCAAAAATGAATGTTTTTTTAGCTTTTTTTAACAGTTTAGTTCTAACCATCTCTAACGTTCTTATCTCATATCCCCACTATTTTCCGCTTACACCTTTTCTAGCGCCCTAGTGAGACCGCGCGATACCACTTTAAGCGTGACGTCACAGCTTATTCGCTCGGATGGCTCCGCTTATCGCGGTTTGTAGCGTCTTATGCGCAAAAACATGCCTCAGATTTGCGCAGCCGCCGTGTGACAAGTACAAGTAGCGACAGATCGACGGAAGTTCAAACTAAACACGCTGTTTTGAAATATAGTGGGAGTGCGCAGAGCCTGCTCGTCAACTCCTTTGTGTTGGCGTGACTAAAATCTTTCACCCTGAAGTCGCCATTTCGGCTTAAAAGTCAGAGTTGGATTCCAAAGAATTTAAATGTTTCCGACAGGACCGTATTCTCCAATTTAAATTAAACAATATATTTTCTTACACAGTGTGTGTTGCTTGAAAATGAAGACTAGAAACTACGAAACTGTAGTCATAAACTGAGAAAATATTGTGATATTTAACAAGAAAAGTTTGTGTTCGTTATAATGGAATATCACAAAGTAACAGACAATTCTATTGATTTCTTTAAAAACAATAATTTTAGATAGCTAAAAAAGTCATATATATGTAATTTTTTTCCAACTTGTAAAAATAGGAAGTAAAAGCATATGAAACAGAATTTTCTTTTAAATACATTGATATAATTTTTTTTTCAGTATTTTCAAATAAAAATAGCTCAAAAAAATAGAACAATAGTTTCTTCATAGCTTCATTTGGGTTTTTTTTTATAACAGAAGCGCCTTAGTTACTTGAGTTAAGTGATGATAATTATACTATATCAAATAGTAGAATGTCTGCGTTCCACTACTATACTATACGGGTTCATTAATATATAACTAAAAATAATGAGTAATATAACACTCTCCATCCAATTTTTATAATAAAAATCAGACTATCAAATAATATGACAATCTATAAATTATCCAACATAGGAAGTTCCTAAAAAAGTTGACTCAAATTTAGGCCGCTATATTGGGCCGGCCATTTCGACTTTCCAATTTTATTAATTTTCTTGAGAGTTTAGTACATCTACCTGCAATATTTCATGTTCTTAGCACGCCTGGAAAAGCCCAAACAAACAGATATAACCGTTATATGACTTGTTAACTACGTCGAGGCATCTTGCGAACTAAACAGTAGAGATGAGTTGCTATTTAACAATCTGTTATTTTATAACTGTTAGTTGTAAATAGCATTCGCAGACTGTTATTTCTGTACGAAAATAACAGGTGAGAAAATAACAGATAAGGAACACGACGTAGTAAAACCGCACTTTTCTAAATTCACCGGTGGACGCACCCGATGGACAAAATACGAAGCTGATTGGCTATGTTTTTCAAAATAGCCAATCAAATAATGTTATTGCTTACCGGTGCGATCCACCGGTGAATTTAGAAATCTGCCCAAAATGTTCTTGCTGACTGCTGTTAAATTGTTATTCAGAAAGCAGCAGTAGCAGATAATAGGGAGTTATCGCGAAAGATAACGTATGTACGTTAAACGTTATCTTTGACATCTACGCTTGCGCATGTTTGTTTTTGTACGTGAAAACCAATATGCGCTTGCTTAGATGTCAAAAATAACGTTGAACGTAAATACGTTATCTTTTGCGATAACTCCCTAATGAAATCGCAACGCAACCGCTAATGTAGTTGAATATTATTGAAGTTGAGTCATCGATTTTATTTATACACTTCTTAGTTGCTTTTTAATCATAATATATTCAAATCTTTTCGAATTTCTTCTCCGTGTGTATATTTTCGATTATCCGCATACCGAGTTTAAAAATGAAGGCCTGCTAGAGTTGAGTTGAATATTTTTATAGAAATCTTGAGCCATCCGCTTTATGTACTGATTTTTACTTCCACGTCCAGTGGAAGTATAGTAACGACAAAAAAATTTTTAAAAATTTTTATTGTCCAAATAGGCTTAAAATGTCATGAAACGTCGAGATTTTAAGTTTGAGCGAAAAAAAATTTTCTGTCTGTCTGTCTGTCGGTCTGTCTGTAACTTTTTTTTGTGCGCACGTTTACTCTGGAACCGTTTAAGATATTGACTTGAAATTTGGTACACGTATGTACTTTAACGAGATCTAGAACTAGATTATATTTTCATCTTGTTCCGTCGAAGGGTTGTGGGGTAAATTGGGGTAAATTTACATTGGGGTAAATAGGTCAATCAAGCAGGTAATAGTCCATAAAATTGGTATTTAGTATATACAAGAGAAGCTAAGGTCTCAAAAAATTTTTGGCATTAGCCACCCCCATTACCACCCCCACCCCCTTATTAAAGGGGATGAAAAAAAATGTGATTTAGTGTACCTATGTACAGGAACCAGAAACCTCAAAATATTTTTTGCTTCATCCACCCCCACTACCACCCCCCTATCATCACCCCCCACCCCACTACCGATGTGGGGTATCGTTTTATGGGTTTTTGGGGTAGAGGATTTCAAATATTATATTATTATAGTTCCATAAACAGTTATTTTCACATACAAAGTTTTTTCGTTGTGAGTGACTTGGATAGAGAATCTGGATGTGGAAGTAGTGATTCCTTGGGCAGCGGTTTTTTAAATCATAATATGTTCAGAGCATTTATATTTTCTTCTCCATATCTATATTTTCGTTTACCTGCATTTCCAATATTGTCATTGCATACGCTGTGTTTGGCGTGTTTCTATGCTGGTATTTTTTTATTAGTTTAACATAAAATAATAATAATTAAAAGTTGATGCTTAAAAAATGACCTTTTGCACAAATAACGTTTGTTCTGGCAATATTTTGCAGCACAAACAGAGCCCATACTTGAAAATAATAGAAAAAATGTTAAACAATAAATAACACAATAACACACTGCACTAAGTACGTCTATGAACTAAATTAATTGTACCCAAATTGTACCTACGTCGCCCGCACTGTTTTTCAAGGTTTTAAGCCCAAATGGTTCGTGCGCGACGATCTGCGTAAACCGATCCCGCCATTCAAGTTTCCCTGCTGTCTCTCTTTCTATGCTGTGCCTGAGACATAGATAGGAGATTTACATAGATAAGAGATTTATATGTAGCCTGAGAGGATAAAAATTACATATATATATTTTTATCCTCTCAGAATAGTACAGAACCCCTATTCTTCAGTCGAGAGAATGATCATTTCGGGAGAAAGGAAAGAGAAAGAAATAGGAAACATAATGAAATAAAAGGAGAAAAAATACCCCGATTCACTTCTCTTAAGCTGGAGAATAGGACCCCAGAGGTTGAACTCGAGATGCCAATGACGAATTGAAAAATGAAGTGACGCTAGCGACACGCTATTGGATTGTGTGATCTGTGCTCTGATTTCCCCACATAGCACAGTTTATATTTGGTATGTATTTGTACATACTAAGTACAAACTGTGTTATGTGGGTCTGTACTGCCATTGGCGAAGGCGAGTCACAAGCTGTCAAGGTTCATTCGGTGAGATCGGAAAATCGAGAGATCTGGGAACGCTGCTGCTCGTGCTAGGCTCGTCATATCTACACGTACCTTAACGCTTCTAACCACGTGCGCATTGTAGTGGGGGAGTACTTACGTCTTTTTTCCCCTAATTTATCTGTTTTCTTGTTTGCACTCGTTTATCTCAGGATAGATACATAAAACTCTATTTGCCGTTCCGTTGCAAAATATATAGGATGTTGACCACATAAAAAAAATAATTAAGGACAAAAATGTGAAGTAAGACACTAATATTTGGCATGTAGTTAACACAACTGTCAAGCAGTGGCGGCTCGTAATATTGTCTATATAGGAGGCTTGATATTTTGAAAGATGATTAGAGAAATTCCTACAAGTAAAAGATATTAATTTGGAAGATTGGAAGATATGCTGCTTCTTCCAAAGGGAGGCTCAGCCTCCCCTGCCTCCCCTGACGAGCCTCCACTTCTGCCAAAGAAGAAAAATATGAAAAATCTACAGGATGGTCACAATAAAAAAATAATGAAAAAATGTGACTGAGGGTAATAATATTTCGCATGTTAAATATATGTGAAATATTATTGTTAAATACACAACTGCCAAACAGAAGCGTAGCTAGGCTACATGGGGCCCTGGGGCGGCATACATTTTGGAGCCCCTATAGACAATAGTGATGCGCAAAAAAAACAAAAGATATAATTTTTTTTTAATCTTCAAAAAATCTCTAAAAAAGTATTTCTAAAAAAGTAAGAAATAAAATTTCACTCAGTTTTACTAATATCCGTCTACCTATTAGTGGAAAGTAGCAAGAAACTGTACCGTATTACCTAATATCAATTTGAAATCGATGCAAAAAATCCAGTTTCAAAAACAAATACTTACTTTACAATATAAGGTTAGTAATAAAAACCGCTGCCCAAGGAATCATTACTTCCACATTCATATTTTCTATATCCAAGTTTCTCACAATGAAAAAAAATGTATGTGAAAATAATTGTTTATGGAACTTTAACATTTGAAATCGCCGACCCCAAAAACCCATAAAACGATATAAAACATTGGTAGTGAATGTGGGGGTGGTGAAAAGGGGGTGGTAGTGAGGTAGATAAAGTAAAAAAATATATTTTGATGCCGTCGGTTCTTGTACACACATTAAATCACAATTTTATTTTTTTCACGCCCTTTGATAGTGGAGTGGGGGTGGTAGATTTTTGAGGCCTTAGCTTCTCTTATATATACTAAATACCAATTTTATGGACTCTTAGTTGCTTGATTTACATTTACCTGGTGTCGCGTCAAACTGACGCTCGGTAGTGAGTTCTTCTACATGGCGCCCAACGTGGGGCCATGTAGAAAGGCCGTTAACCCCAATTTACACCCAAGTCTTCAACGAAATAAGATCAAAATATAATCTAGTTCCAGATTTCATTAAAATACAGACATTTACAAAATTTCAAATCAATATCTTAAACGGTTCCAGAGTAATCGTGCGCACAAAGAACTTACAGACAGACCAACAGACAGAATTTTTTTTGCTGACTTAAAATCTCGACATTTCATGACATTCTAAGCCCATTTGAACAATAAAAATTTTAAATTTTTTTACGTAACTATATTTCCACTGAATTTGGAAGTAAAATTGTAGATTTCTCGTAACACAATAAATTTGTGAGCACTCGTAATTAGTAATTAGGGGAAGGCGGGACAAAGTGGGTAGGGAGCGGGGCTAGTGAAGGGTGGTGAGATTTTGGAGGGGGAAAATTTTCGAGGGGGAAATCTCGAAAGGGGAATTTTGGATTTTCACCGCTCCAAAATTCTCCCTTCAAAACTTACCCACTCCAAAATTCACCCCCTTAAAAATTATACCACCCCAAATACCAATGTTTCCACTTTACGTTTATTTGGTTTGACGGAACACTCTTCGAACTGCTTCTGTGGACAGCTACGACCTAATTCAGGTATTCGAACTGAATGTTGGATTTTATGAAATTTTCAGGGACTGAAATTTTCCAGGCGAGAAAGCCACTTTCTTTTTTTAATAAATAGGATCTTGAACGTGAGCATTTTGTCCACCTTGATTTTAAGTTAGCGCATATTAATTTTGCAACATTCAGTAGTTTTGGAGAGCCAAGGTTTTCGTCCCTTGAGGTAAATCAAAAAATGGGCAAAAAGCCCAAAAGTTCTACGACTGGACCGCAAGATATCTTCCCCCCCCCCACGTTTTCGAGGGCGGGGAACACGATGGTGACAATATTTTCCGACCTACCCTTCAACCCCCAAACCGGAAAATCCTTTTCCGATTTTCCGGTGCTAGGCATGTTTTATCGGAAAATTTTGTTATTGAAAGTTTTTCAGAATTGTCCAAAAATCCTAAATCCAAAATTTAATCAAAATTAAAAAACATTGAAATTTTGTTTAAAATATTGTTCAAGTCCGAAAATATCATATAAATGGTTTTTTTTGTTTAAAAAATTCATGACAATTTTGTTTTAAATTAAATCCAAACTTCAGATAGTTGTCAAGTAATTAGTAGTCTCTTTATAATTACTTCCACATCCAGTGGAAGTATAGTAACGATAAAAATTTTTAAAAAAAATTTTTATTGTTCAAATAGGCTTAGAATGTCAAGATTTCAAGTTTGAGCGAAAAAAAAAAATTTCTGTCTGTCGGTCTGTAACTTTTTTGTGCGCACGTTTACTCTGGAACCGTTTGAGATATTGACTTGAAATTTGGTACACATATGTACATGTACTTTAACGAGATCTAGAACTAGATTATATTTTCATCTTGTTCCGTCGAAGGGTTGGAGGGTAAATTGGAGTAAACAGGTAAATCAAGCAGGTAAGAGTTCATAAAATTGATATTTAGTATAGACAAGAGAAGCTAAGGTCACAAAAAAAATTTTGGCATTACCACCCCCACCCCATTATTAAAGGGGATGAAAAAAAAATGTGATTTAGTGTGTGTACAAGAACCAGAAACCTCAAAATATTTTTTTACTTTATCCACCCCCCCACTCCCACCCCCCGTCACCACCCCCACCCCCACCACCGATGTGGGGTATCGTTTTATGGGTTTTTGGGGTAGAGGATTTCAAATATTATATTATTAAAGTTCCATAAACAATTATTTCCAGATACAAAATTTTTTCGTTGTGTGACTTGGATAGAAAATCCGGATGTGGAAGTAGTGATTCCTTGGGCAGCGGTTTTTTTAAAATTTATTCTAAAAAACTTTTATTAACAAAATTTTCCGATAAAAAATGCCTAGCACCGAAAAATCGTAAAAGGGGTGGTTTTTTCGGTTTAAGGGTAGTGGTTGGAAAGTAGTTTGGAAAATATTGTCACCATCGTGTTGCCCGCCCTCAAAAACGGGGGGCTACATGTCTTGAGGTTCAGTCTCAGAACTTTTGGGGTGTAAGGTTTAAGTTTTACCCTAAGGGACTATTTGTAATAGATATTATACGAGTAATACGAGTTCATAATACACTGCTTTATTGCAGTAAATTTGTCTTTATATACTGCTGACACTTCGAAACATTCACCATACGTGGCCTATAAAGGAAAATAGTATATTATTCAACGAGCAATAATGTAGGTAATAACTCACGCAGATGAATTTTGCAACACGAGCCGTAGGCGAGTGCTGTAATTCATTAAGTGAGTTATTTACCATTACCTACTATACTTTATCTACGATTATAATAAATATTAAATTGAGAAAATTTTGTTTAAATTACTCAGTTTGTTTATTAATAAAATTAACTGCAAAATTTAATTTTTGTACACTTTTATATTTATTCTGCGATTTTTCAGCGGAGGTAGAATGTGATTTTTAATCGAAATAGTGCATAAACTGCTTGTAGACAAAAAAACAGCTTTGTAGATTAATATTCCGCGGCGGAAAATGCAAAACTTATCCGCGAACTGCAATAGCCCTGAGCGCATATTCGTTCATAAGTCATTTGTTTTTTATGTGAGAGAAAAAAATTTAAAAAATGTCGGAAAGCTCAATCAATTCTCTTTACATAAGCTGTCTACAAATTTTTCGAAAAAAAAAAAAACGATAATTATCGAGATATTCCAGGAAATGTGGGAAATTACACGTTTTCTTATAGTGTATGTAAATTTTAAAAAAATAATTTTTCTCAGAAACCTTTGTTTCGAAAGGCCAAGATTAACAGAGCGTCACAGTAGTACATCATATTAAGTGAATATCGTATATGAGATCGATTTCAGTTAATTACCCATTAATTACGGTGATAAAATGGAGAAATTTTTACCGAAAAAAGAAATGCCCAAATCCCACCCCCTCTAATTCCTTCATTTTTGTCGGAATTCAAAAAAATAAAAAAATTGTTTTAGCAAATTTAATTCTATTTAAATTCGCTAGAGTAGTCTTTTGGCGTAGGAGCGAAGATTAAAAAGTTGCCAACTGTAGAAGCTCAAAATTTGCGATTTTTGCCGTACATGGCCGATATTTCAGTAGTTATCTCCGAAACGAAAAAAAAAAAATCAAAAATCTGATGGTAGCAAAAAGATAAAGGTGATTGGCTCTGTACCGACCGTGAGTTACACGTAACGCGCTTCACACGAAGGTGGAGCCAGGGAGGTAGTGACAGATTATTCGCGTTAATATCTATAAAGATTTTCTGAAATGTCACAAAATACTACTTTTGATTCATTCGTGCCGAGCCGAATTTTCGAATTTCGCTGTGCAATTTACGATCAGGTTTATCTGGAAGACTTCCTCATTACGTCGCGACATCGTACGGCTGTCCCAATGGTGTTTTTCGAAAAATATGAACGTGTCAAGATTGCATGTTTTTGCAATTTTTTCGACTCCGAAATGTAAGCTGTTTTTTGTTATTTTTCGCAGATATCTCCGAAACGGTGGGAGTTAGCTTGAAATAAAAAACAAGTCAAACGAGTATTTTCCATTACGAATCTTTTGCTACTAGCGGAATTTTTAATTTTTTTTTTTTTTCGTTTCGGAGATTACTGAAATGTTGGCCAAGTACGCCAAATAATCGCAAATTTTGAGCTTCTACAGTTGACAACTTTTTAATCTTGGCTTCTACGCCAAAAGACTACTCTAGTTAACTTAAACAGGATTAAATTTGCTAAAATTCTTTTTTTATTTTTTGAATTCCGACAAAAATGAAGGAATTACAGGGGGCGGGATTTGGGGCATCTTTTTTTGTAAAATTTCTCCATTTTGTCACCGTAATTAATCGGTAATTAACTGAAATCGATCTCATATGTGATGTTCACTTAATATCATGTACTACTTTGACGCTTCCTTAATCTTGGCCCTTCGAAACAAAAGTTTCTGAGAAAAATTATTTTTTTAAGATTTACATACACTCCAGGGGCCATCCATAAGTGACGTCACGCCAATTTTTGAGATTGTTAGACCCCCCTCCCATTGTCACGTTTTGTCACGCTGAGTTACCCCCCCCCCCAAAAAAAATACGTCACGCTTATACAGACCCCCCCTTATGTTTTTTTCGATTCCGTTATTTATTATCCACGATATTTTTCGCCTCATGGGGGGGGGGGGGGGGAGTGCTAGTAAAAATCCAAAAAAAAATGTTTACAATATTTTTCTTTTCTTGATTCGTTCACCATAACGTCACACTGAGTCAAACCTCCCCCCTGCCCCTTATCACACTTAGTCGCGTAATTACGACCCCCCCCCTGGAGCGTGACGTCATTTACGGATGGCCCCCTATAGGAAAACGTGTAATTTCTTACATTTCCTCGAATATCTCAATAATTATCGTTTTCTTCGAAAAATTTGTAGGTAAAGAGAATTGACTGAGCTTTCCGAAGCTTTTTAATTTTTTTCTCTAACATAAAAAACAAGACTTTTGCATTTTCCATTTTTATTTGTGACCGAATTCATTTCAATTTTTTATCAGCCATACAACTCCATAAGACGACTTTGTTCAACACATAAATGCCGCCTAGATCTAAAACTCCGGCCTACTGCGATAAAAAGAAAATAGCAATTTTCGAGAAATCATAGTAGGCTTAGAGATAAATGATAAATTGAATAAAGTCGTCTTATGGAGTTGTATGGCTGATAAAAATTTGAAATGAATTAGGCCACAAATAAAAAAGATACATGGTGTCTTCACGAGAAGTGAAACACACTGTATACAGATACCTCCAATCCTTCCCAATTATTTCATTTGACGTATGACCTGGGGCGCCATCGTGTTGGTAAATTAATCTTTGAAATTGTCTTACAGGCATATATTGTCTACAAAGGGCTCTATTTCTTGTCATAAAACCACACCATACACCGAATCCAAATCGTCCTTAACTTTAACGGTTGCGTGCGGATTTTCATGAGCCCAATGGCGGTTATTATACCGATTAAAAATTCGGGTACTGCTTAAAGGGCCTCGTCTGTCCATATAATTGTTCCTTCAAACCCTGGCACTTCATTGCACTGACGCAAAAACCACTGGCAAAAATCGAGACGTCTTTGAAAGTCCTTTGGAGTATAGATGGTGACTAATCCCAATTTTGTAGGGTTTGAATTAATTTTTTTTTAAGCAACGCAACGCAGTTAGCAAGGCAACGCAGTTGTTTTTGGGATTCCTAAATTTTCCTGTATTTCGCGAGACGATATACCAGGATTTTCTCTTACAGTTTCTAAAACAATATTTTCCACAGCTTCTCTACCTGCTTTATTATATATTTTTGCTCGAGGTTTTACAAATGATCCAAACTCTTTTATATTTTGTTGTAGCCTTTTGAATATTTTTGTGTCCGGATATCTAAAAATATTGTTTAGGCGGCACTTTTGGCACAAAGTTTTGCTGTCTATAACTTACCTGTAAAATAAAGCTCGGAAGCTAAATTTGAATCTTCTCCGCATTCTATAAAACCCAAGCAGCAATTTTAGTAGTATTTACGTAGTAGTTACCATTAGTGGAACTTTAAAGGTTTCCGGAACTAAGGATTGTTACGTAATGGGAACCATCCTTCTACTAAGCATTCACCAAAATGGGGAATAATAATTACGTAGCAAGTTACTATTCCGGTACTTCTACCGTTACCGTGTCGAGGACTAGGTTATTACGTAAACGGGATGTAACCAAGTAGTAGAAATGACTAACTTTTGGAACAGCTCAGCTGACCGAAATGAGAGCGCAAACTATATATTTGGCTCTCTGTTATTCGAATAGCAAATTAATGACTTACTGAGTTTAAGCACATGATATGTCCAAGGTCCAAGTTAAGGTGATTATATACAACATGCATAAGCATATATTATAAATCATGTTGTTTTGCATTTACTCTGGGTGTGGATATTAAAACCACCACTTGTTTTCTGTAAAATGTTATCATGATGCTTCGATAAAAAAGACGCCCCCTCGAGAAAATGGTTTTTTCGGAAAAAAAAATTTTTGCAAAAATTATGTGCACAAGCAAAACTGCAAAATTTTTTATGGAAAACGTTTTTTTTTAAAATTTTATATATTATAAAGTAATAATCTATTTAGAAAACATATTTGTAAATGACTAATAAAAAGAAATTTTTTATTGAATTATATTTTTATCTGTGTCAATATAAGGCGTCTTCATTCAACAACAGAAAAATGACGATTTTAATTGTAGTAACTTAAAGGTTGCAAAAACCAAAATTATTTCTCTACAAGTTACATTTACTATAAAGTAGCAGATGCCACCAACGTTATAGTTGTTGTTACTTTAAAAGTGGTGACGGGAACTACAACAATTTCACTGTGAAGTTATATTTACCTAGATGTAGCAAATGGGACCAATGACGCTATAAGATCTTAGTAACTGTTGCTACCAACTTATTTTCATGTTGATAGAGTTGGCAGAATCGATATAGGTAATTTTTTTTTTAATTGGCAATGCGGTAATAACTGTTAAAGTGTCACAGTCACTATGTGTGATGGGAATATGTGGATTAAAAATAACAATTATTATACTTTTACAAGTACTTTTTATTATCTGATATTATTAGAAAGATGTTATTTGGAGAGAGCACATATCTAAGAATATTTAATGGATGCCCCTGACGGTGAGCATCTTATGTCAGAGGTAGGTGTTTTTTATGATGTTCTTGCTTTTATGTACCTATTTAAATGTTTGGATTTTTTAGGTTGCATTGATATTGGGAGTTTGCGGTGCCTGCCGTTGCGGTGAACTGACCTTCTTAAGCGTCGAAGATATAAGAGATAAAGAATAATATCTATATATATCCATACCAGATACCAAGACGAATAAATCAAGAAGTTTCACAGTTTTAAATGAAGAATTTTCGGTAAACCCACTTGATTCGATTAGGAAATATGTGTCTTTAAGACCGCAAAATGTGTCTCACAAAAGATTTTTCGTAAATTTTCAAAAGGGAAAGTGCACTGTCCAATGCGTTGGATTAAATAAGCTCTCAAAAATTCCAAGAATTGTAGCTGATTATTTGCAATTGCCAGATGCAGATTTGTATACTGGCCATAGCATGCGCCGTTCCTCATCAATTCGTTTGGCCAATGCTGGGGGTGACTTTACCACCCTTAAACGTCACGGTGTGTGGAAATCATCCACCGTGGCGGAGGGTTATTTGGAAGATTCAGTCTCAACAAGATTGTTATTGCTAAAAAAATTCAGGGAGAGCAGCACAACGAGTCAGGGGATACAGACGTCGTTACTAGTATAGAGAAAAATTGTGTACAGAAGAGCAGTTTTCTTTGTGAAAAACCGAATATGATGACAATAAATGTTAACATAAATATAAATAAATAAGTGTTAGTGCATGGGTTTTTTGTTTTGTTAATTTTCCATATAATGGAGACAAATAAATTCCTTGGACTTTATTTTATATTAAAATTAGTGACTAAATCACTTTACCTCACTTTAGCTTACTACTTTATCTCACTAGTGACTTATGAGTCACTTTATACCTTCAAAATCTCATCAATAAAGATCACTTTATATGAAAGTGTTGGATAAATATATTTATTAACGTAAGGTGTGTAATAATGGAAAAAATACATAAGAGTTTTCATATTTTAGTGATCAGTTTACATTTAATTTCATTCAATTCAATTTATTGTACATAAACAATGTCTTATGCAGTTATACCGACATTGTCCGTTCCCCATCGACACAATATTTATTAAATTTGGAGTTTTTAATCGGCAAATTCATTTAATATGCTCAGTGGATCACTAACTGAACTATGAGTCAATCTGTGTGTTAAAGAAAAGTTGCAATTTTCGAGCAGTACACAGTATCATTAATCACTACAACTGTTATAGTTTTCGATTACTCTTCTGCTTGTGTTGATGGGAACACTTTTGCACTTGTTACTAAAGATGATGGTTTTGCTGTGGCGAAATAATCTTTCATGTTTGCATCATATTTTGAAGAATCACTATTTCTCCTACTGTTTAACTGTTTCTTCAATTTTCTATAAAACAATGATGAGTGCCGATAAACTTTATTTTGCTTTTACTGAGCATTTCAGATGCCGCCATTTTATTCAATGCCAATAATGATACAAATTGTCTTAAAAGTTGATATCACTTTATAGTAGGTTTTTAAGGTATATATAACTTTGTAGTCATTTTCAATTAGTGGGGAGTAGTAAAAATAACTTCAAAGCCCCCATGTTCGTAGAAATAACCTCTTTTTTACTCAAGATGTCACTAATAAGTTAGACAACAATGAGGTTCCAGAAAATTTTCCAACAACGTATCAGGGACTCAATATTGAACACTTGAAGTTATCGTTACTTTGAAGTGGTTCTTTGGTAAAACGCTGTGCGGTCGGCATTACTACCAATTTTCACTTTGCAGTTGAGGATGCTTCAAAGTAATGCAGAGTAGTATCTGTGACGTTGCAGATTCTGCGGCAGTTACTTGAAAGTGTTATAACTATACAGTGCCTAAATTCGGTAGAATCTACATAATTGTTACTACAAATGCATACCACAAAGTGAATATTACCTTAAAGCCGCAAATTTAGTAACAGTTATGTCATTCCTACTGTATTAAAGTTCCGATGCCTCAGATGCCAGTTCCCATCACTTTGAATCTTGCTTGGGAACACTTAATCATATCATATTTTTCACCATTACTAAATGCTCACTCACAATTAACTCACAAATTCGTTTTTGACATTTACGATTATTTCGATTTTCTTTTTTTTTATCATGGCCTTTTCAATAAATATTAGAAATGCGATAAATATATATATATATATATATATATATATGTGCCAATGGAAGACAATTCGAACATTTATTGTAGTTTAGTTTTTCCTATTTTTGGCAAAATTATTTTATATTATAAGAAGTGTTGTTAATAGTTTTCCATGGCCTCCTCACAAATATATTAAATTTTTCGAAAATTAACTACTTTTTCTAGAGATAAATATGACATATGATATATATATATATATATATATATATATATATATATATATATATATATATATATATATATATATATATATATATATATATATATATATATATATATATATATATATATATATATACAGTGTGTTTCACTTCTCGTGAAGACACCCCTGTATCTTTTTTATTTGTTGCCGAATTAATTTCAAATTTTTATCAGCCATGCAAGTCCATAAGGTGACTTTATTCAACATATAAATGCCGTCTAAATCTAAAACGCTGGCCTACTGCGATAAAAAGAAAATGTCAATTTTCGAGAAATCATAGTAGGCTTAGAGATAGACAAAAATTTTGTTAACAAAAGTTGTTCGGAATCACTTGATATGTCCCCCTGTAAAATTTTGTGAAAATCGGAATATTTTCAAAAAAAAAAATTTTGTTTCACTTCTCATGAAGACACCCCTGTATCTTTTTTATTTGTGGCCGAATTAATTTCAAATTTTTATCAGCCAAACAAATCCATAAGGTGACTTTATTCAACACATAAATGCCGTCTAAATCTAAAACGCCGGCCTACTGCGATAAAAATAAAATGTTAATTTTCGAGAAATCATAGTAGGCTTAGAGATAGACAAAAATTTTGTTAACAAAAGTTGTTCAGAATCACTTGATATGTCCCCCTGTAAAATTTTGTGAAAATCGGAATATTTTCAAAAAAAAATTTTTTGTTTCACTTCTCGTGAAGACACCCCTGTATCTTTTTTATTTGTGGCCGAATTAATTTCAAATTTTTATCAGCCATACAAGTCCATAAGGTGACTTTATTCAACACATAAATGCCGTCTAAATCTAAAACGCCGGCCTACTGTGATAAAAAGAAAATGTTAATTTTCGAGAAATCATAGTAGGCTTAGAGATAGACAAAAATTTTGTTAACAAAAGTAGTTCGGAATCACTTGATATGTCCCCCTGTAAAATTTTGTGAAAATCGGAATATTTTCAAAAAAAAAAATTTTGTTTCACTTCTCGTGAAGACACCCCTGTATCTTTTTTATTTGCGGCCGAATTAATTTCAAATTTTTATCAGCCAAACAAATGACTTTATTCAATACATAAATGCCGTCTAAATCTAAAACCCCTGCCTACTGCGATAAAAATAAAATGTTAATTTTCGAGAAATCATAGTAGGCTTAGAGATAGACAAACATTTTGTTAATAAAAGTTGTTCAGGATCACTTCATATGCCCCTCTGTAAAATTTTATGAAAATCGGAATATTTTCAAAAAAAGAGAACACATAAAGAGAACTTTTTCCAACAAATGAAAGTTGTGAACAAAAATCAGCATTCAATAAAACACTAAAAGGGCTTTTTATTTTTACATATCAAGTTGAATGTAATATCTTTTCTTTTTTTCTTTTTGTTATCTCTCTTCTGGAGGAGTAACTCTCCATCATATCTTTCCTCCTTATCGGCTCAGAAATTTAGGAACATGGACGGTTTTATTGCGTTGAATGTAAAGAGTGCCGTGAAATTAACTGTCAATATGTATTGTTTTATTTATTTCGTTATTGCTTTCATGACAGAAGTGATTGTTGTTATTTTCTGTGGAGTTTGTTAGTTTTTCTTGTTTTAATAATTTTATTCATACTAAAGTTTCCTTATTTCATATCTTTTCTCATAATGGTTAGAATACTTTTTACTACTGATGAAAAAATTGAAATAATAAAGATAGTCGGTGAAAATGTACGGTCTTCAAGAGAAGCAGCAGAAGAATTTAATTTAAGACATCCTCTAAGACAACCAATACACCATGGTACCGTAGCAAGAATATGTCACTTGTTCAATACAACTGGCAATGTGCTTAAACCGAGAGTACATCTTAATCGAAATCACGGAGATGATAATGTTATATTAGCGGCGTTTAACGCCAATCCCACTACCAGTCTTCGAAATATGGCTCGTGACCTTAATTTGTCGGCATCAAAAATTTGGAGATGTTTAAAACGCCATAAGCTACAACCGTTTAAACCAAAATTTTTACATACCTTGGAGGAAGGTGATGAAGAGAGAAGATTAGAATATTGTTTATGGATCCAAGGTAATTATTTAAACAATAGAGACTTCTTGAAGAAAGTAATTTTCACGGACGAGGCAACTTTCTCCACCAATGGGGTAGTGTCATCACAAAACTCTAGGTTCTGGACAGTAGAAAATCCTGATTGGATAATAAATTGTAAAAGGCAATATTCCCAGAAAGTAAATGTGTGGTGCGGAATTTTTAACGAAACAATAATAGGGCCGTTTTTCTTTTTTCAAAATATAAATGCGTTAAATTTGCTAGAATTTTTAAATAATGATCTTTGGAATGCAATTGTTGATTTTCCTTTGGAACAATTGTATTTTCAACTCGACGGAGCATCTATCCACAATTCCGTAGTAGTGAGAGCATGGATGAATGAACATTTTCCCTAAAGATGGATAGGACGAAATAGCCCTTTAATACATTGGCCACCCAGATCACCTGATCTCACTTCAATGGATTTTTATTTTTGGGGTCACATTAAAAACAAAGTTTATATGACCAGACCTCAAAATATAGAGCAGCTTTGTGAGAGGATAAGGCAAGCATGTTTAGAAGTTACAGCTCAAGAACTGCGAAGAGTTGTAAAAAATAACAGAAAACGGATTGAGAAGTGTATTACACTTGAGGGTGGGTTAGTGGAAAGGGGCGCAATATAATAAATAAGTAAAAAAAAAACATTAACTTCTTTTATTTTTGAACTATTCTAACACTGCGGCTTTTGCTTTATCTGTATTTTTTTTTCCGACAATATTATCATTCATTATTAGTAGTCTTCTCTGTAAAAACAACGGCCCTTTTCAGGGCCACCAATTTAATTCAAAAAGAATTCGTTATATGACAGCATCCTACCAACCTACATATTGTTGACAGATGTTAAAACGCATTAAAGTAATTAGATTTTAATTTTAATTATTCTAAGGCCGGCATTTTAGATTTAGACGACATGGGGCGTATGAAGTGATCCTGAACAACTTTCATTAACAAAATTTTTGTCTATCTCTAAGCCTACTATGATTTCTCGAAAATTAACATTTTCTTTTTATCGCAGTAGGCAGGCGTTTTAGATTTGGACGGCATTTATGTGTTGATTAAAGTCACCTTATGGAGTTGTATGGCTGACAAAAATTTGAAATTAATCCGGCCACAAATAAAAAAGATACAGGGGTGTCTTCACGAGAAGTGGAACAAAAATTTTTTTTTTGAAAATATTCCGATTTTCACAAAATTTTACAGGGGGGCATATCAAGTGATTCCGAACAACTTTTGTTAACAAAATTTTTGTCTATCTCTAAGCCTACTATGATTTCTCGAAAATTGACATTTTCTTTTTATCGCAGTAGGCCGGCGTTTTAGATTTAGACGGCATTTATGTGTTGAATAAAGTCACCTTATGGACTTGTATGGCTGATAAAAATTTGAAATTAATTCGGCAACAAATAAAAAAGATACAGGGGTGTCTTCACGAGAAGTGAAACACACTGTATATATATATATATATATATATATATATATATATCGTTGGATAGCTAATTTAAGTTGTGATCGAATAATGAAATAATTTACAGGGTGTTCCATTTTAAAAAAGCACAAGTTATGTCTATATCTCGAAAACTGAGGCATAATTTTCTTCTTATCAGCAACGGATTCTACTCAAAAAAGTGCCTTAAAAATGTGTTACTCGATTTTCGATTCGACACTTGGTAATTGAGATATAGAGGTAATCAAAAAATGCCAATTTTTCAAAGACGCTCGGTAGTTGAAAAAGATAGACGATCGCGGTTTGCGTCATTGTTTGTTTCTCGAAAATAAAGCTCAGGGACCCCTACATTGGTTTTTGTCCATCTGCCATAGTTTTAGAGAAAACCCCAAATGCCATCTAATTTGGTCCACCCTGTACATACCTCGCATCTATGGTTCGATTATTTTTATCAAGACTTAGAATTTTTTGTTTGCCCCTCCCCCCAAACCAAAATTCTGGCTACGCCACTGATGTAATTTATGTACAAATTTTTCAAAATATAACTACTTAATAAAATAATAGGACGCTACTGCATCCTGAACATACATTTTTAATTAAAACAGTACGTCAATTTTAATAAATTATCAAGCACGTATTTTACTTGGTTTAACGAGATAGTTTACCGCAAAAGAATGCGTGAATCAAATATCCAACATAAAATGATACTGATAGTTTAGTTTAGGGCGAGCCATCAGTACAACGTATCGCATTTTACGAACAACAGAAATGTTAAAACGGCCCGAAAAATCAATAACATTTGATGAAAATTTTGAACTGAACGACTGTGTACAGTGCGACTTAACCAATGTGAACATTATAAGGAAATCGGCAATCTTAAGAAATTCCGATGTGAACGCTTATTACAGGAACATTTTTGATAGCGTAAGGACAGTTTAAACTTATTTCTATTCAAGTTTTTATTAAATTTTAATTGTTATATACTAGGTCACTCCACAGAGGCCAATCATTGTCTGAAACACGAATAAACTATCATGCATATTATTGGCTTAATGAGTAAATATTGGTCTACATTGGTTCTTAATTTTGCAGATTCGGATTCTTATCGAAACATAACTTTGCTTATAGTGGAGCTAATTACTTAATTACCCATACAGCACACCAAATAACGATTACGAAGTGTTCGCATTGTGACGATGTATCTAGATGCAGACACAAGGTTACACAATTCTACGATGTAAATGTGCTACGTTTACACATTGTAGGCAAACACGTATGCACAAAGGTTAAACGTCCGCCTCACAATGTAGCCACAGTATACCATTTACATACACACAAATAATTTGATCCACAGTGTGTTATCGGATGCACAGTGATTGACTTCCTAATGTGTCAGACGAATGACGTCTTATGCTAGACGTTAATTTTTTCAGGTTATATTTGGTAATCCCCCCACAGGTTTTTAGCAATGGGAACATATAAAACTACATACTAGTTAGTAAGTCTACTTGATAAAAATAAAGTAATTAATGCATATACGTTTTGTCCTATGAATTTATTTGTTAGCCATCCGTATATTTTATTTACATTAACTATCTATCTAAGATTGTTTACCATCACTCCAATTTCTTCTCACAAGGGTTGCCTGTAAATTATAATGTTTATTAAGTTATTAAATTCATTTTTACTTACCTTTGCCAATTGCGGTGGGTAGGGATCGAACCTACACGTTTCTGTTGTCCGTATTACAGTACTGACGCTTCTACCAACTGAGCTATCGTGGTGATTGTTATTTCGGATGCTAAAAGCAGTATTTATGATGTGTATGAAGTCTTTATTATGTGTGAAATTGAATTTCTAGCCTTATTTAAAATATATGAAAATCTTTCAAGTTCTCTTTTTTTTTCTATTTTTTACGTGTTCCCAAACCTGAATTTTTCGAGTTACTAGTATTTTTATTTATTTATAATTATTAAGAACTTATTTAATTTAATTAAACTGTCACCAGTGTCACCTGAGTTAAGAATTAAAGTTTTAAGTTGAAGTACTTATACAAACCTGGGAAACGTGTTGGAGAAAAAACGGTCAGGTATAATATATCATTTACAACATAAATAGAATATTTAATGGTCTAAAACAGACCTAAAATTAAAAAGAAGTATATTCGTACATCGGTTTTATAAGCAATTATTACCTTGAAAAAAACAACTGAAAGTTTTTTCGCAACTATTTTAACAAAAAAAAAAAAGACAGAGTGAGCACGGATCGAACCGCGTACCTCTTGCCTCGCCGCCTAATGTTTAACTCACTCAACCACTGACTTCTGTTTGAATACCTGCTTAAAGACTTTATAGTAGAACACGCAACGACTAGATTTTGCTTTTTAATGCATTTTAATCTAATTTTATTATTAAAAGAACTCGATATCTTTAAAACTGCCGAATCTTTACAAACTCTTTCGAATATAAATTGTTTTGGATATTGTTAAAAAACAAAAATGCCTGCTGTATGTGTGGCTATGACCACTCTTATAGAGGAAAGAGGACACATGAGATACACATGGCTGGTATGCTCACGCTGACGCTTTGCGCGCGCACACTGTTCCATGCTCGAATAGTCGAATGTAGACACGACAAGACACAACTAAAAAGTGTATATATAGTTATTTGTATCATGTATATATATCGCACTTTTATGTGGTGTATGCAGTAGGCACAAGTATTATATAAAGCATCACACATACATATGACTTAAACCTTGTAGGCATCTTCTACGGACGTCAAATTGCAACATTCTAATGATCCTTCTTTACGTTATATAAAAATGTTTAGAATCTTGAGTGCATACAGTATACAATTATTAAACGTTGTATCACATAAATCTGTCAATATAAACATAAGTGTATCTCATATGTGTACGTCAGTACTAGTTTAACAATTAGATCTACCTTAACATATTTTGTTTCTCATGTATATATCTTGTAGAGACGTAATTACAATTGGACGTGCTGTTTGGGTAGGTATCAAAATAGGTGAATAAGGAATTCTCTAGCTGCAGCAATTTTCTTGTTTTAATTTCTTTCAGGTAGAATAACAAGTGCTACGAGGAGTTTTTTGGATTAAATTCTTGTAAAATTTAAACAATTTTTGTATTAACATTGAAATTTTATGCTATTTTCCTTATTTTCTCCAGTTCAAGTAATCCCATAACAAAATTAAAAATACCAAACTGTTTCACAATAAAACTAGACTTTTTGATAATTTGTTAATTTGTAAAAACTAAACTAACTAAAAAAACTAAATTAAAAACCACTAAAAATTGCCTTTTTGTATAATTTAAGAAATATAATGTAACAATGCATCCATTTTAACGAAAGTTGGTGAAACTTGGTGCGCTTTATTGGACTAAACCTTTCTGCCAAATTTTAACGCAAAATATTTATTGAAACGGCTAAAATTAAAACATTTCGAAATTTCAATCGCTTGTTATTTATGTGCATCGACCGTAGGAGGAAATTTTTTTTCAAAATGTGGATATTTACGTGTATTTTACAATGGTATTAAGAAAAAAAATGTTATGTTCATTTAAACCGTTAAACAAATTCAGTAACTCTGTGGATTTTTTCCAAATCCAAAAACGGCAAACGAGTTATGAAAACAGATGAAATATCTAACATTTTTCTAAAAGAAAATAACGATCTACTTGCATTTGGAGCCGAAGTACCGGAGATATGAAGTCGCGATTTCAGCACAAAATTTGTTATTTTTACTAACATAAATTTTTTACCCTGAACGTAGCAGTTCTTTTATATTTCTTTCTTAAAATAATATTTAAATTGCTTAAATAAGACAATTAGGGAAAATGCACTTTTATTATGTATAACATCTGATTCTCTCTTTATTTAATAACTGTTTTGATTACACAGCCACACAAAAAAGTCAATTTCTGAAGTTTTACATATATACTCACATGTATTTTTGACCGCTGAACACGATACCTATTACTACGGGAGCCCACCTTAAGTGTCCGTGCACCTCCCCCTCCGATCCTTGGGGATAATATTTTAATAAAGATTAAAGCCTAAGGAACAATTTAAGATGTCCCCAAAAAAAAAAAAAATTTGCTGCACTTTCAAAATGGCGCCGTTTAAAAAAAAAATTGCAAATATTGTTTTTGTCATTTAACACAAAAACTAAAAAAGATGGAGAAAAACTTTCTGCGCCAGAAACAAAGTGCATAAAATTGTCTACAATTTTGTTCCTATACAATATTTGGATAGGAGTTACCATATTACAGATAAATGATTCAACTCTTAAAATAAAATATAAAATTCAATATAAAACGTAATACTACGGGAGCCCACCCTAACTGTCCGTGGACCCCCCCCCGATCCTTGGGGACAATGTTTTTCATAAAGATTAAAGCCTAAGGAACAATTTAAGACATGTCCCCCCAAAAAAAAACTGGCTGTACCTACTTCAAAATGGCTTCCTTCTTTAAAAAAAATTGCAAATATTATTTTGGTCCTTTAACACAAAAACTAAAAAAGATGGAGAAAAACTTCGAGATAAATGTCTGCAAATTATAATATTATTATTATTATTAATTTTTTTTCAGTTTGTTTTATTTTTTGTTATGTTAATAATATAGTTATATTATACGCCTTACAATAATTATCACAGTTATTTCCTAAAATAATTACCGATATATGAATTTCCATGTTTTCTTAATATTGTACTCATTTATCTGGAAAATGGTAACTCCTATCAAAATGTTACATAGGAACAAAATTGTAGAAAATTTTATGCACGTTGTTTTTTCTGCAGAAAGTTTTTGTCCATCTTTTTTAGTTTTTGTGTTAAATGACAAAAACAACATTGGCAACAGTTTTTTTAACATATATCTGCTATTTTGAAAGTATAGCCAATTTTTTTTTTTTTGATATGCCTTAAATTGTTCCTTAGTCTTTAATCTTTATGAAAAACATTGTCTCCAAGGATCGGGAGGGGGGTGAACGTACAGCTAGGGAGAGCTCCCTGACTATATGTCAGTTCTACAAAATTAGCTCAGGATTTTTTGATAACCAAGAACAACAGGTTAAAACAGGGGTTTAAAATATAAATTAGAGATTCTAAATAAGTAGACCATGTATTCGATGTATTTTTGACCACTGAACACGATCCCGATGTCAGTTGTGCTCCATCAGGTCAGGATTTGCTTGTTAATAACGAGAAACCGGTTAAAACAGGCCAGAATAGGGTTTAAAATAGAAATTAAAGATTTTAAATAATTAGACCATGTATTCGATGTATTTTTTGCAAGAAATGTAGTTTCAAATTCATTAGACAGCCTAATTGTCCGAATTTTTCTACCACGTTGGATACTATTTCATTGCAGTCTCCGCTCTTATTGTTTCCTAAAAATATATCAACAACTTCTTTAAAGCTCTGCTAAGCTTCCTTTTCCATATCTGACATTGTAGTGATGAATTTCTTATCTCTTAACATTTTCCTTATTTGTGGACTAGGGATAACAGCGTAATTTTTTTTAAGAGTTCTAATCGAAAAAAGAGATTGCGACCTCGATGTTGGATTAAAAATGCATTCCTTCAATTTGGCTTCGCTTCTCAGTGCAAATGGTATTCCCAAACTACAACTTTTATACCTATGAAACTTTTTTTTATTTCCAATAATAACAGAAATAATATAATGAATAACCCTGTAATACATACACGCTCTTTTGCATTTTAAAATAAAATGTTCCCATTTATTTTGTTGGTATGTGATAATATTGTCTTAACAGTTATATATAAATGACGAAAGAGTTCCCCATGACATTGTCTATATTCTATGTCAATAATATCTACCGTACATCCTGTACTGAACAAGAAAGTGAATATTATTCATTCATTATATTTTATAATTTGTTATATAACTATAAAATATTTTAATTGATTATGACGTATATAACATAACCGTTAGTTATAGGAAACTTATATAATATCTCCTGATAACGAATTGAAAATTCCTTATTCTAATAATAATATGCTTTATCAATTTAAAAAAGTGTAAACATAAAATTATTGAAATCTAGTCATTGTCAAAACAAAGAAATAACAATGTACAATGTATAATACACACAGGGTAGGGTAGGGTAGGGTAGGGTAGGGTAGGGTGTGGACGATCAGTTTTCCAATATTTTTCTAATAGCACAGGCACACATAATAAAAAATTTACATTAAAAATACATCTCAAATAGCCACATCAAACCACATTCAGAACTTATAAAAAAACATTGTATTTCAAATACTATAAAAACTGAAATATACTAATACATATTACTACTGATAGATTCTATATAGGTAATTTACATTAAAAACCCATTGTACGCAGCAAATATAAAAATTTCGCATCTCCTATTAATATATGCAAATGCTGATAGACCTCAGGCAAGGAATTTACATTAAAAACACATTTGAAATAGCCGCACATCAGACCACATTTAGAACTTATAAAAAACTTTTTATTTCAAATACTATAAAAACTTACGTATACGAGGGCTAAGCAGCCATTGGGAGGCTTATGGCCAATACGCACGGACCAAGAGCGAGCAAGAGGAGACTGCTGTGCAGTGTCGTGCACTCTATCCTCTTGTATGCATCTCCGGTCTGGGAAAGTGCGATGAAGGTGGATAGGACGAGAGGGAGGATGGCTAGGATCCAGCGATGTACCGCACTAAAGGTATGCAGTGCATACAAAACGATTTCGTACGAGGCGGCGTTTGGATCTGATGGCCAAAGAACGGCTGGAAATCTTTGAAGGAGCCGGGAGAGCAGAGGCCAGGGACAGGCTGTTTGAAAGATGGCAGACGCGGTGGGACACTGTAGACAAGGGAAAGTGGACGAGACGCCTCATCCCGAACAGAGCGTGGATGGAACGGAGGCATGGTAAGGTAGGCTATTACCTCACCCAAGCCCTGAGTGGACATGGGTGCTTCATGGAGTACTTATACGATATTGGCAAGACTGACAGCAGAGAGTGCACATACTGTGGAGAGGTTGATGACGTGGAGCACACCGTGTTCGCATGCAACAGATGGAGAGAAGAGAGACGAGACGGTGGGGCATCGTTATTGTCTCCAGAAGATATGGTAGGGAGGATGTTAGAAACGGAAGAGAACTGGAGAAGGGGGGAGGAGGCAATAACCCGCATTATCAAAAAGAAGGAAGAGGAGGAAAGAGAGATGGGTTTGAACCCATGGAGAAACGCCAATTAACACCGACAATCTTAAATGACCTGTGGGTCCAATGAAAAGCGAAAGCAGTCCCAGGCCAATAGGAAACACTGAAGAGATGGAGGGGTTTTAGCTGGTGGGAGTCCAGCACTACCCGTTCGCGATAGACTCTAAGCGACGGGTGTCCATGAGGATTTCCCCTCTCACGAAAAAAAAAAAAAAAGTTTCATACGAGGAATGTACATTTAAAACACACACACACACCTAATTAAAACTTATGAAAGTTTAGTATTACATACTCCTACCTCCAGTAGAGGGAGCTGTTATACATGTCGCCAATTCATATCTAATCTAATGTGACCTAAGAAACTAGCGTGGGCTTGTTAAATTGAAAGTAAAGCAGAGTTACTGCTAACTTATTAATTGCATTTAGGCTAGAACGCTAGAGGAAACAAGGTAGTGATGGGTCGAACCAGCTAGTTTTGTGTAGCAGCTACTTCTGCTACTGCTATTTTCATTTAGCAGTTAAAAATAGCTGCTATTTTAATAGCAGCTATTTCTTAGCAGTAGTTGTTGTTTTGGCTAAATGGCACGTATTAACAGATAACAAATAAAATTTTATAAAAAGAAAAAACGCAATCGCCGTATGAATAGGTTAAATATGATTAGTTTTAAAAGAAATATAAATTATCTGTTTAGTACAGTATATTTTTTATATTCCGCTATTTAATATTTGAGGAGACGAACATAATCATGTGTTAAACATTGTTAAAATAAAATAGTTTTACATGCATTAGATACATATCTCTTCCTAAGTGCCGCACTGTGGACCCGCTGCTCGCTGTAGCTGAACGAATGTGCACGCGCTGCTTGTGCTATCACTGCTATTGGGCCGATGCAGCCTGCTTGTGGTTCTGCAAGCGCAAGGGCGCGCGTTGGCATTCAGCAAGTTATTTCAACCTGCTATAAAAATAGCAGCTATTTATCAGAGCTCGTAATAGTTGCTACTGCTATGACCCAAATAGCAGTTAAAAAGTAGCAGACTGCTATTTAGCAGCCCATCACTAAAACAAGGACTATTGCAGTATTTAGTGTTTACCACTATATTACTATTGATATTTGAAATATTAATAGTAATTAAATAATATTTACTTACCTATGTAAGTTTAGCAATACTAATATAATTTCTATGGGAAATTTACATTCAGAACACTATACAAACCTATAAAAACCTATAGAAACTTTTAATTACATGTACTATAAAAACTCATCAATACTATAATAGATATATGGGAATTTACATTCAAAACACTATAAAAACCTATAAAAACTTTTAATTAAATATACACGAGATATACTATAAAAACTCATCAATACTGGTAGATACCATACGAGAATTTATAATTAAAACACATTTCAAATACACACATCAAAAATTATAAAAACTTATACATATTTTTTAACAGTTTTTATAAGGATTGTTTGACAGGAATAGCCAACATACTGCCAACGATGACATATGGAGTTAAAAATGCGGCAACAACAAAAGCCAACAGAAGAAGTTTGAGAAGAGCTGAAAGAGACATCATCCAATTAGTCACAAAAACAACAAGACGAAAACAGCAACATAAAACATCAACACTACTAGAAGGGAAGACATCACAAAAATGATAGAAATGTATGCAATGAAGTACTGAAGACAAAGAAGGGACCCAACACATCTACTGAAGAAAGCGCTAACACTAATGGCAGCAAACTAAAAATAGGGAGGCCATGTTACACGTGGAAAACGACAATCGACAGGATCATGAACAAACTGAGAAAGGACCAAACATACTGTGAAAGAAAAGCAAGGGGAAAAAAGAATTCCACAAAGAAATAGCAGCGATATATACTCTACCAGAATCAAAAACGGAGGAATCAGAAGATTCAGAAGAAGAAGAAGATTTGTAGAAACAGACATACAAAAAGACAAGCATAATCATTAAATATCACGAACACAATGCAGCAACGCATTCCACAAACACCTACACTGCCCATCCCCCAATCCCGTACCATGCGTCATGTGGCTCTCGCTGCTGACAACTAGCATGATCCAAATACAACCCAGCATCGGAAACTGAGGCGTCAGAAGACTCTGAAAAAGAAGATTCGAAGAAGCAGAAACCCAAAAAGAGAAGCATAAACACTCCATATCACGACACAACGCGGCATTATATTCCACAAGAAGACCCGGAAGAGGCAGAAGTCCAGAACCAAAGATACAAAAAAGGGAGCTTAAACGCTCCCTCACGACACAATGTGGTAACGCATCTCACAAATACCTATCCCACATTCCTTTACCATGCGCCATGTGGCTCTCGATGTTGGCAACAGGCATTATCCTAATCCAACCCGGAGTGGACGTAGCAGGCTCAGCTGTATACTTGGGAGTGGCAGCAATGCCTACCTGGTAAATCAATCAATCAATTCACTTTTTCACTTCTTATGAATTTTATCTTTAAAATTTTCAATATATTTTTTTTAAATTCTGTCGTTCTAATAAATATTATAATTCTTGAAGCCACAGGAATCTTAAAACCACTTTATTTTGGTATATTTAAAAAACTTCGTATGCCAAAAATTACCAAAAATTTTGAACCAGCATTAAGGATTGCCGAATATTAAAGTATCGATGACAGAAGTTATTAATTACTTAATATTTGAAAAATATAATTTTCAGGGGTCGTAATTCGAAAACCATAAACCAAAATGTCACTAAATTTTAGATATAGCATTCTAAAGCATTCTGATCAATAATATTGCATTATTTTTTTTCTTAATAAAATGCGCGCCAATGCCTGAAATAAGTTTTGTTTTACTCAAAAAATATATAATAGTAAAGGTGGTTGAAATTGGATAACTAATAACTGAGCTACGAGGGTGATACTGTGAAAAGTGAGGCACCCTCTATATGAGATAAAAAAAATAGTAAACATAAACATTTATATATTCTACTTACAGTGAATAAATGTTATAAGTAATTTTAAATTCAACAAACCAACGCATTTTATAATGATAATTGAAATTCCAGGATTTTACTCAAATTCCTTGGATTCCCTGACTTTTCCAGGTTGGTGGGAACTCTGTCTCTACTATTACGATATAATTTTAATAAATTTGTAAATATAATTAATTTTTAATAGGCATATTGTATCATTTATACAAATCTTCAATACATTTTAAAATGCACCAATATTGATTTACACATTTTAATCCACATCCAATATGAAAAGAAGAGTAACTTAATTTTTATTTCACATACGGAGAACATTTGGCCCAAATAATAAAATTGTCGATAGATAATGTTTTGTCGTTGATAAAAACCCACTTCCTTTCAGCTGGTATTTCATTAAAGGCAAATATTTTACTTATATAAATGTAACCATTTATATAATTATGTTTTCTTGGAGATTCCCATGTAAGTACTGAGTAAAGACACAATTTAAATGCAATTTCCAATAAAGACAGTGGAAACCCCCCCTTCTTCTCTTAATTGCTGATTCAATTAAAACCAAGTAAAATTTATTTATGTAATTGATCCTTGGTAGAATTTAAGTACAAACGGTGGTGTAACGTCGCGGGGGCCAGGGTGGTAAAGCGACGCCGAACCTGAACAGAGAGGTACAGGGGGTCATTTGGCATCTATATGATCAAACATACCTACAGAGTTACCCATTCAAAAATGGACCACTTCTCTAAAAATGTATCTTTTTTGGTCGACTTGAACTATGTTTTATAAATAATAGATCTTCCGTAACTCTATATTCATATTTAATTTAATAATGAAATTTTAATTTTCAAGGCCTAGGTACTACCATCTTTTTCCAAGCAAAAATCCAAAGAGGTTATAGAGATTTTTCTTACCACAAATCTGAGTTTCAAATGGGCATGGTAAAATTTCATAAAAGAAATATTAATTTTACAAATTACTTGTCTGTAATCATTACAACCTCCTTCAGACCTTTAGGACAAGATGGGAGATATCCATGTTTCTATTCAATCGAAAAGTAGCTCTAGTAAAATTTATTAAATAAATATTATTTTCTTAAATGCTTTTCCAAAGTCACATTTTAACTCACTAAATCAATGTATTAACTACTATTACTGTTGACGACCCTACCATCTTCGAATTTTACAAAAAATTAATATTCAGATTAAATTCTATTACCCGTTCTTAAAATTTAGATATTTCATGGGGCCCCTTTGTTTTCTGTAACTATTTTATATAGATTTACAGTAAAAATGGCTATGCAAACATATTTCATGTCTACGAAGATGCATAAATTATGTTGATACAATTTTCTAAAACAGTACATTACTGTATTATGTAGTGAATACATTCGTCATTCTCTACATTTATCCCTCTCCAACTATATCTGCAATCCCCGTGTATCAGTATGCTACTATAAAAAATCAAATATTAAAAGAAAATAATAAAATGATCATTAAAAAAAAAATGAATTTTATTAATGATGGGAAAATTATATGGGTCTGTGGCCTGCACGGTTCCTAGATTTACCACCACCGGACTTGTACATGTGAGCTAGGATGAAATAATTTTTCTATAATGAGGGAATTCAAAGCCGTGCTCAACATTTTCTGTAAAGTGGAATAATCAAAAATTGTTTCTTTTTTGAAAAATCTGTTTCAATTGATGAAAAATATACCTCTGGAATTGCAGCAACTGAAACTATTGAGAAAGCTAATAATGAAAAGCATGATGGCAAACGGTTAATGTTCAATTCATCTTCGAAACCACCCGAACTTCAAAATTTCGCAGGTACAACTTTTATTCGAAATATTTTTTCATATGTTACAAATTTTTGGTTATTTACGAAAAACCGTTTCACCCCATTCTCACCCCCATAAAAATCCCCTTGCATAGGGTTGGGTGGTAAACTTTTTTTATGTGTTCTTCGGAGGTTATAATTAGGGTGTTAGGCATTACTTTCCTCACTATTTGTTTTTGACTCTATTAACTCCTTTATATTCTATTTGACTCGCCATGTTGAAATTGGGCAGTCCACATAGGGCTCTGTCCGTGCCGACTGTCGGTGAAGGTCTTAAATAGTCCGATCTATATGGATATGAATGCATAAATAAGAGTACTGTGTAATGTGCTTTCAACCTTCAATTATTGTTCCTATCTGTCCTTTCCAGATCCTTTTCGTTGCTACGCTACGCTGATGAGGGAACAATAATTCCGAAACACGTGTCCGTAGCTGCTTCGTGTTTCCTCTTTGGGGTGTTAGGCGTTATTTTCCTCACTATTTGTTTTTGATCCTATTGATTCCTTCCTATTTTATTTGACTCGCCAGGTTGAAATTGGGCAGTATATATAGGGCTTTATGTGCCGACTGTTGGTGAAGGTCTTAAATAGACCGATCTAGATATGAATGCACAAATAAGAGTATTGTGTACTGTGCTTTCAACCTTCAATTATTGTTCCTATCTGTCCTTTCCAGATCCTTTTCGTTGCTACGCTACGCTGATGAGAAAAAATAATTCCGAAACACGTGTCCGTAGCTGCTTCGTGTTTCCTCTTTGGGGTGTTAGGCGTTATTTTCCTCACTATTTGTTTTTGACCCTATTAATTCCTTCCTATGTTATAATTAACACTTATGCCAAGTTTCAAAGTGGGGCATTTTCCTTATTCATACCATTTTTGGGCTAATTTCTATTGCATTATTTGCATATTTTTACAATTAATTATTTTTTATTGATTTGCTTTTATCATGATTAGAGAATATTATTTAGGTATTAAGCAAATCACAACTTATACACTTTTTTACACGCTAATATACTAGTTAGGTAAATACTTTAAAACACTCATTATTGGAGAACCAATCGAAACAACTACTCTTCTAACTAATGCTGACGAAGTATTGAATTACATGATAGGATTCTCAGCATTTTAAAGCAAAAACATATATTGAAAATACTTAAATCATTTATTTAAATTCAGTCATTCACACTTTTTTATTAAATATGAAATCATCTAATTTGTGTATATTGGTACCTTAATCTGGTCACGCTAATATACTACTTAGGAAAAAACTTTAAAACACTCATCATTGGAGATCCAATCAAAACAACTACTCTTCTGGCTAATACTAACGAAGTATTGAATTACGTGATAGGATTTTTAGCATTTTAAGGCAAAAAAATATATTGAAAATACTTAAATCATTTATTGAAATTCAGTCATTCACAACAATTATTGAACCTTACATTCTATTTCAACTCTAGAAAAGTTGTACAAGTTTTTTCGAACTTGTTAGTTCTCATCAGTAGAGTATAGAAACATTCATTCATTTTTTTACAAGCCTATTCTTGATTTATTTTTACAATTAATTATTTTTTATTTATTTCCTTTTATCATAATTAGAGAATATTATTTAGGTATTAAACAAATCACAACTTTTACACTTTTTTATTTATTATGAAATTACCTACTTTCTGTATTTTGTTGCCCTAGTGAATTAATGTTTCTATACTTTATTGATGAGAACTAACGAGTTCGAAAAAACTTTTCTAGAGTTGAAATAGAATGTAAGGTTCAATAATTGTTGTGAATGACTCAATTTCAATAAATGATTTAAGTATTTTCAATATATTTTTTTGCCTTAAAATGCTAGGAATCCTATCAAGTAATTCAATACTTCGTCAGTATTAGCCAGAAGAGTAGTTGTTTTGATTGGTTCTCCAGTGATGAATGTTTTAAAGTGTTTTCCTAAGTAGTATATTAGCGTGATCAGATTAAGTTACCAATATACAGAAATTAGATGATTTCATATTTAATATAAAAGTGTGAATTTAAATGAATGATTTAAGTCTTTTCAATATATTTTTTTGCTTTAAAATGCTGAGAATCCTATCATGTAATTCTATACTTCGTCAGTATTAGCTAGAAGAGTATAGTTGTTTTGATTGGTTCTCCAATAATGAGTGTTTTAAAGTATTTACCTAACTAGTATATTAGCGTGCACAGATTAGGGTTACAATATAGAGAAAGTAGGTAATTCCATAATAGATAAAAAAGTGTATATAGTAGAACCGCATGAATAGAATTATCGACACAAAACGGCTATTCGTGAAAGGATATTGCCGTTTGGCACACTAACCGGTATTTTCGTAAGGAACGTATTTCGAAGGAGCGCCATCTTCAGTTACCATTTGGATCCAAGATGGCCGCCATTTTCAAGAAATCAATTGAGGTAATTTCCTGGCGAATCTATTAACTTCACAAAATAAAAGTGTAATTAAAAAGTGTTGCTTACTTTATTGCCAACAAAAAAGTATTTTATGTATTTTGTGAAATTTTTGAAAATAAGGCCACTATTTACGAAAATTAAATAGTGGGAACTATGTCTGGAGTTGGAGCTTTTACTGCTTTTATTTGTAAGATCCCATCGAGAAGGTAATTGTTATCTCTAATCTCTTAAAGCTCTCATGCCTTGGTTCTTCATATTTGACTACCCAAATTACTCGAGATGGCTGTCAGTTTATCTTAAAGATTTAACGGAACTAAATGAAACTAATCCAGATATTCAGAAAGCTTTTGAAAACGGATGTTTTGTTGTAAATAAAACAACTCGCCGCTTCTCTGGAATTGGAATTGATCAAGCTCATGAGCGGCATAACGCCATTATTAAAGGCGATGGTGGATTTATAGGTTTAACCAACAATCCATCAGCCTTACGTAGATGGATGCTTTCTGGTCCGGAAATCTCGAGAGTGCTAATGGAATTTACACACTTAGATGAAGAAGTATCCATCGACAATAGACACCATGAGGAATCGGCATCTTTTCAAATGAAATTTAAAGAAAATATACAGCTTTTAAAAGAGGCTTACACTGAATTTGAAAATCCGTTTCTTGAAACCAAAAGAGACTTTTTCTGCATTGATACCAAAATAACAATGGATGACGAATGTCTAAATAATATTTTAGGTTATTTTGGTTATTTCCGCGACCCATTATAATATATTTCTGTTGTTTTGAGGTATAAAGGAACGTGGACTAGATCTACATAATAAGTTTGTTGATGAACGCTTAAGCAGCAGAGAGGTATCCATATATGACTAAGGGTTTTTAAATTTTGCTGAATACTCTGCCAAGTGTTTCAATCGCACATCATAACGCTGATAAATTTAAAATGCGTTGATATCATTTGGGACATATAAAAGAACAATAGTTTGAAACGTCACACTAGAGAAATTCGTGGAGGAGGAACGCGACGACAGGTTGGTGGTAATGTACTACTTCCTAAAAACTGGTCGGATTTTCTAAGGAACACAGACAATAAAACAGACCTGTTTCACTTTCTATCCAATGAATGTACAACATCATCCATTCTTTATCCTGTGGAAACACTATGCTCAATTGACGATATGATCATTTCAAACCGCAATTCCCAAAATTCACATCTATCGCTCTGCAGTCACGAAGAAGCAGATACACGTATTATATTACACGTACAGGATTGCATCCACCAAGGTTGGAAAAATATTTGCATAAGAACAGTAGACACCGATGTTGTAGTGTTAGCTACTGCTTTTTTTCATCGGTTGTATGTGCAAGGATTGAAAACTCTATATGTTCACTTTGGTGCCAATAAGCACTTTAGAATAATATGTGTTAATGGGATAGATGCACATTTGGGTCAACAAAAATGTGAAGCTTTGTTAGGTTTTCATGCATTCACGGGATGTGATACCGTCTCATTTTTCTCAGGCAAAGGAAAGTCGACTGCTTGGAAGACCTGGCCAAATTTTCCCTGAGGTAAGGGAAGCTTTTTCTTTCATGTCTAAGCCGCAAAGATTTATTTCTGACCATGTTTTCAATTTGTTGCAAAGATTTGTTGTCTTAATGTACTGTTCAACATCCGACTGCTTTGAAATTAACGATGCCCGAAAGGAATTTTTCACGTCGATGGGAAGAAATGCTGCAAATCTTCCACCTTCTAAAACCGCTTTAGACCAACATACTCGAAGAGTTACATACCAAAGTTGCCATGTATGGAGACAATCATTGGAAACAAATCCTACTTTGCCAGATACTGAATCTTGGGGTTGGTGTAAAAAATATGGTATTTATTCACCATACTGGTCAACTTTACCTGAGTTGCCTTGAGGCAACTGATACGGTGCGGCTGCAAAAAGAACTGTGAACAAAATATATTTCCTTGTAAGAAAGTAGGTTTACATTGCACGTTGTTATGTTCTTCTTGTAAGGGAAAGTGTGATTTAAATTAATATTTTGTTAAAAACATACATATAAATAAATGATTCTGTAAAAAAAGAACAAATTTTGAATTTTATTAAATAACGGCTTTATTTCAATTCTAATCGCGAAATGTCCGAAATACTTCTTTGTTGGCTGTTCAAAGCTCAACAACTTTGTATAAGGCTATTTTTTTATAAAGTCAATGGATTTACCAAAAAATCATATTCATTAGATTATTAGAAATCAGCCGCCATTTTGGTTCCAAATGGTACCTGAAGGTGGCGCTCCTTCGAAAATGATTCTTTAGGGCACTACTAATAAGTATACCAAGTGGCAACATTCTTTCACAAATAGCCGTTTTTTATTGATTTGCTACTCTACTAATAAGTTGTGATTTGCTCAATACCTAAATAATATTCTCTAATTATTTGTATACTTGTGTGTTGATTGATATTTTATTAAAAAACTTCTTTCCAGTGCGATAGTAATAAAGATGGGCTCATAAACATATCCGAGTTGAAGGAATTTTTAGCAAATCAGGAAGAAGATGAAATACCAGAGGATGTAATCAAAACCCTGCACTCCTGTTTTGACCAAAATAAGGATGAGCAACTGGACTTTTATGAATTCTTGGATTTGATCAACCATCCTACGGTTGGTCGAACTTTTAAGAGAGTCGGAAGTAGGTTAGTAATTCTTCCCGCAGTTGTAAAACATTTTACCTTGTAATAGCTAAGATCCTACGATAGTTGATACTTCCCCTTCTAAGTAAAGGCAAATCCTCTGACGCATCGAGTAAGTCAAAATAAAGAGATTTAGGAACAGACTCAGCTGGAAAATCTCTCAAGTAGCACATAGTGTTAGAGTGTACATACGATTCAAATATACACTCTAAAGAGAATCTAGCGGATAATGAATCAAGAGTGGAATCATATGTGGAAACAGAATACAGCTTTAATAACACCCTAGTTAAGGTGTTCTCCCATTTCAGTCATTCCGACTTGTTTGCACCTCACCTTAACAAAAAATGTAAAATATTTGTTTCCTGGCACCCTGGCCCGGAATCAAAGTTTGCGAACGCTTTTACATTGTCTTGAAAAAATTTAAATTTCCATGCTTTTCCGCTATTCCGTCTATCTGGAAAGGATTTAAATAAAATAATTGAAGATGGGGGGAATCTTATATATTAAGGGAAGTCCCACAAAATTCTATAGACAGCATAATGGCCTCTCTAGGTCCTAACACTTTGAAATAATACAATCCTACCTTCCTTAAATGGTGAAATTTCTGTAATGAAATAAATGTATTTAAGGCAGATTAACAAAAAATAGTCAGTCTTTTACAACGACAAACGACTTTTCTACACGATGCAAAGATAAACATATAGTCGAGTCAATTAAGCCTAAAAATCTTCAAAACCTCTTAATTCTCAGCAACAGCTCCGATTTTGATCATTCCTTTTTAAAATGTATGTTTTTTAATATTATTCAAAATCAAAAACATCCCAAGTGTCGCAAATAATTATTTATATTGTTTAAACAATAGTAACAATATTTACAAAAATATATATTTTAAAATTTTTTTTTTCGCGGTATTTAAAAAACATTGAGTTGTTTTTAATGAAAGTTAATTTCAAAAATGTTTCTCGCAGTCGGGGTTGATAATTATTTATATTGTTTAAACAATAATAACAACTTTTGCAAGAAAAATCTATTTTCTTATGTTCTTTTCCCGATATTCATGAAAAAGTTAATTTAGTCCAGTATTTAAAGGTTTTTCGCTCAGAATTCTTTCGGATAAAACCGATTGACGTAAAATTTAGACGGAATGACTCAAAGAACAAAAGTTATATAGTGCCGATGTGTGCTTTCACCCTGGGGGTGGATTCCACTTTTTCTCGGGGGTGGTAATTATTATGTTCAAAGTAACTGCAGAAATCGATAGAGGAATGAATTCTAAGCAATAAATGTTCTATGAATTTTTTTCGATGAGTCAATACTTTTTGAGTTATTCTTGATTGGAAATTTTCATCTAAAAAATGTATGTTTTAGAACGATTTTTCAGTAATAACTCGACAACATTGCTGATTTTTTCCCCGAAAAAAAGAGACAACCATTTTATTTTCATCATAACTCCGTTAGTTTTTATGCTAACGGCTTTTACCAAAGCTCATTTTAATGGTCTTTTCAAGTACTTTTAAAAATGTCTTATTATGTTGTCCTCCAAAAATTGTCCGTTTTTCCGTTCCTTAACGTTCGAATTCAGTTTTCGACGAACGAAAAGTCATCTTCAACGAGCCGTAACTCGGTTCGTATTGCATCTACAGAAATTAGAAAAAACAATCGATTTGTTCTTTTATAAGCTTTATTTTTGCTTATAATAATTTTTTTGATAAAACGTAAGGTTTTCGAGGTACTCGTAAAGAATCATTCGAAAACATGCATTTTTTAGATGAAAAATCAACATTTTCAATCATGAATAACTCTGAATGTAATAATTTCCACCCCCGAGAAGGGGTGGCATATACCCCCAGGGTATTTACGCCATTTGGGATGTTTCTGATTTTGAATATTATTAAAAAACACACATTAAAAAAAAAACAATTATCAAAATCGGAGCTGTTGCTGAGAATTAAGAAGTGAAAACCTCCATTGACTCGACTAATATTTCTAGTCTCGCACCAGTTCCAAATTCCTTCCATTTTGTTTATATATTCCTTTTGTAAGGTGTTGGGAATATGCATTATAGCATCAAAATTACCTCGTGCTAATTTGCGTGCTCTCAAACCTTTTTGTATAACTCTATCCATACTTTATTGCGGTGCATACTGATATTAAAGTGCCTCTAGTATCGGATTGGGTCGGCGGGCAACTAGGCAAATGCCCGGTGGGCCAAAGAACCCTCACATGATGGGGCTAGCATTGAGCCAATGCAATTTTTTATAACCTACAATGCTACATTCAGTGTACCATATTTTTCGATCGAAACGAATAAATGAATTAGGTACTTGCAAATTTGTACTATCTTTACGTACAAAAATTAGTAGAACGCTACTATAGCCTTCTATCCTTGCATAGACACATGTCGCTGGCGAAGATAGCAGTAAGTAGTAGTTAGTTAGAGAGAGTAGGTAATTAAATAGTTAGCAAAATCAACAACAACAGATAGGCGCGGGTTTGAATGTTATTATTATTAGATGCAAATGAGAAAGTGTTTGTAAATTAATAATGGTAAGTTTTTCGTTTTTCTTTATTTTATTATACATACTAGAACTGACTAAAACCAGTTTTTGAAAATTTGACATTGGTCTGAAAATTTGGCGTTTTTTGAAAATTTGAAATTTTTCTGAAGACATTTCTTTATTATATTTTTGAAAATTCAAAAAATTTTGTTTCGAGACTAGTCTTGTCCACTTATTTTTTTGATATCTGTACCCGTTCACCTGTTGTAAGAATTTTTCGATTTCGTAACGTCATCAGGACGTAGGTCTATTTTTCATTCACTCGGATTCCGTTCCTCTTCAATAGTGCCAACCACGTGTCAAATATGAAGTCGATATCTCTCTCTGTTCGTCCGTTGTAAGAATTTTTCGTTTTTGTGACCTCATGTGAACGTAGGTCTATTTTTCATTCACTTGAATTCCGTCTCTTTTCAATAGTGCCAGCCACGTGTCAAATGTGAAGTCGATATCTCGCTCTAGTCGTCCATTGTAAGAATTTTTTGTGACGTCATGTGGACGTAGGTTCATTTTTTATTCATTTTGTTTTTTGACATCACATGCGTTCGAGTAAAAATCCCTTAGGCAACAGATATTCATTTTCTCAATTTTCATATCGACAAAAACCAAATACAAATTAAAAAAAGGGGCCGTAGATAGGATTTGCCCGGGAGGGGGGGGGGGGGGGCATTTAAGACACTGAGTGCCTCTCAGTGAAGTTATGGATGCTAGAAGATGATATTTTAGCAAAATAAAATAACAGACGTTGGTATTCTTCTGTTTTTTCCCGTGGTAGGGATATTGACATTTCCTGGCTATCAAAATTAAACCCTAAAAATTGTATTTTTGGACATGGAGTTAAGTTACTTTTGCCCCAGTTAATAATAAAACCTAATGATTGGTTTTAAAATTGTTGGTGAATATAGATGGGGCTGTCGATAGCCCAAACAGTATACAAGTAAATTCATATACAATTTGCGTATTGGTTTCGAGCTTTTGGTTCTCGCCAGCGCAAAGCAGACTCTGACATCTTTGACGCTGCTCTGGCTCCTTTTGCTTTTAATAAAGTCGAGGAATACAAGAAGGCACCCATTTACATTATTTAAAAGTCACTGACTTGAATTGCTAAAAAATATGTGTGGGATGTAAAATTCTACTTTCTTTCTTTCTATTAGTGCAAATCTCTATCTCTTTGTCGAGAAAAAAAAATAGAATATACAACTATGCGAGCCACCCACTGGAGCAGGGGCGGAGTGCCTCCGCCGGATTTCGAGGTGGGTCTTCTCCTAAATCTTTTTATTTTGACTTACTCCATGGGCGTTTAAGAGGATTTGTTTTTACTCAGAAGGGGAAGTATCTGACCATTTTTATGCTTATAGGCTCCAAGCTATAAAGGGTCTCGCCGGTTAAGTATATGGAATTGGGCCCAGCGGCTTATTGGGCTATTCATTCACATCAATGTTGCTTGTGACTACGAATTCTCAATAAAATATAAACCTCTATCCCCTATATTTTCAGAGTTATGGGGGTAACAACCTTCAATTTTAAAATTAATTTGTTTTAAGGTTGAGGGTGCTTGAGTGACACCCACCAAATAAATCCATATTATTTAGCACTAACATAATAATTATCGTGTGTAAAAATTACTTCAAGGTCAGATTGATGGAAGATGCTTAAAAATATAAACCTAGGTAATGAATACAGGCACACAAAAAAAATTAAGTGCGAAGACCTAGACCACGTAATTCCTACTCATTTGGAAGCTAATAGCATTTTCTTTTTTTTTTGCTTAACAAAACTTACACCCACATCCCCGCTCATCAGAGTGTGGGGGAGAAAAAAATGTTTGGTACAACAGTTATGTAATTTTTTTCGTGATCAAAAATGGAGAGTGCCATTAAAAATTTAAATGTTAGCCTCACCCCCGCTCATCAGGGATGGGTGGGTGAAAAATTGTTCTACCCAAAAGACGTCCCTATCTAAACAGAACAACTTTTGTCGGGAATATTTTTCGCTAGTATCCCTTCCTGAGGAGATATTACTGTGGATTAATTAAAATGGCCTAACCATATTGTCTAATAAAATCAATACTTCTTAAGCAAAAAAAAAAAAATAAGTGAGAGCCAAGTAGTAGTATAGTTTTTCGATTATTAGCTTCCAAATGAGTAGGAATTAAGTGGTATAGGTCTTCGCACTTAATTTTTTTTATGTGCCTGTGTTCATTACCTAGGTTTATATTTTTAAGCATCTTCCACCAATCTGACTTAAAATATAAAGCTACTCTATATCAACATCTCCTATTAATTTAATTTAATTATCTTCAATAGTTTAAAAAAATAATAATTTTAAAGTTGAGGGTTGTTACCTCCATAACTCTGGTAATATAGGGGATAGAGGTTTATTATATATTTTATGGAGCCGCTGGGTCCAATTCAAATACTTAACCGGCGAGACCCTTTCAAACACTGTGTGTATTAGAAAATAATTTCAGGTACCTAAAATTCGTGGTATTGTCATCAATACGAAAGAAATCTCTAAAGTTAAGAAGGACCTTAACGGACACTGGTCTCTATGAGGAAGAGATTGTGTTCAGTATAAAGACGATTGGTATGTTATTACTATCCGCCGTTCAAATAATACTTTTTTACATCGACAAGACTCATGTTTTTCCAAAATCAATTGAAGAAATCCGGCAGTTCAACCCAAAATGTATGGACCCAACATTGGAAAATTATAGAAAACCAATTGACGAAGCCCTTCAATTCAATCCTTGTCACAGAAACGAAATATGGCGCTTTCTTACTTACATACTGCTTCACAATAAGTAAGTATATTTTCAAAACCGAAAAAGTCTAATACATCAGTTATTTAATATTGAAGGTTATGGGGTGACGTATAGAAAAATACAGGTATTATTATTAAAGTACATGTGTTAATATTCATAGGTTTATATCCCGAGAGAATTTTATCGGATAAACTGCGGGTAGCTTTTTTTGTAAAATTTTGCTTAGAAAACGTTCGCGACTTAATATTTTACCTTAAAAGCCCGAGACCGAAGGTCGAGGGCTTTTGTGTAATTTATTAAGTCAAGAACATTTGCTTAATAGACTAGTAGATGGTGACAGAAAATCAGAACTGATAGCCTACCGTCTGCAAGTAATTTAGTCAGTATTATGCATATATTAAAGCTCAATTTGGGGTACTTTCAAGGTTTGCACGCATCAGTGGCGGCTGGTGAAATTTCAATATTTTTTTTCTCGTCTATGGCGCATGGGACCCATACGAAATTTGGGAAATAACATCTAGAGAAGCACTTCTCTAATGACCCCTAAAAAATTTTGAAAAAGCAGTTTGCGAAAAATTTTTTGAAAATTCGTTAGCCTCCCCTGGGTCTAGGAGATTCTGTTTATTTTTATTTTTTTTTGTCATATGCATTTGACTTTTCATAAAAATACAACAACAGATTTTGAAGTTTATGAAAATATTTTCATTACTAACTGAGATACAACGAATTGAAATATTGTAATTTGTTAAATTGTAAATTACAAAATTTCAGTTCATTGTATTTCAGTTAATAATGAAAATATTTTCATAAACTTCAAAATCTGTTGTTGTATTTTTATGAAAAGTCAAATGCATATGACAAAAAAAAATAAAAATAAACAGGAGCTCCTGCTTTTTCAAAATTTTTTAGGGGTCATTAGAGAAGTGCTTCTCTAGATGTTATTTCCCAAATTTCGTATGGGTCCCATGCGCCATAGACGAGAAAAAAAATATTGAAATTTCACCAGCCGCCGCTGGCACGCATGCACGATTTCCGGTTTGCATAAAAAAACAATATTTTCAACTAATAAATTACCGTCTGCAAAGTTCATAATTCGAAATTAAAGGAATAAAAATATGTCGGAAGCGCATTTGCAGACAGTCTTGTCATGCACCAAACTTTATACAGGGTACTCGAAAATGTATCAAATTTTCGTAAAAAGAATGATTATTTACCGTCTGCAAACAGTATAAAATGATGATTCTGGATCATGAAAACGGGTAGGAGAAAGGCGCAGTTTACGATATGCACATCACCATATCGTGCGCATGTCAACATGTTATTTTTTTTTACAATTTTGAACAATCGTCTACCGTCTAATTATAGTTTTATTAGAAAATTTAGGTTGCAAAACTGTTGTATTAATTATTTGCAGACGAATCCAGTGTGCACGGTCGTCCATTGAATTCTATAAACTTGTAAAAAAACCAATTATTTACTGTCTGCAACTTGGTACGAAGAAAGATTATTGGTTTAAATATGCAATTATTTAATTTGCAGACATTGCCCACATGCACGAGAGTCACAATAAAGTGTCCAAATTTGGCGAAATGCGTTTGATATCTCTCCGTTTGCGATATGTACCAAGAACAACTATCTACCGTCTGCAACTTGGTACAAAGAAAGATTACTGGTTTAAATACGCAATTATTCAATTTGCAGACGATGCGCACATGCACGAGAGTCAAAATAAAGTGTCAAAATTTGACGAAATGCGTTTGATATCTCTTCGTGTGCGATATGCACCAAAATCAACTCTTTAGCGCCTGCAACACGAAATTGTGTAAGCTAACTTATTAAGTATACTATTTTCTCATGGATAGTCCAGTGACCTCTATTTAAACTGGACTGCTAATACTAACGGGCTGCGCATGGAAATAATAAGACACAAAGGAGCTCATGAAATAGCTATTGCGCATGCTCAAACCCATCTAAAACTATCAAATTTAATCTAGAATATTAGTTTCTAGCATAGGCGTAGTGATAACTGATAATTCTGGGTTCAATCAAGTGATATAAGTTGGTTACTAGTTTTCTTTCTTGTATATGCATTTGGCTCACATAAATCTAAAAATAATTCTTTTGATTTATTTTCACTTAAACATTTCTGATTTTATTTTTCGTAAAATAAATGATTATAAGTAACTCCTAACTTCGAAACCAACGGTGACGCCAATGCTTGTCTGTAAACAGTTTGTCGTGAATACGCATGTGCGTAGGGTAACTTGCGCAGTTTCAATTTGTTGCAGAAATTGAACTATTGTTTTGTTTATCCAGTTTATATAGAGATCAGTGGGATAGACAGCATGCACATGCACACGACCCAGAATTAGTACTGGTATTCGATAAAGTTGGTCATTTGCGCCATTCAATTGAATAAATAGTATTTTATTACAATTGTAATAAAAATCTTATACATACTATTATACATATTCAGATCCAGATCCAGTAGTGTAAGTACTGTTCACGGGTGTTGTATGCTCTTATCAAAATTGAATATTTCGTGCAGTTAAATGCAATAATAATACAGACATTATATACCTATGGAACAGTGAAGTAAATGTGCATGTGATAAGAAGTGAAAGAACTATACGCAACTATGTTGGAAACAGGACATATATTGGATAAAAATCATTACAAAAATTATTAAAAAATTTACAAAAAAGTTATTATTGCCGCAAAAAAAGCTTTACAATGACAGACTGTGTGAAGAGTGACAATAAACGGAAGACCGTGTGAACAATAATTAATAAATCTATTAGCAAAAATAAAAGCAGAAAGGAAACATTTGAAATTAAATTAGAAAATACCATTGTACAAGATGATAAAACTATAGCTACTTCATTTCGTGATTATTATGTTGCATTACCTCACAAACTGTTCAATGAACGAAGTCAAGATACTGGTACAAATGATAACCTTACACCTACAAGAGTTTTTTATACTATGACGTAAGACCAGTCAATGAAAATTCCGTGTATAATGCTATAATAAATCTTAAGGAAACAAATTCGGCAGGAGCTGACTCAATTTCATCACATTTACTAAAGTTCATTGCGAATTATATTACTTATCCGCTAACTTATCTCGTAAAATCGTAAGAACAAAGAATTTTTCCGGAAATATTTAAAATATTTAAAATAGCAAGGTTGTTACCTTATATAAAAAAGGCGAAAAAGTTAATATTGAGAATTATAGACCCATTTCAAGCCACTTAAACAGGGTATTTAAACTATAAAAAAAGGCCATAAGGAACATAGCAGATGTAGGTATCAGTTCGAACATCATGCAGGCCATATTTTAAAAAATTACGATTACTAACATTACCTTTCATATATATCTTGGAAATTTTAATGTATGTTAAATCAAACCTAAACAAGTTTGTAGCTAATGGTAACTTCCACGAATATGAAACCAGACATAACCATTTACTGTCAATTCCTTAACATAGTTTGTCAACGTATGAAAAAAGCCCTATTTAAATAGGAATTAAAGTATACAACAAATTAAATCCAGAAATCAGGCAAATAAACAATCTAAAATCATTCAAAACTATCATATGTTACTTGATAAATGTTTTTTATAGTGTTCCTGAATATATGAATTTTAATGTATATAATTATTTATATATTGTATTTTAATATATATATTAGTATATTATATTTGCTATTAATTTCGGTACACGGTTCACGGAAGTCTGACAAACAAAATAATAATTGTAATAGTTTTCCTAGTGCATTGTCAAATTTCTGAACATGTACTGAATAAAACCCTGTACCGACTTTGGCATTATTCTTTCAGGTTAGATTTTCTAGGGCGTCTGCTCTTTATAGTTGACCGTCTGCCGATGTTTTTGAAAAATATTTATGATCTACATAAAAAGGACTTTGATTTGAACCCAGGTTTGTACATGTACCTCATGAGGTAAGAAACGTAGGAATTTTGGGCGTCGCGACGGGCGTCTGCTCTACGTTTGCGTTCAAATACTGACGTCTGCCACACAAAATAAAAATTGTAATGGTTTTCCCAGTGAATTGTCACGTTTTTAAGAAGCATGCACACAATGAGGTAACTTTAGCGAGTTTTTTCGCCTTTTTGACAAGCTCTAATAATGAGAAGTTGACCATTGAGCTCCGGCAGACGGTCGGTTTTTTGCTACATATATGTGGTACTTTTACTACAAAAACTCAAACTCTTTGTAACCGATGAGGTAACTTATTTGCCTCTTGGCCGTAGGTCTATAATAGTTTAAGATGAACTATAGGTTCTCGTACATGTGCGCATCGTCTGCAAATTGAATAATTGCGTATTTAAACCAGTAATCTTTCTTTGTATCAAGTTGCAGACGGTAGATAGTTGTTTTTGGTACATATCCCAAACGGAGAGATATCAAACGGATTTCGACAAATTTGGACACTTTATTGTGACTCTCGTACATGTGGGCAATGTCTGCAAATTAAATAATTGCATATTTGAACCAATAATCTTTCTTCGTACCAAGTTGCAGACAGTAAATAATTGGTAAAAGTTACCCTCATTTTTTTACACAAATACGTTCGGCGGCAAGTACTTTGTACACGTTTAATATATCTGCAAATAATCCTATATCGAAGCTCTATTTTTAAATCATGATTTCTTTTTAGCTACAGACGGTAGACGATTGTTCAAAATTGTAAAAAAAAATAACATGTTGACATGCGCACGATATGGTGATGTGCATATCGTAAACGTCTGCGCCTTTCCCCTACCCGTTTTCATGAACCAGAATCATCATTTTGTACTGTTTGCAGACGGTAAATAATCATTTTTTTTTACGAAAATTTGATACATTTTCGAGTACCCTGTATAAAGTTTGGTGCATGACAAGACTGTCTGCAAATGCGCTTCCGACATATTTTTATTCCTTTAATTTCGAATTATGAACTTTGCAGACGGTAATTTATTAGTTGAAAACATTGTTATTTATGCAAACCGGAAATCGTTTCCTACATCCCGTGCATGCGTGCAAACCTTGAAAGTACCAAAAATTGAGCTTTATTAGATACATAATACTGACTAAATTACTTGCAGACGGTAGGCTATCAGTTCTGATTTTCTATCACCATCTACTAGTCTATAAAAGCAAAATGGCTACCCGCAGTTTGTGAGATAAGATTTAGATCTATCTCAATGTCAAGACTTTTTCCCAAATGAACAAATTCCTTACGTACTTTTATACTTAGGTTTTTATTTATAGATACGTACACTTATTTATATAAGTTAAGTAAAAATTATTATTATATTATTATATTGCAACCAAATATACAACTATTTCTTTCATATTAAACGCGTAATCTTTCAAGATATTCCCAAGATTCTCAATTGGATTGTTGACGAATTTTCAAAAATGGTGAAATATGGTAGTGGAGGACTTAATTTAGTTATATATTTAATTTGGAAGAAAAATTCTTAGCGCAACATATTTTAAAAAATTGTTAAAATTCGACTATTTGAATGTGCCGCGAAAACGGTAGTGACATCATAACGGCAGTTAGATGTTAAGTTATAAGCAGAACAGATGAAGATGAATAAGTTGACATTGCTGACAAGAAAGAAAATAACCTCATATGTCAAAAGTAAATTTGATGTTTAGCTAGCAGTGATTGATGTTTGCAGTTATTGTTAATATTTTTTTACAAAACGACTAAGGCAGTATATTCTGACATTCTACTTGCGGTAGATATATTTATGGTCAGCGAATTTTTAAAAAGAGACGATCGTTTTGACATTGCAATGGTTGGAAGTGCAAAAGCTGCAAGGTACTTACGTTACAGCTGCTATAGACAGTACAAACTATTGTAATTTCTGCAAGAACTTCCTTTATCTTATCTTATTAATATTACATAATATGTCTAATATGTATTTTATTATTTAATTTAGATGAATTTGTTAACTATACTTTGTATTTTATTAAATATTTCCTTTTCATTGTTTTATTTCCTATTAACTATATACATGCGTATCTAACTGAAAACAACAAAATAAGTTTATCTACTAAAGAAATTATTTATTATCCATTGATACTCACTTCTAAGAAGAGTCAGAATGAGACTTACGAAGATATCAAGAAAGGTCTGTATTATAACAAAAAATAATAAATAGGTAAGTACTTTATGCTAGTATCTATCTAAGCAATAAACAATTATATGTATTTATAACACACATAATTCAAAGGGCATTTATAACTACAATCCAACGCATTTGTAGCCATTTCCGACTGATTGTGTTCACCGACTTTAGACGACTTTCACAGTTTGTTTCATATAGTTTTTCAACGGCGAGTTTTTAAATTTCCTTTCTTAATTTATTGATCATCCTAGGATTATGGAGCGTCTAGGGAGCTTCATAAATAATCAATAGCTAACAAAAACAACTGCACTTTATTCCAACATAAACTAGATAAAATACATAAAAGCAGATTAAAGCCATTTCCCTCCTTTTAGGAAGTCAAAGCATGAATAACATTATAATCTAGAGCCGTTAAGAATACAGTAATACACCCTGTTTTATCCACCAGTTTGTAACAGCTAGAACGCCACACAAGTCTTGTAATGCGGCCGTTTTTCCTACAACATAAACCCATATTAAAAATCAAATTCCTATATTAAGATACAACTTACCACAAATAAAACGCTTAGAATACATTGTAATTTGTTCCTTTAATTGACATTGAAATGGTTTTTACAATAAGAAGACTTGGTCCTTCTCTGGTGGCTTTGAATCATTCATTATTACGTTCAGCGTTTATTATTGGAACACAACAGTTTTTCTGGTGAATTGGTGGTATTATTCACACAGTACGGCAGAAAACACTATCTGTACTTATATTTATCCATAACTAGATGCTGTTTAACTATACCGAATTGTAACCTATGAACGTCAGTTGAATTTGACGTTAAATATAATGTCAGATTAAACTGTCGTGATTGTCTTTTTTCTCCGTCGCTATCAGCGAGTTTCTAAATTAGTACCCGTTTCTCGTCGTTTTAAAACTAACTTCTCTACAGACTGCCGTTATTATGTCATCTCCGTTTTAAATGCATGTATTTTTGTAATTAATATTATAATATTATAAGACTTTCTTTTCAACTTCTACATGTTTCTAATGATTTTTTTATGAATAATTGTTATTGTCTAACATAGATTCTCCTCAAATTTTAACTTGTGCAACAACCCAATTGTTGAATTTTCATTTAAAATGTAGGTCTTCTCTTCACAAAATGCAAGGAATTGATTCCAAATATACTGATGAGTTTTCCTTGTATTTTTTGACCTACTGCCTTCTGTCTTTATTTGTTAATTTTAATAAATTCCATCTTCCCAAAACGATTCATTTTCACATAAATACCCTTTCATTTAAAAATATTTGTACACACTTTTATCTTTATTCTGTGATTTTGCGGGTAATGAATTATGTATTGTATCATTAGCTACTTGCCTTAATTCTGGCGGTGTACATAATAGTTCATCTTCACTAACCGAATTCATCATTTTTTGGCACAATTATTACTTAACATGATTTGAAAACATAGAAACTATTCAAATATGTCAAATCACCTTCCTCCCCTCAATAATAATGGACCGTTCTATTTCACCATATCGGAGAAGAATTTCTCTTGGCATCTTCGCATCGTGTGTTACATCGACTGGACAGGCTAGGCATGAAAGTAAAGGAGATTGGCACTGTACCTAATGCTTTATAATAACTCACAAGTGAAGTATTATAACTCAAGCTATTTGTTTATGGACACTATTAATTGAAGAGCTAAGTGGATAAAGGTGTTATGTGACATTTTTGAAAATTTTGAGATTTCTACACAGACAACTATTTTAACTTATAATCTATCATTTCAATAAGTTTTTGGGATAATAAACCTTTCCTAAATGCGTTTTATTGTTTGATAAAGGTGTTATGTACATATGGTTTTTATATAATTTACTGTGCGATATTAAATTGTTTTAATCCAAAACACTTTGCTTTTAAAGTTATGTTATAATGACATTAATGTGACAAGTTGTGTTAAGTGTTTCTTACTATTATAGTGAAAATGGCCAGTCGTAGTAAACTGATATTACAAATGGCAATGAATAAACGATTTCATGAATCATGTAAGATGTTTATAAATTGGCTGATATTTGGAAATAGTGCTTATAGTGTTTTAATCCATATATTCATTTCGTTCACTTTCGAAATGGTATGAGATGGTACAAGAGTCGAGATGGTACTTGAGTATCTAATTGCTGTAAACACATTTATACATTTTGGCAATTCAGCAGAAATCAGTCACATAGTGGCAATTTCTTCCCAGGCAAGTTTTAATAATGTTTTAAAAACAAAACATTATCAATATAAAATGCAATAATAAAATACGAATTTACCAAAGTATTCTAGCAAATTAGTCTGGAAATCAGAAATACTGGAAAGTGACGCTTTGCGGTGTTGATTTTTGTACAAACATTTTTATGCTGACAAGTAGAAGAGGGCTGGTAGAAATTTTTATGACAAGAGCAAAACTGATATCTGGTATGGCTTCTGCCCACCCAATATTTTGAAAGAGCATTAAATTGTTTAAGGCAAATCTGGCGAATTCCGAAATTCTTGCGGAAAAAATAATAAGTATGATAATTGCGCCAATCAAGTCAAAGGTCATTTGGGTTTGTAAGGTTATCGTTTAAGAATTACAGGGTTCGCTATGCTTACATCTATTGGGTTATCTGTGAAAAATCCCTGCCTACCCAATAAAAATGCTGAAATTACGTCCATGGTATTCAAAATTGTTTAATTGAGATCATGAAACGACTCACATTTTTTACCAAATGTGATGCTGGAAATAATACTAAAGAATACGGAGAAAATTACAAACAACAAAAGCGTGACGGAGCAAAAGTTACAGTAGATAGAACGATTTGCTTTCTTACTTTAGATCTTCAGCAAACCATGCCGCTGCCAAAATTAAGTACATCGAAAGCATTTTACCTTCGTCAAATGTGGTTTTACAACCTTGGCATACATACATTGAGGAATACTGAAAAAAAAAAAACGTTCTTTTTCACATGGACTGAAGATATGGCCAGCCGTGAAAGCCTAGAAGTTGCTAGTTGCTTACATACCTTTTCACAAATTTACAATGAATATTTCCAAGAAAAGATCGATCACATTATAAAATGGCCCGACTCCTGTGGTGGACAAAATAAAAACTTCAATATCATTACACTTTACCAGTTGTTGATTTTAAAGAGAGAATTTAAAGTTATCGACCATAAATTTTCGGAGGTGGGACATTCTTATTTAGATTCAGACAGACTTTGGCAGAGTCGAGAATATTTTAGGGAAACATCAAAACATCTACGTTCCGGACCAGTATCGAGAAATTTTAAAAACTCCCAAAGACGCCGTTGATATGAAGAATCATTTCAAGGATATTGATGGAATTGCCTCAAAACTCAATTTGTACAACAGGAAGAAAAACTTGAACAATGAAAAGGTTTATTTTCGCGACGGTATAAAATGGCACCTATGGGTGCTACTATTACATCACTAGATGAAATGACTCCATTTTACAAGGTCGATATTTTAAAGAAAAGGAATATGCATAAGATAAATTCCGACGGTATTGCTCTAACGGTGTTTAATGAAAACAAGGGCAGCCTAAGTGTAGGAAAACTGGCCAATCTTAAAGAACAATTACCATTCATAAATGAATGGTAAGGCCGTAGTATCACAACATACTTGGAAATGACCAAACTGTGGCTCAAAACCGTAGAACTGTCTGACTACCTAAAAATTGTACAATGTTTTAATAATAATAAAATATGTTTAATTTCTTAACACTTTTCTTCACTAATTCCTTATTCATTTCAGATAAACTTATGAACGGATAAAGGTGTTATGTACATTATTTTTTTTAAATTTTCAAAAATAATGACAACTGACAACTTTAGTTATTTGTCTCTGAAAAGTATATCATCGCAAAATGCAAGCTATATAGCCGTTATAACAAAAAAGTTCTCGCCTAAAAACTTTCGAGTTAAATTACTCAATAACGTGTTTTTGTGACATAACACCTTTATCCCCTTAGCTCTTCAATTGTTCAGCAGCAGTTCATTAATTAGTATATAATCTATAAACTTATGAACGGATAAAGGTGTTATGTACATTATTTTTTTTAAATTTTCAAAAATAATGATAACTGACAACTTTAGTTATTTGTCTCTGAAAAGTATATCATCGCAAAATGCAAGCTATATAGCCGTTATAACAAAAAAGTTCTCGCCTAAAAACTTTCGAGTTAAATTACTCAATAACGTGTTTTTGTGACATAACACCTTTATCCACTTAGCTCTTCAATTGTTCAGCAGCAGTTCATTAATTAGTATATAATCTAATAAGAGTATATAAACCATATTTACATTTTCTTTTTAATCGAACTTTTTTTAAATAAATATTCATTTCACTTGGTTTGGCATCACAAATATTGTAGTTCTCACTACTCTCAAATAGAGGTAGTCAAACAGAAACAGAAGAAAAATGCGTAACATTATATTCTTCTTTTGTTAAAAATATGGTTGCCATGGAGTAAGTTAACATATTATGTACAGGGTGTTCGGAAAATTTAAAAAATCAATTTTAACGATATAAAAAACTGTCACTAAGAAAAGCTGTTTATAATTAAAATTTATGTCAGAACACCAACTTGTGGATAAATCTGCCTAATTCGACTAAACAATGTACGGTTACAACACAACATATAACGGGACACCCTGTATACACATACAAGCAAAAGAAAAAGAAAACAATTGTAAAAAACATTAGAATATTTCTCGAGACTACTTGGGTAGCGATAAAAGATTTGTAAAAATAACACAGGCCGACAAAAAAGGGGGGCTAATATTTTGATCGGAACCATCTGATTCTGTTTTTTGACATGCTGCAACCGATTCTGATATTGAAAAAAATCTACCACATCAGTTATTATTGTCTACCACCCCACCCCTTGCATCCCCTAAAAAGGGCAAGAAAAAGGTTTTGATCTAATTTTTCTAAAGTAATTTGATGTGCTAATTTTGGGCGAAAAAAATTTCTGTCGTGTCAGTTTCCCCCTGCCACCCCTAGGAGTGATATTTTTATAGGATATTTTTAAATGAAAGGTGTATTTATGCAAAAATGAATCGTTTTGTGAAGATGGAATTTATTAAAATTAACAAAGAAATTGAAAACAGTAGGCAGTAGGTCAAAAATACAAGGAAAACTCATCAGTACATTGGAATCAATTCCTTGCATTTTATAAAGAGAAGACCTACATTTTAAATGAAAATTCAACAATTGAAAATCTTGGGAATATCTTGAAAGATTACGCGTTTAATATGAAAAAAATAGTTGTATATTTGGTTGCAATATAATAATATAATAATAATTTTTACTTAACTTATATAAATAAGTGTACGTATCTATAAATAAAAACCTAAGTATAAAAGTACGTAAGGAATTTGTTCATTTGGGAAATAGTCTTGACATTGAGATAGATCTAAATCTTATCTCACAAACTGCGGGTAGCCATTTTGCTTTTAAGCAAATGTTCTCGACTTAATAAATTACACAAAAGCCCTCGACCGTCGGTCTCGGGCTTTTAAGGTAAAATATTAAGTCCCGAACATTTTCTAAGCAAAATTTTAGAAAAAAAGCTACCCGCAGTTTATCCGATAAAATTCTCTCGGGATATAACCTATGAATATTAGGAGATAAAATGGGGTTGTAGATGGTAACAGACATGATAGAAATGTTTTTTTGTCCAATATTGGCTTCAGCGCGTCAAAATACTTCAAAAAAGTTAGACCAGAAATGTATTATGAAAGCTAAAACAAATTTAAACAAAATATATTATTCAAACACGTCCCCACTGTGCTCCACGCATTTTTGAAGGCGAGTATAAAGTTATTTGTAACTGTTTCTAACTTCTTCTAAGGATATTGACTGAACAGCTTCTCCAGTGTGCTCTTTCAACAGATCAGTGCTATTATCTCTAAAGGCCTACTGTATACAATTTGTTTCATCAACATTACTCCAATATCTCTAGTGGAGTCAAATTAGGATTAAAAAATTCGCAATGTGAATTGTCTGATCAGGGCAGTTTTTTTGTTTTAACGTCTTCAGGGGATCAACTTAAGTTCACAGTTCAGTTTTACAGTTGCTGCAAGGTCGGCGTATTGTTTATTTAAACAATTTAATTATTTAGACCGTGTTTTCCATCGCTTTTCTTTGAATATCTCGAAATCTATAAGTTCAATGGAAAACAACAAAAAGACGAAATAGCCCAGGGTCGATCCAGGTCGATGCTCAACAAATTAGAGACAAGCTGAAATTTGGTATGGTGCTTTGTTTTGAAGTGCTAAATATACTCTGAAACCCCAGCGGTGAGTCGTTGAGCCCTTCCTCCCAAAACAACCCCCCACAAGGGGTAAAATGGTCCATTTTCCATTTTTTTCTTTATAACTCGAAAACGAAGCATTGCAGGAAAAAATTCCAGGAGGCCAAAGTTAAAGAGCAGAAAATATCCTATCGCATACATTGAGAGTTAGCAGTGGCGGAGCAATGAATTTTCAAATTTAGGGTATTTTTCTAAATATTTCGAAAAAGTGCTAAATTATGTTTTTTCTTGGCTAGGTAACTACAATTTTAATCAAATATATAATAATACAATGTAGCACTATAATGGGGCTATAAATTTTTGAGGGTACTCTGTGGTGGGTATAATAATAATAAAGATTAAATGAACCAAAACGTTTTAATTTTAAAATAGGATTTAAAAAAAATCAACCAACTTGTAAAGATCTTCTTCTTCATCTATGTCCAAATTTACAGCCCGGTTTAGAAAGTAATTCCATTGCATTGACTACATGCCATAGTGCAATTCAGGCCCTTTCGTTTGCATGCACATACTTTTTTACATCCTCCTGATGAACAGGATATATTTATATTTTTGTAGAATCCATGTAGGCAATGTTTTGGTCGGTATGAATTGGCTGCAACTCTTGGTTTTTTAGACTTCAACCCCAATCTTGCGGTGGTAAATGGTTATTTAACCACGTTTGTACCTAAAAAGTTGAAAAGAATATGAGTTTTAGTTGCATGATAAATCTGACTTTGACTTACCTGGTGGAAAACGCTAAAAAATCTAATCTAAAAAAAAATCTAACACTTTGCGCTGCTTGAGGTAGGTGGTAATAAGGCCAAGTTAAAATCAGTACTAAGGTTTCGTTTACGTACGTACTGATGATAAAGAATGTATCTAACACTATCCAAACCTGTATTTGATGAGTTTTTAACATATGCTGCTATAAACAATTGCGTTGTGACTGCTTCTAATTTCTCCTTTGTAGCCTGAGGGTTATAAAATTCTTTTAGCAGGTTACCTAACTATTTTTCTTGGTGGTATTTACTAAATTAATTTTCCCTTTTTGAATAATGCAGACGTGGTGTCACAACCGGACATAGCGTGCAAACTTAGAATATAAAACATCTTTTAGGTCTCCCAATTTTTGTTGTAAGGTTGGTATGTCGATTATTTTATTTGGCTTTGATGATTTTCCCGGACGAATCATAAACAATCTTTTCTGGCAATAATGGATTAATAACACCATTAGGTCTATATCGCTAACTACTGCTACCGCATCTTCAGAAAAATTCTCACTAATTGTTATTGCTGTCAATGCTGGCATTACAATGAGAGTATCGGCATCACCATCTTAGTATTTTACATTAATTCCATTTTTAAAGAACATTTTTCCGAGGGTACGTATAAAATTGTTTTTTTTGGTGCTATTTAACAAAAAATCTGCTTTTGGAATCGTCACAGCAGATAAATTCGAAAAAGATACAATGGGTACTATTCTTTTGCTCGTAGACCTAAGATTTTGCTCAACTATTTTGGTCCATAAAACCTCTTTTGTGAGCCACTGTATAATATTTTCGGATAATATTGATTTATCCGGTGATTATTACATACTTTAATAATAATTAATCCTAACTATAAAATATTAACATTTTGAATAAAAATATATTAAAAATTCATTGCTCCGCCACTGCTAGGTCAAAATTTCTAACAATAGACTTATTTGATAGGAAATTTTCTGCTCTTCAACTTTGGCCTCTTTGAATTTTTTCCTACAATGCTTCGTTTTTGAGTTATAAAGAAAAAAGTAAAAAAAAGGACAATTTTACCCCTTTTTGGGGGTTGTTTTGGAGGGACGGGCTCAACGACTCACCGCTGGACTTTCAGGGTATATTTAGCACCTCAAAACAAAGCACCATACCAAATTTCAGCTTGTCTCTAATTTGTTGAACATCACTCATATAACATGAGGAATCGACCCTGGGCTAAAAAGTGTTCGTTATGAACTGTACAATAAAAGTACATAAACTATAATTCATTAAAATTGTTATTATTATTTAAAAAAAAATGAATATTGCAAAATTATGCGTTATTAAACAAATCACTGTTCTTTCAAAAATAATTAATAATATTCAATGAAATTTTGGAGAAATATAGCTCTTATAAGGTACAATCACCACTTAAAATTTCAAATCAATATAGTTATTAAAACGTTATTAAAAACCGCTGCCCAAGGAATCACTACTTCACATCCAAGGCAATCACAACAAAAAAACTTTGTATGTGGAAATAATTGTTTATGGAACTTTAATAATATAATATTTGAAATCCTCTACCCCAAAAACCCATAAAACGATACCCCACATCGGTAGTGGGGTGGGGGTGGTGAAAGGGGTGGTAGTGGGGGTGGATGAAGTAAAAAAATATTTTGAGGTTTTTGGTTCTTGTACATACACTAAATCACAATTTTTTTCATCCCCTTTAATAAGGGGGTGGGGGTGGTAATGGGGGTGGCTAATGCCAAAAATTTTTTTGAGACCTTAGCTTCTCTTGTATGTGCTAAATACCAATTTTATGGACTCTTACCTGCTTTATTTACCCATTTACCCCAAATTTACCCCCCTACCCTTCGTCGGAACAACATGAAAATATAATCTAGTTTCAGATCTCGTTAAAGTACATATGTGTACCAAATTTCAAGTCAATATCTTAAATGGTTCCAGAGTAAACGTGCGCACAAAAAAAAGTTACAGACAGACAGACAGACTGACAGACAGACAGACCGACAGACAGACAGAATTTTTTTTTTCGCTCAAACTTAAAATCTCGACGTTTCATGACATTTTAAGCCTATTTGAACAATAAAAATTTTTGAAATTTTTTTTGTCGTTACTCTACTTCCACTGGACGTGGAAGTAAAAGACAACTTCAAAAAAAAAAAACCGCTGCCCAAGGAATCACTACTTCCACATCCGGATTTTCTATCGAAGTCACACAACGAAAAAATTTTGTATCTGGAAATAATTGTTTATGGAACTTTAATAATATAATATTTGAAATCCTCTACCCCAAAAACCCATAAAATGATACCCCACATCGGTAGTGGGGTGGGGGTGGTGACAGGTGGTGGGGGTGGGGTGGATAAAGTAAAAAAATATTTTGAGGTTTCTGGTTCTTGTACGCACACTAAATAACTTTTTTTCATCCCCTTTATAATGGTGGGGGTGGTAATGGGGGTGGTAATGGGGGTGGCTAATGCCAAAATTTTTTTTGAGACCTTAGCTTCTCTTTTTTATACTAAATATCAATTTTATGAACTCTTAGCTGCTTGATTTACCTATTTACTCCAAATTTACCCCAATTTACCCCCTCGTTAAAGTACATATGTGTACCAAATTTCAAGTCAATATCTCAAACGGTTCCAGAATAAACGTGCGCACAAAAAAAGTTACAGACCGACAGACAGACCGACAGACAGACAGAAATTTTTTTTTCGCTCAAACTTGAAATCTTGACGTTTCATGACATTCTAAGCCTATTTGAACAATAAAAATTTTAAAAAATTTTTTTGGCGTTCCTATACTTCCACTGGATGTGGAAGTAATACTATATTTGCACTCCACTATGTGGAAATAATTGTTTATGGAACTTTAATAGTATAATATTTGAAATCTTGTATCCCAAGAACCCATAAAATTATAAGCCACATCGGTAATAGAGGAAGGGTGAAGTGAAAAAAATTCTTGATAACTTTGGCTCTTGTACACACACTAAATCACACTATTTTTTCACCACCTTCAACAATGGGGTGGGGGTGGTAATGGAGGTGGCTAATGCCAATTTTTTTTTGAGACCGGTTCCAGAGTACTCGTGAGCACTAAAAAGATACAAGGTTAACATACAGACCGATGCGACAGACAAATTTATTTTGCTCAGACTTAAAATATTGAGGTTTCATGATATTCTAAGCCTATTTAAACAATGAAAATTTCCAAAAATTTTTTTTGCGTTAATATACTTCAACTGAATGTGGAAGTAATACGCAGAAAATAGCATTACAAAGATATAAAAAATCGTTGTGTGAAGTAAACTACACGATAAAAGTTCTCTACTTCGAGCATTTTCTTCGAGGAAACCTACTACGCATCCATACTACTCAAGGTAACGCACTGTGCATCCAATTTACTCGAGGAAAGCCACTGCGCATTCATACTTCTTGAAGTAACCCACTTCGCATCTATTTTACTCAAGGAAACCCACTGCGCATCCATATCACTTGAGGTAAACTACTGCGCATCTAAAGCCACTCCGCATCCATAATACTGGTGGTAACCTACTGCGCATCTATTGTACTCGAGGACAGCCACTGCTCATTCATACTTACTTACAACCTACTGCGTTCTATAATACTCGAAAAAAGTCACTGCGCATCCAAAATACTCGAGGAAAGCCACTGCGCATCCATAATACTCGGGGAAACCTACTGCGCATCCATAGTAGCCGAGGAAAGCCACCGCGCATCCATACTACTCGAGGTAACTTTAACAACGTAATATTTGAAATTGTCTATCCCAAAAACCCATAAAACGATATGCCACATCGGTAGTGGGGGTTGGGGGTGGTGGCAGAGAGGTGGGGGTGGGGGTGGATTAAGTAAAAAAAAGTTTTGAGGCTTAGGTTCTTGTATACACGCTAAATTACAATTTTATTCTTTTCACCCCCTTTAATAATGAGTTGGGGGTAGTAATGGGGGTGGCTAATGCCAAAACATTTTTTGAGACTTTAAGTTCTTTTATATATACTAAATACCAATTTTATGGACTCTTACCGGCTTGATTTACCCATTTACCCCCATTTACCCCAATGTATCCCCCAACCCTTCGGCGGAACAAGATGAAAATATAATCTAGTTCCAGATCTCCTTAAAGGACATATGTGTACCAAATTTCAAGTCAATATCTTAAACGGTTCCAGAGTAAACGTGCGCACAAAAAAAGTTACAGACCGACAGACCGACAGACCGACAGACCGACAGACAGAAATTTTTTTTTCGCTCAAACATAAAATCTCGACGTTTCATGACATTTTAAGCCTATTTGAACAATAAAAATTTTTAAAATTTTTTTTGCCGTTACTATACTTCCACTGGATGTGGAAGTAATTAATGCATCCAATGTCTATTCTATTGTCTCTGCTACTTGAAAATAATCTAAAGCTGCAATTGTTAAAAGATACTGCATAGAGACCCGAAAGTGTGATTTTGTTAGAGATCCAAATATCACCAAATAGGGCTACAAGTTTATTATGTTCTTACAAAGCAGACTAAGTGGCTAGATGTCTGAGTGGGTAAGGCGATTTCGCGGGCGCATCACGTCAACGCGCGTTTGTTACGCCCGTGAAATTTCCATACCAGTGTAAATACATAATGAGATACTATATACATGATCCTATTAAGTTGTAACTACTTAATATCTAATAAAGAGTATTTAATGATTAATGGTTAATGGGTAAGGCGACGAGCGCTTTTTATTCAGGGTGCGGACGTCTCGGGTTCTAATCCTACTCGCGAATTTTTTTTTTATTGTATCAGTAATATTAAAAGTTTTACCAAGATGTATACATGAACATAAGGGTAGTTGTTCCAGTTAGGTTGGTTTACCATTTTCGTGACAAAAATTAAAAAAGTTATAAAAAAATTGAAAATGTGCATTATGTTCTCAAAGCCGCATTATTTTAACAATTGTAGCTTTGGATTATCTTCAAATAGCAGAAATAAAATAAAAAGAAATAGGGAATAACCAGCCCACAAGAAGAGATATCGATTTGTTTATTTATAAGTGACGTAAACGTAAAAACTAACGTATCTCAATTCCAAATGCAAGTAGAGCATTCATTTTTTTTTCAAAAGTTGTGTCTTTTAATCTACTTTCATTACTCGTTTGCCGTTTTTGATTTCATAAAAAACCAGAGAGTTACTTGAATTTGTTTATAACTAAAATTTCGAAAACTATAAACAATTGCAATAAAATGGATTTAAATTTTGAAAAAAAATGTTTTTCTCCGTGATCTTAAAGTACTTATTGAATGCTATAATTTGAGCCATCGTACAGATTTCTTGATATTGATGGCAGGATTTCACAAGGGTGCAAAGTTTTAGCAATAATTGTATATTTGAACCGTTTTAATAATCATTTAGATTTGAAATTTTAAGCGGTGATTGTACTTTGTAAGAGCTATATTTTTCCAAAATTTCATTGAAAATTATCCTTTATTTTTGAAAGAACAACAATTTATTTAAAGACGCATAATTATGCAATATTCAATTTTTTAAAAATAATAATAACAATTTTAATGAATTATAGTTTATGTACTTTTATTGTACAGTTCATAACGAACACTTTTCTTCTTTTTGTTGTTTTCCATAGGACTTATAGATTTCGAGATATTCAAAGAAAACCGATGGAAAACACGTTCTAAAAAATTAAATTGTTTAAATAATAGGGATTGCAATTTACCGGAAGTTTTAATAACCGGTAAATCGGTAAATAAAAATGTAAATAACCGGTTAACCGGTATTTACCGGTAAATTTTAAAATAGGTGATTAGGGTGGCGAAAATGGCAATTGTCTTTTTCCATGTACAAAATTATCTAAATTTAACAAAAAACATTTTTATATACGTATATTTGATATAATTAACAAAAAAAAGGTTTTTTATCAACAGTAAAATTACAAGAGCTTTTTTTTTATCGGATAAATTTCTCTTTGTAATAAAATAACTTTGCCAATGTGATTTTATAAGAAAAACTGAGATGAAAAAATCGCGTGACCGGAGGTCAAGCGATTTTGTCAAATGTCAGTTTTTCGAGCAAAATTACTGATTGGCAAAATTTTGAGTTAAAAAGAAATTTATCCATAAAAGAAAAGCTCGAGTATTTTTTGGCAAGATAAATTAACGACAGAATATAAATGTGAACGAACAACAACAATAATTTATTAAAAATAATTATAATTTTCCCAAAACGACTCATATCGTACAGTATAGTTTCCACAATACAATACCTAAAAATGATAGCTGACAGTACAGATTTCAGAGTGACGTGCGACTACCAGGCTTTTGAGGAACAGGCATTTTTATCGGTGATAAAAAACGATACACCTGTTTTATCGCTGTCAAAGTGACAAAAATGTGACTGTCAAATAGACTTTTTTATATAGGAGTTAATTTATCAAAAGGAAAAAATATAAATGAAATAATTATTCCGCAAATAACAAAAATATCCCTTTAAATAACAAAAATTATAAACATAAACTAAAATAGGGCATTTACTGAATACCTAATCTAAAAATACAATATTTTTTAAAAATAGCTATATCTGTTAGTCGTCTGATATTTGTGCATAGAATACCACCAGCTGAAGATGCCCTTCCTCAATCGATATTGGTGGGTCGATAAGTTAATAAGAATTAATAATAACATACTTCTAAATGTATTCCACGGATATTTGCGGCAGTGAAATATTCAATTTTCTGTCGTAAGATATTGTCAATGTCTCTCTTGTATTTCTTTGGGCTTGGTGTTTGGAGTTTACTTTTTATAATATTATTTATTTATTGTTAAAAGTGCTCGGTGTTGGGACAGTCACTCTGTATTTACTGAATACTAGTCAGTGACATAAATAGAAACGTTGAATACGTGACATATCGTAAGTTCAGAATTTACCGAAATAACCGGTAAAAAATTAAAATAACTGGTAATTATCGTTATGTGTTTTTTGTCCTAATAACCGGTTAACCGGTTAACCGGTAATGCAATCCCTATTAAATAAACAATACGCCGACCTCGCAGAAACTGCAAAACTGAACTGTGAACTATAGTTGATCCACTGAACACGTTAAAACAAAAAACCGCCCTGGCCAGACAATTCACATTAAAATCCTAATTTGATTCCACTACTACTGTGGTGCGAAGATATAACCCCCCATTAGTCGAGAAGGTGGATTCATCTGTAAAGAGAATGTTTTTATGAAAATTTCTACTCATGCTTCTAATCCACAAACAAAAATAAAGACGTTTTGCTTCGTCGCCTGTCTCTAAGGTGTGATTGAAAATTTTTTGAATCTGAGATTTCTTGTTCAATGATACCTGGTACAGACCTACACAAGGTGTTAGAGTGAAATTAATTAGAGAAGATAACATCCGCACAAACCGATATCGCTAGCGCGTGCCGATTGTCGTGTTCGGTATTTATTATATAGTTATAGTGAATATTCAACCGTTTCTATGAATAAAACAGATGAAATGAAATTTATTTTAATTGCGACTGTCCAATAATATTAATAAACGAAAATAGTAAACTTAGTAGTTTTAGTATGTTATCTTCTCTAAGTAATTTCACTCCTACTGAACTTGCGGAATTTATTTTAAAGATTGGTCATTTACTGATAATCATATTTTTATTTCAGTTCATATCACTTATATTCAAACGTGATAATACAATCGCTGGTTGGTGTACCTCTGGAACTGGTGCACCATTGGAGAGTGCCTGTAATATATGTGCTAGGTGCTTTTGGAGGTTGCCTAGCACATTCGGTGGTGAGCCCAACAGCAACACTCGTCGGAGGCAGTGGCGGATTGTATGCATTGTATACTGCTCATATTGCCACGGTGATACTGGTATGTGACTTTTTATTAACAAATGTTCATTAGAAAGTGTAATTTACAGTTACCTGTATAAAGAGTTGAACGTATGCGTGTCCCGAAAAGAAAACTAATTTGGAAAGTTGAAAGGTTAATGGGAATTAAGTATCGAAGAAATTGGCTCATATTTGAATTGTTGCGGATTTTGACCTCCTTAATGGGCATAACCAAATAACCCACACCACAAAATCATGTGTAATGTACACATTCTGTGGAAATGTGTATCCAAATGATGGATCACCTACATCTAAAATACATGAAATGGATATGAAATTCGCATACATTTCATATACTTTTGTCGTCAATTTTCATATCCATTTTATATCCATTAAATATACATAAACATATGCAATGTACTTCATTGAACGTGAAACATACATCATGTACATAATCCTATATTTTATGGATATACATTGCATATTCTGTATATCTAATGGATATAAATTTACAAACACTTTTGTAACCTAATTTCATGTCCAACGAATGCACCTACATAAGTATAGATTCTATTTTAATTACTTCCACAGCCAGCGGAAGTACCTATATTCAAATATGGCTTACTGTCGTTTCATTTGCCTTAACTTGAGAAGACAAGATATATTAAAAAATTTGGACTCATTTTAAAGGTTATTAAATGGTATTTCCAACGACACATAAATATGATGATGTGCCACTTGAAAAAAAAAAGCATTTAAATTCAAAAACCTGAAGTACTGCTGCAGTTTCACATATATTCTTTTGTCTTGGTGCATTATTAGATAATGAATTCGAACTAATAAGAAAAATCCAAAAATTAGAAATTAAGAGGTAATTTTTTTCTTTTGCAGAACTGGAGAGAAATGAGTCATCCTGTTGTACATCTCATTCTTTTTGGGATCCTAACAGTATTTGATGCAATACTTAACTACTATATGGTTGTTGTTGCAATGAATAAAAACCCTTCGACCAGTTACATTGCCCATTTGGGTGGAGCGGTTGTCGGGCTGCTACTAGGGCTCACCATTTTAAGAAACCTGAAAGTTACAAAGACGGAAAAGATAGTGTGGCATACATCTGGAATAGTTCTCATTGTATTATTGACTATTTTTCTTACTCTGAATGTATCTGTCGATATGCTGGAAAATAGAAACGCTTAACGATTTTTTTTATTTGATATTTCGAAAAAGAGCCATCAGTGTTCTGCTTCCCTATACCGGGTGACTCAGTCGATAGGGAAACTCTTGTAACTTTTGAATGGGCGAAAGGATTTTTTTCAAATTTGGATTAGTGGTACGGGATGAGATTTCCAATTATATTGTTACGTGTTTACACCCTTTTTGTAAACACCTTGTATCGTGGATCCGGAAATTATAACACTAATTTATTAACTTACTAATAATAATATAGTCCGGTGATATTAGGAAAATATCTCGGAAAGTTTTGGGACAAGCCAAAAATTAGTCTACTCCCTACAGAATTTCCTCAGGAATCCGAAAAAAATAGTGTTGACCACTCAAAATGGCGGCTTTAATTCAACTTTTTGTAAACATAATGAATTTTGCAACTTACTTGTTTGCTTATATCTTCGCTTCTAAGGTCATATAAAAACGTTCGACCCGTCAATTTATTCGCCATGGGTTCCCCTATAAGGTAGGTATATGCAAAGAACTAATTTTTAATTGTTAATAACATTTTATGGCAAAAAACTGAAAAAATTGGATTTTTCGATCCTCGAACTTTGAAGTACTGTAGAAAGAAATATAAAATCTGCATGTTAACGATATTATGAGAAATAGTACATATTTTTACCCTTAATGAAATGCACTTTGTTCCGTTGCAAAATATTAATTATTTTTTTTGCAATTAATTTATAAAAAAAAAATTCAAACTGTTATACTAAAAGATCATATTAATATTTTACAGTTCTGTTTCGGTAGAAACATTGTATTTGACGTACATTTACATAATCAAAAAGAATATTTCAAAAAAATTTTAATTTGCGACTTTTTTACGCAAAAAATGAATTTTGCAACTTAAACAAATGTAAATATCTCAGTGGATTTTGCATAAAATTTATTGCAACTAACGGCATTTTAATTGTCATAAAAAAACACGAATTTAAGAAAAAAAAAATTTTGCTCCGATGCTTTGGAGCCTAGATATGAAGATTTCACGTTTTTTGTGATTACGGCGAAATTTGAAAATATTCTTACTTGAAAATTTAACTGAATATACCTCAGAGTGTGTGTTATCACTTACATAAAGTGCCATGTCTATATATCTAGACGGGCCATGGAAAAAAAAGATTCAGATCCCCCTCCCCCTTTACTGCTAGTGGCGTACTTGGACAGTTTTACCGCGGCGGCAGCTTCATTTCTCTTTTTCTCGGCTTCAGGAGTGGCTAGATGAACTTTTTTTTTTAATTCAACTTATTTTTTTTCTCAGATTTCCGATTATTCGATTATTTTTCAATTATTCAATTACGTTGCTTCATAAAATAAATATGTAAAGATTACATACAATTTATTTGATAAGACATTGATGAGTGACTAGTTTTTACTCTTATTGTGGATAAAAAAGGTATACATTTTGTATTTAAAAATTAATTTATTCAATGTACAAACTAAAGTTTATTTTTCTGTCCTCGTTTTTTTTTTTTAGGGTGATTTCCTATGTCGGATTCGCTGTCCGTTTCGTTTCGCATTTCTGCGTACAGACAATCATTGTCATCATCGTCATTATTTATATCAACATTTCCAATAACTTCCTCATTTTCTTGCATTTCATTTAATTTAAACTGACAGACATCAATATTGATTTAATTTGTTTTAAACAGCGAAATAAACATCTAATTCATAACATAACAATAATGCGTCATTGCTTAAATTATAGAATGTTTGTAAAATTGTAAAAAAACGCTGCCCAAGGAATCACTACTTCCACGTCCATATTTTCTATCCAAGTCTCTCACAACGAAAGAAAAACAATAAAACGGTATGTCACATCGGTAGTGGGGGTAGGAACGGTGGTAGTGGGGGTGGATGAATTAAAAAACAAAATTGAGGCCATTGCTTCTTGTATACACACTAAATCACAATTTTATTTTTATCACCACCTTTAATAATGGAGTGGGGGTGGTAACGGGGGTGGCTAATACCAAAACGTTTTTTGGGACCTTAGCTTCTCTTATTTATACTAAATACCAATTTTATGGACTCTTACTCGCTTAATTTAACCATTTACACCCATTTCCCCCAACCCTTCAACGGAATAAGATCAAAATATAATCTTCCAGATCTCGTTAAAATACATACATGTAGCAAATTTCAAGTCAATATATTAAACGGATTCAGAGTAATCGTGCGCACAAAAAAGTTACAGACGGACCGACCGACAGAACGACAGACTTTTTTGCTCAAACTTAAAATCTCGACATTTCGTAACATTCTAAGCCTATTTAAAAAATAAAAATTTTTACAATTTTGTTTTTTTGTTACTATACTTCCACTGGATGTGGAAATAATTATAAGATGTTTGATTATAAACTACTGAAATTATTTTATCTATAATAATAAAATAATAAAGCCGCTGTATTACAAATTCTTTTTGCGGAGCAACGTAATTGAATAATTGAAAAATAATCGAATAATCGGAAAGCTGAGAAAAAAATAAGTTGAATTAGAAAAAAAAGGTCCATCTAGCCACTCTTGAAGCCGAGAAAAAGAGAAATAAAGCTGCCGCCGGGGTAAAACTGTCCAAGTACGCCATTAGCAGTGAAGGGGGAGGGGAATCTGGCGTCTAGCGTGAACGCGAGCGTCAAGGATGCAATTTTCTCGATTTTTTTTTCCATGGCTCATCTAGATATATAGACATGGCACTTTTTGTAAGTGATAACACACACTCAGAGGTATATTCAGTTAAATTTTCAAGTAAGAATATTTTCAAATTTCGCCGTAATCACAAAAAACGTGAAATCTTCATATCTCGGCTCCAAAGCATCGGAGCAAAATTTTTTTTTTAAATTCGTGTTTTTTTTATGACAATTAAAATGCCGTTAGTTGCAATAAATTTTATTCAAAATCCACTGAGATATTTACATTTGTTTAAGTTGCAAAATTGATTCTTTGCGTAAAAAAGTCGGAAATTAAAATTTTTTTGAAATATTCTTATTGATTATGTAAATGTACGTCAAGTACAATGTTTCTACCGAAACAGAACTGTAAAATATTAATATAATCTTTTAGTATAAGTTTGATTTTTTTTTTATAAATTAATTGCAAAAAAAATAATTAATACTTTGCAACGGGACAAAGTGCATTTCATTAAGGGTAAAAATATGTACTACTTCTCATAATATCGTTAACATGCAGATTTTATATTTCTTTCTACAGTACTTCAAAGTTCGAGGATCGAGAAATTCAATTTTTTTAGTTTCTTGTCATAAAATGTTATTAACAATCAAAAATTCGATCTTTGCATATACCTTCCTTATAGGGGAACCCGTAACGAAGAAATTGACGGGTCGAACGTTTTTCTACGACCTTTAGAAGCGAAGATATAAACAAACAAGTAAGTTGCAAAATTCATTTTGTTTAGAAAAAGTTGAATAACAATTAAAGCCGCCATTTTGAGTGGTCAACACTATTTTTTTCGGATTCCTGAGGAAATTCTGTAGGGGGTAGGCTAATTTTTGGCTTGTCCCAAAACTTTCCGAGAAATCGTTATTTTTGAATCTAAAATCACCGGACTAATACTAATTACTACAATTCCAACAATTAATTACTTCACTAATATCGCACAAGTACTATAAGTCTCAATAATTCAGTCAGTTTGTTTACTTTTTAATGTTTCTCCAATCACTGTCTGAACTGCTCATACAATTGACCATTAGAACTGTACTAACTCAACTGTCCACTAAACTGAACTGTTCATTCCTTTATATACTAGGATATGTGTTTTGGATCTTTCCACTACATTTCAGCAAATTCTACAATGTTCCAGAGGATGTCTGTAATCTTCTAGATTTTTCTACATGTCACTGGAGGGATGAAACACATAACAACATGATGTAAAGAACCAAAATGGGCGACTTCCGGTTTCGATGCAATTTACATGAAAATCAAATTTTGGATTCTGCTGGCCAATCCATTAAAAAATATATTTTTCGTTGAAAAACTAATATCGTTGAACTTAATGTTCAGAATAAATCGTGTTTAATGTTGGTATCTGAAGAGATAATGTTTCAAAAGTACTTTCAGACTGATAATTAACAATTGTGGCAAAATCTCTTTCTGTGATTAAAACTAAAAATTAAAAAATTTATATTTTTTGGAAATCAAAATAATATTTGAGGGTCAGATCATAATTATTTTGACCAGCAGCATCCAAATATGCAAAATTATACAGATTGTAGACATTTCTTAAGTTCACATAATCAGTATTAATGAGATGTAGCCACTCTGCCAATTATTCAGCATGCAAACATGACGAATTCGCTATAGATATTACAAAGGGTTGATGACAGGCAAAACACAATTCAGTTATAACTGTGTTGTGTGGCATAAAAAAATTGACGTAATGGTGGTAAAAATGACTCCAATATTAGTAACAAGCTGATCTCAACGGAAATATTTAGACAATAACGTCCTATTTATCCTGCCAAAAATCCCATTCGCTCCCAGTGGGGAAGTTCGAAAAAAATGGCCGCCATATTGGTTTTTGTCAATTTTTTTTGAGATATCTTAGTAACTATGGATTTTGTGAAAAAATCAAGATATCTTTTTTGTGGTGCATTCAAAAACAGATGATTTTACTGTAATATCTTTCTTCCTAAATGAAGAATAAAAAAACAAAGAAAGATAGATAGACAGGTAGATATTTTATTTGACCAAGTTACAAAACACGTTTTTGGCAAGTCAGAAATAGAAAATACAAAAATATGAAAAATGTATACACATCACTATACATATACAATACAAGTACTTCACACGATATAAAAAATACACAAAAAAAGAATGAAGAGGCAAGCTCCCACGGAATGGCCAGAAGGAAAAGATAGAGGCGTTCATCGGAGATCTGAGAAAAGACGGTTTTTGGGGTGGGCAAGAGACGATAGCATCAACAGCAAACTTGAAGAGGAGGACAATAATAATACACCAAGAGGAGGGCGAATTTTTAACTTTTCACCCCAACAACCAACAAGAAGACGACAACATACCAATTGAGATTGTGTTCAAGAAGCAGGGAAACAACAGAAATCATTACGACAGCGTAATCACTACGCAGAAAAGAAACCAGAAGACCAGCAGACGAGAGAGCCCCATCGAAAACATAGCCACGGCAATCATACAAAATGGAAAGGACAACATCTGCATGATAGGAGTCCACGTACCCTCAGACAAGAGAGCAGGAAGGGTATTCAAGCAGCTGATTCAAGAAACCAGAAGAAACGAAAAAAAAAAGAAAAATGCCCATCATACTATTAGAAGACTTCAATGCACAATGCACATATAGGAAAAGACGATCAGACGAGGAGGATAAAAGCATCATAGGAAAAACTTTACTCCACTCATGGTCTAACGGAAACGGAAACGCGCTGAAAAATCTAGCACACATGTTTGATCTAACAATAAGAAACGCATGGAGCAAAAGCCAAACCTACATTGACACCTGGAAGCTCAATCTTACAAATAAATCAGATCTGATAAGCAGAGAGATAAGAGGAAGAATCAAAAACATTAAAGCAAAAAGGGCAGCAGAAATCAATAGACCACAAAATCCTATACGGAAAATTGGAAATAAAAGAAGAAAAAAGAAGTCAAGGAAACACAACAAAACACTACACAGTACCTGGAATAGTTCTCTACTACAGCACGAAAAATTTCAGAAGAAAAACGGTGAAGAAATAGAAAACCCACTGACAGGAGAAGAATTAAACTGGACAGGAGAAGAATTAGACTGGACATCAATGGGCGCAAAAATAAAAACTGCAGCAAGAAAAACGGTAAAAAGGGACAGATTACTTATGAGCCCAACAAGAAAGGAAAAAATAATAAGTACGAACAGCTAAAAGAGATGAAGGCCACAGGCAAACAACAACCAACGGAAAACTTAAACGAAAAGTTAAAAGAAGCACTGAAGGAAAAAAGAGAGGCGGAGAGAAACCACGACGAGGAAAAATGCAGATCATTCTTCGAAAACATAGAAACACTCCCAACAGGACTCAACCAAATTTTCAGATATCCGAAAAAATATAGAAAAAACAACAGTACTCACAAGAAAAGATATATACCAATGCAACATTGGACCATAGAACGAACAAAACTAATAAAAGAAACGGACCACTGGCCCTTGGACAAGCCACCATCAAAAGATCAACTGCTACAAATAATAGCCAGAACTGTATGATGAAATGCTACGAGGAAATGTGACCAGGGAACTATATAAACAATACTCCAAGGAACTCAGAAAGTCAATCAGTGTTGCCAAGAAAACATCACATTCAAATTATATAATGAACTCAAACAATAAAGTGAGAGCGACATGGGATCTGGTTAAAGACATAACTAGCAAAGATAGCAATAGTCAATTTGAAATTGAAAATCTAAAAGCGGGTACAAATAAAACTGCCTTTGAAATTTTGAATGAAGTAAATGAATTCTTCTTGAATGTATGCGCTGACGTTAATACAAATTTAAGAAGAACCTTGGAACATGTTCACGAATGTCATAATACCATGTTTTTATATGACACAACACCCACAGAAATATATAATATAATACACTCCCTGAAAGATACCTCGTCTGTTGGACCAGATGAAATACCAACAAAACTAATAAAATACTGCTCAAGAGAACTGTCCATACCAATATCACAGATTATCAATTTATGCTTCTCACAAGGTATCTTCCCTGAAGAACTGAAAAAAACTATCATCAAACCAATCTACAAAAAAGGGACCAAAGAAGATATTACTAACTATAGACCTATAGCATTAATATCCATAATAGCCAAAATATTTGAAAAAGCACTACTAAATAGAATACTAGACTTCACGGAGAAAAATAATCTAATAACGGAAATGCAAAGTGCCTACATTAAAGGAAGATCTACAATAAGAGCTATCTATCTATCGCTATGTGAAATTTTAGAAGGAATCAGTCAAAAAGATTTTGTGGTTGGTTTATTTATGGACCTATCAAAAGCATTTGATAGTGTCGATCATGATATATTACTAGAAAAATTATCAATAATGGGTTTCAGAGGAAATATACTTGATATTTTAAAATCATACCTATATAGCAGAAGACAATGTGTAATGACAACGGAAGCCGGAAAAGTGATACAATCTAACTGGGTGACGACGAAGAAAGGAGTACCACAAGGGTCTATACTTGGGCCAATATTATTTTTACTTTACATAAACGATTTACCTAACATAACTAATCACCTGTTAAATCTATTCGCTGATGACAACTCACTCATAATAAGAACTAAATCAAAAGAAGAGTTGACAATAGAAATAACTGATGCCCTAGAAAAAACGGAAGAATGGTATACACGGAATAATTTAAAACTGAATATCGGAAAAACAAACTTAATAAAATTTAGTTTAAGACAAGAAGATCCTCTAATAATATCCTACAACAACGAAAATCTCACATCTACAAATCATGTAAAGTTCCTTGGTGTAGAGATCGACTCCCAGCTAAATTGGAAATGCCACATCCATTACCTTGCTGGTAAAATAAGTTCTTTCATCTATGCACTACGTATCATATCTAATGAAGTCAATGAAGAAGCTGCACTAAGTGCCTACTATGCATATGTAAATTCCAGAATTAAATATGGCATAATTTTTTGGGGAAATTCATCTGAGGCTACTAGAATCTTCAGGCTCCAAAAGTCATGCCTAAGAAGCATATTTCATCTAAAGAGAAGAGAGACATGTAGCGAAATATTTAAACACAAGAAGATACTTACCTTGCCATGTCTATATATATATGAATGTGTTTGTTTTGTGAAAGATAATTACAATGAACTCATTACCAGGTATGAAGCGGTGCATCCATATACAACAAGAGGCCGTGCCAATCTAGTGCTACGCCCGCCCCAAACTTCTTTCACTCGAGTCCAAAGAAATGTAGTGTCCCAATTACTGAAAATATATAATCATCTACCCCAACAACTCAAAGACCAACCGAAGAGAAATTTTAAATCAAAATTAAAACAATACCTAATACATCAAAACTTTTACAATATATCAGAATTCATCCAATCTACTCTTTAAAATTACCTGTGAAATTATATAAATAAGTGTATCCTGTCATCTACTCTATACTTCAAAAACTTTTAATTTATAAACAATGTTGTAATATTTTATTATATTGTCGCATCTTAGCGAGATGATTTTAATGTGTAAAATTACTCTTTTATTTATATTTGATTTATACACTATTTTTGTAACCTGACTTGTTCTACGCCTGTTTTTTTTTTTTGGTACTATGGAATAAATTTGTATTATTATTATTATTATTATTATGAACTAGAAGGAACACCGCACCTGGAGTAGACAAAATAAACAACATTACTATTTTAATGAAAAAAATCAAACATACGTTTATTATTCAGAGTACAAAATTATATGTTGTGGTGCAAGATTCATATGTCTATAACTAGCGATATTTATCTTTAAAATGACTAATGTCTCATTAGGCCATATGAATATTGAAAATTTTATCTACATTATGAGTTTAAAACCTCTTATATCACCGTAAGTTCGTACTTTAGGAAAGAAGTGTGTGAAATAAAACTTCTGTTTTAATCTTCCCTTATTTGATTACAAAATATATACAATTCCTTATCATAAATAGTACTAAATGCTATCCTAAATCTACAAGCGTAATATTCTTTACACTATTCTAAAGATTGTGACAGCATGTCTTTCTTGACATTTGGGAAATGTGATTTATAATCCTTTAGAACTTACAACTTACGAAAACTGCTAATGGCAGAAAAAAGTTTCAAATAATAATATATTGTGTAAGCAATACATTCCCGGATGACGATGCAAATAGGCGGTGGCCGAGGCCAACAAGCATCGAAATCCGAGAATGTGCTTTCACACCGAAGTACACATACTATTTTTTCTGAAATCACAATCAATATTATTATAAATTAAGGAATTTGTATTAATTCATAACATTTCTTCATTACAATCTAACTGCTTACTAATAAATTCAATTTTAATGTGAGTTGGTTTGTCTGCGTGTATTTATTTACTGTTCAAAATATACATAAAAAACCGTACGGGAATTTAACATTCCCGTACGGTTTTGTTGATCATTGCTTGGCAACGGATCTGTTCTGGTCTGTTTTCTGATAGTTTCTTAGCAACGGACTAAAATACTGGAATTGTGAATTTTTCGATCTGAAATCGCGCCGAAAATATAGACATTGCTGATCGATTTCAGAAAAAAACGTTTCCCCTTCGTTATATTAATTCCTTCTCGATATATTTGGTATCTATTTCGAAATATAAAAACTCCCGCTTGCTATATTTATCAATGCAAATTCTCACATTTTCTCGACATAGCTTTAGAAGAAACTCCACATTCTCTACACCTATTAAAATATAACTTCTATATTCACATATTTTGTAACCAAATATGTACTGAAACCAATTCGTTGTCTAGTTTTTGAGTTAGAGTGAATTGAACAAAAATAACACAGGCACACAAAATAAAAAAGTGGTTTCTTCTTCTGACTAGACCAACTTTTCTTTATGTATTTTGGCGCGCTGAATTCGAATCCGGAGTCAGAATTGCTCCATCACCCACCATTTTTTTGTAAGTCGCGAAAATAACCTAAAAGAAACTTATAATTTAGGTTATTTTCGGGATTTACAGAAAATAGGTGGGCGATGGAGCTAAACAGACACCTGATTCGTATTCCGCACGTCAAGATACATAGAAGTTGCCCAATGAAATTTCAGAAACATACCATTTTTTTGTGCCTGTGTAATTTTCTAGAAAATCGCGTATACAAATATATTACACAGACACACAGAAAAAGTGAAAAGTGGTCCGTTATTGAGACTCCATTGGGCAACCTATGTATTTCGACGTGCTGAATACGAATTAGGCGTCCGTTTGGCTCCAAAACCCACCAATTTTTAGTAAATTCTCTGGTACCACTTTTATGAAGAGTTGCTAGCTTGTTATTAATTTCAAAAATTACATGATTGTTGCATGACTTATTATAACAGGTATTACCAATCGCTTGTAGATAATACAATTGCGTAGTTATTGAAATTATACTTTCGTTAATTATGAGTATGTATAACATAGGAATGCGTGTATCTGTAATTATTTCATTTTATCTGCGGCTATACGGACGTCAATGTATTAAACATCCGCTGGTGAGTGCGACAGTAATTACATTATAAATTCATATTTTTTGACCCAATATGAATCAGGTTTGATATTAAAATAATAAGTACTGTGATTTTTCCACTTTAACTTACACCGGTTTGTTCGCAATCAAGTTTTCCTCAAGATACCCAATCTCATATTTTATCAATTATGTCGCCACGGTTTTGGAAACGATACCATATCTAAATATAAATTTACATATTTTAATAAATTACACAGGCCCACAAAAACAAAAAAAGTTATTTGAACTGGACATCTGAATATACTTTTCTGTAGTATTTTTTTCTCGCTGATTAGGAATCTGAAGTCAGAATTGGGGGTTAATGCGCATATTACAGAGAAAAACCTGAAATACTGTCAAAAAATGCGTTTTTTATATTTTTTGGGTGGTAAGATATGCATGTGGCGTGTTCGGCTAGGCTGCATGTATTTTTCTTATGTTTTTTTGCTCCACTGACCTCGAATCTATTGTTAGAACCCAGGGCTAATTGTCAAAATGTTGAGGAAAATAAAAAACACCGTAAAAAATCGCATCTTTCACGGATACTATGTTTTTTTATGGATATCACGTTTTTTTCATGAATACATAGCGTGTTACGATGACCTGTGTACACCTTTTTTGAGTAATTTTTCCGCTGACCACAAATGTTGAGTCAGATTTGAAGGTCAGTGATGAAAATACTGAGAAAAATATAAAAAACTGTCAAAAATCGTTTTTTTTTCATGGATATCGCGTGTTCCAATGGTCTGCATATACCTTTATCGAGTAATTTTTTCCGCTGATCACGAATCTGGAGTCAAATTTTGGGGTTAGTGATGAAAACACTGAGAAAAATAAAAAAACTGTCAAAAAACTGTTTTATTCAGGATACCCAATCATTGTGCGTGATATATAATATTTCAATTTTATATGGGTTTTCGTTTTCGAAACGATCTGTATAATGGGTTTCTTCGTCGTTTCGTTCCTTTTGATTTCACTTCTCTTTGTAGCATCCAGCAGTAATCTGCTAACATGTTGACATCCCATTTACCCTGAAATCGACGTTCAAAATCTTTTAAATCTTGGTGGAATCTTTCTCCTTGCTCTTCGCTGAAGTCGCCGTTATTTTCTGGAAACTCATCCGGGTGTGAATCGAGAGCAAAGTGCAATTTCAAACTCATCATACAACCTAACTTTTCGTAATTCTTTATATTTTTGATACAATGTTTCTGTAGTCTGGATCTTTGGTATTACTTACCGAGAAATTTTGTGGACACGTCTTTAGGTTGAGGTTGATCAAAAATATGAATAGGATCAATTTTATCAGAAATTTTATATACAACAACTTTGTTTATGTTCATGATCTTGATAAACCTAACAGTTTTGAAGATATCAGAGCAAAACTGCGGAAAAAGAATAGTCAGTGATACAACCGCCCCCCTCCCTCCCAAAACCGACGCCACAAACCTCGGGATTTTTCATGGCGTGTTGTACTGAGGATAGTGAACAACTTGGGACAAGAATTGCCTATACCTTTTGGATGTTTGGGTCTGTTACTAAATTTACTGTACTATAACAAGAAAACATTTTAAGAAAAAAAAATATAACAACACATTTCTCTCAGTGTAGATGCAATTGGTACACAAGGTCACAAAAATCGTAACATAACGTTATATGATTGCAAATATCAACAGAAAAAAAAATTTGAGCCCATTTAACAAAAATATCAATATGACTAATATAGCTACACACCTCAGAGTATAGCACTTTATATGTATAAACATAGGGCCATCTTGGGGTTTAACCTCCAGTTTTTTCCACACATCTGCCTGCACTTTCCATGTCAGCTTTTGGCTGAAAATTACTCCTAGGTATTTAACCTCGCTGGCAAATGGAATTTCCACTCCATTGAGCCTTAGGCCTCCCAAGGCTCTTTTCCGTGTAAAGGTGGTGACTGTGGTTTTGTGAGGATTTATGGAAAGTCCTTCCTAACTAGTTAGGACTCTTTGTGAACGCTCTGATATCGTGTTCGCAAATCGTCCCTTGACTACTATTGCTAGATCGTCAGCATATCCTAGGCAATAAAAGCCTTCTGCGGAAATTTTTCGGAGGAGTTCGTCAACAAGGATTGCCCACAGCAGTGGGCCAACAAGGGTTGCCTTGAAGGCAGCCTATACTCACTTTTGCCTCAATGATAGCCTCGCCTAGATTGGATACTATTATCCTCTTTTCTAGAATCGCTTTAATCCACTGGCAGAGTACTGTTGGAACTCCTCTATTTAACAGCGCATTCGTTCAAGATTGCATTGTCGCGTTACTGAACGCTCCTTCTATATCTAGAAATGTTGCTACTGCCATTTCTTTGTCATCTAATGACTTTGTCAGTAGCCTATTTAAATCATCCAGCGCGAGGTCTGTTGACTTTCCCGGCTGGTATGCATATTGACGCTCACTAAGGGGGTTCTCTCTCAGTATTTCGTCTCTAATGTACCTGTCCAGTAGTCTTTCCAACGTTTTAAGTAGGAAAGAGGACAGACTTGTGGGTCTATATGACTTGGGCGTTTGGTTTGATATCGTACCTATCTTTGGTAGGTAGGTAACCTTCACCATATGTGTGGTATGTACTTCCAGGCCAGACAGGCTCTGAATATTTTGCACAAATGTGGTATTAGTATATTCTGCCCTTTTTGGAGCAGAATTGGGTAAATTCCGTCCATTCCAGGAGACTTGAATGGTTGGAACTTGCTAATTGCCCATTTGATTTTGTCGGGTTTTACTACCTCATTGGCCAGCCTCCAATCCGTAGGTCTGGGCCGCTCCGGCCTTTGATCTGGGAATTGCACGGCCACCGAACCCTCCAATATCAGTGAGATCGGAAAGTGTGCTTCCATGAGCAATTTGATGCTTTCCGTTAGTGTTTCTGTGTAGGTTTCATCCTCTTTCTTGAGGAAGCCTACTTCATTTGCAGTACAACCAGTACAACCATCCTTGGCCGAGACCCTATGGATTCTGGAGGCTGCTGAAAGAAACGAATGATTTCTTTGAAAGTTATCTGCTGAATACCCAAAATAATATTTTTTAACAATGAAAGCTTGTTTTTAAAAAGTTTTTTTTTACATTTAATTTTTTAATCTACCAGACGCAGGTATAAACTTTATTATTACGAGCAACTTTTATGGTTTGTGACAAATTCAAAAAAATTATTCTGTTATTGGGTGTTACCTGTTGGGCAATAAAGGTATAATTGTGTGAACGTAACAAATTAGTTTTAAACGTAAGTAAAATAACTTACTCGCAATTCTACAAAAGACGCGAACCACCTACCTTAAATATAGAATTTAGTAAAAGTATTGTTCCACGATCACAAAGTATTAAATTTCTAGGTTTACTACTAGACGAAAAACTCACTTGGAGTAACTTCATAGAATATGTATGCAAAAAACTAAATTCTGCATTTTTTGCAATACGAAACCTCAAGCCAATATTATCTAAAGCACAATTATTAAATGTATATTACGGTCTTGTGTACTCTCACCTCAGATACTTGGTAATTCTTTGGGGTGTCAGCACAGAGGTTGAGAGAGTTTTCATATTGCAAAAGAAAATTATTCGTGTCATTAATGTCACTAGATTCATGCCGACCAACATTTATTAAGAATAATATTCTAACATTAATCTCAATTTTCGCACTCGAAGCTGCACTATTCGTTTATCAAAACCAAAGTAAATTTATATTAAATTAATTAAATTCTGACAGACACACATATAATACCCACACAGCCAATCAGATATCAATTAATACCTATAACCTCGCTCTATGCAAAAATAAGTCCGTACGTCTGCTGTGCATTTTTAATTCGCTGCATGTTGATATAAAAAATCAGTCAAGTTTCTCTGCTTTTAAAAATAAGTTAAAAAAGTACCTTGTAAGCAAGTGCTTCTACACTCTACAAGAGGTTCTTGAAAACAGCAGTGACGAATAAATAATTATAATTAATATATCTATATGTGTATGTTATATTATTACTAATACTAATTTTCCTTTAAGCCACAGCTATTTGGGTGTACAGAGATAGCAAAAAACTATGATTGCCATCTGAAAGTGGTAGCTAACAAAAATGGCGGCCAATCCTAGATGGCGAATGTAAACGTTTAATAAAACGACCCTATCTCTGTAAGGTATTGTCCGATTTCAGTGTTCTTTTTTTTAAATGACAGCTTAAATTATGAAAATTTTGTAAATTCCCATTAATTTTTTCGATGTAAGCAACTGTTAATTAGTAAATTGCGAATTAGTGAAAAAATATTAGTTTTTACAGAAAATTTGCTTATTTATCATAAATTTTCTTACAACGTAGACGTTTTAGAAAAAAATGTTTCCAACAAATACTGTAGCACACACGATTAGCTTTAATTTGGTGTATAACATTTGTGTGTTTGGACAATGTGCACTGGAACAATGCTGTGTTATAAGAATATGGGCCAATTTCATAATCAAATTTAAAGTGAGCTTTAGATAAAATTACATTTGACTGTGAGAGTAAGTGAGGGATCTGTCACAGTCAAATGTAGCCTTAATTTGGTGTATTAAACTTGTTGAAAATGTCTGCACAAAGAGTCAATAGAATATGTAAAGGAATTTTCACATGCTGATGTTCCATTCTTCGTATTATACTAAAGCTATGTTATAACTTGTATGAACTATTGAATAAAATGTAAGTTGTTTTTAACTACTAGTAGTAATAATGACTTTTATGATTTACTATTAAATTTTGTTTACTTCTTATATACAGATATCCATTGAAGACCATTAGGACCTAATCGTATCGTGTAATAGTTATTAAACCTGAAATGGCTGCAGTAAAGAAGGGAAAATGTGTAGTAAACACAGAACAGATATCAAAGACGTGCATTATATGTGGAGAATTAGCATTACCTAATAAAGTGTATCCATCGAAAGACAGACACTCTTGGACCGTTTTGTACAATGCTGCAGTCGCAAGAACTTTTGAACCAATCAAAAAACTATGATATATCTGATGAATTGTTAGCAAATATAAAATTTCATCGCCATTGTTTAGCCAATTTTACCAATATCAAAACTTTAAGAAAATTAGAAGCAGACGCTTCATCTTCCCATGAGTCATCTGAAAGTTCTAGTTCTTTAAGGCAGGCTGAGAAGCGTTTGAAACGGACAATTTCTGATAAAGAAGCTGTACACGTGAAGACTTGTGTTTTCTGTGACAAAGAAAGCAAATAAGAAAGGAAGTAGAACAAGGGAAACACTTACTCAAGTTGTTGAACTGAGAACTGATAAGAAACTGAGGGAGATTGCAATTGAGAAGGTCGATACAAAAACAATTGCAATCACATCAAGGGATATCGTTGCTGCAGAAGCATGCTATCATAAATCTTGTTACCTTGCCTATACCAGGCTGAGACTAGATAAAACTAAAAATAGAGACGAATATAGTGAAGCGGAAAAAATGGCATATAAAAAGTTATATGATTTTATTCGGGAAGATATATTTTCGAACACACGAGTTGAATCTCAAAAGTACTTACTGTCAAAACTAATCCAATACTTGAAAGATAATGTTGATGTAATAAAAGAATGCACAAAAAAAAATTCGTTATAACTTAAACAAAGAAGTTGGTTCCTCCTTAATTTTTTTCACTATTGACGGTCGGATATATATATCACCGGATAACGATTTACTCCTTTCGCATTACATAAGGACTAATATCGCAAGAGTGTACCTCGGGAAAGGATGGGACGGACCTTATACCGGAAGCTGCTAAACAAATAAAAACTGATGTGAAAAATATAGAAGAACGACAAGACTGGCTTCCATCACTCACGAGCTTCACATGAATTGCGTCGTCACACCTCCTTCATTATTATCCTTTTTGCAGAACCTTATTGGAGATTCGTCACCTCGACAGTCCAGACTAATATGGTCCATTGCACAAGACATAATATATGCTGTTTCTAAAGGTACCGTTTTGACTCCAAAACACGTCCTTCTAGCAATGACAGTGAAAAGTCTGACTGGAAATATTCAGAAGATTTCCATTTTAAATCGTTTGGGTCATGGATGTAGTCACTCCAGACTATTGAAAATCGATACAGCATTGTGTTTGGAGAAACTAAACAGTGTCAGGGAGCATACATGTCGATATTCCTACTGTAGTAGCCTATGACAATATAGACCGTATGGAGGAAACGTTAACTGGCGCTGGCACTACTACCAACTACCATCGTGCACTTGTATGATGAATCAGTTGAAATGTACCAGCGCGTGTAAGCTGACTAAATATGAAAATATGCATGACCCCGAGGAAACTGCAGAAGATGTATTTTTTGATGAACCATATGAATGTAGTGACAGCGAAGACGGTTTGTGAAAGTTTAGTTGAAATGATATGGTTAAGAAGTTAAGAAGTATTTAAAACGGAATAATAAACAATTGTTTATAAAATCTGCATGAATAAAAATTTTCATTATTAAAAATTACAAAACTTATATCGGTATTGATTATTGTCGGTCACATATTTTTCCGTGACAAAAGGTCAATTTCATAATCGAATTTAAAATTGACTTTAATTAAGGCCACATTTGACTGTGACAGATCATCACTTACTATCACAGTCAAATGCAATTTTATCTAAAGCTCACTTTAAATTCGATTATGAAATTGGCCCATAACATTATTCTTATCACACAGCATTGTTCCAGTGCACATTGTCCAATAGTAGAGTGCGTTAATACGCTTATTGTGACTTCCGTGGGGGTTTCGTTGTTACAAGCTGAATTTGATATAAAATTAATGACGATATACTGATGTTTCAAAATCTCAAAGCCGTCAAAAAATGTCCTGCTCAAAAGGTCATTATAATCAAAAAACGAGTTATTTCTTAGTGAATTAGGTGTTTAGATATTTCTGCTTTTGAGTAATAGCAAATCCTTTTAACCATGAATAGAACTAGTCAAAATAAGTAGATTTTCGAACAGACCCACCTCGAGAAATTATGCCTGCTCCCCCAAAGGGGCTGCCCATATCTGCCTATATATATAATTTTTTTTCTCAAAAACAGTAGGAGCTAGAGGAATGGTCTTGGCGCCATTCGATAGAGTATAAAATTTTGCATAAGACCCTCCATTTGCTTTTTGCTATTTTCTTTTTTTTAAGACCCTACAGCAAAAAAAAAGTGAGGAGCCTTCTAACAACGACACATGTTTGGCTATACCTCTAAAACGGCCCAATAAATCAAAATTCTACAAGATATAAAAAATAAAGACCATTATTTTTTCTATCGATTGGTATATGATTTGTATATGTTATTTGTTTATATAAAGCCGTCAGTGGCGTACAAAGAGAAAGATGCACATGTGCATAATGAATTTATTTAAAATAATTTATTATTATTGTTACAAACTGCGAAAATATCGATTGTACATGTTCAAAATTATTACATTATTATTGTTTTTAACAACAATAATAAATTATTTTAAATAAATACGCCACCGACGGCTTTATATAAACAAATAACATATACAAATAATATACCAATCGATAGAAAAAATAATGGTCTTTATTTTTTATATCTTGTAGAATTTTGATTTATTGGGCCGTTTTAGATGTATAGCCAAACGTGTGTCGTTGTTGTGGGGCCTCAAAAAAAAGAAAACAGCAAAAAGCAAATGGAGGGTCTTATGCAAAATTTTATACTCTATCAAATAGCGCCAAGATCATTCCTCTAGCTCCTACCGCTTTTTGAGAAAAAAAAATATATATAGGCAGATACAGGCAGCCCCTTTGAGGGGGGGGGGGGGGGCAGGGGGAGCAGGCATGATTTCTCGAGGTGGGTCTGTTCGAAAATCTACTTATTTTGACTAGTTCTATTCATGGTTAAAAGGATTTTTTATTACTCAAAAGTAGAAATATCAAAACCTAATTCACTAAGAAATAACTCGTTTTTTGATTATAATGACCTTTTGAGTAGGAAGGACATTTTTTGACGGCTTTGAGATTTTGAAACATCAGTATATCATCATTAATTTTATATCAAATTCAGCTTGTAAGAACGAAACCCCCACAGAACTTATTTTATACGTTTATCTGGGCACCGAGCACTCTATTACAAATACACAAGTGTAATACACCAAATTAAAGACAATCGTTTGTGCTACAATATTTGTTGGAAACATTTTTTTCTAAAATGTCTACGTTTTAAGAAAATTTATGATAAACAAACAAATTATTTGTAAACACTAATGGTTTTTTAACTAATCAGCGATTTACTAATTAATGGTTGCTTATATGGAAAAAATTAATGGGAACTTACAACAAAAAGTTCCCAATTTACGCTGTCATTTTAAAGAAAAGAACACTGAAATCGGACAATAACTTATAGAGATACGGTCGTTTTTTTTAAACGTCTTAGATTGATCACCATTTTTATTAGCTACCACTTTCAGATGGCAATCATAGTTTTTTGCTATCTCTGTACACCCATATAACCGAGGTATGAAGGAAATTATACCAATATCTTGGCTGGCCCATATACCATTATTTATGGTTCAGTGTACATTAGGGTGGGCTGAAAAACACGAAAATTTGAATTTACAGATGGCCCACACACTAACTTATTACTATGTATCTAAAACTAATTCGGGTAGATTTTTAGCCAAATCGGTGAATATCTAGCTGGCCCACCAGGGCCTTGAAAATGAAAGAAAGGGCCAATTTTTCGATTTTTAACATTTTTTAAATTGACATTTGAAATTTTTTTTGACTCTTTATTAATGCCTAAACGCGTGTAGCAAAAGTTTTTCGAATAAAATATTTTTCAGTTCCAGGGAAATTAGAAATTTGTCACTAAAACGTAGAATTCGACGAAAATAAGGTTTTCTGTATAAAATTTCTAATTTCCCTGGAACTGAAAAATATTTTATTTGAAAAATTTTTGCTACACGCATTTAGGCATTAATAAACAATCAAAAAAAATTTCAAATGTCAATTTAAAAAGTGTTAAAAATCGAAAAATTGGCCCTTTCTTTCATTTTCAAGGCCCTGGTGGGCCAGCTAGATATTCACCGATTTGGCTAAAAATCTACCCGAAATAGTTTTAGATACATAGTAATAAGTTAGTAAGTGGGCCATCTGTAAATTCAAATTTTCGTGTTTTTCAGTAGATCGACATGTTTTATATGATATTCAAATTCAGCTTGTTATGAAACGAAGTCCCGTACAAAGACATTTTTTCTATGATGATTATTAAATATTTTTGTCTGGTTAAATTATACCTATTGATTAAATCAAATAGGTAAGAAGCATCACGGTATTCTCGCAGTGCGTACATCAGTAGTGAAGCATCTTCGAATATTCAGTCGACAAGTGACTCCCGCATACCTTCAGAAACTGGATTTACCACAACATCGAAGAAATTAATACGAAATGCGGATATAAATATACAAGTTGATGATTGCAATTTAGTTGTGGGTACGGCGCCAGAGTACTGCTTGAAGTGTTCAGTTCTGTTTTCATAACTTATTACGAAATAAAAACATTATGGATACTTTGTTAAATAAAAAAAGTGATGAGTGGAATAACACCAACCTAGCCTGCAAATCTCATTTCTCTCCGCTCTTAATGGTTGTCAGCAATCCTTATGTCACTGAATATTACAGAGTCCTTTTTAATAGAGTAAGTATGAGAAATAATTAATTTAATGCCTTATGAAGGGACGATAAGCTTTTTTTATCAAATTAAACTAAGATTAGAGGAAAATTTACAGAAAGGTTTCAAAATAAATAGAGAAGGAATGATTAAAATTTCAAATAAAGGAGGATGTTAAAAATGGCTAATTTTGGCCCAAGCTGAACAACGGAAAATGAACACGTTTTTGATAGCATTTTTCCCGTAGAATGCGATGATGTATTCGGTTTTACGAAAAAACGACGGAAAAATGTGGAAAAGTTAAGAAAATAGAATAGAATAGAATAGAATAGAATATTTATTTATTTATTTATATAGGTTAACAAAAGATACAATGATTAATTTTAATATAAAGGTATAGGCAAAGGTATAAATAAATAAATGAGTGATTGCTTAGACTCGTTAGAGTCTGTGAGCAATGGGTAGTTTGATAAGAGTGTGCGTACATATGCGAAATACCCAACTAAGTTCTATTTATTTTGCGAAGGGTCCTAAGAACCTGAATGCAAAGGCAATAAACCCGTGTTGGGTATTATCAATATAAGTTTTCATGGATTTTATAAAACATGTATTTTCATTTAATTGTAAAAGAATTTGCTGTGAGTGAATTTTCAGGTATTAATATTAAGAAAAATATTAAAATTAAAATATTAGAAGTTAACTTAAAAACGAAAATTTACAAAAATTAAAAAAACATAAATTTGAGGAATTAGAAAACTTAAAGACTAAAAGAAAGTTTAAAGACTTCCAGTATTAATAAATGTATCTATTTCTGTGTAATTTATGTTCAGCAGCCATTTTCTTATTTCTTTTTTATATTTCGTTACAGATCTGATTTGTTTAATATCTTCTGGGAGCTTATTGGATAATCTAGGACCTAAGTAGACAAAACATTTTGTTCCTATAGCCTTTTGTGCAACCACTACCTTTATTTGTTTTGTATCTTTACCTCTTGTGTAGAAGTTATGATTAACGAGTGTTGTTTCTGAGTATATTTTGTATTGGTACATTAATAAACATTGCGAATATAGCTTACGGACATTTAATAATTCTGACTCTTTGTATAATAATTCAGTAGGATAAAGGTTGGGTTTTCTATATAAAATCTTTAAATATATTTTTTGGATTAATATTAATTGTGTAATGTTAGTTTTGTTTGCACCTCCCCATGCTATAATACCATATTTTAAAATCGATTCAATCATGCCATAGTAAATGATTTTAATGTGTTTTTTGATTAATATATCTTTTAATATTTTAAATCTGCAAATTAAAGATCTTAGTTTTTTTACGGTGTTGATATGATGATTCCATTTTAAATGAGAGTCAAAAGTTATTCCCAGATAGTTAATTTTTTCACAGGTAGTTATGACCAAATTAGTGTTAACAATATTTATTTCATTAAATAAAGGTAAATTGCTTCTATAGGAGCAAAATGGCAAATATTTTGTTTTTGAGATACTAAGGGTCAAGATATTTTCGTCAAACCAATTCTTAATTACCTTTAAGTCCAATTCCGAAATTCTTTTCACTTCCTCCCATGAATTTCCTTTAAAAAATATGGCGGTGTCATCTGCAAATGATACTATATCTCCTCTAATATTTAGGCTAAATATGTCATTTAGATACATAATAAATAAAATTGGGGCAAGAACCGTACCTTGTGGAAGACCATAGAGTACGGTTCTTACTTTGCTTGTTTGGTTTCCTATTTTTACAACTTGCGTCCTTTTATCTAAATAACTTTTCAATAAATCGTGGCAAAGACCTCTTACACCAAAATTTTATATTTTTTTAAATATTTTATTGTGACTAATTGTGTCAAAGGCCTTTTCCACATCTATAAAAACACAGAGGGATGGTGTACTATTATCCAAACAATCATAAACCTTTTTAGTCAGGCAGGCTATAGCATCACTTGTTGATGTATTTTCTCGGAACCCAAACTGGTTTTTTGATAATAAATTAAATTTGTTGAGGTATTGCACTAATCTTTTTTTTAACGCTTTTTCGAAAATTTTTGCAATATTAGAAATCAAGGATATAGGTCGGTAATTTTCCATCAAATTTTTATCCCCCTTCTTATATAAAGGTTTAATTATAGCAACTTTAAAATTGGATGGACATATTCCGGATTGAAAAATTTTATTTATGAGATTGACTAATAATGGTGTTATTATATTTATTGTTTCTTTTAATATTTCTGATGTGATGCCGTCAAATCCAGGAGTCTTATTATTTTTTAGTTCTTTTATGTATCCGTTTATTTCCTTGTCGTCTACTGGTGTAAGAAAAAAAGAATGATTGGTAATTGCAATAGGGAAAGTTGTATTTGGTAAAACTATTTTATTTGCTAATTTTTCTCCTACTTCTGTGTAATGCTTGTTAAACTCATTTGCAATTTGTTTTTCGTCAGTTACTACATAATTGTTATCTAGTTTAATTTGTGTTATTTCCTGATTTTGTCTTTGACTTTTGATGATATCCTTTGTTATTTTCCAGAGAATTTTACTACAGTGGTTATTATTTTCAATTTGTTTCTCATAATAATCTTTTTTAGTTTTTTTAATCGGTGAATTATTTCTATATATTTTATATCTTTGTTTTAAGTCTACGTTGAAAGGTTGTTTTAGTAAATCTTGGTACATTTTATCACGAGTTTCGATCGATGTTATTAAACCTCTTGTAATCCATTTTTTCCTCTTTTTTAAGTTTTTTAATCTTATTTTTTTGGTTGCATTTTGTATAGCAGTTTTAAAGTTATTTATTAGAGTATTACTCATCTCTTCAGGGTCTCCTGTTTCGTAAAAATGTGTACAATTTATTTTGGACAGTTCATGGGTTATTTGTTTATAATTAACTTTTTCAAAATAGCAGTCTTTTTTTTTTTCATTAAAATGTAACTCGTTTTTTTCTATAGAAACCAATGTCGCATAATGGTCAGTTATATTTGAGGTGAGTATTATAGGTATTATTTTTACATTATTCTGCGTTTTTATTTTAATAAATATATGATCTATACAACTTTTATTGTTCTGCTGAACTCGTGTGTAATTGTTTATGAGGAATTCAAAACCTTTGATCATTGAATAAAATGTCTATATTTATGTCTCCACTAACCAGAATATAATCTGCTATTTCAAGATTTTCTATAAACGCTCTGAACTCTTCTAAAAATTCATTTACATTTATAGGAGGGCAGTATATGCCTATTATTATAAATGACTTATTGTTAATAGCTAAAGAACATTTAATAATTTCTAGAGGATCAAGGCTGGTGATATCTACTTTATGATTAAGGTTATTTTTAACATATAAAAGAACACCATCATTCTGGTTATAATTTCCCATGTTATAGTATACTTCATAAGCATCTAAATGAATGTCATTTATGTTTGTAATTTGCCATGTCTCTGTTAAACAGATACAATCAAATGGTTTTAGCTCAGACAAATAAAATTCGTTAAAGTTTTTTGATTGATTAATTAAAATTAAGATTTTTTTTGAGAACACGATCTGACACTGTTTCTAAGGATTCTACTAGAGTTGGTTGTTCCAGGCTGGTTATTATTTTTGTTCACCTCATCTTCATTATTTTCAGAAAAAGTTTTATTGGGGTCGGGGGTTGAAGGAGCACTAATTGTTTCCAGGGCTTTTAATTCTGAAGATATGCTATTTGGTATATCTTGAGAATTTACAAAATCCTGTCTGAGGTATTCACAAGTTAAATTTTTAAGATCTATAATATTTTATTCTAAATTATGGTGTTTTTTTTTGTATTTTTTTCATAGAATATGATGCTCTACTACGCTTTGCCGAAAAATGTCAAGAAAATGCGGAAATATTAAGAAAATGCTTAAAAATTCACAAATTCGATCCTGTAATGTTCAAAATGTGACCCTCGTATCCTAGGAAAGAATACTACAAGAAACCACCTGAATCTCGCATAATAAGCTATGGATCTTAAAAAGTTTAAATTTTGAATATCACAGACTCGAAATTGTAAATATTTGGGTATTTTCTAAATTTTTCCGCATTTTTCTGTCATTTTCCGGCAGAGCGAAGTAGAGAATCATATTCTACGAAAAAAATAGGAAAAAGAACCACCATAATCTACAGTAAAATATAATGGATCTTAAAAGTTTGACATGTGAATATCTCATACAGGACTTTGTAAATTTTCAAGTATTTTCTTAACTATTCCACATTTTCCCGTCATATTTTCGCAAAACCGAATACGTCATGGCATTCTACGGGAAAAATTCTATGAAAAACCGTGTTCATTTTCCGTTGTTCAGCTTAGGACAAAATCCACTTTTTAACATCCTCCTTTATAATAATACATTTAGGATACAATATTTTGATTACACAGGTCTGCGTTTGAAATGTTTTTAAAAGTTGCTTTTGCTTGAATAATTGATCTTAATCAATTACGGGCCGATTTATCAATACAGGATTAGGTTAGTTTGCCCCGGGGTTAAAAGCTAATTCCAGGATAAAGTGTTTATTTGGGTCCAGGTTAAAACCAACCGTGGGTTAAAGTCAGAGTTAATTTAACTAGAGCTTCAAAGTGGAGGTTATGTCTGTTAGTCCCAGACTAACCTACAAATTGTATGTTTCCTGTAGATAGTTGCGTGTATATAAGTTATTTTTACTAGAATTTTAACAATGGAAACTTTCTCCGATGATAATGAAGATATGAACTTTTGGAACACGAGATGGCCCTAGATAGTTTGAAGATTTTTTTGCTCACTTCCTTTTAATCGGAAATGACATAGCGTATTTTCGGGGATAGGGCAACTTTGTTATTTCAAATTGAACACCCTGTATATTTCTTCACTTTCCACAGTTGGAAAGCCCATTGCCTCCCGTTTCCAGAAAGTCCAAATTTGTCATGGAAATTATACAGATTGGTGGTTTTATAAGTTTTTAAAGTAAATACTGCGTTTTATCATGCCTTAAGTGTATTTGTGTGTTGAATCCGAATTTTCAATTAAAAATAAAATTCTACCGTGTAGATTTCGAGTAAATGTCAAAAATTGCCAAAAAAACCGTATTTTGACGATAAAAACCGGGACTTACTCGAAATCTACGTGTAGAAAATTTTTTTAAATTGAAAATTCGGATTCAGCACGCAAAAATACATAAGGCATGATCGGTTTAGTCCTTGGAGCAGAATTTTCTTGTAGACCTATGCACAGACCTGTCCACAGGTCTACAAGAAAAAAAATCTGCTCCAAGGACTAAACCAGTTATATCTTACGTATTTTTATGCTGAATCCGAATTTTTAATTTAAAAAATTTTCTACCGCGTAGATTTCGAATAAATCCCGGTTTTTATCGTCAAAATAGGGTTTTTTGACAATAAAAACCGGGATTTAGTTGAAATCCAGTAGAAAATTTTTTAAAATGAAAATTCGGATTCAGCACAAAAATACTTAAGTCCTTGGAGCAGATTTTTATTTTTTTTGTTGACCTTTGTAATGATTCACAAAGTAGACTATGGAAATAAAAGACAAGATCACTTGTAAACGTCAAATCATGTCCTATCCTGGAACCTCTTTTCTATCTATTTGATATACTAGTGAACTCCCTCACCTTGCTCCTTAGTTACAGCTCCAAGATTTTTAGGAAAATAGTCCAATTGAGTGGAGAAAGTGACCTATAAGCTATCCCAAGGAACAATTTAAAAGTCATTTGGACTTGAGGAGGTTTTAAGAAAGGTTTGTCAGGGTTAGGAAATAGTCTTGTGCTTTATTGATGTTGTAGTCAAGGCCTTTTAGGCTTCAAGTATACTTGCTCTTATATAGAAAGTTTTAAGGCATTCTGTAAGACCTAATTATAAAGCTAATTTGCTTCTAGGATAATATGTATTTGTAATGGGTTTATCATAACCTACATAAAACTCTCCATAAAGCTAATTAGTTTTATGAACGTCTTAAATTTTAAAGAGGCTTTAAATTATTCTTTATGGTTTTAACATATTTGCAATAAATGCATTTTAAATCCTTTTTAAAACTAGACATTTTCAATGCCTTTTAGTACTTATTAAAGGCCATTACAAAACTAGACTCTTAAAACATCCTTGATAAATGTTGTGATGAAACCGTTATGAAGAAAAAAAGGCCTCTATAAATCTAAAAGGCAAATTTTAATTCCATAAAACACTTTCCAAAACCTCAATAAAACATTTATTATAAATATAATAAACAATATGTCTGCCTGAAGTGTCGTTGATGCATGTGTGTGTGTGTGTGTGTGTGTGTGTGTGTGTGTGTGTTAATTAAAAGCATTTCACGACTTACTGATGTGTAATTAAGTCTTTTTTGGAAAGGTGGAAGAAAATAAAAAAGAGTGGCCATTTAAAAGGACTGTTAAAACACACACACATACAAATTATTTTGAGGTTAAGTTTTAAGTTTTTTGTATCAAATGTCAACGTCCCAAACGTTTTATTACAGCTTTTATAAAGTCCATGTGATCTTCGCCAAGTGCATTTGCATTTTTGTAAGGAAGGGATTATTTGTGATAGTATACAAAAAGACTAAAAGGGCTTCATTTAGAGTAAATGTTCCAGGTCATTACCATTATTAGAATATATAGTTTAATGAGAGGACCAGTGTTGCCAGATGAAAATTTTAAAAGTTAACCTTAGAGTTTACTGACCGTGGTAGCGATTAACGTGAACAGTTTTGTATGAAATGGATCGCAACTCGAATTTGATGTTTGTCTACCTACCAGTAGAGGGCAATAAATTGGATGATTCAAAAATCATTAAAAATGGGCATTTTCATAAAAGTTTTCACTAAATCACTAGATTTTAAAAAAATCACCAGATCTAGTGAAATTTCACAAGACCTGGCAAAACTGGAGAGGACTGTAAAATGACAATTAGGTTTTTAATTGGCCGGCCATGTTTTTCTTGTTATATAAAAATATTCAAGGTCAATCTCACAATTATAATTATCAATAATTATCACTTTTTTGTTAGCAAATTAAGGTAGAATTACAAGAAGCGACTGAAAATTACCGTGAGAACCGAGAAACAGCCCACTTTTTTAAATTTGCCGATTACGTGTCTATGCAAATTTTGAATGGATATTAAAATCATTATAATTTCTGAGGGGCTCTTGTTTTTTGGGCCTTTCTTATGTAGTTTTAACGATAAACTGCCGTTGGTTTTAATTTTTTTGTCATACCTGATGGCTTTTCATTACCTTTTAAATCGACCATAGAGAGGTTATAGTGCTCTACGCTTTATACATTTCAAATTCCATTTTATCTTAAATAAGTCTGATGGTGTGTTTGCTTAAATCAGTTTAGAAAAAATAAATGCAATAATAAAATTATTTGGATTCCTTCGTGGACATTCTTATAGCTTCTCAGCTCTAATATGGACTTATAAGAGTTTTAAAAACCAATTTTAAGGTAGCCTTCTAGGTGTTTTCTAGAAATGCAGGAAGCTAATAGAAAAGCTTCTGACAGCTTTAAAATAGGTTTTAAGAAAGGTTTTAAAATGGCCCGAACAAGGTTTTCAAGAGCAGCACTATGCCTCACTAAGGAGTTTTATGATGGAATTTAAAGGCCTTAACAACCTTCATAAGGGTGGGCCCTTTTAGTCTACAAGTCGCTTTATGATAGTATTAAGGATATTGTTACAGCAAAATAGATTTTTCAAGGCATTTTATAAATAGTTCTATAGCACCCTTGTATACATACAAGAAACTAAAATTGTTCCTTGGGTAATGTTGCAAGCATGTCACTTTATATTCATATAATTTGAATCCTTATTATTGCCTAAAAATTTGTTGACTGTTAAAATTGACCTTACCTCCGTTTCGACCCATTTCATTGTTGTTCCAATTGTTTACTTTTCATTAATTTGTTTACAAAAATACCTTTCCAAAACTAGGCACTGAGAGATTAGTAAAGGACTCCGCTCATTTCTCATGGAAAATGGCTTTGACTCAAATTGTCTGAAACTTTGCAACTTGCTACTTCATATATTATTCTGATCAATCCGTTTTTGCTCTAGAAGACCTAAAAAGTTGATTCTTGACTCTAAAATCGCATATTGTATATACAGACTCCTTGATGTGTAAGATAAGGAAATAAACAAAAGTAAAATAGAAACAATATAATAATAGGATGGATAGAAATACATTCAATAGGATAAGGATTTACTTATTTACACTATAGAATAAGTTTTTAATTACATTTGTAATCGAAGATCATTATCATTCTGTTAAGGCACTCTTAGATGCTCAGTATATAACATAATGTTGCACAATATTTGATATTACGCAATATTATTGCATGTAGGCACCATATTGTGTATTTTCAGCAATGTTGAATTATATTGTAGGCGTAGGGTGAATATTGTGCAATATTCATTCAGTACAGCTTATAGATTGTGTTATCGTGACAAATAAGAACGAAAATCGTGCATTTGTTTTAGCATTTTTAAAAATATAAATGTATCGACAATTCCAAATTTGTGGAAACTTGAAAGTAAAGAATACTTCGATAAGAACTTAAAAAATGAACCAAATAAGATATAAATAGAAAAATATAAAGAGTTGATGCAAAATCCGACATGGAAATTGTAGAAAAAACTGAAATTGAAATTGAATTCAGTTTTAAATCTCAATCTTTTTAAAAAAGCACCTGATTTAATATCAGATTTTTCACTCATCAGGTTTCACCTTTTTTTTTTTTTATGACAAAGTTACTGGATTATTTAGATCAACGCCGGTTTTGATATTTTTCAAGCAAAATGTAATATAATTATCAAATAAGTTTTTCGTTTATATATTATACCTCATCTGTTTCCAGAACTTAACTGAATATTGGGCAAAAGTATTGAATTCTTTCAAATAAACAACATTTTGCAATACAATATTGCGCAATATACCGGGTGATTCAGTTTGGTATTCGCCCCCCTGTATCTTTTTTATTTTAACAGAAAACTACAATAAACCATATATATTTGCAAATCGTCTGTCAAGCTCTATCGAATGACGTCCTTAAATCATCTTTTTGATCACATATGCCAAAATAACGATAGTCAACTTTTTTTTTTCAAATGGTATGCTATACATTTTTTTACCGATTGTTGTAGAGCTTCTCTTTCTGCATTCAACCATGTGAAAAAAGTATACACTTCCATAAGGAAAATTTCGAGAAAATTAATAAAATACGAAAAAATTTCATTTAAAGGTTTTGTTTCTGATTCAACATAGTTAGCCATGGAAACAATTGAATTTTGTCATTGTTAGTAAGGTCAAATTGAAAATACTGTTATTTGTGACTGTGTTATTCGTTTTTGTTTTATGTTATACTTCTAAATAGATTTACAAAATGGACATGATATTAATTTATGAAGAGTGCGGAAAAAACATAAAGTAGACAAACGTTTATATCAAAATCGCTTTCGAAATAGGCCGGTACCATCAGTCAAAATGTTTGTAAAATTGGCAAGAAATATGAGCGAAAGTGGAAGTTTTGAGAAAAAAAGAAACGTTTTTAAACACCGTTAGATTTCTTCCTTTGGTTCTATCTAAAATAAAAAGTTTACTTTATACCTCTAAATGACGTCGAAGATCTTAAAACTAGAATACGAATTGAATGCTGCAGATTAAATGTTAAAATTCATTCTTCAACATAAGGAAAATTTCGAAAAAATTAATAAAATATGATAAAACGTCATTCAAAGGTTCTTTCTGAATCAGCATAGTTAGCGAAGGAAGCAATTGAATGTTAACATTGTAAGTAATGTAACTAGTACCAACTAGGCCAATCAGATTCGAAAGAGAGGGATTTTCTCGAGGATTGTGTACGGCACTGATGAGGCATAAAAATTTCGAAACAAAGTTTAATGTTTTGACCAAACAAAGTTCTGTTTTTAAATAATTATGTAATTCATTTTTATATAAACAAACATTTAATGTCGTATCTTTAGTTAATTAATGATAATAACACTCAACAATAATATTAAAATAATAAATAACAATTACCAATAAAAATACTACCAATACTTGAAAACTAACTAACAATTAAGAAAATAAAAACATTATTTATTGCTTCATATGTTCGAAGAGTCCTCCGTTCGCTTCTGTGTTTATCACGCCCTGGATACATACATGTTGAAGAATTTCAACATTTAATCTGCGGCATTCAATTCGTATTCTATTTTTAAGATCTTCGACATCATTTAGAGGTGTAAAGTACACTCTTTCTTTTAGATATGGCCAAAGGAAAAAATCTAACGGTGTGAGATCAGGTGATCTGGCACGCCACTTAACTCCCTCACTACGGTTTTCGATCCATCTACCTGGATAGGCTGCATTTAAGTAATTCGTTACAATTATAGCATTATGTGGCGGTGCCCCATCTTGTTGTAATATCATGTTATGCCTAATATGTAATGGAACGTATTCTATGAAATTTAACAACTCTTCTCTTAAAAACTGTCTTTCTCCAGTAAGCGTGCCTTCGTAAAACTTTGGTCCTATAATTTGTCCGTTGAGAATTCCACACCATACCATACATTAACTCCCCAGATATTTTGGAAATTAGTTTCCCGAAGCCAGTGAGGATTATCCTGCAACCAATAATGGCAGTTATGTATATTGACAATTCCATTATTATGGAAACGGTTTTTGTTTGTATCAGTTTTTGTCACTAACTGACGAATAGAAATATGCAGGTCTACGAAAACACGGACTAAAACTGCAACTGTATGTTCCTCATCTCGTGCGGTTCTGGGCTTAAAGACGTTTCTTTTTTTCTCAAAACTTCCGCTCATATTTCTTGCCAATTTTGCAAACATTTTGTCTGATGGTACCGGCCTATTTCGAAAGCGATCTTGATATAAACGTTTGGCTGCTTTACTGTTTTTCCGCACTCTCCATAAATTAATATCATATCCAATTTTTCTTCATTAGTGTAAGATACCATTGTGTAAATCTATTTAGAAGTATAACATAAAACAAAAACGAATAACACAGTCATAAATAACAGTATTTTCAATTTGACATCACTAACAATGACAAAATTCAATTGTTTCCATGGCTAACTATGTTGAATCGGAAACAAAAACTTTAAATGAAGTTTTTTCGTATTTTATTAATTTTCTCGAAATTTTCCTTATGGAGGTGTATACTTTCTTCACACGGTTGAATGCAGAAAGAGAAGCTCTACAACAATCGGCAAAAAAATGTATAGCATACCATTTGAAAAAAAAAAGTTGACTATCGTTATTTTGGCATATGTGATCAAAGAGATGATTTAAGGACGTCATTCGATAGAGCTTGACAAACGATTTACAAATATATATGGTTTATTGTAGTTTTCTGTTAAAATAAAAAAGATACAGGGGGGCGAATACCAAACTGAATCACCCAGTATATTGTGCCATATAATTGAGAGCCCAGGGGTGCCTTTACTGTATATTTATTGCACCAGTAAAAACAAAGTCCTCCATGTATACTAATATAGAAGTCATATTAATGTGATATGAAGCAGCAAATTTCAAAGTTTCAGACAATTTGACAGAAGGTCATTTTACATCAGAGATATACGAGGTCTTTATGTAATGTACTTTTTTGTCAAAAACGAGGAGGGCAAATTTTCTCCGAGTCCGGGTCTGGATTTTTCAAAACCAAGTAGGCCGTTCTGACAAGTCCCCGCTGAGGAATGTTATTGGTAAATTTCAATCGATTATATCTAATCGCTGCAGAGATATGGCTCTTCGAATTTTCAGACAAAATGCATAAAACACCCTGTATCTTCTTAACCAGTGACCAAAACATTTTTTTCGTTGGTAATCTAGACTCACCTTAAAGTGCTCTATTTGCCATTAAACTATGGTACATTCCTCGCGAATCACCCTGTATTTATTTTGTGTAGTGGCCTTACGAAAATGTCAATATATTATTTCTGGTCTTTTACCTCATACATAATGCATGAATATAAATTGTACAAATATAAATTTAGTATTCTTACGTCTCTGGGAATTGGGACATTGCTCACAGAATGATCTAAAATGAAATATACTATAAACATGTCTCGTATCTATTAAATGTCGTTATATTCCACCTGTCATCTTTTTATTGTAGAAAGTACTCTGACGCACTTGTTTCCATTTTAATTTAGCTTATATGGACTCAGTGGGAAGTGTTGTGAAAATTTATTAAAACTATACGTTTCAGTATTATACGCAATACATTCCAGTATTATACGCTTATAACCGTTGCTGTTTTATTTACCGTTTCATGCTAAATATTCATTAGTTATTATTTCATTTCGAAAGTTAAATTTATGGCGGAGGAGCCGGTTTCACAAAAATTGCGGCGACAAGGCTCGTGCCTACATGCGACAGCATTTTTAATCTAATGAGACTATGTCTTCCTTAGTTTACATTATACCGTTGCCACTGACATTGAAATATTGAATTATTATTAATAGTATATGCTGCTATGAAGGAGAAGGACGATCGAAAACACGAATTCTTATGAGAGGAATTCACTTGATTTTCAACAAGTTTCAGACATCTGCTATGAATGTCAGTTAGGCTTTGCATTTTACCGTTTTGAAAATATTTAAAATGCATTCCACAAAGCTTTTGAATCTCTTTTCACACATATTTAATAGATCAAAAACAAGTAAATGTGTAGACCATGTTGTGGTAAAAAACACAGTTGTATAATATTTTCTGTAGTAATATATTATTAAGTGCATTAAAAATTATCGATAATTCAGCATAGATTAGATTAGATTCTTTATTGATTCCGTAGGCCAATTACAAATATTGGATAAAATACGTCAATTTAAGTTACAAACAAAATAGAAACTATGTCGTAAATCTAGTAGATCAAAAATATATAAGTTAATCATAAAACGCAATTTATATAAAAATATTAATATAGAGGCACACTATATTTTACTAGTAAAACCCTATATACATATATATAAAACCTATATACAAAAATTTCTCTGCTAGATATGTTTTTAAGAGTTTTTTTAAATACGAGTAATGAGCTACCTTCTCTTATGTCGAGAAGCAGGCTATTGCAGGCCAGGCCATTTGGCGAGTTATATGTGATATGATTCAATCTATGAAATGGTATATGGAAATCATTTTTTGCCTGGTATTAATGGAGTGCACATTTTTGTTGCACAAAAATCTGTTCCTATTCTTGAATACATACAAACATATATGAAGAGAGATGGTAATGGTAAAATTTTATATTTTTTAAATATGTCCTTGCAGGAGTCCGTATTTAATGTAATTGTCATGCATCTTATGGCCCGCTTTTGAGCTATAAAAACATTATGTGATAAGGTGGTGGTGCCCCAGAAGTACACTCCATATCGGAGTCTAGAATCCACTTGTGCATAATACAATTTTATCAACTGATGGGTGTTTAGTACAGTTTTGATACTTTTGAACTGGTAAGGAATGGAATTTAATTTAGAAATAACATTTTCACAGTGGACTTTCCAGGTTAGACATTAATTCACGTGTATTCCTAAAAATTTTACATGGTCATCTATACATGACAGTTTCTGGGTGTCTATTTTCAATTCCAGATTCTTACAGGTTTTTTGTCTTCTGTCTGTCTTTTGTCTTAGTTGCATTAAAATGAAGACTATTTTGGCTAAACCAATCATTTAATTTATGTAAGATTGTGTTACATTTGACTTTTAACGATTCATCATGAAAACGTGTTGCCTAGAAACTGAATCGGCTGAAAAGCCTGTTTTCGAGGGAGAGGAATACGATGGTGATAATATTTCCCGACCTACCTTTCACCCTCAAACCTGAAAACCAACCTCTTTTCCGATTTTCCGGTGCTAGGCTTGCGAGATCTTGTCAGGTCGGTATTTTTTTGGTCAATTTGAATAGAATAGGTAAATATTGACCACAGGTGACCTAACCCACCCCCAGGGGTTGAAACTACCCCCACTCCCAATAACGAAATGCAGCGAAAACAACGGAAATCAGCTGTAAAGCGGTATACTTCCGTTTTCGAGAGCGGATAATACGATGGTAACAATATTTCCCGACATATCCTTCACTCACTACCCCTAAACCTGAATCCGATTTTCCGGTGCTAGGCTTGCAAGGGCTTGTCGGATCGCTTTTTTTATCAATTCAAATAAAATAAGTAAAGATTGACCACAGGTGACCTAATCCATCCCTGGGGGTTGAAACTCCCCCACTCCCCAATAACGAAATACAACGACAACAACGATAATATGCTCTTATATTTTATTGAAAACCGCTGCCCAAGGAACCGCTACTTCCACATCCAGATTTTCTATCCAAGTTTCTCACAACGAAAAAAATGTTGGTACTATATTTGCACTCCACTATGTGGAAATAATTGTTTAGGGAACTTTAGTAATCTAATATTTGACATCGTCGACCCTAACAGCCCATAAAACGATATGTCACATCGGTAGTGGGGGTTGGGGCAGAGGGTGATATGGGAGGGGGGGGGGGGGGTTAGAAGTAAAAAAAATATTGAGGCCTTTGGTTCTTGTACACACAATAAATCACAATTTTATTTTTTTTACCCCCTTTAACAATGGGGTGGGGGTGGTAAGGGGATGTCTAATACAATTTTTGGAGACGTTAGCTTCTATTATTTCTACTCAATATCTTAAACGGTTCCAGAGTTATCGTGTGCACAAAAAAAAACAGAGGTAGTGGGTGAAGGATATGTCGGGAAATATTGTCACCATCGTGTCCTTCGCCCTCGAAAACGGGAGCATACCGCTTTCAAGCTGATTTTCGTTATTTTCGTGGCATTTAGTTATTGGGGGTGGGGGTAGTCTCAACCCCTGGGGTGGGTTAGGTCACCTGTGCTCAATATTTACCTATTTTATTCAAATTCTCTTTTTAAAGGAGCTTAGCGATTAAAAAGATTTAATACATTTACGCTAAAGAAGTCAATCTCTTCTTCTGAAGAATTAATATTATAATATTGCAATTAACGGCAGCAGCATCCAAATTAAATGGCTCAATATTGAAATTTCTAAGACAACGAAATTTTTTTACTATAGATTTGCAATTCTGACTGGTAGCGCAGCGGGCTAAAGCGTGTTAGTTGCAAGCACGTTTTATCACACCGTCTATCGTATACTGGGTTCGATCCCCAGCTTCGACACTATCAATGTCATTAAGTAATGGATGTTGCCTGCGTTTTTTCGAATGTGTAAACCCCTTAATTATTTGCCTACAGTAAAAAATGAGTAACAAATTATTCAGATAAGCAATAGCAGGATTGTTAATTGACAAATTAATATTTTAATTACCCATTAAAATAAGCGTTATCTTCTAATTGGTAATAGGCAACACACACATTTTAATATCGATAAAATTATAATAACTATTATAATAACAGTTTTGATTATTAATTTCTTTGAAATATGTTGCAGTTGACATAAAATTGCAATTGCAGTGCAATTTTACGTACGCGGTAAAATGAGTCTGACATCACGACATACAATGACGACTTGTAGTGACGTCACATTGTTTATTTATTCTTTCAGTGGCGAAATAAAATGAGAAGTTGATTCACATTTCGATATTAAGCAATACCTAAAATATTGAATTAATCTCTTAATTCAAAAGGTAGGACAAATTTACGACTGAATAAACACTGAAAACAATAACTTTATCACATCGCTGATTAGTAAATAAATTTGATGATGTCATTGATGTCACTGGGACCGTAAAATTGCACTATTTCAAAATCAATTTTATGCCGATAGTGGATTCAAACTAGGATTTTATGTGAATTGTCTGGTCAGAGCAGTTTCTCTGAAATCTATAAGTCCTATAGAAAACAACAAAAAGAGCTGTACAATAAAAGTACATAAACCATAATTCATTCCAGTTGTTATTATTATTTTAAAAGAATTAAACATTGCAAAAATATGCGTTTCAAAACAAATCACTGTTTTTTCAAGAATAATGGGTAATATTCAATGAAATTTTGGAGAAATATAGCTCTAATAAAGTACAATCACCACTTAAAATTTCAAGTTAAAATGATTGCTAAAACGGCTCAAATATGCAATTGTTGCTAGAAATTTGCACCCTTGTGAAATCCTGCCATCGAGACCAAGAAATGTGTACGATGGCTCAAACTGTAGCATTCTAAAGGTACTTTAAGATCACGGAGAAAATATCAATATTTAAACCAGTTTTATTGCAGTTGTTTATAGTTTTCGAAATTTCAGTTATAAACAAATTCAAGTAACTCTATATATTTTTTTAAAAAATTAAAAACGATAAACGAGTAATAAAAGTAAATTAAAATAGCCAACTTTTGAAAAAAAAAATTAATGCTCTACTTGCATTTGGAGCTGAGATACGTTAATTTTTACGTTTCGGTCACTTATAAATAAACAAATCGATATTTCTTCTTGAAATTTGGACTGATTTTTCCCCACTGCTTATTATTTTGTTTCTGCTATGGAAAAGATAATCCAAAGCTACGATTGTTAAAATAACATCGAATAAAGCGGCTTTGAGAACATAATGCACATTTTCAATTTTTTTATAAGTTTTTTAATTTTTGTCACGAAAATAGTAAACCAACCTAACTTGAACAACTACCCTTATGATCATGTATACAGCTCGGTAAACCTTTCAATATTACTGATACAATAAAAAAAATATATATATATTTCGGGAGCAGGATTTGAACCCGCATCCTAAATAAAAAGTGCTCGTCGTCTTACCCAAATCAAATCAAATCAAAGATATTTATTAAAGTTTAAAGACAAGAATGCGCCTCAGCTGGGTCCAGTCTAGAGCCGATCACCCCACCGCGGCGTGCAACGTCGCGGTAAGTAGGTGATCGGGTGGAGGGGTTTAGCTTCGGCTGTAACAACAGATGCAATTGGGGCGTTAGGGCTCCTGTTTAACATATATAAAAAACTTAAACCTAACAATTTCGTTGAACAATAATCCGGGAAGATATTAAAATACTTAGAAATAGCTAGAACTACGAAGAAACAATTGCATTTTTAACACACGCGCACTGTCGCACGCGCGCATTAAATTTATGAAGAAAATCTTATTGTCCATACGGGAAAACTTAGTGATAAAACCCGTTCGAGAGTCACGGATTTATCCAGTGGTCTACCTGCCTCTGGAAGGATGGGGTGAGGGGAGATTATGATTTTAAAAGTTGGGGTTTACTAGCAGTTATTGGTCTAAAGGGAATTTGGAAGAAGAACAAAAAGGGACAAAAGAACAAAAATTGACAAAAATAATAAAAATGCAACTAATGGGGCAATAGAGGGGATACAACTAAAAGGTGGTGAAAATAAAAGATGGTGAAAGTAAATTGTGGTATAGGAAAGATGTGGCTAGGGAGGTTGCCGAAAGATAGGCAACGCCTGGTGTGGTAATGGGTGTTTCAGGTTGAAATGTATGGCATTATGCTGTCTGATTCGTGTGATGTCTCGGGTTAGCGGACTTTCGCCCAGTTTGAATTGGTAGAATTTTTGGGAAGTTTCCCGGACGAAGTCCGCTAGTGGGGTTATTCGTCTTACCCACTGAGCTATCTACCGACTAATGTCCACAAGTCCGGTTTGTAAAAACATAATATAACATTTAGACATATTTGGTGATTTTCGGATCTCCAACAAAATCGCCACTTTCGGGTCACTATACAGTATGATTTAACAATTGTAGCTTTGGATTATTTTCAAGTAGCAAAAACAAAATAATAGACATTGGAGAATTACCAGTCCAAATTTCAATAAGAAATATCGATTTGTTTATTTATAAGTGACTTAAACGTAGAAACTAACGTATCTCCTCAGCTCCAAATGCAAGTAGAGCCTTAAATTCTTTTTAAAGTCGTCTTTTTTAATCTGCTTTCATTATTCCTCTACCGTTTTTGGTTTCATAACAAACCCAGGAGGGAATTATTTGAATTTGTTTATAACTACAATTTCGAAAATTATAAACAACTGCAATAAAAAGGGTTTAAATATTGATCTTAAAGTACCTATGAAAAACTTCAATTTGAGCCATCGTACACATGTCTTGGTTTTGATGGCAGGATTTCACAAGGGTGCAAAGTTTTAGCAACAATTGTATATTTGAGCCGTTTTAATGATAATTTTGATTTGAAATTTTAAGTGGTGATTGTACTTTGTAAGAGCTATATTTCTCCAAAATTTCATTGAATGTTACCCATTATTTTTGAAAGAACAGTATGATTTGTTTCGAAACGCATAATTTTGCAACGTAAATTTTTTTTAAAATAATAATAACAATTCGGTGTTTACACAAATTTTAAAATCTCATTGACTGTAAAGGTAATACTTAATTGTAACTAAAAACATTTGAATTTCCACAACGAGTTGAGTAATATCCAAGAAAAAGTATTTTTAAATTTGAATTAAAATTTTACCACCCAAAAAAACTAAGCTATATTGTTGACGTCATCGGTCATGAACACCTAACCTCAAAAATACTTATCTTTTAAAAATTTCCGAGTAATATGTCACTATTATGAAAATTTCCGCTTGGTTCTCGTATTTTCAACTAAAATCTTGTTCAATGTAATGTTCATAAAGTTTTAAATATCTTCTCCCAATAAAATAAGGCGATTTTTGTAGGTTGCAAATCCAACTTATAATTAGCAGCCCATTTTTAGTAATCAACAATATTGAGACATCATATGCGTCAATTTTTAAATGTTTGCATGGAGCCATACTGGTTTCAAATGAGAAGTGCGGATATAAGCATTAAAAATGACAATAAACTTAAAAAACCTGAAAGTTGAGGTTATGTTAATACAACCGATGACGTCACAGCCTGTTTTGTATAATACCCGTTCAGTTATTCAGTTTTGGTATTTATTTGTTGAAATATTAAATTGATAGATGAAGGTAAGTGCTTTAATGTATGGAGTACTTAATTTTAATAATATCAAAAAAGCAAATTTGTTTACAGTGAAAACATCTAATTGGAATAAGTTGCAGTTTATGTACTTTTATTGTACAGCTCATAACAAACATTTTCCTTCTTTTTGCTGTTTTCCATAGGACTTATAGATTTCGAAAAAATTAAATTGTTTAAATAAACAATACTCCGACCTGGCAGAAACTGCAAAACTGAGCTGTGAACTTAAGTTGATCCCCTGAACACGTTAAAACAAAAAAATTGCCCTGACCAGAGACAATTCACATTGCGAATTTTTTAGTCCTAATTTGACTCCACTACCAATGCCACATATTAATAGCAGAGGTCCACAAGAAAAAAATATAATTTACATTGATTAGCGTATGTGTACTTAATGTTTTTTTGGTTCGCTGAGTCATAATCTGAAGTACATTCTGCCCTAACAGACTTCAGTTTTTTGTAGCTCCACTTGCAAACCCCAAAATCTATAATTAAACGCCATTGGCACAACAGTAAATTTATATCCCAAAAGCCAGTTCATACGTCAATATTAGAAACCATCAACTTTTGTTTTAAAATGTTATGATTTTTGTTAATTTTGGGAAGAAAATATTTTTTAACGGGGTAATTACCCCTCCCCCAAGATTGTGCAAGTTAATAAGTTTCATTTAAAAATTTTATTTTTTGGGATGAAATTTTTTTTTAATTTCTCCCCCTCGCTCATCAAAAAATTTTGGGTTCAGTGTTACCCCTGTTACCCCCCCCCCCCAAGCTCAAGGTCCAGATCCGCCCTTGATATTAGACTTCAAAGTCAACTACCATAAACTAGGCTCTGACTCCACTACTGACCCCGTTCAGGGGGTGAGAATATACAACATATACAGGGTGCCTCATAAGGAATGGGCAATATTTTATTTGCAGATTCTATAGCGGAAGACATTAATTTTTTGCTTAATAACTGGGGGTGAAATATTAATACTTACTGAGATACAGGGTGTTAAAGTTATAAAAATAATTCAGTATTGTTGTTATATTTCAGTTATTCTTTCACACATAAACATAAGAGTCGGTACAACTAGGTTTTTGACGTGAGAAAATCGAACAAGCTATCATTTTTTGTGTATCACATAGAGGGTCCTACGTACGCTATCTTGGTTTAATAGAATCCGTCATAACTTTTTTGTACTTCGTTCATTTATAATCTCATTACAAATTTTTAATTTCATTGACTGAACTATGATTTTACCCATTAATATTAGTCTGGGTGCCAAACAAAAAAGGTGGAAGTAAGGTATAGTAGAGGTTTTTTTACGGTTATCGGCACTTTAGTAGGTCTTGTTTAAGAATCCGGTTGATGCCACTCTGGTACTCTTGGGCATTTTGAGATATTCAAGATGGCGGCTTATCAAAGGTGTAATTTTTTTAAAATTTTAATTTACCAAATGTTGGCATGTGATACATCGTTTTCTATGTTGTTCAGGTTCGAAAACACAAATATGAGGTCTAAAAAGACTTAGGGGCAATTCTTTCTGTGTTTCCCTATCATTGTGGGTGTTAAAAACAAATTCGATACAAAAAGAAACATACCTCAGAAATAAGATGCAATTATGTTTTACAACAAATAATTCCCCCTTTATTTAATAATTTAATACTAAACTTTCCATAAGGAATTAAAAAGTTATTTTTTTGAGAGTGATGATACCCCCTGCGAGGGCTGATCTAGCGACGCAACATGAAAAACCACTGCCCAAGGAATCACTACTTCCACATCCAGATTTTATTATCTAAGTCACTCACAACGAAAAATTTTGTATACGGAAATAATTGTTTATGGAACTTTAATAATATAATATTTGAAATCCTCTACCCCAAAAACCCATAAAACGATACCCCACATCGGTAGTGGGGTGGGGGTGGTGATAGGGGGTGGTAGTGGGGGTGGATGAAGTAAAAAAACATTTTGAGGTTTCTGGTTCTTGTACACAATGTACACACCCTAAATCATAATTTTTTTCATCCCCTTTAATAATGGGGTGGGGGTGATAATGGGGTGGCTAATGCCAAAATTTTTTTTTGAGACCTCAGCTTCTCTTGTATATACTAAATACCAATTTTATGGACTCTTACCTGCTTGATTTACCTATTTTCCCCAAATTTACCCCCCAACCCTTCGCGGAACAAGATGAAAATATAATCTAGTTCTAGATCTCGTTAAAATACATATGTGTACCAAATTTCAAGTCAATATCTCAAACGGTTCCAGAGTAAACGTGCGCACAAAAAAAGTTACAGACAGACCGACAGACAGAAATTTTTTTTCGCTCAAACTTAAAATCGCGACGTTTCGTGACATTCTAAGCCTATTTGAACAATAATTTTTTTTTGTCGTTACTATACTTCCACTGGATGTGGAAGTAAAAGCGGATATCATTATGGTACAGCAACTTATTCACGAGATTAAAGGAAATCCAGACATCGTTGTAAATATAATAAGTGATGACACCGATGTTTTTGTCTTACTTGTATATTTTTATAATTTATTAGATTTGAAAAACGAGATTTCTATGGCTTCTTTTAAGTCACTACGAGCCACCACAGATATTAGTGCCACGGTTTTAAAACACAAACAAATCATACCATATTTACCAGCCGCATATTCTTTATCTGGTTGCGACACTGTGGATCAGTACCATGAGACTGGAAAAAAAATGTCATTAAATGTTTAACAGGTGGTCGGATTTGAACGTATTTGGGTCAATTAAACAGCAATATTGAAGATGTTTTTCAAGAATGTATAATTTTTAATTTTTGTAGCTTCTACTACGGGAGCCCACCCCAAGTGTCGGTGTATCCCCCCGTCCGATCCTTGGGGACAATGTTTTTCATAAAGATTAGAGCCTAAGGAACAATTTAAAACATGTCCCAAAAAAAAAAAAAAATTGGCTGCACTTTCAATATGGCATCGTTTAAAAAAAAATTTGCAAATATTGTTTTTGTCATTTAACACAAAAACTAAAAAAGATAGAGAAAAACTTTCTACACAAAAAACAAAGTGCTTAAAATTTTCTACAATTTTGTTCCTATACAATATTTGGATAGGAGTTACCATTTTCCAGATAAATGATTCAACTCTTAAAATAAAATATAAAATTCAATATAAAACGTAATACTACGGGAGCCCACCCTAACTGTCCGTGCACACCCCAGATCCTTGGGGACAATATTTTTCATAAAGATTAAAGCCTAAGGAATAATTTAAGACATGTCCCCAAGAAAAACTGGCTGTACTTTCAAAATGGCGTTCATTTAAAAAAAAATGCAAATATTGGTTTGATCATTTAACACAAAAACTAAAAAAGTTGAAGAAAAACTTTCTGCACAAAAAACAAAGCGCATAAAATTTTCTACAATTTTGTTCCTATACAATATTTGGAGAGGAGTTACCATTTTCCAGATACCATTGTTACCGTTTTCGAGATAAATATCTGCAAATTATAATATTATTATTATTATTAATTTTTTTCGGTTTATTTCATTTTTTGTTATGTTAATAATATAAAGTTATATTATACGCCTCACAATAATAGTCACAGTTATTTCCTCTAAGTGATTTTCCGATATATGAATTTCCATGTTTTCTTAATTTTGGACTCATCTATCTGGAAAATGGTAACTCCTATCAAAGTATTGTATACGAACAAAATTGTAGAAAATTTTATGCACGTTGTTTTTTGTGGAAAAAGTTTTTGTCCAACTTTTTTGTGTTAAATGACAAAAACAACATTGGCAACAGTTTTTTTTAACATATGGCCGCCATATTGAAAGTACAGGTCTTAAATTGTTCCTTAGGCTTTAATCTTTATGAAAAACATTGTCCCCAAGGATCGGGAGGGGGGTGCACGTACAGCTAGGGAGGGCTCCCGACTATTCGTGTTATGGAGCAAACAATGCTTGCAAAATGACTGATGTTAGAACTATTTTATGGGCTAAAAAAGTCGGACAAGCCCAACTGAAAGCACCGCCATTCTCTGCTCTTGCACCAACTACTGAATGTTTTCAAGAAAACGTAAAAAGGGCACATTTACAATCATTTTTATGGTTGTCTGTAATGGATTTCTCTTGACTAAATATAGATGCCACTCAATACGGGTGGCAAGCTGACGAGGATAAAATGGAATTACATCCGATCGTCTTGCCAAAGAAGATTCAAATTGCCCCAGATTACATTTTGGCATTAGCAAAATGCTCATGCAAGTCAATAAATACGTGTAACACAACACGATGCAGCTGCGTGGTAATGGCTTGTCATGCAGTTTAATATGCAATTGTCTGCAACTAAGCAAACTGAAAGAGGTAAACAAAAATAATAACTCAAAAATAACCATATCCGAAGAACTGTCACTTGAAGAAAGGAGAATAAATAAGATATTACGGCAGCATTTAAGCCAAGCAAAGTCGAAAAAGCTAAACGCTTACATAAAAGGTAATAAATTATACATTAATGACGACGTTTATACTGCCCAGGAGTTAATGGAAAACGAGGAAAGCTCAGATGATGAAATAGAAAAGGAAGTTGTTGAACAGATTGCGAATAAAGACAAAAAACAAATAAATAGTGCTCCATCAACACCGATTACGAAACGAAAAGACCGCCAAAGTGAAGACGAATTACAGGACGAATCTGAAGAGAGCCAAAAGGAAGCCAAAAAAAAGAAAATTTTTATAACAAAAAATCCAGGTATAGCAAGTAAATCTTCACTAAGACTACAAGAACAAAAGAAAAGTACAAAAGCCAACAAAAATAGTGAAAATAATTTAACACCAGAAGAATCTGCTATTATAGGTTAGTAATAAGTCTATGTTATATTCATAAACTCTTATTTATTTATACATATATTATTTTTAAATTTTTAGTTTTCGTGTATTGTTATGTATCAAATAAATTTCATAATGTGATAAATGTAAATAATGTATGTATGAAGTCTTTTATGTATTATTGTGTTTTTTTTTTAATTTTCATTACTTATATATTAATTATATTTTAAAGATTAATAAACATACCTCCCTCAAATAATACCCAAAAATATTAATTTTTTTTTGTATATGAATGTATATTTTTGTACCTATAAAATAATTATAAACACATTCTTTATTGACTATCTAATAAACAGAATATTTAGATAACCTTTGTTAACTACTTATTCGTACCATATAAATTTTTGTGTCCCTCGACCCTACTCATTAATTTATATCTTTATTAGTTGATCACCTGGTAATAAGTAAACACAAGAAATGGACCAATATATTCGTGATTACCACTACACGCCAATAATAACAAATAATATTAACAATATATCAGAATATAACGCGGCTATTACAGGAAAAAATATTGGTTTTAAGTTATGTCATCAAAACATACGTAGTATATCTAAAAATTTGGATGAATTTAAAATATTCCTTAGTCAAGTCGTTTTAAACTTTGAGTGTATAGTTCTCACTGAAACCTGGCAAATCTATGACACATCTCTTTTTGAAATTGAAGGCTACTCTCTGACATACAGCAAGGGAGATATAAACCAAAATGACGGTGTTATAGTCTATACAAAAAATTCTTTAAATCACAATGTAAAAATCGTAAATATAGGTGAATGTCGCTCAATAGAGGTAGAGTTGGTAATAGAAAATAAGAATATTACTCTAACGGCCATTTATCGACCACCATCAACAAATGCTGAAATTTTTATAACAAACATTCACGAATATTTAAACGAAAAGTCGTTAGATAACAAATGTAATTACCACCTAATTGTCGGAGACATAAATATTAATATTTTAGAGGAGAAGGTTAATCTAACATGTGATTATTTAAATACTCTCAGTGAATTTAATTTTCATTCTACAATAAATGCCATTACAAGACCGCAAGAATATTCGGGAACCTGTATAGATCATATATTTTTAAAGTGTAAAGAAAATGATTTAAATCATATTTGTTCTCCTTTCGTTCTCAAAACACATACAACTGACCACTACAGTATCCTCTTTAACTTAAATATTAATACTAATAATTCACAAAAATTAGCAAACACACACTTTGTTAAATATATTATTTACAAAGATTTAATAAAAGATTTACATAATTATAATTGGTATTCATTTTATAACATAAAAAATATAGATAAAAAAACAGCGTTTTTTGTTAAAATATTGACCGAGAAAATTAAGAATAATACGAAAGTAATTCCACAAAAAAGAAACCAACAAAAAAGAAAATCATGGATCACACAAGGATTAGTAAATTCTATAAATAAAAGGGACAAAATGTACAGGGAATGCAAAAAATATCCAGACAATGAAAAACTTAGACTAGACTTTAATAATTATAGGAATTATACAAATAATCTTATTAAAATAACGAAAGTTAGCTACTATAAAAACAAAATTGATAATAATAAAAATGATACAAAAAAATTATGGAACACAGTAAATGATTTAAACAATAAACCTAAGATTAAAAGTAGTATTAAACAAATATTAACAAAAAAGAACGAAATTGTTACGGATGATATTTCCATAGCAAATACTTTTAATGACTTTTATGCAGATGTAGGAAAAAATCTATCGGACAATATAATTAAACCATCAACTTTGCCCCCTTCTAAACGCCCAGTTCTATGTTCACTATTATTTCAACCTACAAATAACGTTGAAGTTATTAATACCATAAAAACGTTAAAGAACAATAAGGCTCCGGGAATAGACATGATTACATCTGAAACGTTAAAAAAAATCGCTGAAGAAATAGCACTTCCCTTGACACATTTAATAAATGAAATAATTGAAACGGGTATATGCCCACAAGAATTTAAAATTGCAAAAATAAAACCTTTATATAAAAATGGAGATAAAAATGTAACATCCAATTATCGACCGATTTCAATTATTACCAATCTAGCAAAAATTTTCGAGAAAATTATAAAATCAAGAATTGTGAAATATACAAAAATTAATAATTTGATTTCAGAAAATCAATATGGATTTCAAGAGGGTAAATCAACACAACAGGCCATTACGACATTAACAAATGAAATATATAAATCGCTTGATAGTAATCAGAAGTGTTTGTGTCTGTTCCTAGATCTTGCCAAGGCTTTCGATACTGTTGATCATGAACAGTTGTTGGAAGCCTTGCAAGATATGGGCTTTATCGGAAATTCACTTAAATTAATGACAAGCTATTTAACTAACCGCAAGCAATCCGTTGAAATAAATTCAGTAATTGGTGATGAGAGAACAGTAACGTGTGGTGTACCACAGGGCACTGTTCTAGGTCCTATTCTTTTTACCATCTATATTAATAATTTACTATCAATTGATTGTGAGGGAAAAGTTATTAGTTTTGCAGATGACACCGCCGTTTTCTATACAGATACATCATGGGAGGGCCTTAAGCAAAAAGTGGAAAATAATATGAATATTCTCATCGATTGGTTTAACCACAAGATTCTAACTATTAATTTCGAAAAAACTCTATTTATGCCTTTTGGCTGCTACAAGAACTCTTTACCTACTTACAACAAATTAACCATCAACATCCATGGAAAAAAAATAGAAATTATGTCAGCAGAGAAAGCTAAATATCTTGGAGTAACCTTTGACAAACATCTACGATGGGATTATCATATCGAGCGTGTAACTCAAACTCTAAGAAGTATTTTATATAAGTTTAAATACTTCAAATCATTTTTAGATATACCACATTTAAAAATATTATATTTTGCGTTAGTGGAATCACGCATATCTTATGGAATTCTTGGATGGGGCGGCGCTGCAAACAGTTACTTAAAAAAATTAGAAATTTTACAGAAAAAGTTTTTAAAAATAATTTATCAAAAAAATAATACTTACCCTTCCAATTTACTGTATCATGAGGCAAAAATTTTGGACTTGCGACAAATATTTTTTTTAAAAGCTGTTACTCACCAGTGGAAATACAAACATCAATTAGTTTTAATTGACCATACGTATGAAACTAGGAATAAAATGAAGGGCCAAGCGAAAACGCCTGCTGCTGAAAAATCGGTGGGTCAAAGAAGCTTAGCTTTTTTGGCCCCTAGATTATATAATGAACTGCCAAGTCAGGTAAGGGATGTACGTTTCTTAAATCAATTTAAAACTAGGGCTAAACAATTTGTACTCAATATGAGCAGGGACGAGGTATCCAAATTATTATATGTAAATAGGGATTAAAATATATGTTTATAGTACTGTTAAGATTAGATAGACAAGGTCAGTGTTTACTTAGGTGTTTTTGTGTGCATGTGTGTATGTATGTATATTGTTGATAAGTACATGGAATATATATTGTATGGAGTGCTGATGTTATTATTGCCACTTGCAAGTGTTACTTTTGTGGTACTTTCTTTTGTTTATTTACTTACAACTTTATGTCGTACATGAACTTTTTAATATATGCTATAATGTAGAGAGTTATTATGTAATGTGTATTAGTCTATGTAATTTATGTAAATAAACAAATTATTATTATTATTATTATTATTATTAAGCACAGAACATCCTTGCCAGAATTCTTATACGAAAATTTCTGAAAATATAACTTCTGACAGTGAAGATTCCGAAGAAAATTAAATGTTGGTTTTGACGTTTCGTTGTTTGCAGTTTTTACAAAAAGAATTAAAAAAAAAACAAAAAAAATTAAAAAATTTACAAAAAAGTAAGTAAATCATAAAAAAATATAAAATAAAAAAGGATGATCAAGTCTTTCCACCCTAAAAGAATACAGAATATAAAGTATACGTTTGTTTGATTTTTTAAAAACTTGTTTTGAGCTGGCAGGTCCTTTTAACCAATGTTTTTAAAAGGTCATTCAACTTGCTCACGCATTTTAGGGGTACGCCCCTACGCATACCACTTTTAAGGATATGGTGTTATCCGTATTCTTGAAGCCTAATTTGGTTTTGCAACAAAACTAGGTACTATTTTTTTTGCTTCAAAAATTAATTTATTCTCCGAATCAGCCGCTCTCTTAATGAAGTAAATTAGCAACACTTGAAGATTACTTCCTACACGATTTTTAACCTCAAATACTAATTCACAGACCTTAAAACGACGTGCCACACACCCATATAATGAAATATTTTCTTTTTTTCACTCTGAGCCAGTCGTCATCTTGAATATCTCAAAATGCCCAAGGGTACCAAAGTGGCATCAATCGGAATCGTAATGTTGACCTTTTGAAGAACCAAAAACAGCCAAAAAATCTTTACTATACCCTACTTCCAGGTTACGGTAAAAATCCTCATTTGGCACCCAGACTATATCAAATATCTTATAGCACTTGATCTTAAAAGTTGATTGCTGTTTAATGAAAAGGTTAACGAGATAAATGATTATTTATTAATTGTTTTGATAAATATTTTACATTGACTAATGTAAAAGCATTTATTAATGCAATAAATGCCACTGCGTTGAATCAACGTATGCCGTTATAAACTAATGAACAACTGTACATTGTAATAATAAATAGAATCATGTATTTAACAAACTTTTGCTAGTAATTCGTTATTCATTAATATGACGAATGATATTTTTTGTGTAGAACTGAGAAAATAGCTAGCCGGTTAAAAAAAATTCGTAAATAACAATCTTATTATACTCTTCGCAAAAACGAAGAGTACTTATATTGTATTTGATCGGCACCTTTCTAAAATCGTAAATATCGCTCGTAGAGAAAAAATTTTCATATCATTGTGTTAGTGAACGAATTCTGAACAACTTGTCCGTCTGTCCGTCCGTCACGTTTCTTGTAAGCACGATAACTTAAGAAAGAAAAGTCCGATTGTATTGAAATTTAGAAAGTACAGTTCATCTCAAACTTATAGCAACATGAGGCCCAGTGTTTCAGTGCAAAGTTAAGCACTTTATCCTACAAATAAATTAGCTTAAGTTTAGAATATGCTTTTATTAAATACTTTAATATTGCAACTTCATATTCTAAACTTCTAGCTAATTTATTTGTAGGATAAAATGCTTAACTTTGCATTGAAACACTGGGCCTCATGTTGCTATAAGTTTGAGATGAACTGTAAGTTAGTGTTAGCTAGAGGAAGAACCCTATTTTTGAAGAAAATCGATCAGTAAATAAAAAAGTTATTCATTATTTAATTAAAAAAAAAATAATTCTCTTAATTTTTGTGGCTTGTACTAAAAATGGAAATCTTGCGAGATATTATTTCCATAATAATTTTTTTTTGTTTATAAAGTTTACTAATATTTCATAGAAGTGAAATATGTATAAATGTCAAAAGATATATATCATAGACAATCAATTTTTGTAGCAATAGGTGGTGGCGCAGCGGCTAAATCTTTGTGTTGCAATCCAAACGTCCCGTGTGCGAATCCCACAGGTTGGATATTTTTTTTTTTTTTCATTTTTTTTTTCATACAATTTTTTCCACAACAAAGATGGGATCACAAAATTTAGGATGTCCAAAAACTAACATTATTTACAAGAAAACTGCGAAGAGTATCCTATAGAATGTGTAACAATTATATATAAAAAGCTCAGTAAATTGGCGAAGAGTATGTTTTTAGCTTGTTTGTAATTCTAGACTATTCATCGGATCTCTGTAAACAGTCTAAAAGAGTGATCTCAGAAATAGGCCAAAAATGGCCCATTTTCTCACCCTCAAATTTTGTTTTAAACTAAGTGCTAAATTATTGTTAATAATGAGAACATTCTGAATACAAAATTTCAAGATGAGCATATGTTTGGTTTTTGAGATATGATGGATTGTAGTTGTGATATGCGTGATGCAATATAGGAGCATATCAAAAAATATACAGCTCCACAAAAAATGAATACTCATCAGCTATGGCAGAGCAATCAAGATATTCTTAGAATTTTTTGACGCAGAATTCAATCTAAAATCGAAAAATTCAGAAGAGCCAAAAACATCCCCTACATAAGGATAAAAATAGGAAAAAATTATGCTACTGCGTTATAGAGGTTCCATGAACAGAAATATAATATAAGTCTATTGGCTGTTGGCTGAATACATGAACGAAGGTGTTGACTAGGGCTCACACAACGAAATCGAGGCACGTCCTTAAGGGGGTGAAAATTACCCGAATACAATATCAAACTGCACAAAAGCTACAATATCTGGTGAAAAGGCTTGAACTCTCTAAGCTTTATTAATAGGAATGAACCATAAATCTCTTACGACCCAGTACACAATCCATTACAGGTTAAAAATCTACCTCTTATCTTGAATTATGAACTTGAGTCAGGGAAAAAAATAGTGATGTCGTATTTTGATTGCAGTAGGTATGAATGTGGGATAATAACTAGAAATTTTGTAACTATTTTATGACACATCTATGATGGGGCAAGAGAACGGGACGAAAACTTATTGGTGGGTCGTCACTCATCATCCCCCGTCTGGATCATTTGGGGGATGAAAAAGAATAAGCCTTGACATAAGAGAAAAGCACTCTTGGAAACCGCTACATCAGTATTTTTTTATGTAATGCAGCGATTACGAGATTGCTCCGATATTCATCCCTTCCACCCTTACCCTCTCATAAAATCCACTTGAGAGTTATTGTAAAATCGCTCAGATTTCCTCCCTCTAACCCCTGTGAATTTCTCTAGAGCGATGAGAAAGAATCACGAGGCCATGACATTCCTAAAGACCACTCTTGGAAACCCTTGCTACAGGATTTTCGCTAATGTGATACAGCGATTGCGATGTCTCTGATATTCACCCCCTCGCACCCCCACCTTCTAATAAAATTCACTTGAAGTTTGAAGACAGGCCATTAGGACGTTAATTTATGGGGAGAGCCCTTTATTATCCTTGTGACAGAATTTTTTATATATTAATTACATCAGAATTTATTACATATTACGTCACGCTTATCACAACTTTAATCCCTCATATCTCAAAGGCCAAAGATATGCTCATCTTGAAATTTTTTATTCAGGATGTTCTCATCATTAACAAGAATTTAGAACTTAGTTTGAAACAAAATTCGAGGGCGAGAAAATGGGCGATTTTTGGGGTCACTCTTTTCCCCAAAAATAAATAATTGAGTGCTATTACAATTTCGGTACGTAAGTAACACCATTTTTTTTCCAGTGCGATAAGAACAGAGACGGCTTCATCAGCATAAATGAACTGAACCGATTTATTGAACAAGAGGAGCACGAAATTAATGGAGAACTGATAAGGGCAATCCACCAAAATTTCGATAGAAATGGAGATGCGCAGTTGGATTTCGAAGAATTTCTTGAGATGCTTAACAGCCGGATAGCCAGCAAAGTTTTCAAAAGACTTAGAAGTAGGTGAGTAATTAATTATTTGGAACACCACAAACTCATGAAGAATAAATTGTACTATTTTATAACAAGTTCGTTTTTTAAATGATACATAATAATTACGTAGATGTGTAATAACAATGTCATAATACTTCTTAAGAGGTGGGGTGCAATCTAAATCTACCACAGGTTTAACATTAATTAGCCAGCCGAAGCATCATCGCCAGAGAGGTGGGGGGTGGAATAAATTACTATTGGTACATTAAATATTAATGAATGATGAAGGTACATTAAATGGTGCTAATGTAGTGGAAGTAAGGAGTTGGAAAGTATGCAAAATCGTGCTAAAGTTATGAAACCTAGATCGCAACCGCCTCAGGGGTGGAATCTACCCTGTCATGGGGTGTAAAATTATTTCCTTTTTTTCTCTTGTTCTCCCCGTTTTGGAGGATGCTGATCAAGGGCAATGGTAAGAGTGAATTGTAACAACCGTTTCCGATTCATGATTCAAGTATACACTTCGGATATAAATTTTAGGAAGTTTACAGCATTATCATAACTATTAGCATTAGATTCGTTTGTTTCTGTGCTTGGTTCATCATCTTCATCCTCTTTCGCACAATTCTCACAAAATTTACTTTGACAAGTCTTACAAAAAACGCTACATCGTAAACCTAATTTTATACATCCGCATCGTCTCGCACATCCGCCCTTAACAATTACAATTATAGTGTTTAAAAAAGGAACCAACTGATTTGAAAATTTTGGTTCTAAGCAACCGTTATTTGATATATTCATTCACATCGAGGACACAAGATTTATCCAGAAAACAGTAAAGGCGGCGAAAATAAATAAAATGATAGTACGAGTCCCTAATATCAGCGGCATAAGCACTGATCGCTCCCAGAGAAATGGATAAATTCCGGGATTATCAGCGAGCTAGCACTATGCGCACGATGTACCTCCAGAGAAATTGAGGGACTACGGATACCTCGAGGACACAAGATTTACCCAGAAAACAGTAAAGGCTGCAAAAATAAATAAAATGATAGTACGAGTCCCTAATATCAGCCAAGTCGCTACCTATTATTATTATTGTGAAATGGGTGGTTCCCGACAGTTTAAGGGTGAAGTTAGCGTAAAACCAATTTTTTCTTGATCAGCATCATCGAAAACTTCTTTAACAAGAAAAAAAATGAAACAATTTTACACCCCCTGACAGGGTAGATCCACCCTTAAGGGCGGTTTCGGTCTACTACCTGACATCAGCTTTCACCATCTGTCTTATCCCCATGAAAAAACAAAGAATCCCTGCAAAAATAGTCGATGCCAAGCTGTCACATAAGAAATACGCAAAAAGGGGTGGTTTTTGGCCGTTTCAGGGGGTGCGCATGACTAAAAACTCTTTTCATCTTGTTATTCGTATTCCGCACCCTCGAAGACGGGGAGGAATAGGTTTCATAACTTTAGCACGATTTTGCTTTTTTTCGGAAAAATCCCGACTCCTCAATGTTAAAATGTTCGGAATATGCATTATACTATTTACAACTTTATATAAGATGTTACCTTCAAATTCAGATTCAGATTCGAAAAGAGCAACTGGTTGGTTGGCCTTAACCACCACGACCCCCGTGACGCTCATGTTCTAGTTTTACTTGGAGCTGCTTATCCAGCTTTGTCTTTTGTATCAGACTCCACAACCTCGATAGCTCCTTCGTATAACAATCCGCCATTGATTTTTCCTCGGTTTCTTCTTCCTATTAGTAGAATCTACATGTTACATCCTCTGACAGACCCATTAGACTCTTAAGCATACAGTGTCCAGTTAGAAGATTCATCATTATCCGAACGGTCTGTCTATTTTGGCGTAGCGAATTTGGTCGATTGTTCATTAGTGACCTCTTTGGCATTTCTACATCATGGGGAACTCTTCCACCACTCTAGATATTTATTTTGTACCCATTTACTAATGGATGCTCGTATGCATGGCCTAGCCACATCGCAAAAGAATTCGAGTCCTAGGTCCATAGACGCGCCCTCCCTGGCCAATTCATCAGCTTTTTCGTTTCCCCTGTATCCCTCGTGTCAAGGTACCGACGCCACGCCATGGCAATTTTGTTCTGACTTCCTAGATCAATAAGGGAATTTCTGCAATCCCATACTAGTCTTAAATCGACCTACGTGGAATCGAATTCCTTTAGGGCCGCTTGGTTATCGGAAAAAATGGCAATCAATTATTTTCTTTACACGCCACTGTAAAGCGGCCATTTCAGCCTTAAATACTGTGGCGTGAATAGTAACAACCGTTTCCGATTCATGATCGGAAGTATACACTTCGGATACAAAATTTAGGAAGTTTACAGCAATATCATAACTATTAGCATTAGATTCGTTTGTTTGTGTGCTTGGTTCATCATCTTCATCCTCTTGCGCACAATTCTCACAAAATTTACTTTGGCAAGTGTTACAAAAAACGCTACATCGTAAACCAAATTTTATACATCCGCATCGTTTCGCACATCCGCCCTTAGAATTACAATTATAGAGTTTAAAAAAGGAGTCAGGAACTAACTGATCTGAAAATGTTGGTTCTAAGCAACCGTTATTTGATATATTCATTCACATCGAGGACACAAGATTTATCCAGAAAACAGTAAAGGCGGCGAAAATAAATAAAATGATAGTACGAGTCCCTAATATCAGCGGCATATGCACTGATCACTCCCAGAGAAATGGATAGACTCCGGGATTATCAGCGAGCTAGCACTATGCCCACGATGTACCTCCAGAGAAATTGAGGGACTACGGATACCTCGAGGACACAATATTTGCCCAGAAAATAGTAAAGGCTGCAAAAATAAATAAAATGGTACGAGTCTCTAATATCAGCCAAGTCGCTACCTATTATTATTATTATGAAATGGGTGGTTTCCGACAGTTTAAGGGTGAAGTGTGAAGTTAGCGTAAAACCATTTTTTTCTTGATCAGCATCATCGACAACGGGGGGTAAACGTCTTTAACAAGAAAAAAAAAGAAACAATTTTACACCCCCTGAAGGGTAGATCCACCCTTAAGGGCGGTTGCGGTCTACTACCTGACATCAGCTTTCACCATCTGTATTATCCCCATGAAAAAACAAAGAATCCCTGCAAAAATAGTCGATGCCAAGCTGTCACATAAGAAATAAGCAAAAAGGGGTGGTTTTTGGCTGTTTTAGAGTGCGCATGACTAAAAACTTTTTTCACCTTGTTATTCGTATTCCGCACCCTCGAAGACGGGGAGGAATAGGTTTCATAACTTTAGCACGATTTTGCTTTTTTTTTCGAAAAATCCATGTTAAAATGTTCGGAATATGCATTGTACTATTTACAACTTTATATAAGATTAACATCTTATACAGGGTGCGCCAAAGTTCTGAATTTGGTCGATTACGGCTGTATTTGAAATGGTGGAAAGATATTGTCTAAAGATTATTTTCTTGGTTTTCAATTCTGAATAACCAGAAAATATGTACAATTATACAGGGTATTCCGTTTTCATTGGCAGGGCATCAACTTCGTTATTTTAAATGGAACACCCTATATTTTTTTCCTTTATCGAGTCACCCATCTAATTATATTCATAACTCTATTAAGGTGGTAGGTACTTAAAATGAACCATTTACGAAATAAAAGATTTTTTTGACAAAAAGTGAGATTTGCGGATAAGTTTATGAGTACCTCTGATTTCATACACAAGAGAGTTTTCAAAATTCTGCTTATACTGTTGTGTTGGGCATATTAAGGGCTAGTAGGGTAGAAACGTTATTAACATTAATCTTATACAGAGTGCTGAAAAAATTTAGTTTATTTTTTCGCTAATAAAAAAGGACGTAATTCAATTTTTTCAAATGGGACGTACTATTTTCAGTTCTGTCATCTAATGAAGTGTTAAATTATCTTTCCATTGATATATAATAGTAGGTATTTAGGGGTTGCATAGATATTAAGGTTAATTGTCTGGATCAGATTAATTGTGTAGTAGTACAAGCAGTTTTCCATAATTAATTATTAGTCTTCTGAAATATTGAACTGAATTATTATTTTTTTACTTAATTGTTGTACAAAGAATTGAAATTAATACCAGCACGTATGTAATAAAGAATTTACTCATAATAAAAAAAACAATTATTTTAACAAGTGTTCACCATTTCGATCGAGACACATCTGAATCCTTTTCCTAAATGAATGACGCATTTCTTGCAGCATCTGCGGAGTAATGGATGCAAAGGCACATCTGATCCTCTTTTTCATGTCATCAACAGTGGTGGGAGTGTCGCGATAAACTGTATCCTTTACATAGCCCCATAAAAAAAAGTCCATACCTGTCAGGTCGGGCGACCTTGCAGGCCATGCTATTGCTGCACCACGCCCTATCCACATATCAGGTATGGACTTTTTTATGGGGCTATGTAAAGAATATAGTTTATCGCGACACTCCCACCACTGTTGATGACATGAAAAATAGGATCAGACGTGCCTTTGCATCCATTACTCCGCAGATGCTGCAAGAAATGCGACATTCATTTAGGAAGAGGATTCAGATGTGTCTCGATCGAAACATTTTGAACACTTGTTAAAATAATTGTTTTTTTATTATGAGTAAATTCTTTATTACATACGTGCGCTGGTATGAATTTCAATTCTTTGTCCAACAATTCTAAGTAAAAAAATAATAATTCAGTTCAATATTTCAGAAGAATAAGTAATTATGGAAAACTGCTTGTACTACTAAACAATTAATCTGATCCAGACAATTAACCTTAATATCTATCCAACCCCTAAAGATAAATACCTACTATGATATATCAATGGAAAGATAATTTAACACTTCATTAGATGACAGAACTGAAAATAGTACGTCCCATTTGAAAAAATTGAATTACGGCCTTTTTTATTAGCGAAAAAATAAACTCAATTTTTTCAGCACTCTGTATAAGATTAATGTTAATAACGTTTTTACCCCTAATATGCCCAACATGGCAGTATAAGCAGAATTTTGAAAATTCTCTTGTGTATGAAATCAGAGGTACTCAAAAACTTATCCGCAAACCTCACTTTTTGTCAAAAAATCTCTTTTATTTCGTAAGCGGTTCATTTTAAGTACCTACCACCCTAATAGAGTTATGAATATAATTAGATGGGTGACTCGATAAAGGAAAAAAATGTAGGGTGTTCCATTTAAAATAACGAAGTTGATGACCGGCCAACGAAAACGGAATACCCTGTATAATTGTACATATTTTCTATTGTCTATAGATTATTTTCTGGAAAACCAATAATCTATAGACAATATCTTTCCACCATTTCAATTACAGCCGTAATCGACCAAATTCAGAACTTTGGCGCACCCTGTATAAAGTTCAGATTCAGATTCGAATAGAGCAACTGTCTGTTTGGCCTTAACCACCACGACCCTCGTGACGCTCATGTTCTAGTTTTATTTGGAGCTCCTTATCCAGCTTTGTCTTTTGTATCAGACTCCACAACCTCGATAGCTCCTTAGTATAATAATCCTCCATTGATTTTTCCTCGGTTTCTTCTTCCTATTAATAGAATCTACATGTTACATCCTCTAACAGACCTATTAGACTCTTAAGCCTACCTTTCTAACTGGGCCCATCATTATCCGAACGGCCTTTCTATTTTGGCGTAGCGAATTTGGTCGATTGTTCATTAATGAGCTCTGGCATTTCTCTGTCATGGGGAACTCTTCCACCACTCTAGATATTTATTTTGTACCCATTTACTAATGGATGCTCGTATGCATGGCCTAGCCACATCGCAAAAGAATTCGAGTCCTAGGTCCATAGACGCGCCCTCCCTGGCCAATTCATCAGCTTTTTCGTTTCCCCTGTATCCCTCGTGTCCAGGTACCGACGCCATGCCATGGCAATTTTGTTCTGACTTCCTAGATCAATAAGGGAATTACTGCAATCCCATACTAGTCTTAATCGAATTCCTTTAGGGCCGCTTGGCTACCGGAAAAAATGGCAATCACTTATTTTCTTTACACACCACAGTAAAGCGGCCATTTCAGGCTTAAATACTGTGGCGTGTTTTCCTAGACTTATCGGCATTTTTGTTTTAGATCTTATCCCGTAAATCTCAGCTCTGACTCCCTGATCTGTCCTGGAGCCGTCCGTAAACCAGTCTATTTACGCCCATATTAGAAGACCATTTTTCCAGTCCTCTTTGGTACTTTGATTTAAAAAATCTTGTTATAGTTATACTTTGGAACTATGGCATCTGTGGGCATTCCTAGAATGGAATCTATCTTCAGCTCTGTGTATAACTTTTGGTGCTCTATTCCATTTTGTTGCCTTATGGATGTTGTGTCTTGCATTTAGCCTATGTGTCACTGAACAAGCTTCCCCTTGGATAAATATGTGATGTGGTGACAGATCTAAAAGGACTGCCAAGCAAGCGTTTGTACCGATCCGTAGGTTATCGTGGGTCTCACGACCCTAGTGTATCACTATAAGGTCATCTTTAACCTCCAGTTTTTTTCACATATCTGCACCTTCCCAGGGCAATTGTTGCTTTCCGTGTGATTTTTTGGATGCGGATAGTTCATGTCAGTTTTTGGTCGAAAATAACTCCTAAACCTCTTTGGTAAATGGAATTTCCACTCCCTTGAACCTTGGGGGTTTTAGGCTTTCCAAGGTCCTTTTTTGTGGAATTTTGTGAGGATTTATGGAGAGTTCTTCCTCGCTACACTATCTGTCGACAATATTTAGGGCTCTTTGTGAACGCTCTGATATCGCGTTCGCAAACCGCCCCTTCCACTACTATCACTAGATCGTCAGCATATCCTAGGCAGTAAAAGCCTCTCGGGGGGGGGGGGGAGTCGTTAACCAGGGTTGTCCACAGCAGTGGAGATAGTACTCCTCCTTGAGGGCAGCCTGTACTCACCTTTACCTCAGCGGTAGCTTCTCCATAATGGAATACTCTTATTCTCTTTCCTAGGCTAACTTTAATTCACTCTCAGAGTCCTGTTGGCAAAGCCTTCATTAATGATTGCGTTATCGCGTTATTATGCACTTCTTCTATATCTAGAAATGTTGCCCCCGCCATTTCTTTGTCATCTAATGACTGTCAGTTGCCTATTTAAATGATCCAGCGCAAAGTTTGTTGACTTTCCTTAACATTTTTCATGATAAAAAAAAACAAAAATAAAGCAGTGGTCTGCCAAGAAATGTACACCTGAAGACATTATGTTAATTTTGCATTTTGCATTTAGTTGGAGAGTTAAGTGCAAAAAGTGCAAAAATTTTTTTGTTCATTTAACTTTTGAGACTTTTTCCGTTGAAATAAACAATTTTCACACTCGTTATGTAAATCAGACGGCTGTAAACAACCATCCAGGATAATTAAAAGCATTCTACAAGTGAATAATAGTTGAAAATATTTTTTTAAATATACCTATTAAGTATTTATACAAATAACAATAATGAATTTAACTATTAGACTGCCCCGCCCCTCCTCCTAGAAGAAATGCTACAAATCATTAATTTGTTGTTGTTGTTGTTGTTAGTCATTATTATGATGCTCTAGTACAATGATTGAACATGACCTTGATAGTACTACTGGAACGCTAGTCCAATGTTGAACTTAATATTGCATCATCATTCTAGTTCGATTATTACTATTAGAGAATCAGTTCATTAATGTGGTTTCTATTTAGACTTCCCACGGAATAAGTACCGCTTGTTTCTACCGCAAAAAACAGGTGTTGAATTATGAATGAATCATTTTTTAAAAGAATAACTGAACCAACTAAACCTTCAATATCAATTTATTTATGAACGTTATCGTAGTTTTTAAATGTAGATTAAAAATTCTGATTTATAAAAGTCTTGTACAGAAGATCATTATACAGAGTGTCCCAGAATTGAGTTTCCGGACGGGAACTTGTGATTCCTGAGTTCATATTGGGCCCATATAACCCAACTCACCTTAGTCCAAATATGCATCCCTTAGGAAGTCATCCTCTTAAAGGCAGAAATTTTTTTTTTCGAATAATTTCCGTTATTTAAACGATAACATTTTAAAATTTTGATGGGAGCTGTAACTCTATAAGTACTCTATGTAAACTTGATAACAACCAAATATCTTTTGTTTCCCAATTATTTTTCATAATAATTATTATTTGACTGGCTGTAATTTTTTAATCACCCTGTAAAATTACGGAATACTTGAACATTTTCATAAAGCATTGAAAGAGCTGCAAAAAAGGCACTCTTAAAATTTTTTGTAATAACAATCAAAATACAAGAAATTACCGTTTTTTCTTCTATTTGTATTTAACATTTATTTACAATTCTAGAATAAAATTAATTTTTGTAATAACAGAAAAGAATAATTTATATAAAAAAAATTACATTCATAACAAATGCTCCACATGACTTCCACCTGTTTTAGTACACAAATTAATACTTTTAAAATTTTGTGTAATATCAACCAAAAATCAAGAATTATCGTTTTTTCTCTGTAGGTCATAGGTGCTTGTGAAAGAGAAAACCTGTCGCATTGTCATGACAATGCGAAACTTAATTCATTAGTAACGTTAAAAAATAACAAGTATAAGTTTAATTTCGGAAATGTACCAGCAACGAGTTGGGTTGTAATTTTGTTTTATGAATCAATTTGGTAATGAAGAATATGCTGATATGTATGCTGTATTAAATACAAATAGAGGAAAAACGATACTTTCTTGTATTTTGATTGATATTACAAAAATTTTTAATTGTACCTTTTTTGCTGCCCTTTCTGTAAAAATGTTCAGGTATTCCGTAATTTTACTAATGAATATGACAATTGTGATAAAATAAATGCATTAAAACGTTCTCTGTCTTTTTCTTCAATATTTTACTTTTTAGGGAGAAGTAAGATTAGATAAAGATGAAATAATACTAGACAAAATAAATCAAATACGTCCCAAACACTTTTTTAAGACATTTATCTTTACTCCACTATAAAGGAAACATTGTGGAACGTAGAAATCATTTTTTTTCTGTAGAAATCTACAACTGAGTTATAGGAGATGGGAAATGATATATCTCTCCTTTTTTCAGGTTAATATCAAATTTGTTCCAATTCAAAAACACTGAAAACAACAAAAACAACTGAATATTTTAATTTGAAAAATTTTTACTAGTTTTATAATTATTATTACATATTAGTTACAGAATATTGAGCAAATAAATAATATTGATAGAAAAGTTTTAAAGGATATCTTCATTAAAAATTGAAAACGGTGAGAGTAATATTTTTAACACCACCCAAACCTCATTTTATTAAAAATGGGTAAAATATCTAATAATAGTTTGTCCATGAACTGGGCATATATTACAAGCCACATCTTGGTTCTTCCCCGATCGAGATGTTCCCAACTAAGTTTATTATTAATCAAGACGACTTATGCAAATGTTAACAGTAAAATAATTCTTAAAATACTTTCTTTTAAGGTATTTTACAATAGTTGTCACTGATGTGATAACCACTAATAGTACAGGAAAAGATTGAAAAAAATGACTGTAACTTTAAAAAAAATTTTGCAGACTTTAAACTTTGGTTATAAGTTTAAAATAGGCCAAAGTTCACGAAACAAAAAAGTTTAGAAGTTTTGCAGATCCGCGGGAACATATAGGGGGGGAAAAAGGGGTATTTTTAATTAAAAAAAATCGATTTTTCTCTATTTTCCCGGGAAATATGACATTTACAAAAAAATAGTTCAAATAAAAGTTGTTTCTAGCAAAATTATCTTTAATTTGCTATTTTTAAATTAATTTTATAGCAATAATTAACCGAAATACGGCGGATGGCGGATGGAATTTTTTTCTAAAACAAGTGTTTTAAAGAGACAAAATAAATTGAGCATCTTGGTGATGCTATATATTAACGAAAAATAAAATTTTTAGAAGAAAAATTAATTACTGAGCAATTACAATAACAACATGCCGACATTTTATTAACAAAAATGTGAAAACGCACATTGAATTGGCCATAACTTCTTTATTTCTTGTGATGTAGAAACAAACAAAAAATCATTTTAAAGATTGATTAATTACCCTTAATTTTGTTTCTTAGAACTTTTGATGGAAGTGTCACAGTTTCTAAGATATTTAACATTTTAAATACTTCATCCTAAAAACGGTTGGATGCCATCTATAAAATTCCCGAAACAATTAACCCTGCACAAATATATAAACAAAATAAATTTATTCTCAGTTTATAAGCTTCATTTATGATGTCTACTATATCTTCTCCTAAATAATGTTTATAGTATATGTAATGAAGCCATTATAAGACAACTTTTTTGTAAATATTTCGTACAAAGACGAGATTACCTCCCCCCCAAGTGGTGGGAGAAGTTTTTGACCTCCATAACCCCCTGAAACGGCCAAAAACCACCCTCTTTACGTTTTCATATATGAACGGATCTGAGGAGCGATTGATCGACGGGTTATACTTGAAATAACATGGAAGAGGGCTACAGAGTAAGTAAAATCCAGACAGCAGGCCTAAGGGGTTGATTAAACCCTCCCGAGAGGTGGAAAATCTTTTTTTTTTTCAAATAATTCGGTTCAAACGCGTATCCCCCCGTTTTCAGGGCGCTGATCACGGGAAAAATATTTATTTTTAGCTCCAACCCCTCCTCATCACTCAAACTGGTAGTAGAAACCACCCCTCACTCACCAGAAAGCGTACTATCCAGGATTTAGGTTTTTCGACACATGATCGTTATTCCTGTGGTAGCGACCTCGGGGGTTGCTTCAACCCTTCCAAGGGGTATAAAATTCATTAATTACACTTTGGATTGTCAATATACGCCTTCCCCCGTTTTCGCAGGCGCTGAACACGATAGAAATATTCACCTTCATCTCCGACTCTCCTCAACCCCTATAATGGACGGAAATTTACCCTCATAGACCAGTTACCACGACACAAAATCAATTATATACTGTAGCGTTAGAATTAGTTGGCAAGCTTTATTTAAGAAAAACTCCACCCCGAGAAGATTTCAATTCCATTAGACTAAGTATTTGCAGACGACACCCAAAAATGTCAAAATTTGCATGCTACCTCCAACTGAAGGAGCGATCAGAGAACACGCATTGCGTGTTTACTTTCAATGCCAAGCATGGCTTTCAAACGATCTGATCGCTACTTAGTGGGGGTGGATATTGAAAAATAATTCTTTAGAGCCGAAATTTTCAGAAAACAAATTGATACCAGATTTCTTTAATCAAGATTACTACTGTACTTGTAAGAATAGCTGTTCAAAGCGATGCAGTTCTTTACAATTAGGGTTAGCATATGTTTTCTGTAAAAACTGCAAAGGCGAAATATGTGAAAATTATACACCAGATGATAAAGATGTACGTAGAGAAGAGAGAGCAGATGATGATGACGATGATGATGATTTTTATTTTAATTTAATCCCTGAAATTGGTTTAAGCGATTCCGATTCAGATTTGCTCACTGAAACGACGGATGGAGAAGAAGAAGAGATCGCGTGCGATGTGCACTTTGAGGAATATGAGAATTGTTATGCCATTTGTAAACGACCTAGGTTTTTAAAGTTAATTGTAAGCAAATAATTTATTTTGTCATAAAAATATTTTCATGTAATTCGTTGAATAAGCAACATTGCTATTGACGACAAAATTTATTATTCATTACTCTCCGATGAAGAAATCATTATACTTCACTCAGCAATCATCGCACCAGCGATAACTGGTGGAAGAGGGTAAGTTTCCGTCCATTATAGGGATTGAGGAGAGTCGGGGACGAAGGTGACTTATTGAGATATTTGCAAAGAAACAAGAATGTTACGTTTTTTTCTAAAATCCCTTTACAGTTTAAAATGCAACTTTTTTTCTAAAGCAAGCGCTGTATGCCGATGACAAAATATCAATCTAAGTCACACTATATATTAACAAAAAACAGTATATGGGAATATATTTTTTTAATTACTCTACTTACATTAACAAAATTGCGACGTTTTTATTAAAAAAATGTGAAAAAGTACTGTGACGTGCTTACACCCTTTTTGTAAACACCCTGTATCGTGGGTTCGGAAATTATAATAGCAGGGTAACACTAAACACTAATTTATTAACTTACTGATTACAACAATAACTACTTGGCTAATAATACACTGTGTACTACAATTCAGTTATTCAGTCACTTTATCACTGTGTTTACTCTCTGACCATTTCAACTGACAATTAGTACTGCACTAACTTCTCTCCTTTTGGTTTACTCCATGCCTTATATACCTAAAGATGACAGATCTAGAAGCTTCTCTGATGACGTCACCATACTCCAGATAGTTCCAGAACAAATATGTCATCACTCTAGACCTTCTAGTAAGTTCTTTCCACATTCAGACATCCGAACTACTGAATTCTGTGCCTACTTTTCAGTGCAACTAACATAACCTTCGACTATTGACCCAATAGAATCGTTCTCGTACTTTACTCAACGTCTTGTTTACTCCAAGGTGTCCGCCGGATGTTTCATTGTGCACTTTCTAGAGTACTTCTGGTACACGACACCTGGGAATCACTAGACGCATGGCAACCTGCTTCCCATCCGGGCTTTCCCATGCTCTCCTCAACAGCCCGTCTACAACCGTAAGTGAACCCCATTGTGACTATAAAGCCTTCACTCCTACTCCTTTGTTTGAAACATCCTTCCATTCTGGTCGCGTTCCTTTTTCTTTTGCTTGCAATATAGGTCCAATTTCCATATCGTCCAGGTGCTCTTGTCTTAAAGCTTCCTTTGTCCAATTCTCTGGAATCTCTTTCGTTTCGCTTACACAACCTTGTGATGGTAAACTACTTGGGATTCTTCAAAGCTGGCAAACCTTTATTTCCCTGGGGGCATCGCTTTCACCAGCCAGCACTTCTCCAGTGGCATGTACAACCTCAGTGTTCCACTGTTGACAATCTCGTCTTACATGCCCTAATTTTCCACAGCTATAACATCGAACACCCCCACTTGGCTCACCACTGCTTGGTTGCTTGCTTTGCTTCCCTGAAAAACTCTCCAGCAATTGCTTTACCATTCTGTGCAAGTCTCTCAGTAAAGTCTCCAGATTCCTTTTGTCCCAATACGACTCTTCGACAACTGCGGCATTTACCTTCTACGGGCTTTACCATTCTGTGCAAGTCTCTCAGTAAAGTCTCCAGATTCTTTTTGTCCCAATACGACTCTTCGACAACTGCGGCATTTACCTTCTACGGGCTTTGTTGTCGACAATCTCTCTTAATATGCTCTAACTTGCCACACTAATAGCACTGGATAGTCCGTTTGGTTTTGCTCCACCTTGTTGCTTGTCCTGTCTCATTTGTGAATCCGATTTGGCCAGTAATTGACTCATCATTTTCTCCATGTTCTTCAGTATAGTGCTCATGTTCTCTTGATCGGAGTGTGCCTCTTCAACTGTCACTGCACGCACTCTTGAGCGTGGGGTGTCCTTATAGGCGGCCTCTACTTCAAGGGCACGCACCAAAGCTTCGCTACTACTTTGGTGTCTTGTCAACCTCAGGACTCGCCTGACCTCTTCGTCCGTTATGCCATCTAAAAAGGCCCCGACGGCTAATTGTTCTTGGAATTCTCTTGGGGCGCTCGGATATGCCAGGTGTGCCAGTCGCTCTATGGCAGCTTCGAATTCTTGTAAACTTTCTCCAGCCTTCTGTGTCCGTGATTTTAGCTGGGCCTGGTATACCTGAGCGAGGTGTTGGTCGCCATATCTCAGGTCCAATGCAGCTTCCAAAATCCCTTTGTTTTTCCACTGAGATAGTTTGAAGTAACTCTGATGCTTGGCCCCTTAGTGCCAAAATCAATGCCATGGCCTTTTCCTCATTATCCCAGTTGTTCGCACACGCTGCTGCCTCAAACTGCCTCTTGTACGTCGTCCAGAAACTTTGGCCGTCAAAAGAAGAAGGTTTTAGTCGCTGACCTGATGATACCACCTGCTGGCTTCCTCTATCTCTCAACTGTCGTTTAAACCGGTCTATTTCTCCTTTGATTTCTTCTTCAAACTTGTTTACTTTCTCTTTAACTTGACTAACTTCTGTCTCGACTTCACCTACTTTTTCTTCTACCTTGTTTATCTCTTCTTTGACTTCACTCTTTAATTCTTCGTTGGCAGAAATGATAGCGTCCTGCTGTATTTTCATTTGTTCATTCAGAATTTTCCTTAATTCTTCTGGGCGTCCTTCTTATTCCTCTTTCTCCTAGAAGCTTCTCTGATGACGTCACCATACTCTAGACAGTTCCAGAACAGATATGTCATCACTTTAGACCTTCTAATAAGTTCTTTCCACATTCAGACATCCGAACTACTGAATTCTGTGTCTACTTTTCAGTGCAACTAACATAACCTTAAATCTTAAGGGGTTGCAACATATTACAGTACATTGTTTCTGTCATAACTTCTTTGTTTTTTATGCTATAAAAATAAGAAAATCAATCATCAATCAAGTTTTATTTTGGTGGGATTTCTTTTTCTGGCTAGTCGCTCTGAGTTCGCGTTTCAGTTGCGGCAGATCGAAATGTCGTAGGGAATGGATGTTATGATGTTGTCTATGTGTGCGTGTCCTAGTTAAATGGCGGAATAGCTATAGCTAAACTCCGCCGGGACATTAATGTAAATAAGACGTTACAAAAATTACGGCTATACTAATATTAATAATAATAATATTAATTTCGTTTGCTTATGTCAAGATAGTTTGGATTCCCTAAAGGTTAACATTCGAATTAACAAGTATTTTAAAAGGTATACAACCTAACATGTACCAAGACAGTAATTGTTTTCATCTCGAGAATACCAATGGTAATAATAAATGAAGAGCTTGAAACTTATATAGAGACTTTAGCGAATTATAGACCTGTGAGGAGTGTACAGGAGCAGCTTATACTTCTTAATGGGGGCTGGAATCTTCGGTGTAAAGCTGCCTCTGAAATAGTTTCCACAAACACCAATACACTTGAATACTATTGCTCGACGAGCGTTTCGCCAACCAAGTTGGCATCATCTGGAGATGATTAAAACAGCTTTAATCATCTCCAGATGATTAAAACAGCTTTAATCATCTCCAGCTTATGCCAATATGATTGGCGAAAAGCGCGTCGAGTAATATTATTAAAGTATTTTTATTGTTGTTGTGTTCGCTAATAGGGAACGTGAGCTGCCGTAGACTGTCGTGAGACAGACAGTAGGTTAGTTTTACTCTCCTGATGACTCGTCGTTGCAATAGTAATCCTGCTCAGTATGAGAGGAACCGCAGGTTCGGACATTTGGTTAACGCACTCGCTCGAGCGGGCGGTGGTGCGAAGTTACCATCCATGGGATTATATTATCTTATAATACTCAAATATCTCTGAATATCTTACTTACATTACTTGTATACGTGTAATTCTCATGGCTAACTTCGTATGCTTACGTCGCGTCACTATAGTTTGGATTTTCTAATAGTCTAGGAGATAGCTACATATACGGGGCCTATATGCCAATATTCTCTGCTTGCCCATTTTCCAGATTTTTTGGCCAAACATTGGACTTTTGGCCTAAAACGGGCTAAAACTGTTGCTTTTCAAAAAAAAAATGTTGGCGCCTCCTCAAACTTCTAGTTTTTGTACCAAAGAATATTCTCTGTGAGTGCCAACATTTCTCAATGTACCGAGAAATTATACTTTTTAACATAACAAAGTATATGAATGTTTGGCGGTTTTGGGGGTGGTTTGGGGGGTTACATTGAGAAAAAAATGTTGGCACCCACAGAGACTATTCTTTGGTACAAAAACTACAAGTTTGAGAAGGTGCCAACATTTTTTTGAAAAGCACCAGTTTTAGCCCGTTTTAGGCTAAAAGTCCAATTTTTGGCAAAAAAATGTGGAAAATGGGCAAGCAAAAAGTGTTGGCAATGGTTTTCCAGTAATGAGCATTGACAACGAAAATTTTTCGCCTGGTCAGAAAGCGTTATACTATTTTCCAATTTTGGCCATAATTGATGTCACCAGTGCTGCCAATTGCACGAAGAAACAATGTTGGCATATATCGAATGTTGATCTTCAACTAACATCAAGCCCCAACGTGTTATACTCTGTCCCACAATTGAATATTTTCTAGGGCGGCTGGCGCCAAAACGGTCAGGGGGGGGAGGTCTGACTCACATAAGATAAAATACTTTGCTAAAACATAACAGCAATGCCAACATGTTATGTCCCAGGTCCCATATATGTAGCTATCTCCTGGACTATAAAGGTGAACATCTGAATTCTGAATTAAAAAGTATTTTAAAAGGCATGTAATCTAAGACATACCAGTCTAACAAGCTAACGGTACCAGACGGTATCAAAACACCAATATGACTTTATCTCTAGAATAACGACATAAATCGATGAAGAACTTGAAACTTGTATAAGCACTTTATTAAATTATATATCTGTGCGGGGTGGGCGGGCGCATCTTTTACCTCTTTTAAAATATTCAAATTCTTCGTAGAATATGCGATTGACGCAAGTGTTTTAATTATAAACAACTTTTCCCATATGAAAACAGAGATGCTGTTTTACCTTTTTGAAATATCTCCTGTTAAATTAAACACTTATTCACATTTGTTACTGTTTGGACTGTCTATTTTACAAACTTTTACTTTGATGATCTGTGTAATTTGCATTATTGCTATGACTCCTGGACATAAAATAGACTGTCCGTGCAGGTTCGTTAATGTACTTGTTGAACATGAACTTTTTTTAATCGTAAACCGTAAACCCAAGTACTTCACGCTCTCTCTCTCTTTCTTTCTTAAGAACTTTGTTACGCCTTGTAATCCAGTCAGTAGAAACAAAAAAAGACCTTTGCCTTACAAAAGGTGGAGTAGAAATGCTTTTGATATATGTTGTTTAAGACGAGACCCTGATGAAAAATACAAATTTTCGAACTTCTGGGGAGGAGGCGCGAGTCGCCGTCTTGAACGAAAGGTGCAGATTTTTTTTTTTTTCAAAATCATTCCGCAACGGTGGATCCTACGAGAAAAATGTTCCAGACAAACTTGAAGAGGACAAAATTTCCTAAATTTTTTAAAGAAATCGTCAAACTTCATTTTGTTTGTAAATTATGTGTGAACAAAGTACATTTTATTATTTTTAACGTTTACCACATCACAATAAGATTATATAGGGAAAATGTTTCAAATTTCAGTGATTTTTTTTATTATATTTACATTTTCTTTAAACACCTACGGCAACGGTGGAGTGAATTTTAAGCTTTATTTTGTTTTTTGTAGCAGATGTTTTCTAGAGTAGGTATAGACCCTCCCTCGTGTTCCTTAGTTTCTTTTGTAATGGTCGAAAAGGCCGCAGAAAGATTTCGCCGATCGAAGAAGACATCTGCGGATGTTCTTTTCAATGAAACATTACCAGTTCAAGTTTCCAATGAACTATTTTTAGCCTGCGCCACAACGTAATCACTCTTCAGCCAAGGAAAACCAAAATTTTGTTCTCTTGTCCAGAAACAAGCAAGGCCGAATGCTATTAATGGCATCTTCAAATATCAAGATGCTAAGCCTTTTTTTTTTTCGGGAGGAGGGGAAATCCTCACGGACTTCCATACGCCTGGCTGTATGGGGTGTGTCGGACTCAAACTGACTAAAACCCCTCCTCATGCCTTTAGGTGCGAGGCGGGATCACTTTTCAGTATTGCTTCACTCCGCCCTAGCCTTTCCATTCCAGGTTATTCTCTTCTTTCTTCTCCTTCCTTGCCTCTTAGTATGCCAGCAATCATCTTCTCTACAGCTTTCCACTTGGTTTCACTTTCTAGCCTGACAATGTTTTCAGCTGTCAGCTGTTCACCGACCTCGTTTATTCCCCTTTCTCTTATTTCGTTCCATCTGTTACATTCTAGAATTGTGTGCTCTGGTGTGTCTTGTTCACCGCGATAGGTACACTCATCATTTTCAGTTATTTTGAATCGTAATAACTATGATTTAAAACAGCCGTATCCGGATAAAAATGGCGTGAGGTAGTACCCAACCTTGCCGTTCTTGCGGAGGTTACACCTGGAATTAGCTTCTTGATCCATTGGGATGTATCAGTTTCTTATGTCCATTAGTGTTGCCATTTTGTCATCGTAATCTCTCTTCTCCGTATCCTCTGTATTCTCCTATTCCCCTCCTTTTCATAGGTACGTTTTTCTATAAATAAGTCTATGGGGACCACCCCTGCGATAACCTGTATTGCTTTCGTTGCCACAGTTCTGTAGACACTTGCTATCCTAATTGCCATTTTTCTTCGTACTCTTTCTAGCAGCTTTTTATACATTGCTCTACCCACCCAGACTTTCTATACAGGTGTCCCATGGAGTTTATAACACTGCTGAGAATTTTCTTCTTTCCTGCCTTCGGACCACTTTACCACTTTTTTTGAGGGGGGGGGGGGGGGGGGGGCGAAAAACGAACCGATCTGACAATTCTGGGTTCGGATTCGGATTCGGTTTCAGCGGGTCCAAATACATAAGGATGTACTGGTCTGGTCCGCAGGCCAGACAACTTTTTTTTTATGTCGCTGTGTTATTAATTGAATTCTTGTTTCAGATATTTAAAATTCGTCGTCATGGCACCAGCGGCACCACACATAATGACGCTAGAGAGCTCTGTAACCAAGACAGGCCTATACGAAGAAGAATTTACGTGTAAATGGTATACCGTTGGTATGATAACATTATCCGCCATCCAGATAATCCTCTATTATATCAATTTGAGTTTGGCCGATGACGAGGGACGCAACGGCCCAATTGAGAAAGCTCTAAAATTCATCAATGCACCAGAGAATAGATTTCAAATATGGCGATATGTTACTTATATCTTTGTTCATGCAAGGTGAGAAAAAAATGTATTTAAATGAAATAGTTAAGAAATAAAACAGAAAATTTTAAAACATGCTTATACAGGGTGATTTACCACAACACGCGGAAAATAAAATGGTGTACTAGACTTCTATGTGGGAAAACCCCTGCAAAATTTTGTGATATGTAGTACAAAAGCATGTAAATGTGTGTTGTTGTCGAGTTATGAAGGCGCATAGGGCCCAGCAACTTTATTTTCTTTATAAATGCGCCGAAATGTCACTTCGAAGTGGCAATTGTTAAATACGCACGCGTGACATTCACCATGAAGATTGCAAAATCGCTTTGTTATTTTATAAAGCAATCTGAACCACCAACGCAGATTTTTTTTTATATATAATATCATAAGTGATATCATTTTTTCGGCAAAATTTTGTGGTTATTAAGAGAGTTTGTTGCTTGGCAATTTCGCGATTGACATTAACAGATAAAAATAACGAGGCACCAGGCGAGTTATTTTTGTCAATGTCAAGAGCGAAATTGCCAAAGCATCAAACTTAGGTAGAATAATCATTAAATTTTGCCAGACGAAATTATATCACTAATGGTATTCGTCATGACTGTTTCATGAATAAAAATTTAGGCAAAGGAAAACAAAACTTATTAGATGTAGGAAGTAAATTAAAAAAAAATAAATAAATAAATAAATCACCAAATCTTGAACATTTGGGGCCGTTATTCTCGCACATTTTTTACAACTGACGTGAACTGAAGTTTGCAAAAATTATTGTTTTTATTGGTTGGGCAACCTGGCAAAATTTTTAATGTTAAATTTTGTCGATGCGAAACTATTTTTTGATTAAAATGATCGATTTTGATCGGACAAAATTTATAGGAATGAAATAGTCAATAAAATATATTCTGAAATATGGTTGCGTGAGATTTGAGAATTGATCGTGAGATGGCGGAGCTAGATTAGCAGCAGTTTTAACCGGCTGCTCTCACCTAGAAGGTACTAAAGTGTGGTCGGATGAGCGGGGGCTGAACTCTACGGGGGTCACAACGGAGCCCGGTCTGAAGGTAACCTGTTTCAAGGTCATTGATTCACCTGTCCGTCATAGTAGGTATGGTGTCGGTTGAGACTGGGAAAATTTTGAAGACCGTTTGAACCTTTGTCGGCATATATCACAGGAAGTCGAGGGACACCGTGTGACCCCGAAGGGCTCCGCCAGCTCGCCCGGCCACACTTCAGCAACCTCTAGGTTGCGGCTAACTTCAGCGCCCTATAGTCCACGTATTCCCAGGCAGCAGACTGACGTCATTTTGACGTCATTTTTTGGTCACATTGGTCGACGACGTCACGTGACGAAAAAATTACGTCTTGGTAACGTCATATTGTGACAAAATTATGACGTCATGTTGAGACGTCGATGCGACGTTTGGCGACGTAATTTTTTCATTGCAGAAATTATTTCTAGTTGGCGCCAGTTACGTACACAACAGGAATTCGACCACTTGATAAAGACTCTCTACCCTAACTGAACAAAACCACCGAACCCGCTTGCAGCGAGGCATTTGGTCTCCAATTTAGTCTTTGTAACATTATAGTTACAATTAGACAATATATTGTAATTCAAATAGTTTATTTTCGCACTTGTAAAATAAAATAAATATTTTTTAAAAACAGTTCTTCCTATTTCTAAATCAAAATTCGTCATATACAAACCACTGAAAATAATCAGTCACTCTTTACCTTATACTCTAATGAATTTATAGAAAATAAATAATAATGTAACGTGTTTCCACCCCTAGGAAACCACCCTCGCAAATTCCGTGGGTTCCAAAAATTATAACAAGAGATTGTCCACTAACACACTTTATTAATTAACTTACTGGATACTTCACAATTCTATTATTAATTTAAATTCACTTTAATGACTAAAAATAACAATGTTTATCACTTTGTTTTCACTTTGTATTCTTAACCTCACTTTTCGAAACTTTTCTACTTTCTATACTTTCTGAACTACTTCGCCGAGAATGCGGTCGGTCTTTTATACCTAAAAATGACAGATCTCGATTGTTCTGTGATGACGCCACCATTCTTTGGATAATTCCAGATGTCATCACTCTAGAACTGCTACTGGTAGGTTCTTTCTCGAGTAGGTGCAAATACATCTGAATTAATCGAAGGGGTTGCAACACATCACAATAATATAAATTGCAATGTTCAAATACATTCAGGAAACTGATTGATTTGGATGGATCCTATAATGGTTAGGTTAAAGATCATGTGGCTGGGCCGAGATAGCAGCCGAGTGCTTCACCTATCTATCAAATTATCAACCCTACACAAATATATAAAAAAATAACTTCATTCTCAGTTTATAAGCTTTATTTTTGATGTTCACTATTTTTTCTCTAAAGCTAATATTTATTGAGATATTTGCAGAGAAACTAAAATGTTACGTTTTTTCTAAAATTCCTTTACAGTTTAAAATGCATTTTTTTCTAAAGCAAGCACTGTAAGCGGACGAAAAAATTTGAGCGTCTAGGTCATACTATATATTAACGAAAAACAGTATATGGGAATATATTTTTTGAATTGCTGACTACTTACATTAACAACGGCGACGTTTTTATTAAAAAAATGAGAAAGTACATTGTTTCTGTCATAACTTCTTTGTTTTTTTACGCTATAGAAATAGAAGAAAAAATCATTTAAAAGTCTAATAACAGTCTTTCATTTTGGTTTACCGCTTTTGACGTATGTGCCATAGTTTCGGAGATATTTAACATTTAAAATATAAACTTCGTCTTATAGACGTTCGGACGCCACCTTTATGCTTCCAGATCTCCGAAACTATGAACTCTACAGAAATTAGAAAAAAAACGAAATTCGTCCTCAATTTAGTAGCTTTCTTATTTGTCTCTGGTATGTTTTCGCTAAATGTAATACTTTTCGAGTTATTTGACGAATATTGTTTTCAAATACCTTTTTTAAAACTAAAATCCCAATTTTCAAGTCGTTATAACTTAAAGACTATCAATTTGGATGAAAAGTTGCATACAACTTTTTCTTCTTAAAATTTTATTTTCTTTCAGCTCCAATGTTTCTAATTTTTTCTTAGTTGCCACCCCCTCTATGAATTAGCAAGCCGCCGCATAATATGAAAACTTCTTTAATGCATTTACTATCAAGTTGCCAAAAATGAACGAAATCCGTTTCATGACATTATTTCGAAGTTAAAACCTCTAGATACTGTACACAATATTGAAAAATTCAATATGATTACCATTTATTGTCAGTGCAATTTTGACGCTGAGATGGCAGTCACAGTTTACAGCGAGAGATTTCCAGAATCAAATTGGACTAAGCATGTTTAGGAAGTTAGTTCAGAATCTAAAAATAGCATGGTTCAGTCCAAAAATTAGTAAGGCAAGAGCATTTTACAGGTAATGTAAGAAAAGTGAATAGAGTATTGAATTATGTTAACCCTAATGAAGAAATCTCATTGAGACAAATTCAGAAAAACTGTCACGTAAAAAGTCAGTGTAGTATGTATAAGTAGTACCAGGCCCCCACATCAAATCATGGGCCCGGTACCAAATTCACTGGCGGGCACCCACCCCTTTTATTATATGTACACTTGGTTGCAATGTTAATTAGTTTAATATTTTTGCATTGCGTTTCCTAACCGGCCCCTAAAGTGGCCGGGCCCTGGTACCTACTGACCTGTAATCGAATAATTAAATAAAACACAAGTTATGTCTATATCTCGAAAACTGAGGCATGCATAATTTTCTTCTCATCAGCAACTATATTCTACTCAAAAGAATGTGTTACTCGATTTTCGATTCGACACTTGGTAATCGAGATATACAGGGTGATTCTTTTAAGGCGGCCATTAGAATATTTCCCACTTGCAGATGAAATAGCCATTTGAAATTTGGTACCCTACCATAGTCGACCATTGCGAGAAATAATAATTTCAAAATGGCGGCACTTCCGGAAACACCGGAAGTCGATACCAACTTGCTTATTTTAAATGGAATACTCTATATATTTGCGACTTTTCGAAATGATCATAAAATTCTAAGTCAAAACATGTAGCACACCCTATATCTAAACCGAGCAGTTTCGGAGATATTTGACATTTTATAAGAAATTTGACAGGTGCAGCGGTTTGCAAGAACCGTTATAACTTTCTTCCTGTAGGAGATCCTTATTTCCTCTTTGGTACGTAGCAAGAACACAAGTTGAGCTACTCTCTACAAAAAAAAATAGATTCCAAAATAGTATACCAAGTGTTTTATTTTTCACGTTACATTTTGTCAAATTCAAACCTCAAAAACTTTTTTATTTCAAATGGAACACCCTGTATTCATGGAGAATGTGATAAAGTAATAATACCAAGAACATGTAACACATTTGCTACTCGATACCCACTTTATTGTTTCAGTTGTTTCATAGGTTTCTACGTTTTTTTGGATAAATTATAATTTTCAACAAAAACTTGCGAATAATTCAAAAAGTACATGTGTTAGATATAGGACGGACATGCTGATATAAGTCCACCTCAAATTTAATTCTACATCGATTGCCATAATAAAAAATGGCACGTGCCATTTGACAGAGCCAAATATTCTGAAATTATCCAATATGCGTTTTACAGTGTATGGTGGATGGTTTCTGTTTTTTTAGGTATCGAGTAGCAAATGTGTTACATGTTCTTGGTATTATACTTTATCACATTCTCCATAAATAATAAACAAACCTAAAAGTCTTCGTGGGGGTAATTTAAACGTGCTGGCGTTTTTTAACAAAAGAGAATGACTGACATTAATGATTGTTTCTAATCATGGGTAAGTTGATGGAAATTTTTACTAAAAATTCTTGGACATTTAAGAAAATCGCCAATATTTTGAAAAGTTGTAATTTTAACCCCTACAATGCTTATACTAGAAAAAAAAGGGAATTTAATTTAACATAATTTGATGTAAAAAAATACAAGGTGTTCCATTTGAAATAAAAAAGTTTTTGAGGTTTGAATTTGACAAAATGTAACGTGAAAAATAAAACACTTGGCATACTATTTTAGAATCTATTTGTTTTGTAGAGAGTAGCTGATCTTGTATTCTTTCCACGTACCAAAGAGCAAATAAGGATCTCCTACACGAAGAAAGTTATAACGGTTCTTGCACCTGTCATATTTCTTATAAAATGTCAAATATCTCCGAAACTGCTCGGTTTAGATATAGGGTGTGCTACATGTTTTGACTCAGAATTTTATGATCATTTCGAAAAGTCGAAAATATATAGGGTGTTCCATTTAAAATAAGCAAGTTGGTATCGACTTCCGGTATTTCCGGAAGTACCGCCATTTTGTAATTATTTCGTACTCACAATGGTCGACTGTAGGGTACCAAATCTCAAATGTCTATCTCATCTGCAAGTGGGAAATATTCTAATGGCCGCCTTAAAAGAATCACCCTGTAGACGTTATCCAAAAATGTAAATTTTCCAAAAACGCTCTGTAGCTCGGAAGTCGAAAATGATAGACGATTGCGGTTTACGCCATTGTTTGTTTCTCGAAAATCGAGCTCAGGACATCTATATTGGTTTTTGTCTATCTGCCATAGTTTTAGAGAAAACCTCAAATCCCATCTAACTTGGTCCACCCTGTATATGTGACACCAAAAATCACCATATTCTGCAAACTGTCGAACTTGTACTTTTTATATTGTTTTTTTTTTATTTATTTTATTTTTGAATCTCAAACTCAGCTTTGAGTGTGAAGTACTTACATTTATATTTTGTTTCAGCGCCGTTCATTTATTTCCCAATGTGTTCATACAAATTCTAATAGGCGTACCACTGGAAATGGTCCACAGTTGGAGGGTGATTGTAATTTATGTAGGTGGAGCCGTAGGGGGATGCTTAGCACATGCCGTGATCGCACCATCCAATGTAGATCTAGTTGGAGGAAGTGGCGGTTTTTACGCCTTTTTCACTGCTCACATAGCAACTGTGATAATGGTAAGTATTTCCGTCGCTATTTAATACCATCTTTTATCTTGAAATAATGGCACAGAAGACTACTAGTTGGTCATCTGTGTCAATGATGCCATATAGTCCACAGTACATAGTCCTTTTTTTTTTTAATGATTAGTAACAGACTGAATTTTCATGAGTAAGCTTCGTTTTGGAGAGACACCTAATTTTTCTCCCTGCGAAAATTCTCAGTAGTAGTAGCTAATAGCAAAAATTATTTTTCTATTTCGCACGAATTAGACAATTCGACAACCTGTCAAATTATTTTGGCAATATATTTTTTATTCGTTAAACGTCTGTTAATAGACTGGCGGTACATGACCAGTCAGGTGCAACGTTTTTAAAATGCATGCCAATCATATATATGAATGAAATTACCATGAATATGCCAGAAACGCAAATTTTAGGCAGTCGTCGCATGCAGAAAGGTGTGCAAATCGTTTTTTTTTGTGTTTGTGTTTTTTTTCGTACTGCACCCCTTGCGTCTCCAGGCCCGTGGAGAGCCGGCACGGGCCCAGGGGTAAAATCAAATCGGCGGGCCCCTCCTGGCTGTGAAAAATCAAAAGTACTAATTTTTAATACACAATATTTAATTTGAAATATATTTATTTTTTATTTTTTTTATAATGTAATAAGTACAATATAATAACTTCACTAATACGAAACATAAAACTTTCCTCGCCTTCCTACTGGCAAAATCTTCAATTAGGCTGTCAAAATTTAACTGTCTAGCCAAATCACATTCGAGTGCCAAAGTTCCCAAACCAGATAACCTACTTTGCGTCATAGTTGATCTAAGATCATTTTTTATACGCGCCAGTCTACTAAAGGATCTATCGGCTTCAGCTACCGTTACTGGCATCGTGCAAAATATTCTTAAACCAATACATATGTTGGGAAAAAGACAGCCAAGCTTTAGATCATTGATTTTGTTTAAGAGTATGACAGGATCTAAATCATGTTTAATGTTAACGTCGTGAATAACCTTTAAATGTAAAAGTTCATCAATCAGCTCTTCGGAAACATCATCATGGTATTTTTCCACAAAATCACGACTCTTGACGAATTTCTTCTTCGTAATGGTTATACTTCCAGAGAAAGTTGAAAGCTGCATCAATTTTGTTTACAGCTTCATATCGTCTACTGATGTTTCCTATTACGCAGTCCAAAAGTGTATAATAAAAATTTCGTTTAAAAGTATTTTCAGGATCGGATTCCAAAATTTCATCGGGGCTCTCATCAGCAAATCGCTTTCTAATTTTTCGTCTGGATTCTCAAGATTTATCAATACAAAAATGTATTTAACATTGACGGTGCCGGGCCCCGGGGCAGAAGACCCGCTTACCCCCCCTGTCATCAGGCCTGTGCGTCTCAACAACACCGTCTAGATAGGCGGTATGTCGATCACTATTAGTACAGTAAATACAGAACAAAAATTGTAAGAAACGGTAAAAGTTGATATTTGAAACGTAAAAAAGACAAATCTCGATGTGTTTTACATTTATTACAAGATAATAATGTATTATAGATCAGAAAGTATTTTCAAACTTATTCGATTTCATCATCATTATTGCTCTGTTCTTCACTGTCATCTGAATCATAGTCCTTTCCTAGTAGAATAACATCATCTGACACTAAAATTTGCTCAGCATCGAACTCTTCAGGTTCATCTCTATTGGTGCAGGTAAACAACCCGTACAATGCTAACTTTAAACTAGCCGCACTTCCACCGACAGAGGACGCTGCACGAGAACACTTTTTACGAGTGTACCATCAAGTGCAGCTCTGGTATGATGTTGCAAAAGATCCTTTAGAGTGGGGTTGGAAGAAGATTGGAAGGCAACTCCTCCCAGTGACTACATCAATGGCTGCTGCACCAGATGAATTACTGCGGCTTATTTCCTGTTGTTGCACCGATGATTGCACTCAAAACTGTGAATGCAGGAAGAATAGTCTGCAATGTTCAAGAATGTACATAACGTGTGCAGGTCTTGACTGCACCAATAGAGATGAACCTGAAGAGTTCGATGCTGAGCAAATTTTAGTGTCAGATGATGTTCTTCTACTAGGAAAGGACTATGATTCAGATGACAGTGAAGATGAGAGCACTGATGATGATGAAATCGAATAAGTTTGAAAATACTTTCTGATCTTGTAATAATCTTGAAAATACATTATCTTGTAATAAATGTAAAACACATCAAGATTTGTCTCTTTTACATTTCAAATCTCAACTTTTACTGTTTCTTACATGTAACTGTCTTCCTGTTCCCCCTCCCCTCCCCTCCCCCCGCCCCCCCCTGGTACCATGGTTACCATAATTTATTACTTATTCATGCTTTACTTCAATCCAAACAATTTAATCTCAAATCAGACAAATTTAAGGCATTTTTTAGTTTTATTTGTCAATTTTCAACATTTCACAGATTTCTCCCCTCCATATCTCGATAACTATTAGGTTGATCAAAAATATGAATAGGACCAATTTTATCAGAAATTGTATGTACAACACCTTTGTTTATGTTCATGATCTTGTTAAACCTAATAGTTTTGGAGATAACAGAGCAAAACTGCGGAAAAAGGATAGTCAGTGATACCTCCGCCCCCTCCCCTCCCAAACCCGACGCCACAAACGACCGGGACGGGACAAGAATTGCCTATACCTTTTGGATGTTTGGGTCTGTTGCTAAATTTACTGTACTATATTGGGATTGCGGCTACTATAATGATTTTTTTTTTTTTTTTGTTGAAATAATGCAGCAATCTGAAGCTTATGTGACTGAAAAACTTGAATGAACTTATGAAACTTGTGTGAATACTAGTTCCGAGACATCTAATTAATGTTTTTGAATCATTTTTAATTCCTAAAATTGTACAGGGTGGTCAAAAATTAGTTTTCAATTAAGAACTATTTAAATAGAATTTTTTCAATTTTTCAAATGGAACACCCCGTATATTTTTCGACGATGTGATGAAGAAATGAAAAACGATTATTTTTTGTAAATACTTCCCTATAGCTAATTGCAATTGTTTTTGTTATATTGAACAAGTACTAAATTCGAGAATAAACTTAAAAAATAGAGATTTCTTAAAAAAATTCATTAGAAAATATTATAATAAGTGCTCCACATGTTGCCCATTTTGATCGACACACATCTCTATGCGCTTTTGAAATTAGGTTTCTACTGTTCCTAAAATTGCCGGTATGATAGATCTACAAGCAGTTAATATCCTTTCCTTCACATTTTGTACTGTTGTTGGTGTGTCTTTATAAACAATTTCCTACACGTATCCCCATAAAAAGAAATCCATTTGTGTAAGATCTGGGGATCTAGCAGACCATTTAGTGAGTCCATTTCTACCAATCCATTGAAGTGGGTGGGTATTATTTAAGTGGTCTCTAACTGCATTTAAATAATGTGGTGGAGCACCATCTTGCTGAAACCTCATCCTAACGATATTAAAAAATGCAAACATCTGGTTCACTAGCAACAAACTGCTGTTAAATGAAGAGAAGACCAAGGTAATGACAATATCTACGAAGAACAATTCTGAAGTAGACAATGTAAAATTTCTTGGAATGAATATGGATAGTAAATTGAACTGGAATGTGCACCTGGAAGAGTTAAGCAAAAAATTATCCAAGGCAATTTACACAATAAGAACAATAAAAAAAGTATTGACTCACCTTTCAGCAAAAACAGCATACTACGCAAATTTCCACAGTGTTGCAGCATATGGAGTTCTATTCTGGGGCACTGCCACAGAAGCTCATCGGATATTAATATTACAAAAGAAGGCGATTAGAATACTATGCCAATTAGGCTTTAGGGACAGCTGCAAAGAAGCCTTCAAAGAACAAGCGATACTAACGATACCATCTTTATACATACTGAACTGTGTAAAATATGTACATTTCAATAAACAGAAATATCTCTTAAATTCGGAGCATCACAAATATAATACAAGAAATAAAAATGATCTTAAAATTCCACATCATCGAATCAACAAAACACAACAAGGTATAGACTACTGGGGAGCCAAACTCTACAATAAAATCCCTAGCGAATTAAAAACAAAAAGTGATAGAGCCTTCATAAATGGGGTAAAAAAGCTTCTTCTTGGGAAAGCTTACTAATCGCTATATGAATTCCTCGATGACGACGTGCATGTGATATAAACTGTGATATTATAGATACTGTGCTCAATATTTCCCAAATTTAGACTGATGAATGTGCTACTAGGACTTTATTTTACATTTAAACTCTTTTAAACTTTTTATATATATATGTATATATATAATTATATAAATGTTATATTTGTTTTGTATGTTCCTGTACTGTATGGATTGTTTTGACGTTTCAGTGTAACGAATGTGAATTTACATTGAATAAATCTTATCTATCTATCTATCTATCTATCTATCTATTTCGAATCAGGAAGATTCACCAATAATTTTGTGGCAGACAGTTTTCCAAAAAATGAAGATAAATAGCTCCAGTCAATGAACCGTCAAAAAAATGGAGCCCTATTACATGTTCTACAATAATTCCTGCCCAAACTTTTATAGACCATCTGCGCTACTTATCAACTTGCCTAAATGAAAAATTTCATTTTCTCATAAAAATGTCAGTTATTAAAATTTCTATTTCAATATTCCATGATTGCAAAATAACATCCTGAATCCAAAAATGGAAAAATATACAGGGTGTTCCATTTAAAATCATAAGTTACCATCACTTCCGGTGAAACCGGAAGCGACAGAAAATGATAAATCAGTCGAATTTGACGTGCCCAAATTTGAAATTCATATCTTGTAAGATCGAGAAAATAAAGGGGCGAGCGTCATTTCGTGGTCACCCCCAATCGGCCAGCAGTTTATTATTTCTTTTTATTTCCAGAATTGGAGAGAAATGAGCCACCCTGTATTTCACCTCATACTTTTTGGAATAATGACGATATTTGATCCAATATATAATTACCTCATTCGAACAGGAAGGAGCGATGTTAGTTACATCACCCATCTGGGAGGAACTGTCTTTGGGCTGCTGCTAGGAGTGAATATTTTGAGAAATTTGAAAGTCACACGAAATGAGAAAGTTGTCCGATATATATGTTTGATTTTGTATATTATTCTTATGATTGTATTAATTACTTTAAATATTTATTATTATTATTATACGTAACATTACATTAGTAATGTGTGTTTTTCTTATTTTAATTTTAAGTGGCAGATATACTCATTCTTCGCACAGGTCTTCTAGAATATTTGCAATTATTTCCCTAATAGCACACGATGTCCGCCGGACGTCCGTTTTATGTCCATTTAATGTACTGACGTCCATGGATGTCTACCAGATGACTATCATTGGATTTATATTTGAAATTGTATGGAATGAACGTCCTCTGAATGTCCATTTTATGTACGGGAATTATGTACATTTTATGTCCATATAGGGACATGAGATGGACGTCCATTTCGTGTCCGTTGATTTAAATATTATATTTTTGTAATAAACGATAATATCTCCAAACCGCTTTCTCTCCAACACGTTTCCGAGTTATGTATATATACCAACGAATACCACACTGAACGTCCAACATATGAGCCGCAACGGACGTCCTAATATGTTCGACAAGTACACACATTTTTGGTGCAGCAGAATGTCTATTTAATATAAAAACAAAAAAACGTTAACAAAACTGGTTTTTCAATTTTACCATGTTTTTGTACAGAAATGGGCAAAGTACTCATTTAAACTACTTCAAGTATCATGTACTTGAAGTAGTTTAAATGAGTATTTTGCCATCTCTGTTTTTCTTTATATTTGACCGTTATTTCTGTAAAATTTGTAGTTTATTTTTTATAGTAATTTGTAATTTGTCATTAACAATTTAATTTTAACCTTTTTTGTAAATTATTAATGATATTATTTGATCTCTAAACATTTATTAAACATTCAAATACTTTCTACATTTTGAAATAAATATCTATATTAGTCTAAGATCTACTTTCAACTATACAGTCTTTAAGTAAGTACTAGTAAACAAGGTTATTGGCCGAGTGAGAAAGCATTGACTTACAAATCGTGAGGTCCGCGGTTTGATCCCTGCTCATTCCGGTTTTTCTTTTTGTTAAAATAATTGGGATGTACAAATATTGTTTAAAGTTGTGACATTAGGACGTCCCTCGGCTGCCCGTCGGGTGTACTTTGAACCAAAAACGAACGTCCATTGGATGTCGTGTATGTCTGTCGAGGACGTCCTTCAGATATACATAGGACAATGTTGTACTATTAGGTTCCTCCATGCTCCAGAGGAAAACATCTCGGGTGTTCAACAAGCCCGGATTAGGCCAGTGAGTTACTGAGTAAAACTTGGTCAACTCGGTGGGCCGATCCAAGTTGTTAATGTGAACAATTATTTGAAATAAAAGGTATTGCAAGAGATCTGTTGTCGACCGGCGCACGATTTTTTGTAATTTTCTCCCCCCACTCATCAATTTTCTTTTATTTTCAAGGAGTGAATGCCTTGAGTGGGCCTATATAAGAAATTAAACTCGGGCCGAAAACATTTCCCAATCTGGCCCTGGTGTTCAATATTTTTTTCACTGATTTGACGGTGGTACATGTAAAGAAGCATATTGACTTTTCGAGTCTATCTCGGAAAGTTGATATCTGCACTAGTTGCGAACTTATTCTGCATTACAATAGAATTTACTACAGCAATGGATCAACGCCAATATACAGTTAATTTTCGCCATGGCAAATTTATTTAGGGTCAAAATGCAAACGTATAAAAATAAAAATTCTTTTCAACTCGAACTAATGGTCTGAATTAATAACTGAGAAAAAATAAATAACTAACCGTCTAGAAATTCTTGGTGAAAACATTTCTTCAGAAACCTAAACAATAAAATATTTTGCAGTGAAATTAAAAGTAACGACTAGAGCATAACTCAAATGATGAACATTTTCCTGAACTTAAAAATATAATAAAAATTGCCCCCCATCCTGAGGTAGATTCATCAGTTCCTGAAAGAGTAAGTAGGTAGTAATTAAAACTGGAATCTACACAAATTTCACAATCTCCTTATTTTTTCCTTTATATTTTCTATTTTCATCCAACTATTTTACTCCCTAAAGGATAAAATCCATTCAAAATCAAATATATATATAGCTACATTTTTACGTAAAAATCTAAAAATAAAAACACTGTTATATAAAATTGATTTTATTTTCGAAATAAATAAATACATGTGATGAAAAATACAAATTGCATATACAGGGTGTCCAGAAGTTCATGTCAATAATTTAGGAGCCTGTAAATGGGGGTTTTACGATACCAGTTAAACAATTCAAATCTTTTCCTATTTAACTTACCGAGTTACGGGCCGAATCTACAGAATTATTAACATGGACTCCCGGCATACCTTGTATAATACATAATATAGTAAATATAAAATCTTCTAAACAAACATATACATATATAATCAGATCTTTTTAAAAGTTCAAAATAAAATTTCTGTTAAGGCAAATATATTTTGTACTAGGATAATTTCAAACTGGCTGGATCGAACCTTTTTAAGCAAAAATACTTTGCAATAAGGCACATTATATCAAAAAAATAGAGAAAGTATATACACAGAGATTCATCGTTGCTGTGAGATTGCAATAAAAATATCTAATAATACTTATATATAACACGACATAACTATATATTGGGTGTCAACAAGATCACTTGCCGGCCGCCATTTCTTTATTTTTTAACGGATCGAGAAGATGTGTCACATATTGTTTAACTGTTGGTTGTGGCATTTTCTCAATAAAAAACACAGAAAAATGTGTCACATGTTACCAAATCGACATTTTATGACCCATCTGTCAAGTTTCTACAACTTCCCTACTTTTGATTTTCAAATGGTATATTTTTGCATTTTCGGAGTCTAGAGTCATTCTACCAATTTCGTGAATTTTTCCGCCATTTTGAAATTTTTACAGCCAATTTATTTTAATTTTCAACCTAGTGTGCAATGACCTACCAGAAATTGTTCTAAAGTTCATAAATAAATGAAGAAAAATACATATTGAATTTTTTTGTTAATTTGTGCCACAGAGGTCAAAAGTTGATAAAACCACTTTTTCGAAATTACTCAAAATTTTCAAATGAAATCACTTTCATACTACAGCTAAATGTAATTTTTCAATACCAATCTTATGAGGTATCACAACCCATCCTGATGGGTTAATTTCTGGTTGACATCATATTAAAAAACAAAGTTGGCTGAAAAATTTCAAAATGGCGGAAAGAGCCATAAAATTAGCGCAGCCATATGCAGAGATTCCAAAAATACAAAAATATACAGGATGTTCCACTTGAAAATCAAAAGTAGGAGTCAGAAGTCATAAAAACTTGACAGATGAAATAAGTAACATGTGACACATCGCAATCCGTTAAAAAATGGCATCCGGAAAGTGATGTTGACACTCAATATAGCAATACCAAAAATGTAATATCTATTTGTGCTAATATAAAAATACCACTTATTTATTATGTCTTTTAAGCCACTGAATAAAAAATGTCAAACATGTAGAAACAAATTGAGTTGTAGTTTTAATCACAAATATAAGAAAGGGAAGTCGAGGAAGCAAACCAGCAATCTTTCTTTAAACTATTGGCGACAAGAAAACAAAGGACGGCCATGCATTATGCCAAAAGTGAACAAAATGCAGACAGCATTCAAAATTGAGCACCAAATTAAGATTCACCTATAGAATAAAATTTTGTTACACAATTACAAGGTGTACAAAGTGCTAGGCCATAATTGTGAGAGAACACACATCGGTCAAACTACTAAATATATAAGGGCCAGAAAAGGAGAACACACCAACATTATGCAAAGAAAATTGAGAAAAAAAAAGACATTGATGGTATTAAAAGTTTGGAACATATAGGAATCCTTCTAGAAACATCAGAGGGGATCAAATTTGCTTGCACCTTTTAGCCTGGATATAATAATAATAATAATAATAATAATAAACAATTTATTTGCAACTTATAACAAAGAACATAGGTAGACTACACAACCTAATATAAAGAGAATAAGGTTATGAATTACAAAAAGGAGCTGACAAACAGTTAAAACTGATGCAATATGCCATCCTCTGACACTATATGCAATGCCCAAAGAGCAATAACAAAACATCCAACACTTCGGTCCTTTTTAATCTGTCTGATAAAATATCATCTAATGAAGACACACGTGATTCTGAAATACATTAAGAATGTTCCTATAACGCATCTCAACACCCGCGAACACAGGCTTACTAAAAGTATGTTTATATATGCGATGTCCAGAAAAAATGGGCTAAGATACAGTTAGTTAAGAAAAACCTTAACAGATCTAGGGTAATATCTGTATGCCAAATTTGAGGTTCTACAATCGCTACTAAGGGCAGCAGCTCCATAAGAAATCCAATTTACAATCGCTCTGATTGGTCCATTTTGTCATCAGGAATTTACCTCTGAAGCCATGGTCCAATATTTCCATAACACACTGTAAGTATATATTATGGACTTGATGTCAAATGGTAAAATAGATGGTCACCAGTTTGGTAACTCGCACAATAACGACAATTTAATTTTTAAACTTTTTTCTGATATTTAATACCTGAAAATAAATTTAGCTAGCTATTTTACATCACACAATGTAAATAGAAGTGGCTTCAAATATGCAATGATTTAAAGCTTAAAATGTATGATTTAGGGTACAATGTAAAAAATAAATACGTTAGAAATATCAATAAGTACATCTTTCACAGTCGAAATGTATATTTTTATAGAATTTATAAAAAAAACTAAAAGAATAAAAGAGGTTCATCCAAAAACTGCTTATAATTAAAAAAAACAATTTAATGATAATGATAAAATGATCACCAAAATAATGAAGTGTAGAATTTTTTTTATTCCAGTCTAATAAAACAAATTAAATTGAAATTATTCAACACTTGGTACTTATCACTGTGGTATAAAAATCCCCATACAGCGTTAGTTGTCTAGAATACCATATCTATATGTAAAATATTATCAATTGTCAGTAGGTACCTATGCGTGAAAACATAACTTTTTCTATTTATTTATTAATATGTTCCAATATCCATATCCATACATTTATATTGTCTATATTTATAATATGCATGTTTTTACATTCATATAATATCTTCACTCTGGAATACTGAGATTCTAAACGACTAACGCCATCTGGTGGTAATTTGCAGAATTGTTTAAAAACAGAACACTTAAGGCCGTATCAGACAACGGGTTGAGGCGCCGGTTGCGGTTGGGGTTGGCGGTTGGAGCCTGACCAATGAGCACTCAGCAGCGAAGGCCACTGTTCCCAACCGGACGGATAGTGCTGAACCTATATTCTAACCTCACGGTTGCAACCGCAGCCAATCACAAGTAGCGGATGTGTCGTGTGACTTTGTTTACATTTCTGAGCTGGAGCGCGAAATCGGCAGGTAAACTTTCACGAAAATGGTATACTTCTACGAAAACGGTATGGATCTTCCAGACCAAGTTCTAGGAAAAGGTTATAATGCATTCCTCTCTTCTTTCTTGTCAACAAATACGGATGTGTCCACACAGACCGTGTCCATTTAGCATCTTCTTCATCAGCGGCAATCACTACTAAGCCTAGGGCGACTAGAATTTTTTTCTCCTCTCTTCTAATACATATCGTAGTACATCCCGATCCATCTTTCATGTCATTTATTGTTTTCGTTATTCGTTTTCGTGTCGTGATCTCACACCAACTGTCAAGCTAGCAGCTTCTGCACATGCGCCGAGTTGCCGGTTGTCACAAGTAACAACCGCGACGAACCATAGTGTGATTAGCCAACCCCAACCACAGAAAAACGACCCGTCAACCCCAACCGGCGCCTCAACCCATCATCTGATATGGCCTTTAGATTGCCCTGTTGGGCCTTCTGTATACCACTTATAAACTTATGTACAGACATTTAATCAAAAATAAATCCGGGATTAAACAGTCTAGGAAAACTTTAAAACATAAATAAAAAAACATTAAATTTCTATCACCTGGGGCTATCAACAAACCCAAACATAGTAATGAAATTTAAAAAGAGCACACTACCATCAAGTATCTCCTATTGGCTAATATCAGTTTTTAGGTAAACCGTCCAGCAAGTGCTTAATATTTCACGACCCAAAAGTGCCGTTCCTAACAATTTGCGCAGAATAAATTTCTTTTGGAAAGTAACTTTTCCAGGCTAGGTTCCATATAATGCAAGTTACCATTAAGACACTGTATGTTATGATAGAAACCCACCAGATCATCCTCTCGGTTTTGGTGACGCTGAGATTCCTTAAGATGTTGATACCTACCAGAAGCCCTGCCAGGGCCCCAGCAAAATGGGCAGCATAACCGATGTGTTCGTCGAGAGCCAGAACATAACGGTTGTATATAGCCGTTCCTATGTCAGTTCCGGCCACTATGAGGAAAACAAAGAGCTGTGCAGCAGGAAAAGACATCTCTCTCCAATTCTGCGGAAATATTTTGCATGTTATTCACTTGATTCGTTGAAATATCTTATTTATGACTGCAGGAGTCTATTCTCAAATCTCTGTTAGCAAAAGTTACATACTACTTTGGGAAAATGTCTGCCGAAATTTGTACGACCCTAAAAATATGCATACTAGAATGTTACATGCTAAGCTTTTCAGTAGAATATTCAACAAGTGGGTAAAGACCACATGAGATTATACCAGCAAGATACCATTTCATAAATTATGTTTATGCTGAGTCAAAGCTAATTTGTAGGTTTGATTTAAGCAAGATCTTCAATAGTATTAATATATCATTTGTTTTGGACAAATTGTATTATTTAGGTATAAGAAGTCCTCTGTTATCCTTGATCAATTCATATCTTCAAAACAAAAAACAAAAATTTTTCTAATTAAAGTTCAAGAGCAATTTCCAACTCAATATCATTCCCAATTGGAGTTCCTCGGGGGGTCAGTTTTAGGTTCATTAATCTTCTTATTTTATGTTAACAATCTCCCTAGATTTGTCACTAAAGGGAAGATCACTATGTTTGCAGATGACACAACAGTCACTGTGACGGCTAAAACGCCTGAGGAACTACAAGCAAAAATAAAACTGGTGTAACAAATGAAAGCAAAACTATCATTTTCTTTGTAAGAAAACAGCTTCTCCAATTACAATTTAAATTAAACTCCTCTGATAATGTCAAATTCCTTGGAACTTAGCTTAATTCTAATCTTTCATTTACCACATATTTGACTTTCATCTGTATACTCAGTTAAACAAAATCTATTATGCCATCCTTCCAATGAAATCATGTTTACCAAAAACGTTTTATGCCTTTGTTATCTGTGATACAATGTTTTTTTTCTGGGGACAGATTACAGGATGGGAAAGAATATTTATTAGTCAAACAAGAATATTCAGACTGTTGTTTATCTAAGTTCTCGAGAAAGTTGTAGAAGTACATTTCGAGAAAAGCAAGTATTAACATTCCCATGCATTTTTATTCTAAAACGTGTTACTTATGCAAAAAATTACTATTCAGATCACAAGAGCCAAAAATACATAAGTATTCATAATTATTATGAGACACGGTATTCCAATACTCTGCTGCTCAAGCAAATATAAAACAACTATCTCCAAGAAATTGCCACATTATAGTAGTGTATTTTTGTATAATAATCTCTCTGAACACCTACAATCAATTGACTCTTATAAAAATTTAAATCATAAATAAAGAACTTTTTGATTGAACTTTTTGATTTGAACTTTGAATGAATGTTTCTATAGATTAGATGACTGTAAATACATTAAGTTCTTAAACAAATAAAAATAAGCTGGTATAAAAAAAAGTTAATGTATTATACATCAAGCTTAGTGGCCTATTAGACGTTTTAGATAAATTACAGATAATTTGATGCTAAAAATTTAGAACAAGGGGTTTTCATGAAAATAACATCACGTATGTGACACTTCCGGTTATACCAGACGTTGACATCAACTTCCTTATTTTAAATGGCATGCCTTATTTTTTATGTCAGATTCGAATTCTATTCATTATTTTAAGAAAACTTTCAATGTCATTCACTATCTAAAAAACCAATCATTTTTAAAATATTTCGATTTTAGTGATACCTGATGCAAAAATTAAACCATAATTTATAATAATAATAATAATAATAATAAATACTCTTTATTTCCAAGTAACGCCACAAAAATACATTATACATGTATTAGTAACATTAAGTAAAATAAACGTCGGCACAGAAACACTACATTCTACATTTATATCTACAAACAATAATAATATATCACATTTACTATTTAATGACATAGGTACTCTGATAAGGTATAAGGTTCCAAATCTAATAACAACTTAAAAACTTCGTTTTTAAAGAGAGGAAAGCTCTCAATAATTTTAATGTTTTGCGGAAGTTTATTATAAAGCTTTATACAACTGTACTGTACATTTTTCTGCGATAGTGTCAATCTGTGTATGGGATATACGTAATTAAAATTTCTTGTATTATAAGATTCTGTAGGTAGAAATTCATTAAAAGAATTTTTGTTTTTAAACATAAAGAGTAGGATCTCTTGAATATATATACCTGTGACAGTTAACATTTTATTTATTTTAAATTTTCCTCGGCACGACTCCCTTTGATTCACTTTAAGAATACTTCGTAGGGCTCTTTTTTGTATTGTAAAGATCCTATATATTTGTGTACTTTGACCATAAAAAATAAGTCTGTATCGGACTATAGATTCAAAATTAGCATGGTAAACCACTTTTAAAGATGTTAAATTTATATATTTTGAGAGAATTCTCAGACAGTAACATACCCCATTTAGTTTGTTTTCAATATTCGTAATATGTACATTCCATCTAAGAGTATCATCAATATGGACTCCTAAAAATTTGGTATGTTCCACTAATTCGATTTTTGTGTCTGTAAGGGTAATGTCCTTGGGTGTTTCAAAGTTCTCTTTTTTAGTTTTAAATAGAAGTGCATTAGTTTTAGTTTTATTGAGTATTAACCTATTATTAGCAAACCATTCTGAGGCTGCAGTGTAAAAGTAGGTGGCACTGGTGAGAATTTCCATGAAATTTGGGGCAGCAACTAACAAACTAGTGTCATCAGCGTATTAAATGACGGTAACATTATTCCTATCATTAATATTTATAGCGACATCATTTACAAAAATGATAAATAGTAAAGGTCCTAGAATACTTCCTTGGGGAATTCCAAGGCTAATAAACAGGTTACTCGATTTACTTGTGAAATTATCTTTGATAATAGCTACTCTTTGATGGCGATAGATTTCCTTTCACTCCATAGTTGTCTAATTTATTTAATAAGATCTTGTGATTAACACAATCATATGCCTTGGATAAATCTAAAAAAAGGCCCCAAGGCCATGTCATTGTTTTCTAATGATTGTAGAATTTTCATATTAAAATGATAAACTGCAGTATGTGTCGATCTACCCCTCAGAAAACCATGTTGAGTGGTAGTTAGCAAATTTTGTTGTATCATATGATTCATAAGTCTATGATACATTACCAATTCAAATAGCTTCGCAAAAGAAGGAAGCAAACTAATTGGTCTATGATTTTCTATTTTGGATTGGTCACCTTTTTTATAAATAGGAATTACCAAAGCAGTCTTTAACTTTTCTGGGAAAATGCCATATTTCAAAGAGTTGTTGAGATTAAATACTAAAGGCTGCACAATTACTGGTATGCATAGTTTCACTAAACTAGCAGGGATACCATCCTCCCCACTGCTCATTTTATTTTTTATTTTTTTTCCTATATCTAAAATTTCCTCACTGGTTACATATTGAAGAGACATAGGTTCCTCTGATCCATCAAAATTACAGTAAAACTGTTCAGGATGTAAGTGAGCTATTTGATTAGATGCAGCATTTATGACATGAATTATATTAATTTGCAATTGTTTGAGGGTCACCCTGTATACGAGTGTTTTTATCGGTAGATTTACCTGTCAATTCATTGACTATACTCCATACACACTTTGACTTGTTATCCGAGTCCCGTATTCTTTTCTGTAGTTTAGCCGACCTAGCTTCTGCAAGTAATTTATTGTACATTTTTTTGGTCTCGTTATATATAGCTTTATAGTTTTTGTTCACATTGCTTATTACATATAAAATATCTAATCTGTTTTTGCATTCTCTGATTTCAGGAGTATCTAGGGAAACATTTGTTTTGTGTGTTACACATGCTTTAAATTTTTTCATTGGAATGGCCCCATCAAATTTAGAATTAAAAATAGAAAAAAATATTTCCCACTGTTTATTTACATTTTTTGGTGAAGTATCATATACCTCATCCCACCGTGTATTAGTGTAATTTGAAATTAATAACTTTTGTTATAGTAAATTTTGATAACCAATTTTTCTCCCATATGTCTGAGATTTAACCATTTTTCTAAATAACTTTAAATAACCCAATAACCGTACATTTTAGTTATAGTGAATGCACATATAGGTTGAAAGGTAATAAAAGAGAGAAGCGAATAGGATTCTAAAATACAGTTCAAGTTCCATTTGAAATAAGGGATTTAATGGAGGTCAAAGTTGTCGATGATGGATTTCATTTTCTGGGCACCCTGTATATTTTGGGACATTTGTAGCTCGAGCCCACATCTCTCATAGACATATGGGAGAAAAATTGGTTATGGGAATTTACCATAGCGAAAGTTATCAATTTCCAATTATAGGTTAGTTTTCGCATTAATTTTCATTAAAATCGAAAAATCTCAAAAACTGTTCGTTTTTAGATAGGAAATGATATTGAAAGTTACTTTAAAATAATGAATAGAATTCGAATCCAGTATAAAAAAAATAAGGCATGCCATTTAAAATAAGGAAGTTGATGTCAACTTCCGGTATAACCGAAAGTGCCACATACCTGGTGCTATCTTCATTAAACAGAGCAACTCTGAAAACCCCTCGTCCTAAATTTTCAGCTTCAAATTATCTGTAGTTTTTCTAAAATGTCTAATAGGCCACTAACCGAGATGCACCCTGTATAAGTCTGGTGTGTCCCACATATAATTTTATCTATCTCATATATGTTTTATTACTGTCATTTTTTTATAATAATCTTATCCTATTATTTTAACTCCTTTGTAATTATTATTTTGTAATCTAAATTTTTATCAATGTACACTTCTGTGCAATAAAATCCTGTGCACTTGAAAAATCAAGTAATCCAGTTTTTACTAATATTAAATGATGTGAATCAGTCTTTTTGGAATTTAGATTTTTTATTATCATATAGGTTATAAAACAGTGAGATTGATTGTGAAATGTCATAAGTAAGGTATTTGGAAAAATATTAATGATTTAATGACTTCGATTTATAACATATGTAAAAATTGACGTTAAAAAATTGTGTCCGAGATAAGGCCAAATTCTGAAAGCTCAAAACATTAAAAAGCGGTTTTCTGCATGGCTGTTCTGCACATGTCTGCCTGTGATAATTTTACTTCCACATCCAGTGAAAATATATTAAATATGAACCTGTCCATTAAATCCACCATTACCCATGATACACCGCGCTACACCAGGGCCATACACGCTTATTCATGCCCAAACATTAATAGAAAATCGCCCGGACCTGTTCCGCGGAGACACGTAGCGTTCGTGAAACCTGGTATTTGCAGGACGGCACACCCGAATATGTCCGTCATTACAAGACTGAAAAACTTTTTCATCGGTAAACACAACATTGTTCCAAAACTCCAACAGGCGATAGACATAATTTAAACAAAACAGAATGTGTGGGCTTGCTTATGTTCTTCTGTTAATATGGTCTTCTTGGCACTTACACAGTTTTTTAATTCCGATTTTCCTATTCTTCGGCTGGCTGTTGACCTTGATGCTGGAAAATTTGTCAGGGACACAGCGTCTACTGCTATTTGAAACAGATTTTCCCTCAAATAGTCAAGGAGCGCTTCATCTTGAGCGAGATTTGAACCTCTCGGTTGACCTGAACCGTCTTTTCTCTGATAGACCATCCCTCTTCAATTTTAGAGAGAATCAGAATTTTTTCATGTTCGGTTAATTTCGGCATTTCGAAAATATGACACTGACACTGACAAATAAATAAAGAACGATTTAATATAACGAAAAATAGGTATAGTGTATTCCACAAATATTTCAGCGATACAAAAAAGCTCGCAACAAAGCATAAAGGATGCCGACCGCTTCTAGTTAGTGTACCGCCCGCCGGTCCAATTTGACAACGCTAGTCCACGTTGACCACCAACCTATCATAATTCCAGTAGAGAAAATTTAAACCAATTATATTCAGTGGGAGTGGCCTACATTTTTGTTCGGAAATATGTGACCATTTTTTTTGTGAGGATAATAAAAAGGCCAAACACTTTTATGGCCTTTTATGTAAATAGACTGAAATTGATACAGGTCGGTACCCTTTACGTTTTTTTGCGAATTTTTTTATATCGCTGGATTATCGTTGGATTTTATTGCACAGAAGTGTACGTACTAGTAATATTTTACGATGTATGTTAATTTGGACCAATAAACTATTCTATTCTATTCTCGCATGCAAATTAATGACATCAGCAATCTTAAAAATGGATAACTTGAATGAAGCAAATATGCTTGCCACAATTAATAACTCAAGAAGATGCAGAAAAATATAATCTGTTTGAACTTAGAAGCATTTAGGTTAAGTAAAATTCAGTAATAAATCTAATAGAATTGGCTAGACCATTTATACAAAGACAAATGGGAGCTTCTTCACTAAGTGTGAAAACAAAGGTAAGGCTATGTTTTATTAACAGCTGTGTCTACATCAAGGATGTGAAGTGGTCATTTTCCACCCGAGCGTAAAAGTTGTTATTATTATGTTAAATGCACAGAGATCTAAGGAACAGCAATGAAATTACCATACCAGCGCATAGTTCCACTGCCATGGAAGCATCCTTTACTTACATAGTATCATATATATTCAACCGCCTAACTCCTGATATGTTTCAGTTAAACGAGTCTTGCTTTAACAAAAATTTAAAAATTGTCTTCTTACAGGTTGTTTGGAAAATATTAATGTACAAAAATTTTAATGCACTGCTATTTTATTCTCATAGAAAATGTTGTATAAATATTAGTATATTCATTAATGATGTAGAACATATTTAGTTCTTACACATGTCGTAGTGTTATTAGTCAGTAAGTAATTATTTTTAACTTTAGAACTTTGGATACAGTATCGTAGGTACCTGAATTATTTTAAAATGTGTTAGGGTAAAGTGAGAATCACTGTTTGTGTGTTTTATCCTTTTGTATTGTTCGTTTGATACAATAAATGGTATTATTATTATTATTATTATTATTATTATTATTATTATTATTATTATTACTTATATACCTAATCAATTATTATAGCCACTAACATGAAAAAAAATACATTTGTTTTCTACATCGTCACTGACATTAAAAGGTGTCAAATAATTTTTTGTATTGGTAAAGTAGTCATTACATTGACATAATAGTTTATTATTATTATTATTATTCCTTTAAGTTACAGTGCATAATATATGTATATAATAAATTATTTTCATGGGATACGCTGAGCTGCAACCAGCTTGTATTGTGTCCCATACGAGAAAAACCATATTCTGATAATAAATATAAATATATGAGTTAATTTAATAGTTAATGAAGAAAACATATTAAAAAAGACCATACCGCCCATATCTATATAATACTAAAGCTTGTAGATTATACTTATTACAACAGAATAAATTAAAAAGGGCGAGATGATCAACGGCAATTGGAGAGTACATAAAATTAGATGAGGGTACAAAAGAGATTTGTGTTTTTTAATATAAATTCAGTTACGGTCTTTATAAAAATTTTTATTTTTGTAATTTTTTTAATTGTAAGAGGCAAAATGTTATAAAATTTAGGTCCAAAAAAATTGATAAACCTTTGAGATTGGTTTTTAAAAAATTTTTGCGTTACTAAGTTTTTGTATGCATTATTTCGTGTATTATATATGTGAGAAATTTCACGAAATTTGACTTTCTGTTTATGAGCAAAAATTATCGATGATTTAACATATAATAGACGAACATTTAAAGTTTCAGAATCTTGGTATAACTGACTAGTGGAGTACCTTTTGTTTTTTCTATATATTATTTTTAAAATTGTATTTTGAGTTATATTTAATCTATTTAATGTATTATCATATAGACCACTCCAAACCACTATTCCGTACTGTATTACTGACTCGACCAAGGCCCTGTATACCATCTTCAATACAGATGTACTGAGATATTCTCTAAGTTGATAGAAGAAATATATATATTTCCTAACTCTGGCATTGAGGTATTCTATGTGCGCTTTCCATTTCACATACTTCGTTATGTGACATATTTGTTGAGTGGTATTAGTGGTATCTACTACTGCTCTAGAATATCATTTCAGGAAAGTATGTGACAATAATCTCAGTGACATTAGTAGTGGTCGACAGTTTTAATAGAGATTCAAGAACAGACCTCCCCCCAAGAGTAAACTTACCATTATAATAGACGCCACATGAGCTGTCACTAATGAGTACACTCCTCCGCTTGCCCCAGCAAGCTTTACCGAGGGATCTACGATGGAAGTGCCCAAAGAACCGGCAAGAACCCCAGCAAGATACACGATCAACACTCTCCACCATTTGTGCACCATTTCTAAAGGTATGCCTAGTAGAATCTGAACGAGTAGGTTCACCACCAGATGGAAAGCCCTACAAAATAAATGAAGGCATGACAGGGTAATGTTTACTTCTTGGAAATATAATCTTTCACCATGATCCTAATACTTGATTATTTCAGTTAAGTAGGAACGGTTTTATATCAAAAAAAGTTCTATCATTACAACACTGCACAACCACAGGCATTATTCACAATTAAACATTTACTTCCTCACTCGTTCACACTGTTCACAAATGCGCAACAGCCATTTTAGAGTACATCAAGGCAACATATCATTAAAAATAAAGTTAAAATCAAAATGTGATTTGGAACACACAACAAACTAAATACAGTTCAGAGTGTTCCAAAAGAAACATAATAATATTTATTTTGTAAAATAAAACATGTTAAAAAAATTGTTAATGTTAAAACTTCAAAAATTGTATCTAAAATTTTGTGTCTACAGGTACTTGCTTAATGGAAATAATTTTTGTATTTTGTATTTAGTAAGACATCTAAATGATACCATATGGTATACTGACGGACCGAAAATGTCAAGAAGTACCGGAGCAGGTGTTACGGGGGACCAACCAGGGACAGACATCAGGCTGAACCTGGGCAGTACCGCAACGGTGTTCCAAGCAGAAGTCACAGCCATAGAAATCTGTGCACAAGAAATGATCCGGAGGTCATATACTGACAAAACAATCTGCATCATCACTGACAGTCAAGCAGCTATCAAAGCTCTGAATGCAGTAGAGAAAGTTCCAAAACGGTAAAAGACTGCCTTAAATCCCTGGCAAAACTGGCGGAACACAACAGTATACAACTGGAGTGGACGCGAGGACACCAGGGCAATGAAGGCAACGAAAAAGCAGATAAGCTGGATAAAAGAAGGCGCAAAAACAGCCTTGATGGGACCGGAGCCATCCTGCGGGATATCATACAATACCGCAAAAGGAATGGTAAAGGAACTATTGAGTCAGAAACATATCTTGTATTGGACCGGCGCGCCGGGGATGAGACAGTCACGTCACATCACTGGCGGGCCATCCAAGACAAAGACTAAATAATTGAAATAGAAAATAGAAATAGAAAATTTATTGGTGCCAAGAAACAAGAGTTTTACACAAGTCAAAAAAACAAAGGGTTCATAAATACAATACAATACATGCACATACAAACAATACAATATAAATATAAAATAATAATACAATGAGTTGTATATTCTCTCAAGGTATTAAAATTGCCAGTCTGAAAAATCATTATTATAAAAATCTTCCATAGAATAGAAACATTTGGATATAAGATATTTTTTTGTTACATATTTAAAACTTTTAGAAGGCAACAGTTTCACAGGGGATGGTAGCAGGTTAAATAACTTCGGACCAAAATATGATATTCCGGATCTAGTTTTATGTATTCTGTGGAAGTCTATGTAAATATTTGCTTTATGTCTTGTATCGTATGAGTGAATTTCTTCATGAGTTACGTAATTTGGTAGGTTATCTTTAACATATAAAAGACACTGTAAGATATATAGTGATGGTACTGTGAGAATTTTCAGATCAATATAAGATTGTCTACAATCTTCTCTATACTCTAGCTTATTTATAATTCGTACTGCCTTCCTTTGTAATCCAAAAACGCGTTTCATGTTTGGAGCGTGACCCCAAGCATGAATTGCATATGATATTTTTGATTGAATAAGTGCATGGTAAGTTATTAAGAGTACTTGCTTGGACACTATTAATGACATATTTCTAATTGCATAGATACAAGGAGTTAACTTATTACATAGTTTATCAATGTGAGAGTTCCATGAGAGCTTAGGGTCAATATGTACCCCAAGAAATTTTACAGACTCTGGATTATTATTTACTCCCATATTACCTAAACTAAAAAACATGATTTCAGTTTTAGTAGCATTTAAGCTTAATCGATTCGCGACAAACCAAGCAGAGACCCTTGATCGTGTCTGTTCCAATTGTAACTGCAGTTCATTGCGATTTTCATTTTTATTAATTGTTGTTGCATCATCCGCGAAGAGAATGAAGTCGGCTCTTGGGTCGGCAAGCACCAAGTCGTTGACGTATATGAGGAATAATACTGGTCCCAGCACCGACCCCTGTGGTACTCCATATTCTAGTGTCCTCATCTGAGAAAGATTATTACCAGTTTCTACTAGTTGCGTGCGACTCATTAGATATGACTGCATTAAGTTCACACTTGCATCAGAAAATTTATAAAACTAAGTTTTTTTATAAGTATACTAGGACAAACACAGTCAAAAGCCTTGCTTAGATCGCAAAACAAAGCCCCTGCGCAACATCCTGTCTCATATCCAATGTTTATGACTTCCGCTAGTTTGTTGATAGCCATAGTGGTTGAGCGTGCATTACGAAAACCATACTGATTTTTATTAAACAGACTATTTCCTTCAAAAAAAGAACATATTCTGAATTTTAGGGCTTTTTCAAAAACTTTTGCTATGATTGGAATGAGCGAAATTGGTCGGTAGTTATCAAGTAAATTTGTGGGACCTTTTTTGTGTATTGGCACAACCCGGGAAATTTTAAAGGCTTTTGGGAAGATGGAATGTCTTATACATAAGTTAAATAACTTTGTAAGAGGAATAACAATGATATTGGCTATACTCTTAAGTATCTTAGTGTTAAGGTTATAATAATCTTTACTATTTTTGTTTTTTAAATTGAATATTATGTCCCTAACTTCAATAAAAGTTATTTCACTGAAAATAAATTCTCGCAGGCCTGCGTGAGATATTGTATTAGCATTATTATATAGAAATTCTTCTGCGGTAAAGTCACTATCAGGCAGCTCATCAATAATATTCTTAGCAATATCTGCAAAGAAATTATTGAAATCATCTGGACTTATGCTGCTGTCTGCCGTTCGATTTTTTGGCTGCGTATTCGTATTTGCTCGTACCACCTGCCAGATCGCTTTAGATTTATTAGAATGACTTTTAATGTACGTATCATTAGCTTTGAGTTTAGCATTTCCGAGTGCAATGTTATATTTTTTCCTATATTTTTGCATTATTTCTCTGAGTTCCGGAGAGTTAGTAGCTTTTACGGTTTCCTGCATAAAGTGTAAAATATCTCTCATATCACTTAGTTCCTTGGTGAACCAGGTCGTGCAAGGTATATTGCTTTGTTTGTATGTTTTTTCTGGAAAGGCCAGATCAACTGCATTGCTCAAGAAAGTCATAAACATTTCAGATTTAATTTCAATATTTATATTTGGATCGTCAATGAAATCCCAACATATATTCCCTACAAGATTGTTTAGAGTAAGTAAACCCTCATCTGTTACAGGTCTGTGCTTAAAATTTGTAATATTGTCATTTTCGGTTCTGTTCATATGAAAGTTAATTGTAATGGCCAGATGATCTGATAAATTTGTGTCAATTTGAGAAGTTTGAAAAGTACTTTGTAAGTTTGTTAAGAAGTTGTCCAAACAAGAATTCCCTCTAGTATTTGCATCTATTGTTATAAACAAACCATACGTTTTTATTAAATCAGTAAAGGTGACAGTATGATAATTATTTTTATTGTTGAAGTTTATATTAAAGTCACCATTTATTATGACAATATATTGTTTATACCTACTGATAATGTTTAAAGCCTTTGTAAGTGTATCGAGAAAGGTGTTGAAATCACCTAATGGAGATCGATATATAGTAATTATTAATAGCTTATGTTTCTCAGATTGTACCGCACATATTTCACAGTGGATCTCAGTTGATAGCAGACATATATCCTCCCTTCTAGCGAAGTCATTTGCAATCTTGCGATTGATTAATACTGCTACACCCCCATGAATATGAAGCTTCCTACAAAAATAACTAATAACATTGTAATTGTTAAGTTTAGTTTGAGTAATTTCATTTTGAGACATCCAATGTTCGCTTAGGCAATTGCTAAAGCTGAGCAGAAAACAGCTGAGATGTGCAGTGGGAATTCTAACAGGACACTGCACACTGAACAGACACCTAACCAACATAGGTGTGAAGGATAATCCAGAATGCAGGATGTGTGGTGAGGATGAAGAAACTCCTCACAACATACTATGAGAATGCCCAGCCTTGGTGGCTGGGAGGTTTTCATACTTCGGCGGAAGAAATAGCCAGAGCTCCCATTGACCGTATACTCTCTTTTTGGAGAGGACCGGGATTAATGGGATAACGAGACTATAAGCTCAAGCTTCAGTACAGAGGGGCTTCGGCACCCCAACAAAAATTATTTTCAAACAAATTAGTATTTGTAATCACAACCGTATATGCTTTGTGTGTCGAATAAATAAATTCTTCTTCTTCGTTAAGACTGGGGGAATGGCAGATTTAAATAACTATGTTCTAGACTAGTTCACAAGTTCAAACAAGTGTTAATTCTTGATAAAGCTCATAAAAATATAAGTGATTGGATTCGGAATGACCTCTAGAAAAATGTGCAAAGTATCAAACCCGCACATAAACAATTGCAGAAGTTATAAACAGATTAAGATTGAAAAAATAACGAACTTCGTTTTTTGCAAATAACTCAAAAACTATTAATATTTAAGAAATGTAAAAAAATGATTCTTAAGTTAATGGAAAACCAATACAGTGACATTCCACAGGGATCGGTTTTGGGGCCAATATTATTTTTGGTGTACATAACTGATATTTACCAATCACCACTACGATGTAAAATATATACATTTGCTTATAATAATGCATTGTTATTCTCTGGAGTAAATCAACAAAATGTGTACAGAAAAGCATAAAATTTGGATTTGGTTTAACTTTAATAAAATCCATTTATTACACAGGCACACAAAAAAAAAGCAGAGATGGGTCGAGGAAACTCTCCATATTTGATAAAAGTCTGTAAAAGTCATGTAAATAATATAATTGTATGCACTTATTTCGTATCAAAATGAAGCTTGCATCACCACGAATAAGATTTCACCATAAAATAATGGTATCAATATACTTTGCCCTTCATTTTGATTTGTAGCGTACTTTCTCAAATTAAATTTATTCCCACGTAAGGTTTCGTAGAAATTGTAATTCTATCCTTGATAAGGTACTCAGGTCAAATATTTTTTATAATGGTTTTAAAGCTAATAGGTTTATCAAAAACCCTCACCAGGATTGACACATTTTGTAAACACCACTTTTAATTAAAAATTTAAACGAAATGAATGAATGTCACAAGTTTGTTTTCGTTTATTTTGGTTTGTATATAATTTTTGTTACTATTTTGTAATTAATTTAAGTTAATTGTACTAAAAGGAAAGACTGAGACTAACCATCATAGATTAGATATAATATTTAGTTACTTGCTTCTCCAATATATTGATTTCTTATTACATTTTTTATAAGTGTAAGTTTGATTACAGAAGTTTAAATTTGTTTAATTTCTTATTTTAAATAACAATAATGTTTTGATATTCATTTTCAAATACTTATATATCTTTTAGTTTTAATGGTTTAATAATCCCTAATTTAATTGTTATTTTATTCGATACGAATGATACGATATAGTATTTCTATGAAATTAAAACATTAAAAGAGGCAGAAGGACCTCGGTCAATTGCCCTTTGAAATGTAAGGATTTCAATAAAGTTCTTGTATTATTATAAAACATTAAAGAATTTATATTTTTACTTTTCATAGTCCATATAAAAAGTAATGTAAATACATATACCATTCAAGCTGAAATTCACGACTACCCTACTAGACAAGGTAGCAATATACGAATCGATTTCCCAAGATTAATGCAAAGTCGAAATGCTTACAATTATTATACTGCCATGCTAACCCTTTCGGTCACCATGGTCGTTTAAACGAACATAACCTTGACATAACTACAAAAGCTAGCTGAACACATTTTAACCTTTTGAAGCCCCTTGGTAGTGTCAACAATCACATTGATTTTATGATTTAGTGCTTGTGGTGCCATCTTGTTGAGGTCTTTTCAGGTTTTAGTCATTTTCTCAATACATGTCTGAGCAGCCACCTGTGTTTGTGTATTTGTGAGTTTCTTGTGTGTTTTTCACTATTGTAGTAAATTACTTTGAGTTTATATAATTTTTTATCAGTTACTTGAATGTTTATTATTGTGTATATTATACACAATATAATGAATATTAATTTTTTTATATTTTTTTTTGAACAAAATACAAATGTTTGTTTCAACGAACATGGTGACTCAAAGGATTTTTTTTTGCAGAATTGGTGAACCAATAAAAAATAATGGCTTCTAAAAAACCACTAACCGAGGCTGAACTTTACGAGATAATTGAAAATTTCTCAGATATTGATGGTTTGAGTGATGGTGAATATTATGAAGACAAGGATGAAGGCGACTTGCAAGATACAAATGAGGAGGGTGGGGGGTTTGATTTACAGTTATTGAACAATGAAGAAAAGGTTAGGATGACCATCATCTAATAATAATGAATCCCCTACACCATCACTAACTAAAAAATCAAAAATGAAACGAGATTTGATGAAGTGAATCATTTACCTCTATTCGACGAAAATAGGGATGGTGCAAGATGCAAAAATGGTACCTGCCTCAAGAAAACACATTTTGTTTGTAGTAATAAATGCAAGGTTCATTTATGTGTAACTCATGATCGAAATTGTTCCAAAGATTTTGGTACAAAATAAACCATTATTGTGGACAAGTTATTTTATTTTTCCATTGAGTCACCATGTTCGTTTTAACGAACATAATATTTTTTCGAAAAATTAGGGCCGTAAGGACCTGAAACTACTTTCAAAAATCTTTAAAAAAATCATTTAAACTTGCCTCTTGGTTTCAAATTTTTAGCTATAAGCAAGTATGTCGTAACTGACATATTCATGAAAATTGACATTAATTGAGTTATTGACATTTGTCGCATCTACAGCCACCCAAGCAACTTCTGGTAAATTTTCAAGGTCGTATCTTCATAATAAACGATGCAAATTCAATTTAAAATTTGTCATATCTGCAAAGTATACCGATTTTAATAAGCGAAATTGTCCTATCTGATATTACCAAGCATAAATGAGATATCTATATGGTGGCTCTGTTATTTTATGATGTTGAAAATATTTTCACTTCATCATGTCCAATGCATCTGAATAAAGGAATGGAGTCTAATGTTGGAACGGTAAATATGCTGACTGACAGCGATAATTCAGTAGCAGACAAAGATTATGTGCCAGCAAATTTGTCAGATTGTTATGATAGCAATAATTATATCCTGCTTGCTTACTTAAAAAATAACTTTAACACTTCTGGAAAAATTTCTCAGTTGTTAATGACGACCAGGAGGAAAGTATTCACGATGATCTTAATAATGTATGACCTCCTCAACGACTGATTCTTTAATAAATAACATTCTTTTAACTTAATCAGTGCAATTTTTGTTGTAATATTTTTCAGAAATATACTTTTTTATTCACTTAAGACTTTTATTTTTTGTATTTTTTTAATTTTCTTTCTTAAAAACGTTTAATATTTCAAACTTAAACAATAAACATTTTTCTAATAAAAAAAGCTCTCATTCAGAAGATTATGAATTTCCCATTATATGGATGGTATTGTAAATAATCGAAAAATGCGATTATCTCAAAAGCAACAAAATGTCAGTGACGACCTTGCTTAGCAGGGCAGTATGGCCCACTGTTCTACAAACAAGCTTCCCCAACGTACAAAAATTTTAGATATGATAAAATTCAAATCCATCATAAGAAATTTTCTAAGCAGGAAAGCATTTTATAGTTTTAGTGAATATCTTGACGCTGACTTAGAAGAAATTGACAACTGATACAAAATGTATTGTCTCATTATGTGTGCATTCTAATCTAGTAAATTTTACATTTTAGTTCGTTACTATTTAATGTCTTTTATGTATTTAAAAAAAAACATAAAACACACCCCAAATCCAAAGCCAAGGCTGTGGGGAAGGGGGTTACATATTTGGAAAAACGCAGACATACCCACTGGCGTTGTCAATACCGGGGCTGAGGGTCGAACCCAGAGAGTGACAGACAGTTGATCAGCATATTCGCCACTCAATACACCTTAACCAATTGAGCTACCGCGCCGGTATATGTATGTATATATGACCAGGTACATGTTATTGTAATATGTTGCACCCCTTAAAATTTAAGGTTATGTTACTAAAAAGTAGGCAGACTTCAACAGATCGAATGTCTGAATGAATGTAGTGTATTTGCACCTACTCGAAAAAGAACCTACCAGAAGATTCCAAAGTGACATCTGGAATTCTCTAGAGAATGGTGGCGTCATCACAGAACAATCGAGATCTGTCATTTTTAGGTATAAAAGACCAACCGCATTCTCGGCGAGTAGTTCAGAAAGTTCAGAAAGTTCAGAAAATATAGAAAGTGAGGTTAAGAGTTTAATGATAAACAAAGTAATAAACATTGTGATTTTAGTCAGTAAAGTGTATTTAAATTAATAATAGGATTGTGAAGTATCCAGTAAATATTTAATAAAGTGTGTTAGTGGACATCTCTTGTTATAATTTTTGGAACCCACGGAAATTGCAAGGGGTAGTTTCCTAAGGGTGAAAACACGTTACAATTGGTGTCAGAAAGCGGAATTTTATGGAATTTTATGACAAGAGGAGCTCTGAACTTGTGCTGGAGAAGTATTCTCGAGGTTTAGTGCTAACACGGAGGACTCATTTACTGGACATTTGTTCGAGGGTTATTTTCGAACAGGAAAATAGTGTTAAGTGCATTTTTGAGACATTGTAGAACATTTTATTAGGACATTAGTGTGATAATTAAATCCTTTGAACTGAGAAGTGATAGAGACACTGAAAAAGACTCATTTAATGCGTGAAAATTTCTAGAACTTTTCTATTTGGACATTAGTGGAGATTATTAAATTCTCTGAACTGGATAGTGACAAAAGACTCTGGATAAGACTTTTTCGTGCTATTTCGAGATTTGTCTAGAAAGTTCCATTACCGATATTGACGTGACAGTTAAATTTATTTTATTTTAATTTCATCGTATGCCCGTAACAACAAGAAGTATGGCATCCGATAAACAAATACAGGACTTATTCGAACAATTCCAAAAAATGATGGCGCAGCAACGGCAGGAAGACAAAGAAGAAAGGAACGAATTAAAGAAAATGATGGAAGATCAGGAAACAAGACGTCAGAAAGAAAAAGAGGATGAAGAAACAAGACGTCAGAAAGAAAAAGAGGAACAAGAAAGACGACGTCAAGAGGAGAAAGAGGAACAAGAAAGACGACGCCAAGAGGAAAAAGAGGAACAAGAAAGACGCCAAGAAGAATTAAGGAAAATTCTGAATGAACAAATGAAAATGCAGCAGGACGCGATCATTTCTGCCAACGAAGAATTAAAGAGTCAAGTCAAAGAAGAGATAAACAAGGTAGAAGAAAAAGTAGGTGAAGTCGAGACAGAAGTCAGTCAAGTAAAAGGAGAAGTAACTGAAGTTAAAGAGAAAGTAAACAAGTTCGAAGAAGAAGTCAAAGGAGAAATAGACCGGCTTAAACGACAGTTGAGAGATAGAGGAAGCCAGCAGGTGGTATCATCGGGTCAGCGACTAAAACCTCCTTCTTTTGACGGCCAAAGTTCCTGGACGACGTACAAGAGGCAGTTTGAGGCAGCAGCATGTGCGAACAACTGGGATAACGAGGAAAAGGCCATGGCATTAGTTCTGGCATTAAGGGGCCAGGCCTCAGAGTTGCTTCAGACTATCCCAGTGGATAAACAAAGGGACTTCAAAGTCTTGGAAGCTGCATTGGACTTGAGATATGGCGACCAACATCTCGCCCAAGTATACCAAGCCCAGCTAAAATCACGAACACAAAAGGCTGGAGAGAGTTTACAGGAATTCGAAGCTGCGATAGAGAGACTGGCACACCTGGCGTATCCGAGTGCACCTAGAGAATTTCAGGAACAATTAGCCGTAGGGGCCTTTTTAGATGGCATAAGGGACGAAGAGGTCAGGCGAGTTCTGAGGCTGACAAGACACCAAAGTAGTAGCGAAGCTTTGGTGCGTGCACTTGAAGTAGAAGCCGCCTACAGAGATACTCCAAGGTCGAGAGTGCGAGCTGTGACTCTCGAAGAATCGCAACCAGAAATGAATCAGAACCCTATGTTGACTGAGATGCAGAAAATGTTTACCAAACTATTCGATAAATTGGATGGCCTAGGAAAGCAGGATAAACAGCAAAATAAAGGAAAGCCGAGTGGTGGTATTAAATGTTACAACTGCGGCAAGGTGGGCCATATGAAACGAGACTGTCGACAGCAGAACTCGGAGAGTCGAGTAAATGCTGTGAATGTTGAAGAAAAGCAGGAAAACTAGAGATAGCCAGCACCAAGGGGGCTGTGCTGGCTAGGGAATGCGGTGCCCCCAGAGAAATAAAGATTTCCCAGCTCCAAAGAATTCCAAGTAGTCTGTTGTTGCAAGGATATGTGAATGGAAGAAAATGCGTGTTTACGATTGACACCGGTGCTACGTCATCAATAGTGCGGCCAGGGTTTATATCAGGCTTGCAGATTAACAAGAAGCAAAATGGAGTAATTATTCGGACAGCCACGGGGGACAGGGCTGCGGTCCATGGAGAGGTCAGCTTGGAACTGCAGGTTAGACGGTTGAGGTTCAATTACAAGGTCATTGTGGCTGACATTATGGATGATTTCATTTTGGGTCTAGACATCATGGGAGAGCAGGGATTCATTGTTGACGTAGGGGAGCGAGTCTTAAAAATTGGAAATGAGGAATTTATTCTGGCAACCGCAGACGACCAATTCCATAAAGCGAGATTGTTAACAACACAGACGATCAAGATTCCTGCTCATTCAGAACAAATGATCGATGCTGCCGTAGAAGGAAATCCTGGAGGGTACCGTGTTGGCCTAGTTGAAGATGACGAATCGATTAAGTCCCTACCCAATATTATTGTGGCGAGAACTTTAACCCGGACTAAAGACAAAATCCCAATTAGAGTCGTTAATTTAAATTCCCACTCGGTGACAATTAAGGAAGGCAAACCGATTGGCTCCTATGAACCGGTCACATGGGTAGCGAGGTGCGAGGAAGAAACAGAGGGAAGTTCATCTATGAAAATAGACCAGGAAGTTTTGACCTTGTTGAGTACCCAGTTGGAGCATTTATCTGAGGATGAACGAAGGGAGGCAATCAAGTTCCTGGAAAAGGAAAGTTCAGTATTTGCCAAGAATACAGAGGCCCTTACAAAAACAGACATAGTCCAGCATCGGATAAATACTGGCGACTCACCAGCTATTCGACAACCACCTAGGAGGCTTCCATTAGCGAAACAAGAGGATGCCTCGGCAATGATAAACAAGATGCTGCAAGACGGAGTCATTGAGGAGTCAACGAGTCCCTGGTCATCGCCAGTAGTTTTGGTTGCCAAGAAGGACGGAACATTAAGATTTTGTGTCGATTATCGAAAATTAAATGATGTCACGAAGAAAGACAGTTACCCATTACCACGAATTGACGACACGTTAAGCACGTTGGCAGGCTCACGATGGTTTTCTACGTTAGACCTTAGGAGTGGATACTGGCAAGTGGGGCTTCATCCTGATGATAAGGAGAAGACAGCGTTTTCAGCAGGCAGTGGTCTTTATCAATTTACTGTGATGCCTTTTGGACTTTGCAATGCGCCAGCTACCTTTGAAAGACTGATGGAGTTCGTGCTGCGAGGGCTAACCTGGAGGACGTGCCTGGTTTACCTTGACGACGTGCTTGTTATGGGACAGGACTTTACAGAACATTTGAAAAATCTTCAAGAAGTATTTGGGCGAGTCAGGAATGCCCACCTGAAGTTGAACCCGAAGAAGTGCCTGCTATTCCAGAAAGAAGTCAAATTTCTTGGTCACGTGGTGTCTTCGGATGGAATACAAACAGACCCCGACAAAATTTCTGCTGTACGAGATTGGCCAAGACCATCTAACGTTCATGAAGTACGGAGCTTCCTTGGCCTCTGCACTTATTACAGGCGCTTTGTGGAAGGGTTTGCAGAAATTGCGAAACCATTACACCGGCTGACAGAAGAGAAAGTGCAGTACCAATGGACACCGGAATGTGAAACGGCATGGAGAAAATTGAAGGCAGCTCTATGCACTGGTCCTGTGCTAGCGTACCCACAACGGGAAGGACTTTTTATTTTAGACACTGATGCCAGCAATTCTTCGGTCGGATCTGTGCTGTCTCAAATCCAGAATGGGCAGGAAAGAGTGATCGAGTACTTCAGCAAGGTGCTGTCCAAACCAGAAAGAAATTATTGTGTAACCCGGAAAGAGTTACTGGCCATCGTAAAATCAGTGGACCATTTTCATAAATATCTTTATGGAAGACATTTCAAGATTCGGACCGACCATGCTGCATTAAAATGGCTGTTGCAGTTGAAAACCCCTGAAGGTCAACTGGCTCGTTGGATAGAACGGTTGCAACAGTATGATTTCAAAATAGAACATCGACCTGGAAGATCTCATAAGAACGCAGACGCTTTATCTAGAAGACCATGCAAGGAAGATTGCAAGCACTGCCGCCACGTTGAGAAATTGCAGGGTACGGTGGCCGTCAACACTATTAAAATAGAGGTTCCGGACGATTGGACAACCGAAGCCCTGAGACAAGAACAACTGAATGACACAGAAATTGGGGCTATATTGAGAGCAAAGGAGAAAGGAATTCGACCAGCGTGGAAGGATGTTTCGGATAAGGCAGTTGGATTGAAGGCTTTGTGGGCCCAATGGGATTCACTCAAAGTTATGAACGGGCTGCTAAAGAGAGCTTGGGAAAGCCCGGATGGCAAGGAAGTTGTTATGCGTCTAGTGATTCCCAGGTGTCGAGTACCGAAAGTACTTCAGGAAGTGCATAATGGAGCATCCGGTGGACACTTCGGCGTTAATAAGACCCTGAATAAAGTACGAGAACGATTTTATTGGGTAAATAGTCGTCAGGATGTAGAAGCTTGGTGTCGCAATTGCAAAATTTGTGCAGCAAGTAAGGGACCGCAGACTAGAAGTAGGGGTGCAATGAAACAATATAACGTCGGAGCTCCTTTCGAGAGGATTGCGATCGATATAGCCGGCCCATTCCCAGTAACCAAGGACGGTAACAAGTATATACTGGTTGCCATGGACTATTTTAGTAAGTGGCCAGAGGCCTATGCAATTCCAAACCAAGAAGCAGTCACTGTTGCCAAAGTCTTGGTAGATAATTTGATATGTCGGTTTGGTGTACCCCTGGAGCTGCACTCAGATCAAGGGAGGAACTTTGAGTCAGGGGTGTTTCAGCAAATCTGCAAGTTATTGGGGAAACACAAAACACGGACCACAGCCCTTCACCCGCAATCAGATGGAATGGTGGAACGACATAACAAGACCATGAAAGAACATCTCTCTAAAGTGGTTCATAAGAATCAACGCGATTGGGATCTCCACATACCGTTCTTCCTCATGGCATACAGAGCTGCTATCCACGAGTCTACGAAACAAACACCAGCCCGTGTAGTATTTGGACATGAGATCAGACTGCCGTGTGATTTGATTTTCGGAACACCAGGCGGAGAACAGCTTCCTGTGAACAGCTATGTGGATGAAATGAGTGAACGGCTAAGAAATGTTCATGAGCTGGTTAGAGACCAAATCACCATAGCCAGTGACCGAATGAAGGCTCGATACGACCGTAAGGGTAGTTCAGAAGGGTTCAAGGCAGGAGATCTGGTTTGGCTGTACAACCCACAGCGGAAGAAAGGGAAGTCACCGAAACTTCAACCTCCTTGGGATGGACCGTATACTGTTATTACCCGAATTAATGATGTCGTCTATCGTATTCAACGAAACAAAAAGTCCAAGATGAAGATCGTACACTTGGATAGACTGGCGAAGTATGTGAAAGAGGCTGAATTGCCTGACCGGGACGTTCAGGCTTAAGGAGGGGGCAGTGTAATATGTTGCACCCCTTAAAATTTAAGGTTATGTTACTAAAAAGTAGGCAGACTTCAACAGATCGAATGTCTGAATGAATGTAGTGTATTTGCACCTACTCGAAAAAGAACCTACCAGAAGATTCCAAAGTGACATCTGGAATTCTCTAGAGAATGGTGGCGTCATCACAGAACAATCGAGATCTGTCATTTTTAGGTATAAAAGACCAACCGCATTCTCGGCGAGTAGTTCAGAAAGTTCAGAAAGTTCAGAAAATATAGAAAGTGAGGTTAAGAGTTTAATGATAAACAAAGTAATAAACATTGTGATTTTAGTCAGTAAAGTGTATTTAAATTAATAATAGGATTGTGAAGTATCCAGTAAATATTTAATAAAGTGTGTTAGTGGACATCTCTTGTTATAATTTTTGGAACCCATGGAAATTGCAAGGGGTAGTTTCCTAAGGGTGAAAACACGTTACATTATTATACTCTTCGCAAAAACGAAGAGTATATTGTATTCGATCAGCACATTTCTAAAATCGTAAATATCGCTCGTAGAGAAAAAATTTTCATATCATTGTGTTAGTGAACGAATTCTGAACAACTTTCAAAATGTCCGTCTGTCCGTCCGTCGGTCACGTTTCTTGTAAGCACGATAACTCAAGAAAGAAAAATCCGATTGTATTGAAATTTGGACAGTAAGTTAGTGTTAGCTAGAGGAAGAACCCTATTGTTTTTGAACAAAATCGATCGGTAAATAAAAATGTTATTAATGATTTAATTTTGAAAAAAAAATTTTTTGATTTTTATGTTTTTGTAATTGAATAGAAATTTGGTGGATTGATATTTCATTTTAATATCTAAATATTTATATATTTTACAAATATACATTTCATAATGTAATATACAACCGTGAAAATATGATTTTAGCTCGTGTCTTATAATGTAAAAATTTACATTTTTTTACGTGTAAGGTGGTGGTGTAGTTCTTACGCTTTTAATTGAAATTGACTCGGAATCCAAGGGTCCCGGGTTCGAAACCAAATGGGGTTTGGTATGTTTTTTTTTATTTTTACTTTATTTTACACTGACTCTTTTACCAACTAAGTTCGTAATATAAAGTTAAAAATGTCTAAAACTAACATTATTTACAAAAAACTGCGAAGAGTATCCTATAGAATGTGTAACAATTATATAAAAAGTTCAGTGAACAGGCGAAGAGTACGTTTTTAGCTTGTTACTTTATGTTTTTTGACAGTTATGTGTGTTATCTTGTTTTATTTTTTAACTTATTATTATATTGTTTGACATGGTTACAACAATTTTATTGTTTACAACCAAATAAAGATCTATTCTATTGTATTCTATTCATATTGCCCCTCCCCCCTTCAAAAAAAAAATCTATTACGCCCTTGGCTGAGAGTACATAAAAGTACAAAAAAGCAAACATAAACAATGTATGAAACCAATAATAAATTTGTTTCAAAAATTTAAGCTTACCCAATATGAACAAACATGTACGTCAGATACCGCCATACCTCCCTTCTTCTATTAGGCTCGTAAATAAATAAGGTTGCACTAGGACCTGAGGCATATTTTGTAGAATCCCTTTCAGATGCTTCGTCGATACAAAAAAATATAATTTCAATTAACGAAATTATGATCATTCCCACAGCTGGAGGATAGCAAGAGTACGCTTCTTCATATTCACCATCGGTGACTGTCCTTGATGGATGCTGCCTCCTTGGTATGATCCAATTGATGTATCTAATGGAAAATTAATTATAAAATTTACAAAATGCAAATTATACAAAAAAAATGTACATAATGTATGAATTAGGTATTATTGAAAAAAAAAGCTTTTTTTATATATTAATCAAATAGATGATCAATAAATTGAAAAACTGTACCTCCCCAGGCAGAACGTACGTATCATTACGTCGATTATAAGTAATTTAGGGATCATAACGTCTACTGACCCAAAAATGACATCGATTAGACATATTGACATGTACGTCTTTTCGACATCGTTTAGACGTCCATTTTAGGCCATATATAAGAAACATTATTTTAATCTTGATTTTAATTAAATTTAATCAAATCATAGACTTTAGGAAATGTTGTGATTAAAAATAAACAACAGATCCTACCCAGAATGACGTCAGTGAAACGTAAGTACGTCATTTTCCTTTATCACCATATATAAAACTTTTATACTTGGCTGTTTATATTTGGAATTATAATAATCTACTTAAGCTGAAATGGTACAGCTAAAAACTGTTTTCTGCTATTATATTTCAACAAAAATTGTTTGATTAGCACGAAACACACATCACACCCATCGTAGAGTAAACTCTAAGCTGGCGTGTCCAAAGGTCGCTTCATCATATAAACTATGAGAATAAGACATACGCAACTAGTTCATCTCTATGTCACTGCGATAGCTTTATGCGCATCGCATATCAAATCATACGTCATGTGACCAACTCATACATACGCCACCTTAAAGTTTACCGGACTATACATCATCGTGTTGGCAGCACTGCCGGCGATATAGAATATAACTAGAAAGAAACATGTTGGCAATGCCTACTTCCTTCATGTCGTTAATGTAATGTCATCATGTAGCAGTTAGTGTTTGTGTAGAGGATAGATGTTTTTGCTTCGTTGCCTGTTCAAGCTTCACATTTGTAAAAACAATCTTGACTAGCTTCGAGGTATGTATTAGAGATTATTATTAGTAGTACATTATTATCGCTTAAAGATAAAGATAGTATGCTTTCCAGTAACAATAGAATTTAAGGAAGAAGATGGTGGTGCTTTGGCTTGCTATGTTAAGCTGTTATGGGTCAAGAAATGGGGCTCACGATATGATAATGTCAATAAATATTTTTTTTATTATATATTAGTTTTTTATTTTACAACTCAGGATCCATTTTAAATGCAAGTAGTGTTATCGTAAAGATATTAGCTTTTAAGACAAAACTTTTAAAAGTCTCCGCAATATTAAATGGATTGGTAATGTCAACTGTTTTTTATCTACCAAAATTCATTGTGAAAGTCTATTCTGCTGTTATTATATTGGTTTTAAATTAAACATTCAGTCCTGGCATTTTCATAAAGCCTTGAAAAATGATGAAATTAGCAGGACATTAAAATAATTTAATGACTGAATCAATGAATTTTGTCAGAAAAAAAACAGTTTATATCATCAATTCAGTTAATTTATGACATTTAAATTCGCATTTAAAAGTACCAAATGTATGGAAGGACATTTTTTTCAGCAAAAATATACGTCGATTAGGCGACCATTTATGTTGTAATAACATCGACTTAACGTCACCACTGACGTTTATTTGACGTCTTTAGTCGACGTCGAAAGGACGCTGATGTTGTGATCAGTAATAGAAGTAAAATCGCCGTCGTCGAGGACGTCAAATGGACGACACGTTGACTAGACATTATAACGACGTGTGTACTGCCTGGGTTAATTTGTAGTTTGGTGTAAAGGAACAAAATATTCACAGTTAACAAACAAAAATAAATGTAGGTATCAATAAATTCTCACATTTTAATGAAAAATAGGAGAATTTATCAATTTTATTCAAATTCATGTCTTCATATTAGGCACAATATATTGTTTTGGTAATAAGATTAGAGATTCTAGTAACATAATTAAATGTTGGCATCCAGAATATTTTAAAACAGAGACTAATCATAGGCTAAAATGCATGGAATTTACATTGACCAATAAAAGTTACATACATTAGATATGGACAAAGCCAATCTTTGTTAAATGTCACAAAATTTCCATTAACACTGTATCTATATATAGGTACATGCATTTACTATTTACCTTGTTACGTAGTGGCCAAATATGTATTGCAGATCCGGATTGTTTATCATATCATAAAATTCATCGAAGTCCAGTTCCTGGTCCCCATTAACATCGTGCATGTCATGTATTTTTTTAACCATGTATGGAGGAATATCGTGTTCATATTCCCGACTTTCCACAAGATCATTCAGCTCGTTTACAGTTATAAAACCATCATTGTCTCTATCAAACTAAGATCATTACGTGTTAATTTTATTACTTAAATATACAGAAATAACTCACCTTATTGAAAATATTCCTATAAAACTGATCTGATCTACTTTTTAAAGGAATTTGTGTACCTTCAGTCATAACTGGTCCTTTTTAAAAACAGTTCAATACAAATAATTATAGATTACCTTATTTACGTAAAATCATTTAAAAGAAGTCAGTTGAATGATAATATCTAACGGATCTACGACTAGTAAAGCATTTTAAAACAATGTTATCATTACTTTTAGTAGAAATTTGTTAAAAATGCGATGAGTAATAAAAACGGAAAAAATAAAACATTAAGATAACCTAAAAGTAAGTATATGTACCGTTTAATTCGTTTGACATACATTTCATTCTGCAGAGTGCAGAGTCCTCTGACATTAAATAGCTGTTAAGTTCTTGAAAGCCACATGCGACTTTTGGTTGTAATGAAGGTAACTACTTCTTCAATTCAGAGAAAATTGGCATTTAACTAATGTTTAAATGAACATTGTAAAAATGGCTCATTAGGAAACATAAACTCATTATTAGAGTAAATTATTCGATATATTCATAATGTAATAGTTTTCAAATTAAACGATATCATGACATGTTGGTCATTAGCGCCATCTGCTAATGACGTGATTGACCACCAGATCTTGCTTATATGAACAGAGACATAAGCGCAGTACAGAAACGAATCTTGTTCTAGTGACATTAATAGTACTAGCTATTCAGTGGTAGATGTCGCAACAAAGCTTAACGGATAATATGGGACAATTTATACAAATTGAGGGGCTCTTGCAATTTTGTATGCATTTTAATATACATTAAACTGAAAATGGTCATAAAATATATAATTAACATACCAGAAATGTCAAGATTTGTCCCTGTTTTTAAATTGCAAAACTGGTTTCGCCATCTGTTATAGATATTCTGATACTACAAACGTTATTTTTTAAAACAAAGAAATCCGCACTTTTCAATATTCACCAGTAAATTCACCGGTGGAGGGAACCGGTTAGAAATTTTGTTTCCCGGTAAATATTCGGTTGCATGCGGTTGATTAAACATTTTGAAACGCTTCGGTGAGGCTTTCTGGTTTACCAGTAGGTTTGTTTTGGTTCCAACTTCGCGGGCAGTTCCCATCATGCGCAATAAAGAAACAGCCATGCGCAGTGTATTGTTTTTATTATTCACCGAAATTCCAACTCAAAAACCTGGTGGATATGGTACCTTACCGGTTCAAATAGCTGATCACACCGGTAAATTTAGAAACATCTCATTTTTGGTGACTGGTTAATTTTGAAACGGTTCGGTGAGAAACCGGTCGAGATTGGTGCACTCACCGGTGAATTTAGAAAAGCGCCCAATATGTATATTAGAGCGGGCGCCAAGAAACAATGCGTTTGAAAAATACGTATAGCCAGGATTCATCTATTGATGACTCTCAGAAAGATGTAAATAATCGGGGTTTACGAAAATTTACCCCGTGTGCCCAGATCACTATCTCTGTCTTTGTTATTCTTGTAGTTTTAGAAAAAGAGAATAATATTTGCAGATCGCTTAGAGTGAATTTTCGTAAAAATTCTGTAGATTGCCAAACAAAATTTTGCGGATTTTTGTTTTCACCTAATTTCGAATGCGCGCAACTTCAGCATCTTAAAACCAATACAGGGACGGCGGCAGACTGGCCAGGCCGCGCGGGCACAATTTTTTTTTTTTAGGTTTGTAGGGGGCACAGAAACATAACTTTTACTAAATAACATAATAACGACGAACAAAAACATGATGATTGGTTCCCTAGTTCGAAAATTATTTAAAAAATCTAGAAATCCAGGGTGGCACTTGGGGGGCACGTGGCCCTGCAGCCCCCCCCCCCCCTGGCGCTGTCCCTGAACCAATATATGAAATAATTGGTAATTAATATTTTGATCTATTTTTTTTTCCAAAAGATTGTTTGCCAGAAGATTGTTGTCTTAAAAGGCCTTTTTAAACATTTTAAAAATAATTTTTGTCAAATAAAAAAAATAATTTTTTTGCTTATACATCCAATTTGCCAATTAGACTAATTTTTTGAGACTTCGCTAATTTGACAAAATTATTTATTTAACATTAAAAAAAAAATGAAATGGTTTTGAGGTAAGGACTGAAATCAAAAACAGCAAAATTGTTGTAAAGCAGTAAATTATTTAATTAACCACTTTTTCTAGAGAAAAATATGACACGTGATATATCGTTGGATAGCTAGTTTAAGTTGTGTTCGAATAATGAAATAATTTACAGGGTTAAAAAAACACAAGTTATGTCTACCGGGTGTCCCACTTAAAACTCCCGACGCCATTTTCTTAATAACCAAAAGTGATATTTCAATTCTGTAAAAGGCATCTACTAGAATATATAAATGAGTAAAAATCGTTATTTTATACATTGAGGTATAGATGGCGTTGCGATGCAAAAAAATTTTTCTATCGCAGGAACGATGAAATGAGTTGCATGAGATAGGGAATTATATTCTGAGCAACTTTTATGATACGAACAATTTTCGAAAAATCACTGGTTCTCGAGATATTTGAACTTCAATATAATTCTTTAGAATATAAAAATCGTCATAACTTTTTTAAAATACATTTTGGACAATAAGTCCTTTGGGACATTTTCCATAGTGATTCAGGTTCATTTAGATGGTAATGAAACATTTATTTCAAAACACAAAATATTTTTTTTTCAAGTAAAACATTGGGGCTGTAACTGCTATTTGGAAATTAAAGATTTTGACATTTTTGTTTATTGCGTATTGTCTAATTTTTGCGTCATGTTTATGTTGTCTGTTCTACTAAATTTTACACTATAAATTGTAGACATATGAAAAAAAAATGGAATTTTTATTACTTGAAAAATTATATTGAAGTTCAAATATCTTGAAAACCAGTGATTTTTCGAAAATTGTTCATATTAAAAAAGTTGCTTAGAATATCTCCATCTCATGCAACTCATTTCATCGTTCCTGCAATCGAAAAATTTCTTTGCATCCCAACGCCATCTATACCTCAATGTGTAAAATAACGATTTTTACTCAAAACTGAAGTCATATTCTACTAGATACCTTTTACAGAATTCAAATATCGCTTTTGGTTATCGAGAAAATATCGCCAGGAGTTTTAAGTGGGACACCCTGTATATCTCGAAAACTGGGGCATGCATAATTTTCTTTTATCAGCAACGGATTCTACTAAAAAAAGTGCCGTAAGAATGTGTTACTCGATTTTTGATTCAACACTTGGTAATTATGAGATATAGAGGTCATCCAAAAATGCCAGTTTTTCAAAAACACTCTGTAGCTCGGTAGTCGAAAAAGATAGACGATCGCGGTTTGTGCCATTGTTTGTTTGAGCTCAAGACATCTATATTGGTTTTTGTCTATCTGTCATAGTTTCAGAGAAAACCTTAAATCCCACCAATTTGGTCCGCATTATACAATTATACATTATACAATAATCAAGTATTCCATGCGATCAGTCTCAGATTAAATTCGCGTTGTGAGCCCAACATAAACCTTTTTTAAATTAACTTCTTTTATAGACATTATTTTATTGAACAAACTACAAAAATCATTGAAACTGGAGCACTAATATTATTAGAATTAAAGAAATAACTTGTAACACAGAGCACATAACAAACTCAACTGTAACTGAAACGTCAGAAAACGACCAGCTGCCCCATCTAACGATCATCATTTCTATTTATTATTGTAGGGTCTAAAAAATTAAGCTAATTAGCAAACTTAAACTAAATGTACACGAAAATAAATCATTTTTATTTATTAAAAAAAAAACATTCTTTTGTAAATGTAAAAATTTTAAAACGACAATCCTGTGGAAAATCGTTAAGAGGACACGCCTTAAAAATTTCAGATCAAAATATTAATTACTAATTATTTTATAGTGGTTTTAAGATGCTGGAGTTGCGCGCACTCGAAATTATTGTTATGATTTAGGTGAAAACAGAAATCCTGGAAATTTTGTTTGTTAACTTTCAGAATTTCATTCTTTAAATCTCTCTGAATGTAAATCATCAACCAGAATGGATCCACGGATTTTTCAAACGGATTGTTTCTTTGGCGCCTGCACTAAATCACATTATAGTTATATAAATACTTTTTCACCATTATAAACTTGGATGTTCATAAAAATTGTAATAGATGTCAAGGCATGATGTACGGGTCGAGGTTGTAAGATTATTAACATTAATATTAAGATTGACATTGATATTGATATTGATATTGACACTAACACTAACACTAACACTAACACTAACACTAACATTAAAACTTAATGCAAGCTTCATTGTATCATTGTGCAAACCCATGTGGCGAGAGCACAGTTCAATGAACAGGATCGGAATGCAATAGATCTGATGTCTGGAGCGAAAACGAAAGCTATAAAAAATTAATAATTTTTAAGTTTAAAAAAATAAAAATAATAAAAAATATATGAAGGATTTTATATTTTTTTCCAGCCTGAACAGACTGATAAAGTGGCATCCTTAACACAGGATACAGGTCAAAATGAAGAAAATGAAGAAGAAAATGGCGAAGAAAATATGACAAATAGAAAGATGGCAGATGACACGAAGACAAAAGCTCATGCTTCGAAAAAAAGACGCGCAGGTCAAGTTTTTGATGCAGAACTTGCACAAAAACAGCTAAACGACAGTTTTAAAACACTAAACCAGGTCTTGCAGAGAAAACAGAGTAACTCAGAAGATGACTGCGATCTATACGCCAAACTTTTAGCTACAATATTGAAAAGGTATCCTGTACACAAAGGCAAAGAATTATGTATAAAATAGACGGCCTTCTATTAGATAATCCTCCTGAAACTTGCTCATCTACCCCTTTCCATCTAGTTCTGCTTCCAGGCCTTCATCTGCCTATACGCCAAGATTCTCCTGTCTATTCATACGATTCTCAAGCCTTTGTCGATTTACAACATTACCAACCTTCTCCTGCATATTCACACGATTCCCAAGCTTCTGGCTACTCACAACATTCCCAACCTCCTCCTGTTGATTCGCACCATTATCAAAGGACTTCAGCCTATGCACCCAGTTCCCAATTATCTCCTCTCCATGTCCAAATACTACAAGCTCCACTGCAAAAAGCTCCTCGCATTACTCAATACAAGCCCCACCCTTCCCCTGCACAAAGTTCTCAACCTTCTCCTCTCCATCTAGAACCCTACCTAGGTCCACTAGAACAAGAAATACCTCTATCTACAATAAGGAATATTATACAGACCGCCCTTCTTGACGCCATTACGGAAAATGATTTTTCAAATTGATTAAATAAAATAAAGATTTCCTATATAAAATTTATGTGTTTATTGCTTGCCTTAATTTGGTCCTTTAAAACAATATTAATTGCTTTGCAAACTTCAGGTACCATCAACGAAATTGCTGATGTTGAAACTTTAAATAAATAGTGCAAACTTTGGAACTGTCCCCAGTGGCCAAATATCGTAATGTTATTGCCAAGCGTACATTGAAAAAGTTTGTCATACTTCCTCTGCAAAAAAAACATGTTTAAGTTAATTTTCAAGTTATTAACGAAATAAAAGACTTACAACCTTCTGTTGCGATGAATCGCTGTCATTCACCATCGTCTTTTTAGACGTTTTTTATCATTTCTTTTTAAAACATTAATATAATTTTGCAAACTCAAAACACAGAGAATTAAAATGCGGTACGCGCGCCAGATGTATGTAAACAGTCACTTACTTCAAGGCTGCTATGGAATTATTCAGGGCGGGACAGCGAGCAGCGCGAGTAGCAGCGGCAGTGGCTGAATGTAAAGGGGACTTAAGAATTGGTGGAAAGTGCAAATTACAAGTCCATTATTTGGAAATCTCACAATTATTTTTTCAATAGCAGCATGCATGTAATGTTCAATTTTGGGAGTATTTGGTAGTAATGGAGGTGGGACGTAAAAAAAATTGTTGAAGCCTTTGGTTCTTGTACATTTTACACACCCTAAATCGCAATTTTATTTTTCTCACCTCCTTTAATAGTGAGGTGGGGGTGGTAACGGGGGTGGCTAATCCCAAAAAAAAATGAGACCTTTAGTTTCTCTTCTATATACTAAATACCACCTTTATGGACTCTTACTTGCTAGATTTACCTATTTACCCCAATTTACCCCCCAACTCTTCAACAGAGTAAGATCAAAATGTAATATAGTTCAATTTCAAGTCAATATCTTAAACGGTTTCAGAGTAATCGTGCGCAGAGTAATCGTGCGCACAGACAGACAGATATTTTTTTTGCTCCAATTTAAAATCTCGACGTTTTATGACAATCTAAACCTTTTTGAACAACTACAAAAATTTTCTATTTTTTTTGTGTTACTATACTTCCACTGGATGTGGAAGTAATTAGATTGGAAAATATAGTGATACGATAAAATTCCTACTACTTTAAATACTGTGCAAAACTCAAGCAGAAATATGGGTGATTATGAAACTTTCTTTATTACAATGGAGGAATAGAATTTTTTATGAAAAATTCGTTTGCAGTACTGATCCTAACCATAAAAAATCGCTTTGTCTGTCTGATGTGGATGTGTACGTCTGTTAAGCGGTTCTTTAAGCGCGATGCATTCTGAATTTTGCCCCTATACGATCTCCCGACTTTCGGAAGTACAGCTTTCATATCGAATTTGGCGATACGCTTTATTCAGAGTACTCGCCTTAGCCATTTAGGGGTGCTTTAGAGAAATCTGAAGTGTAAAATTTGATGAAAAAAAAAAGGCTTGATCTTACGAAATTAGCTATATCTTGAAGTATACGTGGGGTAAGTGAATAGTTTAGTTTTAACTAGATTTAAAGGACACATTAAATGCCTATTTTCAAATATGCAAGTTTAGTGTTCTTGAGTGTTTAACAGCAAATACCAAATCAAAATAGACATTAATAACTTATAAGGTTAAGTTAAAAAGTAACTAGAATAGACAGCTGAATGTATTCAAGAAGCAAAATAAGGAATATAAAAATAATATTAATATTGACCAAATAATCAGATTTTATTGGTTGATCGGTTAAGTTTTTTCACATTATGTACCTACATCGAGTATTCATGGAGATAAACCAATACACCTGGCTACACCTATTGCCTACCATACAGATTTAAAGTGTACTGAACTAGATAAAATGTTTATCTTAATTTTTATCTTATCTTGAATTTAGGAAATGCCGGTTTTAATATTTAGTATATATATTACTTACCACCGTAAGTTGCTTGAAGTGCCGGCAAATAGTAAAATATCTGTACAAAAAATACAAAATGCCATATCAAAACGATGAGGCAGTCCCTCTAGAAGAGTTTAATGCTCTACATAACGTCCGGCTTAATGTAGATTTTACAGAACGTTACAGAGCAATATTTGACAAAGTAAGTATACCTACTTAAATAACTGATTATTATTTAATACATTTTTAATACCGGTAGGTACTCCGCGACTTAGCGATATGTGACTCATATCTACATTTATATTTGTTTTGCTAATATAGGCCTCTCTTTGTTGATACTAAACCTATATATATTTTTGTTGAAAAATACCATTTTTTTAAATTTTCTTTCGGTTTGGGCACAAAATATCGATGGAGCATATGTTCCTCTGTCATTGGAGGTAAACAACTATATATTCATTCATTATCTAACCAATAATAATAATAATAATAATAATAATTTATTTTCCTTTTTGACAATACAGAATATCGTATAAGAATAGTCACGTAAATCTTATGTACACATATGATATATAATATACATTAAGATTGAAAAAATTCTGCTACTGAATAACACTTATCTAATAAAAACATTTTTAATTTTCCTCTAAATGCATACATTGTCTCGCTAAACTTTATTTCATTCGGTAAGCGATTGAATATTTTAGGTCCCATTGACCTGGGAGATTAACAAGTAATTTTAAATCTGGAACTCATTTTTCTGTCTGGTATCGACATTGTGGTATTCACTGTTTAAAACAAACTTATTTCGATTTCTAAAAACATACATACAAATTTCGAAAATATACAAACATGGCAAGCTAAAAATTCCAAATTCTTTAAAAATACCTTTACAAGTATGAGTGGCCGGTATGCCGGCGATACATCGCAAAATACGTTTTTGCGCAATACAAACATTTGCTACTAGGGTGGTTAGTCCCCAAAAACAGACACCATACTTCAAGCGTGTATCAACTTGGGTGTAACATAAATTAATTAACTGTTCCTTATTTAGAAACGATCTGATATTTCTGAACAAATAAGTTATTGATGATATTTTAGATGTCACGACTTCTCGTGATGTTTCCAGTTTAGGGTTTCATCCAGGTATATGCCTAAAAATTTTATACTTTCCTCGTTATCGATTTTAGTACCATTTTTATCAATATTTAAACTACTTATTACATTTCTTTTGCCTGGTGTGAAGTCTAATTATGTGAGTTTTTTCTGCATTGAAATATAGAGAATTTTGAGAAAACCAATTGTTAGAATTATCTTCCAAAAGATGGTCCCTAGGATTAGATATTGTAATAGATATATCGTCTGCATACATTGTAAAATGTGCATTTGACGCAAGAGTCTATATCATTAATATATAACAAAAACAAAACAGGACCCAATATGGATCCATGTGGAACACCCACATTTACTTCTAAAAATTCCGAATCAACCCTGCAAACTGAATGTTGCGTTTTATGTCGTAAACTAACATACTGATTTCGTCCTTCCAGAAATGTGCTAACAAAACTTATTCCATAGGCAAACAGTTTAGATTTTAGTAAATCATGATTAACAGTCGAATGCCCTGCTTAGATCCCAAAATATCCCAAAGGGATTCTCCTGCGTCGACAAATTCTAATATTTTATATAATAATGAATGCATAGCCGTGTTGGTTGACATACCACTAGTAAAGCCATGTTGATTTTATGTCATTATTTTGTAAGTCTCTAAGAAATTTAATAATCTATCCAAATATTTTAGAGGGACCAAAAGGCACAGTTACAGGCCTATAATTTTCCAAAATGTCCATCCTTCTTCTTAGAAATGGGCACCACTTTTCCATTTTTCAAACTATTTGGAAATGTCCCTGATGCGAATGATAAATTGATAAAACTTACCACTTTTTTTATCAGAAAACAGGGAATATCATCAGGACCAGATGATTTTTCGGTCTTGAATTTATTTGTTAATAAATATAACATTTCATCAGTAGTAAACGGTTTTAAGAACAACGACTGAGACAAATTAGCTACAGCAGATTATGCACATTATTACTTAGCTTCGGGATTTGCTTGACTAACTGATCTAGACTATAAAATATTTAGTATGGTTATAAGGATGGACGGATTGATTGATAGACATGCGTAGATCATATGCATATCTATTTAATCTCTGTCTTGTTTCAACAAACAGTGACTTAATAACCAATAAAGCGGGCTATTTGGAATAGGCCGTTAGTTTTCAAAAGCATTCTGCTATCTGCTATTTGTTACATTTCGAATTAACCTTAAGTTAATGATATTTATTCTATAACCGTTATTAAATGCATGCTGGGTAACACTGAATTTTCAATTTTTCCACTTTTGAGGACAGCCATATGTTCCTTAAATCTTGTTGAAATTAGTCGTTTTGTTTGTCCACCATACTTGAAATTACTAACTAACTACTTATATCCGGGACCTCTCGTTGTTGCGTAAAAGTTGCTGCATTTGTTTCTTGATGAATGAACAACTGTCAGATCTAAAGTTTTTAAAAATTCTGTTTAGATCACGCGTAAACCGGGGTTCATATGGAATTGATACCAATTTCGTTCGGTTTGAAAGATTAAGGAATTCCGGAGGGTTACCTTAAATCCACGATTCCTAATTAGTCTGTCAACTATACTTACAGGGTATCCATTGCTTTTAGCTATATTCTTAGTTATTGCTATTTCTTTTGCAAATCTGTTTATTAGAAGGGAAACCTAATAGACGATGAATAACAAAATTGATTTTATACTGGGAACAATGGTATGAACCATTAGGGATATACCTTAAAATAAAGTGCTAGTGAGATATAAATTGCAGCAACTTTTAGGCAAGCCAAAGTATGGAGTTGCATCAAACGAAAGGTCCGGAACTTGCAAAATTAGTTGTAATGCTTGCAATTTAAAGTATACTGGGCAAACAGACCGCCCAACTTTAACAAGATTTAAGGAACATATGGCTCACTTCAAAAGTGGAAAAACTGAAAAATCTAGTGTTGCCCAATTGCCTTTAATAACGGTCATTGAATAGATATCAATAATTTAAGATTAATTAGAAATATAACAATAGTAAGACAGCTGAATGCTTTTAAAACTACTTTAGAGGCAATGTCACACCGGAGGTTTTAGCCCGTTCCAGGTCAATTTCCAAGTTTCAGAAACTTCGTCTAATGTTTTAGGTTGATACTAACAATGACGGCTACATTTGTATATGGGAACTGGAAGACTTCATTAACTCAGACAGCGAAGAGGTGAAGACGATACCAAAACATGTCATTAAGAAAATTCATAGAATGGCGGATGAAGATGACGATCAGAAATTGGATTTTAGAGAATTCATGCAAATGTTGGACCAGCCGGATTTGCGACATCTTTTTGGACGTTACGTAACGAAGTAGGTATTTTGAGTGTGAGTGTCAAAGGGAATAAAACAGGGACTTCCGCATGCTTCTGAATGAAACAACTATTCTATAATCGTTATTCTACACGAAAACAATCGTTGGCCATTTCGAAAACATGCAGTGCAGATATGATTTATGACGCAACGAAGAGATGAGGGCGCCTAACTATTCCTACTGCTTTCACACTCAAAACGAATATGATTTTATTTAGTATAAAGACATAAAATAGTTAATTTCCATAAGTTTGCGCCTTTAAGTTTTTTTTTTTAATAATTACAAAATATAATATTGACATTAAAAATAAATGTCTTGTATTTCTGCTTACATTATTGTTGTAAAATATTACTTTGGGTATTCAGTAGATAACATTCAAAAAAACCATTCGTTCCTTTCATATACCATTAATCTAAATCTGGTCAAGCTAGAAGATCAACAAGAAGTTCCCTTAAGAACCGACTTGTCAACTTCTTTCAAATACTTACTATATCTGTCATTCAATATGAAAAACAAGAAAATAACAATTCTTTCTATATATTGATGATCATGCCAATATAGTATAAGAAACCTCCCTTACGAGGTGTTCTTTCTAGTATTTCTAGCCCTACCTAACAAACATTTGTTACATTTCAAAGCCAAGAACTACTAAAAAGCACAAAGAAAATATGTATAAAATTTCACTCACATGTCTTAATAAACAAAATATTTTCATCAACGTTCGACTGATCAAATCTCCGTAAAAATTGTACAACTTTTTTCATTCTCTTTAGAACTCATCAGGAGATATATATATATTCAGTTCAAAAACAGAATTACTATTAAAAAATAATAAGAAAATAATTTTAAGTAGAAAACTGATAGGAAAGCATTTACTTACTTGACACATATCAAAAATAATTAAGAATCACTCTTTCAGAGCCCCATAGCTCGTCTAGTTTTTAAAAATAAATATCTTGTATTTTTGTTTACGTTATTGTTATAAAATATTATTTTGGGTATTCTGTAGATAACTTTCAAAGAAAACATTCGTTCCTTTCATATACTATTGATCTAAATCTGACAAAGGGGGAATATCAACAAGAAGTTCCCTTACGAAGTGACTTATCAACTTCTTTCATACACTTGAAAACGAGCCAATCTGACAAGTCTAACTTCGGATTCGGTTTCAGCGGGTCCAAATATATAAGTATACACTAGTATGGTCCACCGGGCAGACCATTTTTTTTGTATTGGGGATGTTTTTTGGGGTTAGATGTGAAATACGAGCAAATCTGACAATTCTGACTTCTGAATCTGGATTCAGCAGGTCAAAATGCATAAGGACACACTGGTATAGTCCGCCGGACAGACCACTTTCTTTTTGTTTTGGGGTTGGTTTTTGGGTTTAGAAAAAGAACCAATCTGACAATTCTGACTTGGGATTCGGTTTCAGCGGATCTAAATACATAAGGATGGTCCCCTTAAAAAATGATCTGTCTGCCGGACAGATCATTTTTTAAGGGTAACTTCGAATCTGGATTCATCAGCTCAAAATACATAAGGATATACTGGTATAGTCCGCCAGACAGACCAATTTCTTTTTGTTTTGGGGGTGTCTTTTGGGGTTAGGGGTGAAAAATGAGCCGATCTGACAATTCTGACTTCGGATTCGGTTTCTGCAGGTCCCAATACATAATGATACACTGGTCTGGTCCACCAGACAGACCATTTTTTTAGGGGGTGTTTTTTTTTGGTTGGGGGTGAAAAATGAGACAACCCGAAAATTCCGTCTTCGGATTTGGTTTCAGCGAGTCCAAGTACATACATACGAGTACACTGGTCGGGTCCGCCGGACAGACCACTTTTTTTGTGGGGCTGTGTAATATATATGTTTTCTGTAGGATGAAATATTACTCCTTAAAAATGGATCCAGTGAAAGGAAGGACCGCACAGTATTGAGGTTATAACAACATCACACCACACATATTTGTAGATTTTAACCGGTACTCCATCCACCAGTTGATAGTTAAACTGTAAGTGACCGTTACAGTCATTTATACAATGGACATTAAGTTTAACTGTAGCTTGTGGTTTAAACTAAACCAATACAACTGGCCCTTAGATCATCAGTATATAGAAACAATGGTTATTTTCTTGTTTCTTCATATTGAATGTTAGATACAGTAAGTGTATGAAAGAAGTTGACAAGTCAGTTCGTAAGAGAACTTCTTGTTGATATTCTAGCTTGGTCGGATTTAGATCAATGGTATATGAAAGTAACGAATGGTTTCCTTAGTTATCTGCTGAATAACCAAAATAATATTTTATAACAATAATATTGACATATTATCTGAAAGTAAAAAAAATAGTTGTTTACGATTATACAGGGTGTGCCAATAAAAACACCCAGGTGAAATATTTCGGAAACTACTAGAGATATTTTAGTTCTGTAAAAGCCCATTGCTAGAACACATAAATGGATGTAGTTTCAAATAGAAATAGTTTTTTAATATGTTGATAGATGGCGCTGCGGTACAAATTGTTTTTTGGATGACAGGAACTTAGAAATGTTACATATCTTAAAGATTTCGAGTGGATTTCGTGATACGAAAAAAATTTGAAAATCCAACGGTTTTCGAGAAATTTGAGTTTAAAATATTTAATTTTTGAAAAACTAAAATCTCCGTAACTTTCTTACATTAAGTTTTATACGATAGTTCGTTTCAAACTTTCTTCATAGAAAGATAATTTGATAATTTGGCAATAAAACTTTTTTTTACAACTTCCGGTTAAACCGGAAATTACATTTATTACAATTTTAAAGCGCCCGTCCCACTATTTTATTAAACAATATTGAATAAAAATATGTTACATGCATTTTTTCCAGTGCAACCATAGTAGTAACTTAGCAATAAAGGAAATAACAATGAAATAAAAAACCTCTTTTTATTTTATTTTATAAAAACAAAAAAATAACTAACAAGTCATAAGTTATGGAAGAAGGTATTCGAAATTATTGCCATTTTCGTTTCTACATATGGAGAATCTTTTCAATAGCTCAACCCCACAAACTTTAAGCAGTGTATTCCTGTTGATGGCTTCAGCACTTGCATAAATTTTATTATAAAGGTCAACTATGTCTATGATTGGTTCTTTATAAACCTCACTTTTCAGATAACCCCACAAATAGAAATCTAATGGGGTAATATCAGGAGATCTAGCTGGCCACTTGAGTACCGCATTTGTATAAATGCATCTAAAGTCAATGTCAATATTGACAGTATTGTTTATGAAGAATTCCAAAGGCACCTATGATTGTATTTTGCGTAAGGAGTCGTTTTATTTCATCAAGGTGAATGTAATCGATATAAAATGTATTTTTTCGCTCAGGTTAATATTTCCTTTGCTGCTACTCTGGTTGCATTGGAAAAAATGCATGGAACGTATTTTTATTCAATATTGTTTATAAAATACATGGGCGGCGCTTTAAAATTGTAATAAATGCAATTTCAGGTTTAACCGGAAGTTGTAAAAAAGTTTTATTTTCAAATTATCACATTATCTTTCTATGAAGACAGTTTGAAAAGAACTATCGTATAAAATTTAATGTAAGAAAATTACGGCGATTTTAGTTTTTCAAAAATTAAATGTTTTAAAATCAAATTTCTCGAAAACGGTTGGATTTTCGAATTTTTTTCGTATCACGAAATCCACTTGAAATTAAATTCGCTTTAACATAGATAACATTTCTAAGTTCCTGTCATTCAAAAAATAATTTGTACCACAGCGCCATCTATCCCTTAACATATTGAAAAACTATTTCTATTTAAAACTACAGCCAATGGGCTTTTACAGAACTCAAATATCTCTAGTAGTTTCCGAAATATTTCACCTGGGAGTTTTTATTGGCACGCCCTGTATACTGTCTGCCCACGGATAGAGTCCGGAAGAGCAAAATTTTTTTAATTTTTGATTTTACGAAAAAAAGTAATTCTTAATGAAAAATTCTTCTTTACCAGAAACCCTATTTTCAGTTAACAGATCTTTGCCAGCACTACAGAGTTAGCCAAAAAACTTGATTAGATTATGGATAATTTCCAAATATTTTGAAAATATTTTCTTTTAAATGACATTTTTAGATATTATTAGGGAACAACAATAATTTATTTTTCTATTGATTCGTTTCATAGCAACAGACTCCGTAAAATTAATTTTCATGATTTTCGATCAAGTTAGTAGTCATTGATAACGAAGAAAACCGGACATTTCTTCACATACTAAATTGTTATAACGGTCGTTTAATTGGCGATAATCAGATTTTTGTAACAGGCAAAATAAGATTCGCTCATTTAAACCGATATCCAATTACACCTTAGAAATTAACGATGATTCAAAACATTTGAACTTTATTTGTCTATCGGAAAAAATATTCTTAGAGAAAGACGTTTTGTGGAAAACATAATTTTGCCGATGAGGCAAACTTTTTACTAATGGGTCAGTTCGTATGCAAAATTCTAGATATTGGAGCAGCAAAAATTCAAATTTTAGTATACGATGTAGGAGGCAATATTCGAAAAAAAGTCGACGTTTGGTATGAACTCATATACTCTGGAATCATTGAACCAAATTCTTTTGAGTAAAATTTAAATCAACATTCAACATCAACATCTTCACATGTTCAATACCTTTTTTCCTAATTATTTGAATAATTTTCCCCTAGCAAGTCGATAAATACGATGTACTTTCAATGAGATAAATGTTCACTTTATTCCACTTTCATTGTTCGTCAGTGGTTAAACAGGCACACAAAATAAAAAAAGTGGTCTTTTTCTGGTACTCCATTGGATAACCCATATGTATTTCGACCTGTTGAACACAAATCAGGTGTCCGTTTAGCTCCATTGGTCAGCATTTTTTTGTAAATCGAAAAATAACTAAAAAACTCATAATTTAGGTTATTTTCGCGATTTACTAAAAATTGGTGGGTAACGGAGCTAAACGGATACTTAATTCGTATTCACCATGTCGAAATATATAGAGGCTGCCCAAAGGAGTCACAGAAACAGACCTTTTTTGTTGTTGTGTGTCTGTGTAATATATGAGTATCACCGGATCCTCCTCCATTTTCTAGAAAATCGCGTATGCAAATATACAGAATCGGAAAGTGTTGATTTTGATATTGCATAGTTTCAACGACTTAACCGACCGCCCACAATAAAGGCATCTACCAGTACTCTAGCAAAGGCAAAGAGTGACACACCCCATCTCAAGAGAATCGTGTAACAGCATTGCTTGCTTCGCTCTCGCTTGCCGTACCAAAACCAACACTTTCCAATTCTGTATTACACAGACACAAAAAAAAGTGAAAAGTGATCTGTTCCTGGGACCCCATTGGGTAACCCCTATGTATTTCCGTGATTCACAAAAAAATGGTGGCCAATGGAGCTAAACGTGTTCAGCATGTCGATATACATATGGGTTACCCAATGGAGTACCAGAAAAAGACCGATTTTTTTATTTTGTGTGTCTGTATGTGTAATCAATTGTGGGATAAATGAATAGTAAGATACAGACCGATACCTTGGCCACCTAAGAGCTCTGATCTCACGATTATACAGAGTTCATAGCGACCTGGACAACCTGAAAAGTCAGTGAATTTTAGTAAGTCAGGAATCTGAAAATAATTTTTCATCAAAAAGAATTTTGAGTTTTGTACTTCTTCTGATTATTTAGTGCACCGCAATGCCCCCCCCCCGCTCATCGATTATTAGGCCTAGAAAAAACCTTCCAATAGTCCTAAAAAAGTGAGGGAATTTAATAATACCCTTAACTTATTTCACCAAGGAGCACACGAGATGGACATAGGCGCTCACACTAATACTAATTTATTCACACTAATAGTTATGTGTTTATGTGTCACAGGAGCACAAGTAGACAAAAATCTTGACGAAGATGTATTATATATGTTAAAAATATCCTTTCTAGGCTTTTTAATTTATGATTTTATTTATTGTTATTAGCTATTATTGTGATCAGTAGATCAGAACATCTCCACCATTTCAGACCCGCAAAAGGCTGAAGGCATGGCGGGGGTGATCTGAATTGCCCCATACCTGCTGTGATTTACTCTTTTTTTATATTATTTTAATAATTTTAGATACGTAAACTTCCTTATTCCCCGAGAAAAACCAAGTGCCCTACTACGCGGGATAGACGGGCAACTTATCGACGAATACACTTGTTGCCCACCACCTATCTTCATGTTCCTCATATCTATACTAGAGTTTGCTTTTTATTTAACCGACGAACTGACAGAGAAAGACTCTACGTTGACTGGCACTGGAGTTACTGCCAAAATCTTCATCTACGATCCTGCGAAGAGACGGGAAGCATGGAGATATTTGACGTATATGTTCGTCCATATTGGGTAAGTTAATAATTTCTGCAGATATTTGGACAACTTTCTCGAGTTAGCCAGAGAAGATAATTCGAAGTTTAGTCAATAATGAAGTAAAACTTATTTTATGTTGGGGCCTTTACGGTTACTCATCACGGTTTAGCGTGTGGTTCAAGAACAAGTTTGTAAACAAGTATTTAAAATAAAATGCTCTCATGCAACGTCTCAAAGAGTTTTACTTGATATTGTGCAGTTCATTGTAATATTTATATATATTTTTTAATATGCTCCACACATTAGACTCGTCAATTTTTTCTCCAAAATACGAATCTCAGCTCAAAAAATGGAAGTTAGTTTTGAGATCTTACAGTGAATATACGCGCTTTAGAAACGGTCTCAGTAAATTGAATAAAAACCCGATCATAAGCTGGCCCAAATAGGTGAAAATTACGCTCTTGTTAAGTGATATATTCTGCGTGGAGTGGTGCATATTAGCATAACAACAATTAAGTGTTATAGCTAATATTTAATTAATACGGGTAAATAAATCTCTCAGTGCAAAGTGAAAACAAGGTTGAGAAAGACCGAGCACTCGAACGACCGAAAAACCAGGAAGCAATAAATCACAGTCAAGTGGAAGGTATTCAAAGACAACAAAAATTTTTACCACTTAAACTGTTTACGATTTACGATTTATGTACTAAAGAATTTCATAAACAAACCCTGATACAGGTCAGGTAGTAACTTAAAAAAGTTAATAAACAATTCTTTCTAACTTTACATAAGAGCCTAGCCAGGGTCGTACCATCAGGGTAACAGTACACCGTGTCAAATTAAATCAATTTAAAAATATAATAAAAAGTCGGATGACATTGGTGCCCATTAGCTTGGTTTCAGTGCCATTAAAATTTAAAAAAACCTCATGCGTGCTATAAAAACATACTGGGTGTTTATACTTCTGCTACAGCTCTGGTAAGGCTAAGGAAGTTTATTAAAAAGTTTAGGACCGTAATAGTAACAAACAAAAAGTAAGCAAGAAAGAATAACTCTCCAGAAAACATACAAATACTGTATCCACTATATAACGTAGGAATGAAGATACATCAGCTACTGGTAGAACAAATTGACGGCGACGGAAATTGTCGGCGACGGAAATTGTCTATGCAGAGCACTAAGCCAACAGTTAGAAGGAGAAAACATAACAACCGGTCTTTTATCAGCCCCTCTTTGTGTGCCATCACTTGGGCTGGATACAGGGTATAAAAGTATAATTTTGAGTTGTCAGGAGAGTGATGGGTGTTTGAAGGGTAATACTTATCTCGGGACGCTCGATTGGCGATTTTGTGAGTAGTGATTGGTTTCGTACATAATCCAGAACTAGGTACAATGTTTTTGGTGTAATGCAATGGAACAATTCAAAAAGGGAAGGGAATGGAAAGGAAGAGAAGTATAACAGACAAGTGTTGCTGATCTTTGACTTTTTGTTGTCTGTTTTAATAGGAGTGTTTTGTGATATTGCATGTTTTTTTTTGCGTTGCGGGTATTATGATATAGTGTTGAAAATCTGATTCAAACAGCTTTCTTAGAGGATAGTCTGAGAAGTGTTTATACATCCAAGCCCTTGAAAGTGTAGACCGCTGCCACCATGAATTTGTGGTGGGCAGTAAATTATTAAAGTGTGACCGTGATATTCCTGTGTAGACCTGCGAAGTTATATTTTTTTTATCATACTAACATAACAACAATTAAGTGATATAGCTAATATTTAATTAATATGGGTGATTAAATCTCTCAGTGTAAAGAAGCGAAAAAAAAAGTGACAAGCACCGTTGTTAAATGAAAAAACTCTACATAGAGTGGTACATATTAGCACAACAGCCGTAATAGTCAAATTCATTACTCTTAAAGTATGGTCATAATATTTTCTTAGGCAAATTATCAAGTGAGATTTTTCAGGTCAAAATTACGCTCGTTGTTAAGTGAAAAATTCTACATTAAATTCTATACTAAAAATAGGGAGACCAGGTTACACGTGGAAAACAACAACCGAGAGGATCATGAACAAACTGGGAAAGAAAGGCGAAGGGAAAAATGAATTCCATAAAGAAATCGCAGCGATATATACTCTACCAGAACCAGAAACTGAGGAATCAGAAGACTTAGAAGAAGAAGATTTGTAGAAGCAGAAGTACAAAAAGAGGAGCACAAACACTCCACAGCATGACACAATGCGTACCACGCATTTCACAAATACCTACAGATATATACTCTACCAGAACCAGAAACGCAGGAACCAGAAGATTCAGAAGAAGAAGAAAAATATGTAGAAGCAGAACCAAAAAATAGGAGCATAAACATTAAATATCAGGAACACAATGCGGCAACGCATTTTACAAACACCTACACTGCCCACTCTCCCCACTCCTGTACCATGCGTCATGTGGCTCTCGCTGCTGACAACAGGCATGACCGAAATCCAACCCAGCATCGGAAACCGAGGTATCAGCAGACTCAGAAAAAGAAGACTCGAAGAAGCAGAAACACAAAAAAAGAGGAGCATAAACACTTCATATCACGACAAAACGCGGCAACATATTTCACAAGAAGACTCAGAAGAGGCAGAACTCCAGAACCAAAAACACCAAAAAGAGAGCTTAAACTCTTCCTCACGACACAATGCGGTAACGCATCTCACAAATACTTCCAACATTTCTTTACCATGCGCCATGTGGCTCTCGCTGCTGGGAACAAGCATGATCCTAATTCCACCCAGCGCCACACAGTGGTCGAAATACTTAATTTACGGGGACATTTGTCACAAAATGCAATTCCTTGAAATCAACAACATCTGTTGTAGAACTATAGACAGACAATTATCCTAGAAGGGCATGCAATAGAAATGGGAATTCTTGTAAGTATAGGGCGGTACTGAAGCAGGTAAGCGAGCACAGGAAAGAATATGCTCAGTTACGTTTAGTCGCCGCTATTAAACGGTTGTGTAGAAGTTGTTTCCACAAGTACCCATAGTGTTTTATTGTGGAAATTTCTATCTCGCCATGGCTGCTGGTCTTTCAAGTAAGTTTTGAAATAACTTTTAAGTCTATATAATGTTTGGCTGCTTATATTTTTGGTTTTTATAAATTAAATGAAAAAAATCATTTTCTTAACTGTTTTTTAAACTTTATTAGAGTAGAAAAAAAAAAGATTTACATTTATTTGCCCCAAAAATAGCATAGTTTTATTAAACATTTATCTATCTATCAAATGATACTACTCGCAATGTGTGTGGGTTCAGGGAAGTAATTTTTTTTTAACCATTTGTTTCCAGGTGTCAATCTGGGAGTGAAAAGAAATCAATAGTTTGATTTTCTTTCTGAGGAAGGCCTTCTTTCTCAGGCAAATACGATACCTGCGAAGCAGAGGATGGTTGATTTCATCAAATTGCTAATACCAAGTATTCCAGAAGAAGAGATTTTGGCCAAAATAAAAATATTTTCGTGCAATTTTACAATTCGATGGAAGGAAAGTGGAAGAGATAAGAAAAACTTTTTGAAAAAAAATTAAGGTTGGCTGGGAGAAGAAATAAAATTAGGCACTCAGCAACATCTAGTTAGTGTTACACCCACTAGAGGTTTAGTTCGTCGAGCCAGAAAAGAATTCGAAAGCACGAGTACAAGAACAAAGAGAAGGCGAACGAAGAATCTGGTAGGGAGTCATAGTTCCGAAGAACTTCTGTTTTTCGACTCAAACAAGCTTCATTAAAAAAGGCCAGAGAAATGTTGCTCATGTAATGAAGAAAGCCACATTGACAAGTCCTCTCTCGTTAAGAGTAATGAATAGAATAAATCCTTCAAAATTAAAGCTGTGGCATTTATTATTGATACTAAAATGACCAAATCACAGTACATAAAAATGAGAAAAGGAGCAAAAGAGAGAAATTGCGACATCTATCCCGCATACCAAAAATTTCTGGAGAGCTCAGATGCTAAAGATTCAGATATATTGTTGACGTCAATTGTACCATTACGAGTTATTACAAAAACTGAAAATTCTGAAGAAATAATTTGGATGAATCCTCGTGCCTCGTCAACACGATTTTGTATGCCAATGAAAATTCAATTTATAAAACAGACGCAAGACGTTATAATGCAGGAAAATGAATATATGGAAAGCCAAATCTTAACACTTACACTAACCTGCATAAAAATTGATGGGAAGGATATCAATGTATATCATATCTAACTAAATACGATGCTGGATGGGAAAATAGCCAATGCTCTAGCTGAGAATCCATCAACACAGCTGCTATATTTGTGAAGCAAAACCAAGCCAAATGAACGATATAAAAGCCCTTATGAAAATGCCTTGCAATACGAGTACGTTTCAATACGGATTATCTACACTACATGCATCCGATTTTTTGAATTCATATTACACATTTCATACCGAAGAGATATGAAAACCTGGCAGGCTCGAGGCCTAGATAACAAAGCTGCACTTGAAGAAAAGAAAACAGAGGTTATTACAAAATTTCGTCAAGAAACTGGTCTGCTTGTGGATGTCGTTAAACAGTGGAACTACTAATGACGGCAACACAGCCCGGCGATTTTTCCAAGAGCCTAAAAGGGCTGCAGAAATTACCGGGGTTGATGAAACCTAGATATCACGATTCTCAGTCATTTTACAAGCAATATCTTGCGGTTACGAGCTACACACTGAGTCATTTCGAAAGTATGCTCACGACACAGCAGAATTATTTGTCAAATTATATCCATGGTATAAAACGCCAGCTAGTATCCATAAAATATTAATTCATGGGGCTGACGTTATGGACACACTTCTGCTCCCAATAGGACAACTGAGTGAAGAAGCTTTAGAAGCAAGACACAAAGAATGCCGTTACTTTCGAGAACACAATACCCGAAAAATGAGCAGGAAAAAAAATATTGAAGATGTATTGCATGCGCTGCAGATATCGTCAGATCCGCTTATTTCCAGTTTAAGACCTTTACCGAAAAGGAAAGTAAACTTATTACCAACAAGTAATTAACCTGCTTTAAATTCCCACCAAGAAGTTATCGCATGATCGCCAAGATTCAGATGAGTCATCAGTAAGTGAAGAGGAGTCTCTGGATTCTTCAGAAAGTGATTTAGATTCATTTTAAAATACACGTGTAGAATTTTAAACAGTGTTAATATTAAAATACAGTTACAAAAATCACGCAGTATTTATTTGCATGTCTTCTATTGTTCTGACAACAAAGAATTAATTTCAAGCCTCTTATAAATACCATCCTGGGCTTATAGATATTTTTACTATTTTTGACGTGTTTACAGATTTACTATCATATTCACAAAATTTCAGATTTCTGAAGCGAAATTAATTTTTCAACTCACTCAAAAACCACCCCTCTGATTCAGAGAATTTTTTTACTATTTTTGTTGAATTTATAGGTATATTATTAAATTTACAAAATTTCAGAATTTTTAAGCCAAATTTATATTTCAACCCTCTAAAAAACCACCCCCTTGATTCATAGATTTTTTTACTATTTTTGTTGAATGCACAGGTATAATATTATTAAATTTACAAAATTTTAGAATTCTTAAGCGAAATTTATATTTCAACCCTCTCAAAAACCACCCCCTTGATTCATACATTTTTTTTTACTATTTTTGTTGAACTCACAGGTATAATATTATTAAATTTACAAAATTTTAGAATTCTTAAGAGAAATTTATATTTCAACCCTCTCAAAAACCACCCCCTTGATTCATAGATTTTTTTTACTATTTTTGTTGAATTCACAGGTATGATATTATTAAATTTACAAAATTTTAGAATTTTTAAGCGAAATTTATGTTTCAACCCTCTCAAAAACCACCCCCTTGTTGCTTACATTTTTTTCACTATTATTCCCTGTTTTCTTAAAACTATTTGGAGCTTTATTACCAATTTCTACATTTTTGTCCCCCTAAAGATAGAAAATCGACCACTGTGCGCCAGCGTGGACGTAGCAGGTCCAGCTGTATAACTCTGGGGTTCCCTTGACGATTATCCAATGAGCCCAATACATCGCAGATTAAATGACCACCTTTCAAAAAACAACTTTCTGTATGTTATACTTTTTGTTGTACATCCAAGCGTGCTGTGCAGCAAATTTAAAATCCCGGATAACATAGCGAAATTCCGTATTTATGATCACCATAAGTTATATGAGATAAACAAACAAACGAAATGACAAGAAGTGAATTTTGTGTTACTTTTATATAATGAAATCGGATCAGTGCAGGTTTCTAGATATAAATTGCCCCTAAGCCCAGGTCAGTTTTGCGCCCCCCTCCCCCCAAATAGGAACAAGTTAAATGTCTTGTATTATAATCTCTTGCTATCAGTTTATGGGCACTAACCACTAAAGTGAAATGCAAAGGCGCCCCCCGCAGAGGCCGCATAGGCCCGGGCCTATGAGGCCTAGTCAGAAAACCGGCCCTGAATCGGATCATTAGTCATTTTACAATTACGTGAAATATTTTGTGCAAATATGAAGTTTAAATAACGTAATTATTTACAAGAATTATTAGTAACTTTAGTAATTTTAGTAAATCTAAAATCTAATTTGACTGTGTAAAAAGTTGAATCAAGATCATAGAAACAAACGTATATAAAGATTGTCGACTCACATTTTTGAAAGCGACTAAAGCAACATTTAAAATAACAATTATCTCGGAAACAGTAAAGTTTTGACTTATTTTCCTTCGCATTTTCAAGTGTCATGCTTCTTTTTAGGTACAGGTATATTTAGGATTATTTAGGTACAAGGAAAAAAAAGAAAATCGCGCCATATACCCTAAAGAAGCAATTGCGGACACGCGTTTCGGAATTATTGTTCTTCATCAGGAAAAGACCAGATCCTTTTTGATGCTAGTTACGCTGATGAGGTACAATAATTCCGAAACACGTGTCCGTACCTGCTTGGTGTTTCTTCTTTAGGGCATATGGCGCGATTTTATTTCCTTATTAGTTTTTGACCCTACTAATTCCTTTTTAGGTATGCCCATTTGATCGTTAATTTAGCCGTTCAAACTATACTGGGTGTTCCCCTGGAGATGGTCCATAAATGGTGGCGGGTGCTAATCATATACTTTGCAGGTGTAATAGCTGGGTCTTTAGCCAATTCCATCACGGATCCATTTTGTCGGTTGGCTGGAGCTAGCGGAGGAGTTTATTCCCTTTTAACTGCACACATAGCGTGCGTTATCATGGTAAGTAAGAGATATATGTATTTAATAACTCAGTTTCCTTGATCGACAATTCACTTGTTCAGTGTTCGTATTTCCGTCACCTCCTACATTAGCCGGTACAAATGAGTTTTCAAGTAATATTCAAGTGATTTTGAAGAATTGAAAGGAGCTTTATTTTACAAACGGTAAATTTGAAATTTCATAAAATCAAACTGATTTAAAAAAACACGAACCGATAGGAGCTTCTTAAAACATTGTTTGACCAAATAAGTTGACTATCAGCTATAAATTCCCTGATTTAAATCCCATTTAACGAGTTTGGGGTTTACTTGATCTTAGTTTGTTCATTTTAATGACACAAATTCATGTCCAATTGATATTAAATTTGGCGCACCTCAGGGAGCTGTTTTGAGACCGTTCCTTATTTATGTCAGTAATTGCCAAGAGGCTGTCCCTTAGCAAATTTCACTCTTCTTGCAAATGACGCAACATGTTGGTTCATGTACACAGATATAGCAAAATTTTATTATTAGAGATTCAAAACAGTCTGTCTATAGTTCAAAACTAGTTCTAAATAATAAGTATTTCTACTTTTGGTCTCAAGGCTTTCACAGAGCTGTTTTCCACCGTGTTTATTGTTTGTTTTGAATGCTTGACGTTCCTACCATCCTGTCGTGGTCTTGCTCTAGAGCGAAGTCAAGACCAGAAGAAGACCACAACTATATGATAGAAACGAAAAGCATTCAAAACGATCGAAAAAAAAATGAAACCAATCTACAAATTAATAATAAATCGAGACAGACAATGATTTTTCATTTAAATTATTATAATTCTGTTAATTGTTTGAGAACTGCTGAAATATTGGGATAGGTAGAATACCCTCGCGTCTCGTCGTGCATGATACTCTGACATAAATGCAGATAGGTATAAAATGTTGGAGTCTTTGGCGCTGTGGTAAAGATCAAAGACGCCGACATTTTTTGAGTGCTTAGTAGATTTGAAGAAAACTATATAGTCCAAGATCCCAGAGCCGCCAGACCTACGTTATTATAGCAAAGCTAATATTTTGACAACGAATAGAGTAATATCTAGTTAAGAACGTATGCGTATTTGCTAGTTTGAAAGAGGGGCTTTTGCAGAAAACAGGTACAAAAGGTACATACAAATTTTTCTCACATACGTTAAAGTATGATAGCTGATTTATTTTTCAAGTGACAGGCTAACGACACGGTGTAACCGTCAACCTCCGAATCTTAAGGTCCTCTATGCACGTTGCCACGACATAACCCCACTAGCGGACTTCGTCCGGGAATCCTCCCAAAAATTCTATCAATTCAAATTGGGCGACAGTCCGCTAACCCGAGACATCACACGAATCAGACAGCATAATGCCATACTTTTCGATCTAAAACACACATTACCATACCAGGCGTTGCCTATCTTTCGGCAACTTCCCTAGCCAAACCTATCCTATGCCACAATTTCCCTTTCACCACCCTTTACTCTAATTTCACCACCTTTTACCTTAAACCCCTCTCTATTCCCTTTATTCATTTTTTGTTGTTTTGTTACATTTTTGTTCTTTTTGTCCCTTTTTGTCTTTCCAAATCCCCTTTAGACCAATAACCTCCAGCAAATCCCAACTTTTAAAATCACACTCTCCCCTTCACCCTACCTTTCCGGAGGCGGGCAGACCACCGGATGAAGACTGTGACTTGTTCGAACGGGTTTTTTCATTGAGTTTTTCCCTGTGTCACCAACCAAAACTGCATAAAAACAAGTGCGCGTGTGTTGTGCGCGCGCCCTTAACACAAGTTTTTAAATCTAGTTTTAAGTAGCTGTAAGTGTTTTTAAACTATTCTTAGTTATATCACCCAAATTGTTAGGCGTAAGTTTTCTCATGCAAGACAGGAGGCCTAACCAACCCTCGTGAATTATTGTTATAGCCAAAGCCGAGCCCTCTTCACCCGACCACTCATCTACCACGACGTTGCGCGCCGTGGTGGTGTGGTCGGCTCTAAATTGGGCCTCGACTGAGGCGCATTATTGTAAACTAAAACTTATAATAAATTTGTTTTGAATTGAATTGAATTGAATCTTAAGGTCCGAGGTGCGATCCCTGGGCGTTCTCAGCTTTTTTTTTCAACAAATATTAACTTAAGGTGGTGATTACCAAGAAAGAGACAACCGATAGGGAAATATTTATTATTTTTGGCCCTAACTTTTTTCTTAGTACGTATATTTTAAAAAAACAGACTACCTAAGTAGAACCGTAACAAGACAATTGCTAAGAATTTTCACTCAATAATTCCAGTCGTTTCCAAAATGATGAGATTCAAAACTACGAAATAGGAAGATTAGCATAATCTGGGGCATTCAGAAACACTGAAAGAGGAGAGTTTTAGCCTGTTGAAGTCCGGCACTACTTGGGACGATAGAACCTAAGTCCCAGGTGTCCATGACGGATTTCCCCCCTCACAAAAAAAAGGTATATCCTGAGTTATCGGTCTTTATAATAAAATTACTCTTTTCTTACGTTTCGGTTTATTCAACCATCGTCAGAGAACTACAATTAAGTGAAGACAAAAAATTTTTTAAATGCCATTTTTTATGCACATGTGATTCCATGTGTATAAAAGACAGCATTTAAAAAAATATTTGTGTTCACTTAATTGTGTAGTTCTGTGACGATGTGTGAATAAGCCGAAATGTAAGAAAATAGTAATTTTATTATAAAGACCGATAACAAGATGTACCTTTTTTTTTGTGAAAGGGGAAACCCGTCATGGATACCTGGGACTTTCCGTGTTTCCAAGTGCCCCAGATTATGCTAATCTTCCTATTTCGTAGTTTTAAATCTCATTATTTTGGAAACTACTGGAATTATTGAGTGAAAATTCTTAGCAATTGTCTTGTTACGGTTCTACTTAGGTAGTCTCATTTTTTTTTTAAATATACGTACTAAGAGAAACAGTTATGACCAAAAATAATAAATATTTCCCTATCAGTTGTCTCTTTCTTGGTAATCGCCACCTTAAGTTAATATTTGTTGAAAAACAAAAAACCTGAGAACACTCAGGGATCGAACCTCGGACCTTAAGATTCGGAGGTTGACGCTTACACCATGTCGTTAGCCTGTCACTTGAAAAATAAATCAGCTATCATACTTTAACGTAGGTGAGAAAAATTTGTATGTACCTTTTGTACCTGTTTTCTGCAAAAGCGCCCCGCTTTCAAGCTAGCAAATACGCATAAGTTCTTAACTAGATATTACACTATTCGTTGTCAAAATACTAGCTTTGCTAAAATGACGTAGGTCTGGCGGCTCTGGGATCTCACTCTAATACCCTCCCTTGTGATATTCTCAAGCAATATTTTAGTTTATGTCGTTACTTGGTTAAGTACATACACACGGCCTACCCGCTCATTGTTTTTGTATCTTGCTTTTGTTTTTGTTTTTGTTTTTTTGAATTTTGGGTCATTGTATTTTATTTATTGACTTACCGTTTAAGTCGTTAAGTACTTGGTTACGTACAGGCACAACTTACTTGTTCGTTCTTTTTGTGTTGCTTTTTGTATTTTGGACCAAGTTTTTTTTTCTTTATGGACAATGAAAACTCCAGTCGATAGTTTAGTGTTGAACGAAGGGCGGGCGCACAGTGGGGGATTTTGCTATACTGTTTGTCAAAATTCTGTAAGTCGCTCAATTTTGAACGGATTTTGATGCGGTTGAGCTTAAAATGCTTGAAAAGTTTCACTCTTGGACGTGCATGTGCCACTTTCTCATAACTGTCACGTACCACCCTTAGATAATGTAATATATACCCCCAAAATAGGGAAAATTTAAAAAATAAAAATTCAAAATCATTTTAAAAGTTAATGCATTTAAGAAAAAGTCACCGGGCATTTCCTGGAAGTAAAATAATCATATATATGTAAATTAATTATACACACCATTTTTGGGACCGTGGGGGTGTATTTAGGTGGTGAATTTTTAATGTAATGGAAAAAATGAATATTGAGGGCTCAAAATGACCCTTGTAAGGTGTTTTGGTCTCCTTTTTCCATTTCTGAAGTCCTAAAAAATATAATATCTACCTCTAAAATAGGGTAAATTTTAAATAAAATCTAATTTTTTTTTTTTTAATGTTACTGCATGTAAGAAAAATAGCACTGGGCTTTTAAAATGTCAGATAGGTCCTTCCTGAAGGTAAAGTAATGACACATTTGCAAATTAATTATACACACACATTTTGGCCTCCTCTTTCCATTTCTGGAGTCCGTTTTTACGTACACCCCTAAAAAATTAAATACCAACTCCCAAATTGAAGTAAATTATAAAGATTTGCTTATTGCAGTACATTTTAAAAAATTAAGTATATTTAAAAATTTAATTTAAAATTTACCGTATTTCAAGGGTTTATATTTTATTTTCTCTACGTAAAAACGGGCTTCAGAAATGAAAAGAGAAAACCAAAATACTATATAGGAGTCATTTGGAGCCCCCAATAATCATTTTTCCATTACTCCCAAAAATTACCCTGAATACAAAAGAGGATGTGTGTATAATTAATTTGCATATATAATATATATGATTATTTTACAATAAATTCAATAAAATGTAAACAAAATATGTTTTTGAGGTTTTTATTAACTTTGTATCATAATGATACATAAACAAACTAAAAAAATTATAGCATAACATTTTTTTAAACATTTTAGAAAACAATTTCATTACAGTTTTATTACTTATGATACCATTAAAAAAAAAGTATTTAAAAAATTGCTTAAGTTTTGTATTATTTACATTGACCACTAATATAAAGAAAGACAAGCTCTGAAAATTAAAATTTATCATTTAAACAATCCAGCCCAAGCTTTTTTACAAATTTTAACTCCCAAAATAATCAACAACAATAAGAAAAATTTGGTAACACATATCTTTATATTTACTTATTTTTCTAGGAAAAAATTTTTAGGAATTCCATGTTTTTTGAAGTCCTCAAATTTTTTCACCAGATAAAGTATTTCCAAATTATTATTTTTTTAATAAATTTTTGGCTTCATCAGATCATTCTTTCTTCTTTCTCTTTTTCTTAGTTCTTAAATTTGCTATAAAAGGATCGTATGTAACTATGAAATGAGTAAGTGGTGAATTACATCCACATTGCTCAAATTTTGATCACTCATCCTACTATTACTGGCTCTAGCTTTCAGAAAAAAATGATTATTTGATTCTTGAGCTTCTTCAGAATACCACCTAAGTAATGGAAAAGGCATTCTTTTGGAAATTAATTGTCTAAATGGGGTCTTCATCAAATAAATTGATATTTTCTACCTTTTTTTACCACATACACTTGGAAATCTGTTACTAAAATGTTTAAAAAACTTTTATGCTATAATTTTTTAATTTGTTTATGTATCATTATGATACAAAGTTAATAAAAATCTCAAAAACATATTTATAAAATATAAATTTTATTTATACTTTTAAAATGATTTTGAATTTTTATTTTTTAAATTTTCCCTATTTTAAGGGTTTATATTACATTTTCTAAGGGTTGTACGTACGTTGTACGTATATGGGAAAGTGGCACTTGCAGGTCAAAGAGTGAAACTTTTTAAGCATTTGAAGCCCTACCATTTCAAAATCCGTCCAAAATTGACCAACTTACGTACGCCTCACTGTGGGGCGTATGTCCTTAGTTCGACGTGTCGAAATGTATATTGATGCAGATGGAAGTTATTTCGAACAATTTATGTAAATCAACAATACACAGGTCAACATTTGATCTAAGAACAATCACCAGATTTTACCAGAGAATACATAGGTTTTTTGGGTCGCTGATTCCGAATCAGAGGTTGGTTAAGCTTCATCATGTCGGGTTCTTGGTCATTTGAAAGTCAAACAGAAAAAAATTTGAAAAAAATTATGTTTATGTTTCTGAGGTCGCTGGATTCAAATCCGCTGTTATTTTTACCCTTCAAGAACATCAGAACATTCTATAGGTCATTTCAAGGTATTTTGAGATCATTTTGAGGTCAAATTGAGAAAAAGCGACTAAAAAATCTGGAAAAATGTTTACATGGGGTTTTTGGGTCGCTGACCTCGAATCCGTGGTTGGCTGGACTCTATCACATCGGATTAAAGGTAATTTGAAGGTCAAACTGAAAAAAAGTTTTTGTATGTTTTAGAAGTCGCTCAGTTGGAATCAGTTGTCATTTTGACATTGAAGAATACCCTATAGGTTATATCAAACTCATTTCGCGGTCATATGAGGTCAAATTAAAAAATGATGATTAAAAAGAAACTGAGACGAAATAACGACAAAATTGAACTCAGTGATCCCAAAAACATAAACGTAAATTTTTTCAAATTTTTTACACCACTTTTTCTCAGTTGACCTTCAAATGACCTTGAATCCGATGTGATAGAGTCCAGCCAACCACGGATTCGAGGTATTCGATCTAAAAAAACCCACGTATGTATTTTTCCAGATTTTTTAGTCGCTTTTTCTCAATTTGACCTCAAAATGATCTCAAAATGCCTTGAAATGACCTCTAGATGTTCTGATGTACTTGAAGGGTAAAAATAACAGCGGATTTGAATTCAGCGACCTCAGAAATATAAACATAAATTTTTTCAAAACACTTTTTCTCAGTTTGACCCTCAAATGACCAAGAACCTGACGTGATGAAGCTTAACCAACCCCGGATTCGGAATCAGCGACCCAAAGAACTTATATATACTCTGGTAAAGTCTGGTGATTGTTCTTAGATCAAATGTTGACCTGTGTAATTTATTGGTAAATTCTATATTTCTCGAATAGGCCTGTTCACCGCGCTGTCATATTGCCGTCACTTTCAAATCAAAGTTGCTGCAGGCAGGGGCGGACTGACAACAGTTTAGCGGTGCTGGATCTTAGAACTCGCAGACCACTTATTACTCTATTAGCCGGTCATCTTGCCAAGCAGCCGGCGCCAGCGGCACACTATTGGAGCGGACCACCGGGATTCGTCCCGGTATACCGGTGGGCCAGTCCGCCCCTGGCTGCAGGGTTAGGTATTTATACTTTATTATTATGAGCAGCTTTTGTGGTTTTGTGACAAATCTAAAAGAATTGTTCTGTTATTGGGTATTACCTGTTGGGTAATAAAGGCATTATTATTATTATTTCCTGTTTTTCTGATTCTGATTGTTTATTATTGTTTACATTGATTTCCAAAGAGACAAAACACTCGATTCTCGGACTTCTAACTGTTCGTTTTCCAATTTCAAGAAATAATTACTCATTTTTTAAGCTTTTAACACATAACAATTATTTGTTACAAATGTTAATAAAACACATTTAAATTTTATAAGTTATAAACAACAATGAAAGCTCCAATAATTTTGTTCTAAATTGAAAAACACACATGTAAACAAATCCTCTGTTTAAACCCATGCGGCCATCCTGTGCTTGCGACTGTGTAGAAAGAGATAACGAATTATTTACATTTTTATAATTGCTATAAGAAGTTCTTTTAAGCAGTCATATCAAAGTGCCGCGCTTCATGCTTTGAGACCGCGCGGCGGTCAGACACAAGTCGGTAATCTTTACATTTTTTTATGACTTTTTAAAAGTAAGTAAGAAACTTCTGATTCGGAACTGTATGTCCATTGACTCAGGAAAGCAGTGGTTCTCGAATGTCTCCTATCTTAACATTCAAATTTTTGACCTAGGTCAGTTTTCTCGAAGCGCCCCTAGAAGAAAAAGTCATAGTCGTCCCCATTACCAGTTTTTTTTTTAACGACATGAAACTAAAAGGCTCATTTAACAATTTTTTATTATTACATATTCTGAAAGAGCTTGGTGAGTATAGTAAGTATGCCAAAAATTAGAATTTACTGACGCCGCCTTCATGTATAAAAAAATTATTTAAGTCGGCGTGCTTAAAAACGCTCGGGGTAACCATGTAGTCGAGTTGTGACGTCAGATGGCTGAACCGCCCAGTGAACACGGCTGTGAATGCAAGTTAGTAGAGTAAAATCTGGAAGTAAAGTCGCTTAGTTTTCGAGAAAAACCGGCGTAGAACCAAACTAGACTTAGTGAGATTCTTTAGTAAGATAATCGTGTACACGAAATCATTTTTTACGACATTTTTTGGTGGTCGAGAACTTTTTTATTTCGGAAGAACTCAAAAAAATAGATTTTTAATGAAATATGTTTTTTAACGTCTCCACCGCTATATCTCTGAAAATATTTGTGCTATCAAGCTATTTTTTTTTTAAGATTAAAGTAGACACTTCGTACAACGTCCCACGTGAACAAATTGAAGCCAATAGTTGAAAAAAGTTTTTAGGATAAAAATTTTTCATGTTCCGTTCATAGTATTGAGTCAGCGATTTTTTTTAACGGGCCAAAGTCATATTCTTGCGCGCTCGGCTATGGCAAGCCTGCCGACTGCAACGATCTGACGGACCCGGTCGGGGTGTATGTAGTAGTTTAACTTATATCAATAGATACAAAACCAGTAGCGATCAAAAGCGTCTAGGGGATCAATATTATTGTTCAATATTTCATATATAGTACAGTAGTATTGATCATATGTTGTTAATATTAAGAAATTGTACAATAAATATAAAATAGTCTCCTTTTAATAATAAAAAGATAAATACCTAATCTATAAATATCAATCAGTGTTACTAACTACCCACCTAATTAATAAGTTTATTAGACATTTTTAAATGAATGAAAGTAAAAACGTACGCATAAAATGAGTTTTCATTTTTGAAATAAATTTTCTATTTGGATAGATAAATATGTAGTATGTAGTTTATGTAGGCCCTACATTAATAGCATTCTAATTCGTTCATATCTGCCTCGAAATCTTTAATAATGTTGTTACAGGAACGACATTTGCACTCGTTGCAACATTTTAGGCTTTCCTTAAAACAAGCACATTTTCGATTGTCACAATTTTTATCCGAACAATGAATACTTAATGATTTTCAACAACCGCCACTTCTACACGACTAATCTGACCAACCCTGCATGCGAGGTGTATTAATTGCGTCCCAATGTCGCATTTAGCGCTGATAAAAAAAATCGCTGTTGCTACACGGTACATTTTAGGAAAAAATATATTGTTTCAAAAACTTTTGTGATTACTAGGCTTTATTTTCTTCGCTGCATGTATGTAAATATTTTCAAAAATAAAAAAGTTTATCGATTGGTGAAGATTTCAATACATAAAACATATATTTCTAGTTTATCTGATTTTTAGAGAAATTAAAGTGCGAATTGTGCCCAAACCGTTTATATTGGTAAAAGCGCTACAGTGTGTGCTTTAATTTGACACAAAATAAATTTCGGTACCTTTAATAGTTTTAAAGATGGAAACAAAAAAAAAACAATTTTATTTAAAAATACATTTTTTTCACTTTTTATTGATTTAAAAAGTTCGAGACCACAAAAAAATGTCGTAAAATATGATTTCATATGCCCGGTGACATATTTAAAGGAGCCTAACATGTTTAACCTGGTTCTACGCCAAAAAAAAAAAACGGCACGATAGACTTACGAAATCGCTGCTCTAATATAGGCATCGGCGCCGCCAAGTGACGTCACTCTACGGACTGTTGGCCGGCCGAGCGTGTTTCTATTCAAATGCGAGTATCTCTGTGGCTATTGATATTGATTCAATTGAGCTGAAATTGTTTTCTGAGGCTATTGGTTTGTTATACTTTAAAATGAGGAAGAAAAAGTAGGAAACTGCCATATCACACATTACATCTGTATGTGAGAAATCTATCAATCTAAACATTTACATTTAATAATAACTTTTTATTCCAACTATTTTTTTTTTCAGAACTGGGGCCAAATGTTGTACCCTTACATTCAGCTACTCCTTTACCTTATAATAGTCGTCTGCGATCTGGGGCAGGCAGTTTACGAAAGATTTTTCCTCGACGTCAGGAGCCAAGTAGGAATAGCAGCACATTTAGGGGGTGCAGTGGCTGGGTTATTAGTAGGGATATACACTTTAAGAAATTTAGAAGTCACCAAATCCGAAAAATATATATGGTGGACGGCGTTAATATTGTATATTGTATTGATGGGAATCGCTATTATAATGAATATAAGTTGGCCGGGATATTTTACAAATTAATATCGCTTTTTAAGAACCGATTGCTTCCACTCGCGCGTCCGTCCGCCCATCCGTACTGGGAAACCCTCGTGTGTGAACCACACATTCATATGCGTAGTAACAGGTATCTGTTAGCAATGTATTTATATTATCATTCAAAAAATTATAATATAAATTTGCAATGTTTACCGGTAAACATATTATTTAGAGGAAGGCTGAAATGATTTACTGTATATCTCTAACGAATGGCTTCAGGAGGTATATACGAAGGCGTTTTGGAATCAGTTCGATGTCCTCTATCTCCCATCAAGATATCTGCAACACCTTGTATACCTATTAGAATAGGTATACAAAGTGTCCAGGAACAAAATAGAAAAAAATTATCTCTAGATTCCTTAGCCTAAGGTTCTTCAAATAACGTTTGTCAAAATACTCCTTCGCTGTCAAGTTACGATCCCTTAAAAATCGGTTTTAAATTTTGTACTCAAATTATTAAATTCCAAAAAAAAACGGAATATTTGGTACATCTACTAAACTTTATTTTATGTATTTAATTTTACTTTACAAATCCAACAGAATTTACATTTTAGTTACATGGTAGGCACACACAGATGTAAATTGTCATAGAATAATTAGATTATATATACAAAACCAACTAACTAACTTAACCACTTAACTAATTATATAGGTATATATTATTCCACTTAGACTATAATTTCATTGATGATACAGAAAAAAATGCTTATATTAGGCTCTATTCTGTTGGATTCTGTTGAAAGGATTTAAGGATTCCCTTTAAAGGGCTGCAATTTAACAGCCAAGGGGTATTTGGAAAAAAAGAAAAATATATGAAGAATTTGGACTAAGTAATCCACATTTAATTTTTTTCTACTTTGTATACAACAAAGTTAAAATGATTCAAATAAATTTATTTATTCCAATTTACTGTACATATGACCTCGAAGATATCAATAATTGATGTCTTGAAATGCAAAGGATTTGATATATTTACACAAGATTTGCAAAATAAACAGATATAAAGATAACATTTTTTTCAATAAAAATGTGTAGGTATTTATTGTAATTGACACAAAATATTAGAACTGAGTATATAGTATATATGTATTAATTTCTTACTCAATTTTTATAATAAATTTTATTTCTATGTATAATTGTTTTTTTGTGTGTTGACCTGTAAGTTCTCTAAATTAATATTGTCCCTTAAAAATAAGTTTATACTTCAGCATCACGAGGAAACTTATTGATCTCAGTTCTAATTAGTACCTACTTAAATATCAATGTCGGTCTTCAGCATTAGCATGAAGAATATTGTGCCAAAGTTGTAGATGAATTAAATACCCTAACTTTATTTCCAAAATATGACAGAATTGTTGTTTCCGAAAAGTTTTTCAGGTTTTCCCTTCCGCACCTTTCACAAAATTGATTGCAAGGAAAATCCAAGATATGAACAAATGTTCATATCTTGGATTTTCCTTGTAATAAAACTGTTATTTCATCAGTGACATTCTAAGTTTTGGCAGGAACAGATTTGCCCATCAATTCATCATTGTTATCTTCCATAGTTATTTAAATAAATTTTTGAGAAAATCATTATTAAGTCACTAATTTTAAATTACGTAGAAAAATATAAATTATTGTCAAAATATCAATACAGTTTCAAAAAAAGCAAGAGTACACAGAATGCAATTGCAAGCCCTATAAGTAAAGTTTACGAAGCTTTGGATAATAGAAACAAGAGCTTAGCAATGTTCATCGATTTAACCAACGCTTTTGTTGCGGTATGTCATACTGAACTTTTAGCCACACTTAATAATTTAATATGAATAATAGCCTAAAACTTCTTAAGTCATACCTAACTAATAGGATACAGTACACAGAAGTTAACTGTGTGAGAAGTGAGGCTGAAACTGTTGAGTATGGTGTACCGCAAGGTACAGTACTGGGGCCAATACTTTTCATAATATACATAAACTCGTTATTTGATATACATACCAGCGCCTCAATAATAAGTTATGCAGATGACACTGCCCTATTTTATACAGCTTCTAACTGGACAGATTTAAAGATTAAAGTTGAACATGGTCTAAAAAACGTTAAAAAATACTTCAATAATAAATTACTCACTCTAAATGTGTCAAACCTTTTTATCTGTATCAGACTTCTGCCGCACCTTTTCAAGAACTTACCATTGATGAACACTTTCAAATAGCTTCTACCACACATGAAATATTTAGGAATAGTAATTGATTCACAAGTTAAATGGGATCTACATACATGTTACATTTCAAAGAAGATAAGAAAATTAATATATAGGTTTAAAAGTTTGAAATAAATTTTAAATATTGAACAATTAAAAATTCTGTACCATTCTCTTGTTGAATCATACCTAGTATATGGGATTCTAGGCTGGGAAGGAGTTCTCGATTCACATTTTGAGATACCTAGACTCTTTGCAAAAGAGACTATTGAAAATTATTCTCAATAAAGAACAAATTTACCCCTCAAATGACGAAATGACTTGTTTAAAGATGCCCGGGTAATGGATATTAGATTATTATTTTTCTTACAGTGTGTAATATATGAATGGCATTCTAATGCACAATTAAACGAAGGTGCACAACATCAGTAACATGCAAAAAAAAATCAAAGAAACCACATCAGAGTTCCAAAAACTAATACTAGTTGTCCCAAGTAGCACAATTAATTCCTCAAGATATCCCAAGGATAAAAACTTAGGAATTAGTAAATATCTTCTAAAGGTCTGTAAGCATTCCCTAAGATGGGCAAATATCAGCATATCAGTATTAAATAATACATCCCATGGTAATCGAAAAAAGCTATTAGTATAGAATCCTGTGAGCAGCCTTTTGCATACCTATAGAATTCCCATAGTAATCTTTAGGATATCTTATCGCTTGCCAATATAAATGGTCCCGAGGACATCGTTATAGGATTTCTATTAGATGTACCGCATCAATCCTGCAAACAGATTTAATTCCTGTAGTAATCTTTCGGGTATTTTATGGCTTACCAATATAAACGGTACTGACGAACATCCTTATAGGAGTTCTATTAGATGTACCATCCATCACACACCTTTTATTATTATTTGTTGCCAGCGGCAGCTGGTGAAAGGTGAAAAATTTTGGTTAGTGAAAATCTCAATATTGAGACATCAGGCCCAAACCAAACGAAAGATTAAAGATCGTTATGAAATCCATCCAAATAAATCGATGATCCCTGCGAGAATTTGAACACTGTAGTAATGTGCTATAAATTCATGAGTATAAGATAATGCATGACTGATTATCGTCAGTAGTTTGTACGTGGCGTCATCTAGAAATAATTTCTGTAACAAACTAAGTTGTAAGCAAGCAAATTTTATGCATTAAAAGAATTTCTTCTTGCGATTTCTATAGGTGTTCTATTAGCGATAATAATAATATTTCCATTTTTGATCTCTGTAATACATAGAAAATTGAGCTGTATGGTAATTCCCTTTTAGAACTTCTAGAAGATGTGTACAAGTATTCTGTTAAGAAAAATAATACTATTTCCCTTTTAATACTTTATTTGATTTCTATAATACATAGAAAATTGAGCTGTATGGTAATTCCCTTTTAGAACTTCTAGTAGATGTCTGTGGGTTAACAAAAGTTGAAATTCCTATATAATGCCCAGTTTACATTTCCCCAATGCATAAAAGTTGAGCACATATAAAGATTTCTCATTTTGATTTCGGAAGGACTTCTAGAGTACATAAATACAAGATATCCTCGCGGGCAGTAAATAGAACTTCTTAAAGATATCTTAAAGAATTCTGTGCTACTTGGGGTGGACAACGATACTTCACATAGCTTAGTACGCGGGCATATAATAAAATACCTAATGATATTAAGCACATTACTGTTTCTAATAGAGCAAAAATTAAAGTAAAAACATACATTTTAGAAGTGCCTAGGGAAGAAAACTTGTATCCAACGTAATTATTAGTATAATATTAATAGTTCAGTTCAGACCATATTGGGGCGGATTTCAACGTCTAAACAACTTTAATTTTATTCCCCAAAATAGGGCATATATATATAGGTTGATATAACGCTGCGACTACGTTAAATTCTGACGTCGGGTTGAATTGAATTGAACCTGTTTAGACCAATAAAAAGCGAAACTTTGAACGTATACCATATAAATATATCTACATAAATTGTGATCGCGTATTACGCTTATCAGTCATTTGTTCAATAAGTGCATGTATAATAATGTAAAATTGCTTTAACACCAATAAGTTAGATGTATTTCCAGAGGGCTAATTATCAAAAACAAATAAAATAATTTATGTATTAAGACAATATGCAAATACAAATATCTAGAATTTAAATCTCTAATTATAATATTTAACTAAAGGAATCTACACACGACACAATTTCTTGGATACGGTCTGCACGATGATTAGGTAGGGACGAAATGGGTATGCGCTTCTTACAATCCAAGTTGTTAGTATGCCGACTAGTTCTGTCGTAGAAATACATAAACGATTCGGGGGAGATGTGGTGGTGGTCCCGAAGGAGCGTCCAATTTGTAAAAGTAAAAAATCGTCCCGATTAGCCTGCACGCCACCCAATCTACTGTAGATTGGACTCGAGAAATTGTATCGTGTGTGAACCCCTTAATAAAAATTTGCACAGAAAACTGGCTGTAAGTAACATCGCCAGATAGTTTTGTGTTAGTGGTTGTGAAGTAAAAATCAGTAAAGGGAAATACTATTGTTAGGAAAGGTTATCCACAATCCAAAAAAAGAAGTATGGGAGAAACGAAGAGGGAAGAGGAAGAAAAGGTATGGTAAGCAATAAAATTAATTAAAAGCGCAATGGGGTATTTTCCATTTTTTTTAAATTCAGTTTTAGTGATATATATCAAGTAAAGTTATTATTTTAACAATTACTGCATAATCAATTTGAACCAAAACAATAATTTCTTAAATAAAAATAAAAAATAAGAATACGCCCGTCTAGACACAGATATCAAATGATTTTATTTGGCGGGAAATAATTTAACCAATCTTAGACAACTTTCGCTTAGACTGTAACTCACTTATATGAATGCCAAATTGTGTATTTACTTTACATTATTTTACCTATGACACTTCTATTTTTCTCAATATCTTGAATATCAATGAATATTATACACATGTATTTATTTAGAAGCAATTAAAAGGTATTTATATTTGTTAGTATGTAGAAGTTATCTTAAAAATGTAAACAAAACTTACGGCGAGGATTATGTGGCAACATTTCTTGCGCGCCGCCAGCTGACACTTCTTGTCACAATACAAGTGAAAGAGATATATTGGTTAGATTTATTTGTTGTTTATGTGGCGTTTGATTTTTACTTTATCAATAAACTATTAAGATGGAGTTGAATTTTCTGAAAGGAGATTCGTCAAATTTACCCAAAGTTGATTATGACTTGATAGATTCTTTCTGTAACGAAATTTGGATCTTTGAAGGGATGGGATCAAAAATATTAGAAGCTTGCCACCAGGTTCTTCAAATATCAATTTTTTCGGAACAGTTACAAATTTTTTTTCCGAAGCACTTATATTTGTGTTTCCACAACTTTTATAAAATACCTTTTAAATGACATTATCTACTATTTGTATATTACAGCAAATACATCGATGAAAGAAACTGAAATGCTTCAAATCAACACGACAGCGACGTTAGAACACATCTGTCATGACATTGTTGTCATGTTTTGCTAAATATGTTTTTAAAAATCTAATTGGCATTAAAAATTATTTAAAATATTTAATAATTCACGCCTATTATTATTTTTTACATAAGAAAATTAAATTTCGTGGATAAATATATTAAAATTGATTTAATAAATAAGCTTTATACTCCTGTTTTCTTCAATAATCTTTGCTAGAACTAGAGAACGAATTTCATCTTGGCAACACCACACTGTTTTGTATAAAACCATTCTATCAACAAATCCATACAGTCCAGCTACGTCATTGGCCAATCTACCTATGTCACCAATTTAAAACACTTGTTGCTCCACTTATTTTAACTTCTGTTTTCTCAAAAAATTGATCATTATTTTCGCGGAAATCTGTATTGTAAGGCTTGTTTGTACATATTCTATATTATTCAATAAAAAAAAAAAAAAAATAGGAAATACCCCATTGGTGACAACTTTTTACTGTGTGTAAATTTTCATGAAAAATAAGAAATGGAGGTAGGGTTTTGAAAAATAAAATAATAGTACATACATTTAAACGAAAAAAGTAAGTTATATTAAGAAAAAAAATTACGTATCAAAATTAAAGGCTATTAGTTAAGCTTTCAAATGGATTTTTTATTTATTTCTGTAGTATAAAAAACAAATATGTTATGACAGTAGCAATGCGTGTGTTCACATTTTCTAAATAAATATTTCATCATTTTATTATTGTAATTAGTAACTGATTGAAAGAAATAATCCTCAAATACCATTTTTCATCGATAGATAGCTCTATGGATATACCAACATTTTTTGCGAGTTTAAAGTCCTTTCTTTAGAAAAAATTGCACTTCTAAAAATTGCACACTAAATCATAAAAGTACTTTCGAAAAAAAAAGTAAAATTTTTGTTTTCTTTACAAATATCTCAATCAATATTAGTTTTAGCAAAAAAATGGTAAAGACCAAATAGAGAGCTTATAAATTGGAAATGAATTTGTTTCTTTGTATTTCTGTAAGATTAACAGTTTCGAAGAACTTTAAAAAGTTAAATATTTCAGAAACAATGGCATTCCGTCAAAAATATCGAAAATCAAAATTAAAGGTTACAGAGTGAGATCCCAGAGCCGCCAGACCTACGTCATTTTAGCAAAGCTAATATTTTGACAACAAATAGTGTAATATCTAGTTAAGAACGTATGCGTATTTGCTAGTTTGAAAGTGGGGCCCTTTTGCAGAAAACAGGTACAAAAGGTACATAAGAGCTTTACTCAGTACGTTAAATTATGATAGCTGGATTATTTTACAAGTGACACGCTAACTAACTTGTCAAAATATTAGTTTTGCTAAAAATGACGTAGGTCTGGCAACTCTGTTATCTTGGACTATTATTAATTAAGCTTTCATGTTTGTTTCTGCAGAATAAAAAAATAAAGAAGTTATGACCGAAGCAATGCGCGTCTTCTTACTTCCTTGATAAAAATGTAGCCATTTTGTTGCCGTTTAGCCAGTAATTAAAAAAATAATTGTCAAATACTATTTCTCGTTAATATAGCATTATCTCGAAGCTCAAGTTGTTCTTTTGTTCGTTTAAAACGCTTGCTTTAGAAAAAATTCCATCCTCCATATTGGACTCACCATTTTGATTTTTTTTTGTTTTGACTTTGGATTCGTAATCAGCAACTCCAAAAATAATAAGTATACTGCCTAAATGTATTATTTTTCCTCAACTAATGTACTAAACTGTAAAGGCTGTTTAAACTGCATTTTTTTACAATTATTTCCTGAAATTTTCAATAACCTATTAAACAAACAAAAAGATCGTTAATTTGTAACTGGTGAACATTATAGTATTGGGTCTTAGCAATACAATGCAAAAAACGGCACATTTATTCACTGGTGATCTCGTCCAACATTTTAAATGAAATTAAAAATAATTTTATACTTTTGATGTTCAAAATGCCAACTACCGTTTCTAATACATCCATGTGATCTTCTTCTCACTTGTATGTTAGTGAGGTTTAATATCATTTCATTCTTAATCTTTGCACCTGCTTCATTAATTCTCCTGATATGGTAGTTCCGGTCTATTATTTCAACCTCTTAAACAAGTGCTTTCATTCGTTCCCAGATGTAAAAGTCGAGAGGTGTCAAATCTGGTGATCTTGCTGTCACAATATCTAAAAATGTTGTTATCTCAAAATCTGTGATACTTTGTATAATGGTATAATGGTATATATAGTCAAGTAGATTCTGAATGATCTCCTCTATCGCCCCCTTTAAATTTTCTGTCAATATGTCAACCACCCTGTATTTATTGTTAAAATAAGCTATTTTGAGGGAGGGTAAATCCGTTTTTTGTCTAACTTTAAATAATTGTAATTTTGTCTAAAGACATCCGATTGAGACGCCCAAAGAAGCAAAATCAAGCTCAGGTTTTACTCGATTTTTAATTTGAATAAAAACTTCTATCAATCTGAAAACGTGTTGACATTATAGAATGACATTATAGAATGGAATCTTTCTTTTTATGACGACATATATTTAACATGAATTCCTTGCAAAATAGAAGCAGGAAAGCTGGTGAAATGTATGCGGTTTTTAAACAACGTTGGGTACTTCAACTGTTATAAATGACATTATTTATCATAATTTAAATAATTCTTTTATGAGCGCCACCGCGCAGCATCAGTTTCTGTCGTTATAACAAATCGACCGTTCTCAGGATTAAAAACCACTAAAGATTATTTAAGAGGAAGAGGATTACGTACTAATTACAATAGACAGATACTGCTTCACTAATGTAACACAGAAGATAATTCAATAATTGCAGTAATTTTATCACTTTGTTTACCTCTTCATTTAATCTGATTCACTAACTGAACTGCACTGTACTGACTACTGAACTGTACTGAACTGACACGACTTATCCATTCCTTTATATTTATATAGTCCTAGGTAAATGGTTCTGGAACACTCTACTATGTTCCAGTAGACGTCAGGAGTTCTTAAGATGTTTCTAGACGCGGCGCCATCTCTCGGACAATTGCCAAATCAACCAACCAACTTATTTTTCTGTTACTTATACATGAAACTTAGAGGAAATTCCCATAGATGTCTACAGGGGTATACAGCTTGTAACAGTATTTTTCGTATACTCTGACTAGTTTCAATTTTCAATTTCACCCACGCGATTTACGACGTGCCTAAAATGCCGTTCCTATTCTTTAAATATGGACATTGTATGGCCTTTCCGCTCATATATTAATGTAAATATATCGTTTCAAAATTTCAAAACTTGTTTTGTTTGGATTTTTTTTATTTTTTGAGCGCGTTTTAAAACGTATTTTCGAAACTACACGTTTCATCTTCTGCTTTTGAAAATTTTTGTTTAGTCATTTACTTATAAAAGAAGAAATAATTAATTATTAATATAAACAAAGCATTAAAAAAAACCCTTCTGAACAAACTCCATTACTTACACTCTCAAAAGAAAACCGAATAATGTTGTTTTCTATGCAAAGAGTAAATTAAGATAAAACTGCCAAAGAAAATTAAGGAAAAATTATAATTTTTTATCCTTTATTGTAAAATGCATCATAGTTGTATGGGTACAAAAAGCATTCGTTCGCCATAAAAAAATAACTAAAATCCAAATTCAGTTTTTTAAATATTTTATCCAAGACTGTTAAATAATGTACTCATTATGTATGTGTTTCCTCAAGGATAATGCTATTCATTATCCATTAATGCTATTTTATTATTCACTAGTGAATAATGAGAACAGTCAGTTGTTTATAAGAAATCACGGGCAGGTACTTCTTCAATTCAGGTGCAATCTCGCAACTTTTTAATAGAATTTAAGGCCAGTTTCTGAAACGTTAAATGGAATTATTCGTTATCTAGCTAGTTGTGTGAACAATTTTATTGTTATTATCAAATTCATAAATAGATAACTTTAATTAACGTTTGAGAAACCTTTTTGATCATACAATTTCATTTTTAAATTTTATTGAGTAGGCCGTTATATGTCAAAAGAACGGCTTGTCAAATTTAAACGTCAATGTTTTTTTTTTTTTTAACTATTTAACGTCGCGCGTCGGCCTATTTCCGCTACCAGGGCCTATCACCGACGCCAGGAGACGAGCTACCCCCAACCTGGAAATTTTGCCGAACCTCTTCCCTTAAGAAGAGTAGGGATCTTTTACTTGCCTAACATTTAATAGACAAGGGACCGCCTGCTTTACATCCCCTCCGAAGGATGGTATATCCACTACGTAATCCTCGTCTGAAATTACGTAACTTCCGAGTATACACTGATATACAAGCCTCTAGAAGGTGGGACGAGAACGCTGTATTTCCCAAGATAGGTGGGTCACCCATCCAAGTACTAACCGCGCTCGACGTTGCTTCAACGGAATATCGACTGATATTCACATTGAAGTCGCCTCTACGCTCGCCCCCACGTCAATGTTATTTACAATAATTTTACATATTACTCAAAAAGAATAATATAATTAATTCATTAATGGATTTCTTGAAAAATATTTACTAGTCGTGGACAAAGTGTAGTATTCTACTCGCATGTAATGGCTACTATTCACTCTGGTGATTTACGACACTCGCCTGCGGCTCGTGTCTTAAACTTCACCCTCATGAATAATAGCCATCATTATATGCTCGTTGAATAATATTCTACCATTAAACTTGATTAATTTAAAAACCGCTGCCCAAGGAATCACTACTTCCACATCCAGATTTTCTATCCAAGTTACTCACAACGAAAAAATTTTGTATGTGGAAATAATTGTTTATGGACCTTCAATAATATAATATTTGAAATCCTCTACCACAAGAACCTATAAAACGATACCCCACATCGGTAGTGGGATGGGGGTGGTGATCGTGGGTAGAGGTGGTAGTGGGGGTGGATGAAGTAAAAAAATATTTTGAGGTTTCTAGTTCTTGTACACACACTAAAACACAGGTGAGGGTGGTAATGAGGGTGGTTAATGTCAAAATTTTTTTCGAGACCTTAGCTTCTCTTGTATATACTAAATACCAGTTTTATGGACGCTTACCTGCTTGATTTACCTATGTATCCCAAATTTACCCCAGTTTAGCCCCCAACCCTTCGACGGACCAATATGAAAATATAATCTAGTTCTAGATCTTGTTAAAGTACATATGTGTACCAAATTTCAAGTCAATATCTCAAACGGTTCCAGAGTAAACGTGCGCACAAAAAAAAGTTACAGACAGACAGACCGACAGACATTCTAAGCCTATTTGAACAATAAAAAATTTTTTTGTCGTTACTATACTTCCACTGGATGTGGAAGTAAAATAAACATTTGCTACATAGGAATAGAAAAAGTTATAGCAAAACAATAAAATGTATCTATAAAAAAGCGGCTAAAAGCGAAAAGAAAAACGAAAAAAATTACGTTTTAGATCCTTAGACAAAAAGCCAAACAAAAGCCGGACAGGCCGGACATGTTAATTTTTAGCCGGACAAAACCGTAAAAAGCCAAACATGTCCGGCTAAAGCCGGACGCCTACATACCAGTGGCGGCTGGTGAAATTTCAATATTTTTTTTCTCGTCTGTGGCGCATGGGACCCATACGAAACTTGGGAAATAACATCTAGAGAAGCACTTCTCTAATGACCCCTAAAAAATTTTGAAAAAGCAGTTTGCGAAAAAATTTTTGAAAATTCGCTAGCCTCCCCTGGGTCTAGGGACACCTGTTTACTTTTATGTTTTTTTGTCATATGCATTTGACTTTTCATAAAAATGCATCGACAGATTTTGGAGTTTGTGAAAATATTTTCATTACTAACTGAGATACAACGAATTGAAATATTGTAATTTGTTAAATTGTAAATTACAAAATTTCAGTTCATTGTATTTCAGTTAGTAATGAAAATATTTTCACAAACTCTAAAATCTGTCGATGCATTTTTATGAAAAGTCAAATGCATATGACAAAAAAAAATAAAAGTAAACGGGGGTTCCTAGACCCAGGGGAGGCTAGCAAATTTTCAAAAATTTTTTCGCAAACTGCTTTTTCAAAATTTTTTAGGGGTCATTAGAGAAGTGCTTCTCTAGATGTAATTTCAAAAATTTCGTATGGGTCCCATGCGCCACAGACGAGAAAAAAAATATTGAAATTTCACCAGCCGCCGCTGCTACATACATATATTAGCAGATTTAAATGTAATTAAAAAACACATTATTTTCAAGATCAACTATTACACCGTTAAGATTGATTGAGAAATTATAATACATCTATCAGTAGGTACCTACACCATTACAAATCTTAAATAAGTCAATTAAAAAAGGTGATTTCATAAAAACCAAGGACGAAACAATATATTGGCGTAAGCAAGATTAGGAGTTACATTTAAAGGACAGTGCAGGTTAAATTATTTAAATTCAAATTACAATCAACTAATTAAAGAATCAAGTGTTCCTATAAGATGACGAAACGACAAAGCGGAAAACGATACAGATCGGGAGGGCGTAACTTGGTATTTCCAACCTCATTTATGATTAACATTTTTAACTATTGATTGCATGAATGTAGACAAATAAAATGCAACAGGATAGAGTTATCATTTATTATTATCAGTAACATATATATCTAATATTCATGTGGTTGTTATAAATTCCGGGTGAATGATTATAAAATCAGTTCCTCGTCTATTAATCCTCATGAATCTTGTGCAGGAATGTTTTTAAAATAATACACAAGCACACAAAAAAAAGTCGAAACCCAAAGGGTAGACACCCTACCCACGTGTATTTTGGGACGCTGAAACCGAATATGACAATAAAAAAAGGTTTTTTCTACGATTGTGCTGAAAGTCAAATTTTCTAACTTCAAAAAATATCACTTTGCCGCACGCCTTGCGGCAAAGAATTTGCCACACGCCTTGATTACATCTTCACACACCGGAATAAAATAATGTGTTTACCTTAAAGAATTTTATATTACTTACTGGTAATAACAATAAAATTCTATAAATGTACATTAATTACACATGAATTGCAATTACAAAGTCAAATTTTCTAACTTCAGAATGACTGGGGAAAATGTCACTTTAAATAAAATCTGACAGGCAGCAAATTTAAAATTTTGGAAAGACTTTAAAAAAGGGAAATAACTTCACAACCGTAGAAAAAATAGTATGTAACACACATGTGGCAAGCTTCATTGCAAAACTCGTATGATAGGAACACTCGCTGCGCTCGTGTTCCTACTTTCATACATCGTTTTGCAATGAAGCCCTTGCCACACTTGTATTACAATCTACTATTAATTATACAATTTTCCCCTAGTACCCCCTTACAACCGTCCTGGGGGATTGGAATTCCACTTGTTCTAAAAACAGGTTTTTTGGTGCGCTGAAACCGAATATGACGATAAAAACGAATTTGAACCACCCAGTCACCCCCTATCATCCCCTACAAGCCCCAGAAGGGGTTGAAATTCCACTTATTCTAAATATTTAAAAAGTACGTAACTTTTTAGGTTTCTTGACGCGCTGAAACCAAATATAAAATGATTTCAACCACCCAATCAACCCCTAGCACCTTCTTACAACCTCCCAGGGGGGTTGAAATTTCACTTCTTAACTGAAAAGGCATGTTTATTTCTAGGTTTTTTGGTGCGCTGAAACCAGGCCTGTAGCTAGGGATGGGCCAGGGCGGGCCTAGCCCGTCCTGGAATAATTTTCGTCCGACCTACGGCGACCGCAGAAAATAATGAGGTAGCTATTTTTAAATGGAAAAAACGAATTTTTGGTCCACGGGCCCCCTCTGAAAAATTGTTTGCCCACCCTTAAAGCATTTTCTAGCTACAGGCCTGGCTGAAACCCCTAGCACCCTCTTACAACCCCCAGGAGGGGTTGAAATTCCACTTGTTCTAAACATTTGAAAGGTATGTATTTTTTTATTTTTTATGGTGCACTGAAACATGGTTATCATGGTTTCCGTCTACGTACCTACATAGTAACTATTGTTACCGCTTAGATTTTAGATTACCATCTAGGTTACCGTAGATACCGCCTAGGTTGGAGGGCGCTCTCGGTACCAAAAGGCATTATCATGACCTTCAATATTTACTCTCGGTAAACCAATGCATTTTTTATATTTAAAACTTTCTAAGTTCGCCATTTGTCACATAAGATCGTCAAGAAATATGGTTCAATGTTTTCAAGATTGCATGGCCATTGCTCGTGTATTTGGCAAGTCATTATCGTCATATTGGGTTTCAGCGCACCAAGAAACCTTAAAATAAACATTGTTTTTAAATGTTTAGAACAAGTGGAATTTCAACCCCTCATGATGCTTGTGGGGGTGCTAGGGGGTGAATGGGTGGTTCAAATCAGTTTTAAGGTGGTTAGAATCACTTTAAATCGTCATATTCGGTTGCAGCGCACACCAAAAAACCTAAAAATATACATACTTTTCATGTGTTCAGAACAAGTGGAATTTCAACCTCTCCTGGGGGTTGCAAGGGGATGCTAGGGGGTGACCGGGTGGTTAAAATCATTTTTTATCGTCATATTGGGTTTCAGAGCACCAAAAAACCTAAATATAAACATTCTTTTTAAATGTTTAGAACACATGAAGCTTGTAGGGGGTGCTAGGGGGTGACTGGGTGGTTCAAATCAATTTTTATCATCATATTGGGTTTCAAAAAACTTATTTTTAGAATAAGTGGAATTTCAATCCCCGGGAGGGGTGCTAGGGGAAAATTGGGTAATTGAAACCGTTTTTTATTGTCAAAATGCACAGGGTAGGGGGTCTACCCTCTGGGTTTCGACTTTTTTTATGTGTGTCTGTATAATATATCAACAGTACCCGTTATTTTTATATTGAAATTTGAAGTGAAATTTGTGACATATCTAAAAAATATTTGTAAGATGTTATAAAATTGGACAAAAACCACCAATATACAACAGGTTATGGTAATCGAGATGTGCTGCAGATTCCTAAGATTCCTAAAAATCACTTTTAAGGAATTCACCTCAGTATAGTTTAATAGTTATGAATAATAACTCGTCAAGTTATTTAAAACAATTCGTATAACAGATTTAAATTTGATCAGTCAGTGTACACTGTGTACAGGGTGTCCGGAAATATCGCTGACAAACTTCTGGTGTAGATTTTACACGCAATGAGGAAAATATTTTGGATTATAGTGACGACGTCATTCTTGTTTGCAACCACGTGGTAATGCCGTCACAGTGACTCTAAACGGCCGCACTCAGCCACGTCGTCAAAAGCCACGTTGTTATTTTCCACTTTTCAGCCACATCAGTACCACTCATTTGTGATATAGATATGACCATATTGTGTACAAAAAATTATAACAACTTGAATGTTACCGCCCAATTACTTTTAAAATAAGTAAAAATAATCTATTTTGCAACAAATAAATCTACTTTTATATTACGAACAAATAACTCCATTGAAACTTAAAAATCACTGATTAACGATTAATATTTTATATCCGGCTCCAATAAAAAATTATGAATTTTGGAATAAATTATGTTTCCTCATTGAATTTTGTATTTTTTTTATCGACAAAAATTATTTCATTAAAGTCAGCTGACATTTTATACCTTGTGTGTTATTTTACATTCTTAACAACTTTTCTCATTTTCTTTTTTTCATTTTGAAAAATAAAGGTGAACTTAATTATCATATCTTAAATTTGTTTCAAAATCCCCCTGTATACCTAAAATTATTCTCATTGCATAATATACATAGTTACATATATAATCAGCAGTATATGAATATATAATTTTAGACATACAGGGTGATTTGTAAACAAATATTTAAGAATAAACAAGTACACCTTTTTTTTTTTAAATAAAAAAAAAATAAGGAGAAAAGTTGTTCAGAATATAAAATCATAATCGTCAACGTCAGCCGACTTTGATGGAATCATTTTTTTTTTTCGATTAAAAACAATAAAAAATTCAGTATGAAGAAACATAATTTATTCACAATTCATCATTTTATATTGGAGCCGGGTATATATATAAATCTTTCATCAGTGATTTTTTAAGTTTCATTGAGTGATTTTTTCGTAATATAAAAGATTTATTTTTTGCAAAATAGATTCTTTTCATTTATTTTAAAAGTAATTTAGCGCTAACATTTAAGTTGTTACGATATACATTATAAAGCAACATAGTTTATTCACAATTCATTTTTATTTTAATGGCTTACTTCAGACAAAAAAATTTAATCAAAGTAGCCTGATGTTTCTGAAATTTTACACAAAAAAGTATATTTTACATTCGTTTTACTTACCTTTTCCTTATATTTTTCTCGAGATTTCGGAAAATATATAAAAAGGCAGTTCATACAGAATTGTTTGATATTTGCTTATAAATCTTGCACATATCCATAGATATTTTAACCAGTAAAATAATAGAAATTAGATTCAAAAATATAAAAAATATGAATTTGAAGTGATCAATGAAACAAACATTTCCAAAACTATATATATTCAAGATATGATTACAGGTATATGCCTTATAATAAAAATTCACCGAGCTATTTCATTCTTGATCTTCTTTGATCCCTATAACGGATTAAGTCTCACAATTATCTCATATTCAAAGTCTGCTGTGGCTGGAACTATTTTTCATACCACATCTAAAAATTTATAAAAAATGAATTATCACAGTTTAAAAATGTGTGTCTAATAAGATTTGGTGTCATTTATGTCAGTAAAAATATTGTTAAAAGTTGAGTATTGGTAGCAGAGAGGCTGACCCATCGGTAACTAAAATGGATCAAGGTGGGGTATTAATACGTGTATACTTTACAAGGCAACAATAAAAAAATATTATGAAAACAGTAAAATTTTCAAATCTAAAACTAATAAATAAAAAACCACAGCTAAAGGTCAAAAGTAGCAGTATTAGTACTAGTATTTCAAATTAGGTTTAAAGGCGTTTAATCTCGTTATATTTGTGTACTACTTGAGTAATAATAAAGTCTATGTATGATCACGTTATGTACATAATAAAACATAATCGATAAAGATACAATACCAATAACATTTATTTGAAATATACACTTAAACATTTTTCTGCATTTTCTGTACTTAATAATTTTTAATAATAAAAACAAACAAGACAAGTACCCAAATATATCACATTATTGAATTTTAATAGCTTACATCTTTAGAACAACTTCATTGACACTATTGAAAAAATTTTAAAAAAAGGATGACGCTACTACGATTGAAAATAAACTACTATTTTGTAAAACATGAATTAGCAATACAGATACGAATTCAGAATTTGATTCTAGCAGGGCATGCAAAATATGGTTCTAAAATTATTTGAACTTTGTATCACTCTCGATTCGAGGACTTATACCATTTCAATTCCATCTCTAGCAAAATAATTAAGTTTCGATGAGATTTAGCACTAACTATACACTAAATTAAAAATTAAGCAAAAAAAAAGTAACTGAAGGTGATGTTTCTCATTACCGAAACGATTATTTCAATAAGAAACAATAAACAATAAAATTTTTCTTATAGAGCATTATTTATAGCTACAGAAAAAATTGGTAAAAACAGCAGTTCACACAAAATTCAAATGCAAATGTCTAAGATTTTAGAACTTATATAAACTTACCATCTTCTCTCTCATTGTGTTGCGCCAGAAGCCTCACGAACTAATATAGCTTTAATTGTTTATTATCACATTCTAAAAGAGAAAAAAATGTATTAAGTACCTAAATTATTTCTGACAAATAGGGAGGATTAGAGGAAAACCCACTATTAAACATTAAAGTCCTCAACGCTATCTCGCTAACCATTAAAGATATCGAAATTATGTCTCCAATAAAAAGTAAAGCTTGTAAAATTCTCTACAAAAAACGTAATATATTTTTTTCCCGTATCTATTAATATCATCTTCTAAAATACGAAAATTATATTTGACCTACACATTTCTAAAACCGGAAATGTCACTCGTAAAAAAATAAAATTCATATTATTATGTTACTCTAGAATTCCGAATAACTTTAAAATATCTGTCGTATATGTCTGTCAGTCTGTCAGTTTGTCTATCTGTCTCTGTACGGCACTTTTTGTGAGTATGATAATTTAAACGAGAAAAGTTCAATTTTAATGAAATTTGGACAGTAAGTTAGTGTTAGCTAAATGAATAACTTTATTGATTTTGAAAAAAAATCGATTTGTAAATATAAAGGTTATAAAACATTTTATGAAAAAAAGGTACGTGAAGAGTGTTGTAACACCTTCGATAAGATTCTAGAAATACAGAGATACTGCACAGTATATTGACCAACGTATCGACAATGAAGATAGTATCATCGGGAGATCATTAAAATTGCAAGTATGTCACTTAAACCTACAATCATAACATATTTACTGATCGATTTTTTTTTAAACGCTGAGGTTCTTCTTATAGCTAACACTAATTTATTGTCCGAATTTCAATAAAATCAGGCTTTTCTTTTTTAAGTTATTTAGCTTAAAATAGACATGACGAAACATGAAAATTTCAGGCAAGGCATAAAATAAGAATACATTTCCTAGTAATAATGTGACTAAAACAAGTAGGTACTTACCTTTACGTAAAAATGTATTGATATTTATCAAACAAAAACTAAAAGCATTCAAACAAAAGTTTATTGACATAAATGATTAATGTCATGAATGCAACACACACAAGTGTAAACTGGAGATGACTGGAGACTGAAGAATACAAAGGAACAAAGGAAATTCCAGTAGTAGTACTAGACTAGTGGCGCTGCCGGCGGTGGTCGCCATTTAGTAAGAGATGACGATATTGAAGTGAGTGGTGGCTCAGTTAGTTACATCCACGTTTTAAAATATCACATAAAAATGATGTGGTGATTGTGGACATCCCAATCTCCACCGACATAGGAGTGGTTATGATGTGAACGTTCTGAAACGGTCCAAAGAGTGTCATCACGGTGATGTGATATTTTGCCATTTACAACATCCACTAAAATGTGAGTGGCTATAATGTGGATGTGGCGGAGTGTGTTTACTGGGTCTAAGTCGTTCTTTCAGTTTACATGAAAATATTGACGACATCCCATGTAGCAAGGGTACGTTATAATGACGTCAAAATCTGGTGATTCTGGTCAAAAAGACGTCAGGGCACTAAAAATCGACGACATAATGACGTCTCATATATGACATTAAAATGACGTGCTACATATCACGTCATATTGTCGTCTTTTTTCGGTGTGAAATTTATTTATATTTTATCAGATTACAAACTTTAAAACTCGCTGATGGCATTTTGTTATCGTAAGCAGAGTGTAAAGTTAAAAAAAAAATAAACCGTGTCGTGAGGGCGTTTTTATTCGAGGATAATGTTTTTTAACAATATCCAAAATGATTTATATTCGGAAAAGTTTGCAAAGATTTGGCAGTTTATTTGTGAAGATATCGAGTTCTTTTAATAATAAAATTAGATTAAAATGCATTAAAAAGCAAAATCTAGCCGTTACGTGTTCCACTATAAAGGCTTTAAGCAAGTATTCAAACAGAGGTTAGTGGTTGAGAGGGTTAAGCGTCGTCTTTCAAGTCAAGTGGTCCGTACTCATTCCATTTTAGTTGTTTTTTTTAAGGTAATTGCTTATAAAACCGATGTACGAATATTCTTATTTTCAATTTTAGGTATGTTTTAGACCATTAAATATTCTATTTATGTTGTAGATGATATTATACCTTTACCATTTTTTCTCTAACACTGTTCCCAGGTTTGTATAAGTACTTCAACTTAAAACTTAAATTCTTAAAGTAAACATTTTTTTTAACCCACTGAATTAATGTAATAATTACGTTGTTCAACAAGTACTCGTACTTCTCAGGTGACACTGGTGACAGTTTAATTAAATTAAATAAGTTCTTCTTAATAATTATAAATAAATAAAAATACTAGTAACTCGAAAAATTCAGGTTTGGGAACACGTAAAAAATAGAAAAAAAAAGAGAACCTGAAAGATTTTCATATATTTTAAATAAGGCTAGAAATTCAATTTCACATAATAAAGACTTCATACACATCACCATAAATACTGCTTTTAGCATCCGAAATAATGGTCACTAAGATAGCTCAGTTGGTAGAAGAGTCAGTACTGTAATACGGACAACGGGAGACATGTAGGTTCGAACCCTACGGACCGCGATTGGTAAAGGTAAGTAAAAATGAATTTAATAACTTAATAAACATTATAATTTGCAGGCAACCCTTGTGAGAAAAAGTTGGAGTGATGGTAAACAATATTAGATATGTTAATATGTAAATAAAATTACGGATGGCTAACAAACAAATTCATTAGGACAAAACTTATTTATGCATTAATTATTTTATTTTTATCAAGTAGATTACTTACTAGTATGTAGTTTTATATGTTCCTATTACTAAAAACCTGTGGGGGGATTACCAAATATAATCTGAAAAAGACGATTGCTTGACCAATGCAAGTTCAAATCGCATAGCATTTAAATGACTATGTTTATAGAGATTTTTTTTCGTGTCCTACAGATGCAACGAATTTAATGCAAGTTATGGTTATTTCCTCTGTCAATTCATTTCCAAGTCAGCTTAAATTAATTAAGTCACATTCGTCTATCTTCTTGGCAGCTGTAAAGACTTTTTTTTTGCTAATTCCGAAGAATGATGAAGTCGTATCACATCCTGAAGGCATGAATAGCAAGCAAAGCTGAACAAAATTTCGAGCTAAGTTTTAAATTTATTGAATTAATAGGTAGAGTGCAATTACTTAGAGAAGATAACTATGTCACATGGCTACAAATACATTTTGATGCATCTCATATCTATACTTATAAAATAAGAATCTACTTACCAAATATGGTAAAGATGGACTCATCCCTTAGAAGATGTGTATCTCAACTACTTGCAATGGAGAGTAGTAATATCGACAGGCACAAGAAGATTCACGATTTTCTATAAGAATATGCTTTGTAATTTGACTGGGACTTTGGGTAAAACATTTTTCACAGTATTTTTGGCAGTAAAATATAAGTTATATGAGGCTTTCCAGCTTTGTGTAAACGAACCTGCGGTATCTAACCCAATAAGGGTAGTGTGGAGACGTTGCATTGTAATTTTGTTGCTTGTCGTTTTCCACAATTTCGTTAATATTCAAAATTTGCCTTCCTGAATGAAATTATAAAGTTGCTTGTAGCAATTGAGGGTACACCCTAATCGCACTTTCCTCTTTTTCGTATTTAATATTTTGCAAACTTAAAATTTCGGCGCACTTCCGAAATTTTCTGCGACGTGAATAAGTAAATGTTTTTCAGTCAAGTTGATAAAATCATTTTCAATTAATTAAACTAAATATAAGGTGCGTTATTTCCTCGGTTACTTCACTTTTGTATAATTGTTACTCTTTTGTATTTATTCTAATAAATCTATTTTTTTTTAATGTTTGTTAACATTTTCACTTTTTTGCTATTTTGGCAAGCGATATAATATCGTTGTGACAAATTCTAACAGATAGTAAAATGCAATTTTTACCGCAAAATTAAAGTCACCCAAATTATTATTAATTATTACTAATTACTGATGTTTTTGTAGCCGCAAGGCTCCCAAATATTTTTGAAATTGATTTATTATGAAACTCAGTTGTTAATTCTCGAAGCATTAAAAGTATGCCAAATAAACTAATTACATGGTTTAAATACGATATTAGAGTATTTTTAAATTCGGTATTGAAAATTGCAAACATCCATACACAGGGTGATATTTGTAGGCAAATGCCAAAAGAAAAGAAATTGGCACCATTTTTTTCGTTTGCGGTACTGAATTGTGAAGACCTCCCTATTAGTAAAACATTCCTACTTTTGGTTTGATTTCGTGAAGCCAATCAGACAAAACGGCCGATCAAAATTTTGGCAAAAAATAGAATCAGAAACGAAGGATACTAGGGATATAACAAAGGCCATTCTGAAATCGTCTTAGGGTACTGTCCTCCTCACTAGCGTATGGCCTGTCACTCACGAATCACCCTGTATAACGTTTTTCTATGTCAATTTTTGTCATTTTTATATTTTGATTGATTCTATTGGGTTCTACAACATTATCACTACATATTTGTAAACAAAATGTGTTAATATAAAGCTCAAAAGAGAAGGGCCTATAAGGCCGGTTTTCGGCCCATTTTATTTTTGGTCAAACGAAACGAATTTTTTTTATCATATATATTTAATATCTAATCTATTCCACCCCAAACCAGAACTCCTCCAACCCTCCCCCCTCCATGTATCCCCCTTAAATTATTAATGAACCAGTTTACATTAGTACACATGCTTAGATGTGTTTGAACTTGAAAATCATAGACCTCCTTTGAACAAACTGCACCCTAAACTCCCCCTACTACTATACAACACCCCAACCCCCCCAACCCCCAACGACAAACAACCTCTCCCTCTCTAATATAAACGTTTATGCTACTACGAGGTATAAAATAGTTTTAAAAGGATTTTTTATTTACATTATTAATAAAAAGTCAATTCCTCTTACACCCTCCCGGCCTCATAGGCTCTCCTCCAAATTTTAATAAGTGTAGAAAATATTAATTTTTTCTAAGATTATATCAATAAAATGTGATAATTTGTAAGGGTAAGTATAGGAAGCTGGTAATTTCTAAATAGATACCAAGTATATTGAGAACAAATAAAGTTAAAGGATGCAGGCAACGTTTTTATTTTCAATTTGTTTTATATTAATATCGCACCAGATCATTCATGTTCAAATTTGTTTTATATCATAATTTATTTTTTATTATATATTAATATTACTATGTAATTTTCTAATAACCTCAATCTCCAATAGTACCACTTCTTTACTGTTGGTAAATTGTTTATAACAATTTATCACAAAATTAAAAAATAATAATAATTTCACCAATAAACTAATGTTATGAGCAAAACACTTATTGGATAAAAAAAACTTGCGGGGCGTGCACTCTTCCTTTCACCAACGATTTTGTACTGTGTTGTTTTTTAATCAATGAATTTTTTACTTTTATCTGAGCAACCAAAATTGTTGATAAATGAATAAATATTTATATTTGATACACTGGCAGTCCTAGGGGCAGAGCTCCCCAGACCTCTGATTATGATAAAAACTGATCAACACAAACACTAAAAATTCCAATTCCTTTTGTTAAATTATAGAGAAAGGCAATTAATTATTTTTTTTTTTGTTACAAAAGTTAAATAAAAACACTTTTAGGATTTAGGAAAAGTAGAGAAAAATTGTGATCATTAGTCATCAATATTGAAACATAAAAATCTGTCCATTAAAGTATCAATTTCTAATCTTCGAATTTTTCTGATAACCTACATTCTGATTATACAAGAAAATAAATGGCATAGAATGAAATTATTTACAAAACACCTATCTAAAAATATTTGAATTACAAAAATGAAAATCAATATCTAATCTTTGTTCTAACATTGGTGATGCAAGGCACCAAAAAGTTCTAAAATGAATTTTATTTCCAAAAAGTACTCAGCCCGAAATTTTTCTGACGTACAAAAAATCACTCACTTCATTCATTCGCTTATACCTTGAAACATTTTTCGCCGTTGTTCAGATTTTTATAATTTAAAACATTTTCTGGATAAGTATTTTTTTACATAAATTCATTTTAAGTTCTTTGTGTCTTGCATAACCAGATGGCGTCGAGGCGGCCACCTCAGAACGCTAGACTCCTGGAGCTCCAAACTGGTAGCTCAACTTTTTTCTTAATTTCATAATATAAAAATAAATAGTAAGTGTACCTAAGTTAGGACTGGATTTTAAAAAGGGTCATAAAATTGACCTTAGTTCAAGATGGTACCCATAAATTATAATTTATTGGTGCCATATGCCATCTTGAACTAAGGTCAATTTGACATCATGTCATTATATGAAGCGTCATATTTCGAGAAAATGAAAATGTCGAATTGCGAATAATCTAGAGCTTACAGACCAAAACTACCTACAAATTTGAACCAAGCGCCTTCAAATTAGGTAAGAACGAGTGCTGTAATAAATGCAACAAAATTTTTGTTCCTCTGTATTATCAATAGTTAAATATTCTAAGAGCAAGAAAAAACGGATGACTTGCACGTGTTTTGGTCATTAAAATATAAAATTCTATTACATAAATCAGATTGACTTCTGTGCATGCTGTATTGACGAATATTCTTTTATTTTATTTTGTTAAATTTATTAAAGTTTATTTATGTTTACTGCTCTGTGTAAATATTTAGTTGAATACTTATATATTTTTAAAAAGGATATGACTATTATGACTGCATTTTCAAAAATTAAATTGGTAAAATAGAAGTTATATATATATCTATACTCTGCTACACTTCATATTACAATACGAGTTTCAGAACAAAAATCATACCTATCAATCTTTAGGGGGTTGAAACATTTTGGTACATAATTTAATAAGGATACCCCCCCCCCAAAAGAAACAAGGCGTAGGATCGTCCTTGATTTGATAACAAAATTTCTAAGTTGGTTCAAATTTATTTTTGCTTGACATGCCAAAACGTACATTCAATGTATTGTAATGTGTTACAACCCTTAGAATGAATGTAGTGTATTTACACCTACTCGAGAAACCTACCAGAAGTTAGTTCTGGTGACATCTGGAATGATCTAGAGAATGGTGGCGTCAACACAGAACGATCGAGATCTGTCATTTTTGGGTATAAAAGACCGACCGCATTCTCGGCGAGTAGTTCAGAAAGTTCAGAGTTCAAAAAGTATAGAAAGTGAGGTTAAGACTTCAAGGATAAACAAAGTGATAAACATTGTGATTTTTAGTCAGTAAAGTGTAAATAATAGTATTGTGAAGTATCCAGTAAATATTTAATAAAGTGTGTTAGTGGACAATCTCTTGTTATAATTTTTGGAACCCACGGAATTTGCGAGGGTGGTTTCCTAAGGGTGGAAACACGTTACAAATTGGTGTCAGAAAGCAGAATTTTATGACAAGAGGAGCTCTGAAGTTGTGCTGGAGTGTTCGAGAAGTATTCTCGAGGGTTAGTGCTAACACGGAGGACTCATTTACTGGACATTGTTCGAGGGTTATTTTCGAACAGGAAAATAGTGTTAAGTGCATTTTTGAGACATTGTAGAACATTTTATTAGGACATTAGTGTGATAATTAAATCCTTTGAACTGAGAAGTGATAGAGACACTGAAAAAGACTCATTTAGTGCGTGAAAATTTCTAGAACTTTTCTATTTGGACATTAGTGGAGATTATTAAATTCTATGAACTGGATAGTGACAAAAGACTCTGGATAAGACTTTTTCGTGCTATTTCGAGATTTGTCTAGAAAGTTCCATTACCGATATTGACGTGACAGTTAAATTTATTTTATTTTAATTTCATCGTATGCCCGTAACAACAAGAAGTATGGCATCCGATAAACAAATACAGGACTTATTCGAACAATTCCAAAAAATGATGGCACAGCAGCGCCAGGAGGAGGAAAAACGGCGTCAAGAAGACAAAGAAGAACAGGAGAGAAAACGTCAAGAAGAAAAGGAAGAGCAAGAAAAGCGACGTCGGAAAGAAAAAGAGGATGAAGAAAGAAGACGCCAGGAAGACAAAGTAGAACAGGAGAAAAGACGTCAAGAAGAAAGGGACGAATTAAAGAAAATTATGGAAGATCAAGAAATAAGACGTCAGAAAGAAAAAGAGGATGAAGAAACAAGACGTCGGAAAGAAAAAGAGGATGAAGAAACAAGACGTCGGAAAGAAAAAGAGGATGAAGAAACAAGACGTCGGAAAGAAAAAGAGGATGAAGAAAGAAGACGTCAAGAACAAGAAAGACAACGTCAAGAGGAAAAAGACGAACTCAGAAAAATAATGGAAGACTTGGAAGAAAGACGCCAGGAGGAATTAAGGAAAATCCTGAGCGATCAAATAAAAATACAACAGGACGCAATAATTTCTGTCAAGGAAGAAGTTAAAGAAGAGATAAACAAGGTCGAAGAAAAAGTAGATAAGGTTGAAGGAAAAGTAGATAAGGTAGAAGAAAAAGTAACTGAGTTTGAAGTAGAAATAGACCGGCTTAAACGACAGTTGAGAGATAGAGGAAGCCAGCAGGTGGTATCATCAGGTCAGCGACTAAAACCTCCTTCTTTTGACGGCCAAAGTTCCTGGACGACGTACAAGAGGCAGTTTGAGGCAGCAGCATGTGCGAACAACTGGGATAACGAGGAAAAGGCCATGGCATTAGTTCTGGCGTTAAGGGGCCAGGCCTCAGAATTACTTCAGACTATCCCGGTGGAGAAACAAAGGGACTTTAAAGTCTTGGAAGCTGCATTAGACTTGAGGTATGGCGATCAACACCTTGCCCAATTATACCAGACTCAGCTGAAATCCCGGATGCAAAAAGCTGGGGAAAGTTTACAAGAATTCGAGGCTGCGATAGAGAGACTGGCACACCTGGCGTATCCGAGTGCACCTAGAGAATTTCAGGAACAATTAGCTGTAGGGGCCTTTTTAGATGGCATAAGGGACGAAGAGGTCAGGCGAGTTCTGAGGCTGACAAGACACCAAAGTAGTAGCGAAGCTTTGGTGCGTGCACTTGAAGTAGAAGCCGCCTACAGAGATACTCCAAGGTTGAGAGTGCGAGCTGTGACTCTCGAAGAATCGCAACCAGAAATGAACCAGAACCTTATGTTGACGGAGATGCAGAAAATGTTTACCAAATTATTGAACAAAGTGGATGATCTTAGGTTGCATGGATATGTGAACGGAAGAAAATGTTTGTTTACCATCGACACAGGTACTACGTCATCAATAGTACGGCCAGGATTTATATCGGGCATAAAGATTACCAAGAGGCAAAATGAAGAAGTGATCGTCCGGACAGCTACGGGGGACAGGGCTACGATTCATGGAGAAGTAGACCTGGGTTTGCAGATTGGACAATTAAGGTTCGACCACAGGGTCATCACGGATGATTTCATTTTGGGACTGGACATTATGGAACAGTATGGATTTATTGTTGACGTAGGGAAGCGAATGTTAAGGATTGGGAACGAACAATTTATTCTGTCAAAAGTGAACGACCAATGCGAGAAAACCAGGCTGTTGACAACGCAGGCAGTCAAAACTCCTGCATTATCCAGAAAACCAGACAAGGAAGATTGCAAGCGCTACCCTCAGGTGAGAAAATTGCCGAACATGGTTAAAGTCAACACTTTCAAGGTCGATCTTCCAGACAGTTGGTCAAAGAAAACTCTGAGGCAAGAGCAATTGCGTGATGTAGAAATCGGACCCATGTTGCGAGCAAAAGAAGAGGGAACGCGTCCAGCATGGAAGGATGTTTCCGACACAGAAGTGGGGCTGAAGGCTTTATGGTCACAATGGGATTCACTTACAGTCGTAGACGGGCTTTTAAGGAGAGCATGGGAAAGCCCAGATGGGAAGCAGGTTGCCATGCGTCTAGTGATTCCCAGGTGTCGTGTACCAGAAGTACTCCAGAAAGCGCACAATAAAACGTCCAGCAGACACTTCGGCATAAACAAGACATTGAGTAGAGCACGGGAACAATTCTATTGGGTTAATAGTCGCCAGGATGTGGAGGCCTGGTGTTGCAAGTGTAAGAATTGTGCTGCCCGTGGGGAACCATTTTCCATGAGCAACTACAGAAATGGAAGTCGAGAACAGCCAAAGAATGATCGAGAACAGATGAACAGTACTAGTAACCGCTTGAAGGCTCGTTATGATCAGAATGCCAGTACAGGGGGATTCAAGGTGGGGGATCTGGTTTGGCTGTACAACCCACAGCGGAAGGAATGGAGATCCCCGAAATTTCAACCTCCTTGATGAACCGTATACTGTTATTACCCGAATTAATGATGTCGTCTATCGTATGGATAGACTGGCGAAGTATGTGAAAGAGGCTGAATTGCCTGACCGGGACGTTCAGGCTTAAGGAGGGGGCAGTGTAATGTGTTACAACCCTTAGAATGAATGTAGTCTATTTACACCTACTCGAGAAACCTACCAGAAGTTAGTTCTGGTGACATCTGGAATGATCTAGAGAATGGTGGCGTCAACACAGAACAATCGAGATCTGTCATTTTTGGGTATAAAAGACCGACCGCATTCTCGGCGAGTAGTTCAGAAAGTTCAGAGTTCAAAAAGTATAGAAAGTGAGGTTAAGACTTCAAGGATAAACAAAGTGATAAACATTGTGATTTTTAGTCAGTAAAGTGTAAATAATAGTATTGTGAAGTATCCAGTAAATATTTAATAAAGTGTGTTAGTGGACAATCTCTTGTTATAATTTTTGGAACCCACGGAATTTGCGAGGGTGGTTTCCTAAGGGTGGAAACACGTTACAGTATTATTAAATGATTAATCCATCTATCTATTACTAATCAGTTTCGAGACTGGGTAGTTTTACCTGGTACACCGTGTATTATAATCACTAGATAACTTTTTTAACTTTTCATATCAGATAATTTTGATAACAATGACAAAAAAACATAGTTAAGAAAATACGCTGCGACAAAAACTTACCGTCCACATCATAATTATTCATTGTTTCCTTAGAAAAAGCAATTAGTTTACTGATCGTGAGTAACTCTGTAAATTCACAATCGACATAGCGATATCTAATCTCGGTATATTTAAATTTAGGTATCGATACACACCGCCAATTTAGTTTGTGTACGAAGTTAGTCAAAGATCGACGTTTCTATTGTTCGGACAGTTTCAGGTGGAAGAATTCGAAATAATGTCGCCCGACGAAGGAGACCTACCCTCGCCAGTGAAGAAAGCGAGGCACGAGTACTACAGGAGCATTTTTGACAAGGTAGGAAAACATATAAATACGAGTGTGTATTAATTGTACTTATATTTTGCTATTAACTTATTGTTACGCTAATTATAGAGTTGCAAATTTACAAACCGTTTACCCAGGGTCGCTTTTGGTGGCATTGATTGGGGTCTTTTAATGTAGATTTAATTTTATTGTATTTGTAATTCAAAAAAAATTTTATAATTGGGAACAAGTAATTTTATACCTATGCCAAAAAAGTTGTATTGCGCATGTAATATTTTTTCCCGCCAAGAAGTTACTCACATTTGCTATCTACAACGTGAGATAAATTTCTTAGAATCACATATGTTTAACATTAAAAAATTCATACACGCCTAGTAACAGAACAATTAGGACACACTAGGGCCCTATTCGACGTGATAGGGACTCACTCACTTCTGGAGGCCAGAAGTAATGACGTGGTGCCTTCCTTCTCCTTCTCAGAAAACATTGCAAAATGACAGCGACTTTACAACCACCCTGTATAGAAAACATTAAATTCTTTTACGACTGTTCTACACAATGTTATGTGCCAATCGTGTATCTAAATGCTTATAACTCAAATAATAGTCATTTTAGATACATGGTACCTGATATGACGATGATGAAAATTTTACGTAGAATCTAAAACTGCAATAATATAAGTATAGGATATCCGTTTAAAAAAATACAACTTTGTCTTATCGCCCTGCATAGAAGCAAGAAAAAAAATAGTGGAGTAAAAAACAGGGGAAAAGTCGCTTCCTTCTCGAGTTTTTTTTTTTTAATCTTAGAACAAACCTAGATATATACCATTTCGTTAAGTAGGTCGATGTTCATTAGAAATCATGAAATACTACATTTTTTAGTGGTCACGGACATTGTTATTTTTAAAAAGGTGTGAATTTTTTTTTTTTTTAATCATGTTTTTTTGAACATCTAATGCTATAACTCAAAAACGAATGGAGCTATCCACATAAACTTTTTTTTGTTATAAAACACACACTTAAGCGCTTCTATCTGTGTATAGTATTGTTAACTAAAACATTTTTAAGTTTGTTAAAAACTTAGATAACCTTGAAAGTTCAGAAAATACGCAGTCAAATTTTCACTAAGCTACAAACTTTTTTGTTTTTGGAAATTTTGTATAACATGCTGCGAAGAAAATAAAGCCAAAAGACCAAAAAAGTTTTTGATAGCATAATTTTTATTGTCTTTTATAGTTTAGGTACAGTGATTTTTTTTAGAGCGCGAATTGCAGAAATTGAGTATTAATACGCCCGCGTCCACTAAAACTAACTAGTCTCAGGGCGGTGTACTATCAACGTTATTTGTTTTCGTCGAAGGTCAAGTTATAAAACCGCTGCCCAAGGAATCACTACTTCCACATCCAGATCTTCTGCCAAGTCTCTCATATAATATTTGAAATCGTCTACCCCAAAAACCTATAAAACGATATGCCACATCGATAGTGAGGCTGAGGGTGATGGAAAGGGGGGTGGTAGTAGTGGTGGATAAAGTAAAAAAAAAATTTTGAGGCCTTTGGTTCTTGTACACACACTAAATGACAATTTTATTTTTTTCGCCCCCTTGAATAATGGAAGTTGGTAGTTGGTAATGGGGGTGGTTAATGCCAAAAAACAATTTTGAGAGCTTAGCTTCTCTTATATATATTAAATACCAGTTTTATGGACTCTTACTTGCTTGATTTGCCTATTTACCTCCATTTACCCCAACCCTTTAACGGAATAATCTAGTTCCAGATCTCGTTAAAATACATGGTACGTGTACCAAATTTTCTTAAACGGTTCCAGAGTAATCGTGGGCACAAAAAAGTTACAGACAAACCGACAGACAGAATTTTTTTGCTCAAACTTAAAATCTCGACGTTTCATGACATTCCAAGGCTATTTGGACAATAAAAATTTTCAAAAATATTTTTGTCCATACTATATTTCCACTGAATGTGGAAGTAAAATGTGTAACGATATTCTTTCTCTTATTACCACTTGTATTATATTGTAGAACGTATGGTCATTGTGCGAATTGTGCGTGGATTATCTACTTAAAAAATATTAAAGATAAATAAGCAATCTAAGTTTCATTGTAAAATGGAGTGAATTTTATGTGGCGTGGTAATAGAGGAAAACGATAAACTTGTGCACAAGCCATGGAAACAGAGTTTAGAGACTATAATTAGAATATTAAAAAAGACTTAATTTAGGATGTTTTTTTCTTTTTTGTTACCTAATTTAGGCGAAAATAACACGTTTACTCAATTCACAGGTCTACAAAAAAAAATTCTTCTCCAAGGACTAAACCTATCATGCCTTAAGTATTTTGTGTGCTGAATCCGAATTTTCAATTAAAAAAATTTTCTAGCGCGTAGATTTAGAGTAAATTCCGGTTTTTATTGTCAAAAAACCGTATTTTGACGATAAAAACCGGGATTTACTCGAAATCTACGGGGAAAAAATTTTTTTTTAATTGAAAATTCGGATTCAGCATACAAAAATATATAAGGAATGATAGATTTAATCATTGGAACAGAATTTCTTTTTTTTATAGACATATGTACAAAGTGCACTTCTGCCACAGATCTACAAGAAAAAAAGTTCTGTTCCAAGGACTAAACTTATCATTCCTTATGTATTTTTGTGTGCTGAATCCGAATTTTCAATTTAAATTTTTTTTACCGCGTAGATTTCGAGTAAATCCCGGTTTCTATCGTCAAAATATGATTTCTTGACAATGTTTGACGTTTGCTCGAAATCTAAGTGGAAAATTCGGATTCAGCACATAAAAATACTTAAGGCATGATAGGTTTAGTCCTTGGAGCAGATTTTTTTTTTGTCGACCTGTGTTATTGTGTGGATCTAGGGTAAAAATGCAATGCATGGGAGTTTCGGATAGGGACTCTGACACAGGAAATGTCGGATACAAATATTAAGATTGCCACGTGCTTTAAGAAACTGTCTTTTTTATTTAGCTCCAATAATAACGCAAAAAAAGGAAAACTCGATAGTTTACTTTTTATCAAAACGCTCCAAAATTATTACTTTTCCTAAACTTCTGTTTATGGGATTTTATTAACCCCCTAGTTGCACAACATTTTTTCCATTTTACTATAATATTATTTTTCACCGTTTCCGAGATCCCAATGCAATGCATACTCCATTTAAGATTTTTAATTCCTTTTTGCCTTCAACCTTAGTCCTTAATGTGTCACTGGAAAAAATAAGTTATCCTTTCAGATCCTAAAACGTGATAAAACAATCCTAAACATAAAAAAATAATAATGAAAAGTTCCGTTACACACAATACATAATCATTATTATCTTAAGTACGGCGCGCGTACGATTCGACAATTCCTCCATACTAAAAAAATCGTAACTAGCAAACTATTTCTAATAATGAAAATATTTTTTTTCTAAAAACTTTTTTAGTCTATTGACTTCATTTTCTTCACAGCATGTTACACAAAATTTTCAAAAACAAGAAAGTTCCTCGCTTAGTGAAAATTTGATGGCGTATTCTCTAAACTTTCAGGGTCATCTACGTTTTTGGCATGTTCACATTTTTTTTTATTAGCAATCCTATGAATAGAAAGAAGCGCTTAAGTGTGTGTTTTATAACAAAAAAAAGTTCACATCGATAGCTCAATTCATTTTTGAAATATGGCAATGGATGTACAAAAAAACATGATTTAAAAAAATAAATAAATTTTACACTTTTTTTTAAATAAGAATATCTGTGACTACTAAAAAATGTCGTATTTTGTGTTTTAATGTGTAAAATGATGTTGTGTCTGATCTTGTTCTAAGCTCATAAAAAAAACGACACAATTTTACCTCTTTTTCGCTCCTCTAAAATTGATATTTCAATGAAATTCTGGAAAAATATAGTTCTTATAAAGTAAAATCACTGCTTAAAATTTCAAATCAATATAATGATAATAATAATAATAATAAATGTCTTTATTGTAAACATACAAGTTGTAAAATTTACAAATGGCGATATGATTATAGAAACGGCCCAAATATACACTTGTTGCTAAAACTTTGCATTCTTGTGAAATCCTGCCATCAAGATCGAAAAATGTGTACGATGGATCAAATTGTAGCTTATTTTTATAGGTACTTTAAGATCATGGAGGAAAAAATTTTTGTTTTTCAAAATTTAAACCCGTTTTATTGCAGTTGTTTATAATTTTCTAAATTGTCGTTATAAACAAATTCAAATGACTCTCTGTTTTTTTATGAAATCAAAAACAGTAAACAAGTTACAAAAGTAGACTAAAAAAGCCAACTTTTTAAAAAAGAAATTAGTGCTCTACTTGCAATTTGGAGCTGAGATACTTTAGTTTTTACGTTTAAGTCACTTATAAATAAACAAATCCATATTTCTTATTGACATTTGGACTGGTTATTCTCCAATGATTATCATTTTGTCTCTGCTATTTGAAAATAATCCAAAGCTACAATTGTTAAAAGATACTGTATATAGGCCCGAAAGTGGGGTCTTTAGCGATTATCTTAAAGATATGAATATCGCCAAATATGTCTAAACGTTATATTATATTGTGTTTTCACAAATCGGACTTTAGTCGCTAGATAGCCCAGTGTATTACCCTTAATTTTAATAAACTTGTTATTGATTGATTGATTGTTAGGCCTTTTATTCAGGATGCGGACGTCTCTGGTTCAAATCCTGTTCGCGAAATATATTTTTTTATTATATCAGAAATATTAAAACTATTAAAAGTTTTGCAAAGCTGTTCACATGGATGTAAGGAGAGTTGTTCAGGTTAGGTTGGTTTAAATTTAAAAAGTTATAAAACAATTGAAAATGTGCATTATGTTCTCAAAGCAGGTTTATTCGATGTAATTTTAAAAATTGTAGCTTTGGATTATTTTCAAATAGCGGAAACAAAATAGTAAGACTTGGAGAATAACCAGTCCAAATGTCAATAAGAAATATCAATTGGTTTATTTTTTATAAGTGACCTAAATGTAAAAAATAACGTATTTCTGCTCCAAATGCAAGTGGAATATTATTTTTTTTTTGTTGGCCTTTTTAAGTGAGTCTTCGTGTTTATTTATAAAAACAATACCTATAGGTATTGTGTATTAAACGCGCAAAGTACCTCATTGCCTCTTGAGAGAATTTGACGCGATCCAAAGCAGAACGGGTCAAACACTCGAGAGAGACAATGATATTTTGTGCTAGAATTACACACGTGATTTTATGTAAGATCATTTGAAAATATCAAAATAAAAGAAATAGTTACATTTTAGCTGGAAACCGTGTTTTATTTACATTTTATGTATGTCTTGCATGTGATCAAAATAAACAAACGAACAAAACATAAATACTGTCAATTTGTTTATTTTTTTAACTATCAGATCAAAAATTAATGTTATACATGGTACATTGAAAATCTGCGCCACATAATATACGAATGAAATTGGACTTAGCATTCATTTTAATATTGTTTATTATAACAAGTTTTCATAATGAGATATACCAGGGGTTCCATTTTATTTTCCCCTATTTTAATACCTTACTTCCTTTAAACCAATGCTGTTTTAAATGATCACAAGATTTTTCAGCCCACTTTAATTTTGTCGCAATTCTGGAAATCTCTAAAACAAAATGGCGTCCTTTCAAATTGCTTTAGTCAAAATTACACCCTGTATATTTTCCAAGTTTTTGAAAGCTATGTTCTCAAGCTGTCCAACGACGTTTAGTTTTTCATAATCGGTTATAAACTGACAGGAATCAATTTTGAAAGGAAACCCAGCAAAATTATAAATGTTGGAATGACACCTTAACGATTTTAAGTAGGCTTTGACATAAACGTCAAAGTTATTATATTTATATCGATCAAGTTGTAGTTATTTAATTTTTTGCGTAAAATGGTATTTTCAGATATATATAAAAAGCAAATATTGTAATTTATTTTGTTGAAGCAAAATCTGTTATAAGTGTTATATTAACTAGAAGAATTTATTTAAAATATAGAAAAATCTTCCCAAACTTTCCATCGGAACATGAGTAGATCTAAGGTACTCAGAACTTCGCAAGCTTTGAATCTTAAAGCTTATACAATTCCAGCCCACTAGAAAATCATAACAGGAGTTATTTATATTGGACAATGAAATGATCAAGAATTATGCACTATTAAAATGTACAAAATTTTGCTTTGAAATTACTAAAGAAAACGATTTCTCTCTGCGATAGTATCGCGAATTTATGAAACATGTTGACCTTGTTTTCGGAAAATTTCCAAAGTAGATCAACTCCCCCTGTCCCCGCTCCATATATCTCTTAATATACGATAACATATTCATTTCCGGTGACATGCTTATCTTTGCACGATTAGTAAAAAACTATTAATCGTGGTGTTTATGAGGATTTCTTTATGAAATGAAATATATTCAAGAAGAGAATATAATCTTGAATAAATTGCAGAACGAATTTGTTACTGAATTGTTGAACTTCTGTGCCAAAAATTATGCTGTTTTTAAAATGACAATGTTAAAAAGTCATAAACAAGAAGATTTATTCACGCACTGGTCTCATTATGCCCACACAAAAATAACTTACTGCGTGGTTTCGGTGAAGGCTATGGCGTTTGCATAATTAGGGAATCTGAATTAAGACAAAGAAAAAACTAGTAGAAGCATTATACTCTTCACCAATTAACTGAGCTTTTTATATAATTGTTACACATTCTATAGGATACTCTGCGCAGTTTTCTTGTAAATAATGTTAGATTTTGGTCAATCTAAATTTTGTGATACCAACTTTGTTGTGAAAAATGAAAAAAAAAGAAGAAAAAAAATGAAAAACAACACCCTGTCAGGGATTCGAACACAAGACCTTTGATTTTTTTTAAATTAAATGATTATTAACTTTTTTATTTACTGATTGATTTTTTTCAAAAACCATAGGGTTCTTTCTCCAGCTAACGCTTTCCAAATTTCAATACAATCGGACTTTTTTTTCTTAAGTTATCATGCTTACAAAAAACGTGACGGACGGGAAGATGGCCGGACAGACGGACGGACAGACGGATGGACAGACGGACGGACAGACGGACATTTTGAAAGTTGTACAGAATTCGTTCACTAACATAATGATATGAAAATTTTTTTCTCTACGAGCGATATTTACTGTTTTAGAAATGTGCTGATCAAATTTTCGAGGATGTTGAACACCGTGGTGGTGGCAGAATTTCTTGGTGGAGTGACCCACCCCCGCAAACGGCCAAAAACCATCCCCTAACGGGGCAAACGCGTATTGATCATGTTTCACGGAATCTAACTTATTGATCCCCCATTTATTTTCGAGCATGGCAATTGGAGGACACAATGGGAAGGACACTAGAACGTGTGCTTGACACCCGCCCATGCCCTCAACGGTCAATAACCACCCTCCAAAGGGGTGAGAGCTCTCATCATACTGCTGGACAAAAACGTTTCTCTTCCATTTTCGAACATGCCGAACACGGAGAGGACCACGAATCGAGTGATTGATACCCGTTCACCCCCTCAATGGCAAAGAAATACCACTTCGCATTTTCATAATGAGTGGAACTGCACGGTTCAAAGAACGTAAAAAATAAATTTAAAATAAAAAAACAAATAAATATTGTTTTTTTTATAGTCAAGTAATTTAAAATGTAAGAAAAGCCATCGTAACAATATAATAATATGCAGTAATTGTTTGCGTCAATAAATATATTTTATATAATATATTATAATTAAATAAATCAGATGTTTCAATTATTATATAAACCTATTTGTTCCAAAAAATATACATTCATCTTTTTTCAGATCCACAGTAATTGAAGATGACTACTTTATTGACGAGATCAAGGTGACATCTTAATATTCTTTTCCTATGTAGCATCCTCAAAAACTGGGGGGTAAGCGGTAGCTTTGCCCGGGAATGTGCTGAAAATGCACTCTCACCCCTTTGGAGGGTTGTTAGTTGTTATTGGCCATTTACGCAATTATTTACGGGGGTGAGTCATCTCGGGGAAGAATTTCACCACCACCACAGTGTTCAGTATCCTCGAAAACGGGGATCACCAAGTAAGAGTCCCTCAAACAATTATAATACGCGTTAACCCCGTTTGGGGATGGTGTTTAGCCGTTTGCAGGGGTGGGTCACCCCAACGAGAAATTCTGCCACCTCCACGGTGTTCAGCATCCTCGAAAACGGGAGGGAAGAACTACTTTGGTTGCATCAGACAATAGTCGGGTTTTCGTCCGACTCACACAATCCACTATCTGAGTAGTGATGGGCGATTTTACTCTTTTTAATGATTCGTACCAAACGAATTCGTATCAAGAAAAGATTCGTATGTTTCGTACCGCTACCGCTGGGCGCTGGCTGCCCAGTATCTGGTCAAATTGTGGAATCAACTCGGTCCACGCAATCCGGCTACTTAGTTTAGTACAGTATCGCATCGCATCGAATCGCAATACCGGTATCGAAATTCCATATTCGTACCAATCGTATCGGCACCGGGGTTACATTCGTATTCGACTCGATGGTACAAACGGATACGGTTACAACGACGATACGAAATGTACGAATCTTTTTTGTGGGATTCATACCATTCGAATCTTTGCACGGATTCGTACCAATAATACGAATCATACAAGTACTACCGACTGTACCCACCTCTATATCTGAGTAAATCAGTCAGAGTCAACGATTAGGCCCCCATACCACTGAACTCTACTATATAAATGGAAGGCCAATATAGGTATATGCGCGTGAACAAAATGCGGCAATTACGGCACAGATTAAGTGGTAACGAATTCAAAAACTATAAGCCATGCGTCGACGCAGTAGAGAAATTAATGTCTGTGCTTGAACCAAACGGCTGTCTACGGGAGTTAAGCTCCGATGCCAGGCTGACGCAATTCTGTGTTTTATTTCTTTTCCATAGATTCTGTAGCGTAAGTCTTGGATTAGATGCAATTTCCAGAGTCGGTGTCACCATTTTATTCTTTGTTTATTCTGTTGTTTGTGTAAAGTTGTTATAAATTGACTATTTTGTGTAATATTTTGTGGCTGTTATAAACAAAGTTAATTAAGACAATATGGTGCAATCTTGTATGGTACTGTGTTGCAAGAATCGGGGCAAAGTCCCGGGTTTTAAACAGTTGCAGTAACAATAAGACCGGCTCTGACGTACTTTGTAGTGCGATTGCGCTCCTCCTTAGGGTCGCCATACTTGCGCGAGGTTCAATTTGGCGTAAAAATTGGTATGGATATTGACCTTCCATTTATATAGTAGAGTTCAGTGCCCCATACACGGAAGTGAATTTTAAACGATTTGTCCCGCCGTCCAGATCTACCAGATGGAATCTGCCGATTTGGTCTCTCAGGGTACAGATATTTTGGTCTCCACACACGTAAAGATCACATCGTTTATTTTCGTGAAATATAGTCATTGAGGGAACGGGCAGTTCAGTTAATGGTGAATCCCCTTTAAATTCCGAGGTCTCCGAGGGGACTGGACGAGCGTTCAGATATTTTAGGCGTACTTAAAATCCAGAAGGGATTTGTTATGTTAGTAAAGATGAATAGAAGAAAAAAGAAGAAAAATTGCACTTATGGGTCTATGTATCTGGCAAATTTGTGAAAATGAACAGAAGAAAAATTGAACAAAGTGGATGAAAACTTGGATCCAGAAGAAAAAAATATGGACATATGCGTTTAATCCCAGAGCTAAAAGCGAATGAGCAGGATGATTTAAAAAATTATTTACGAATGTCAGGTCAAGTTTTTGATGAGTTGTTAAGTAAGCAGGTTAAGGTATTATTATTTTGAGTTAAAATTATAGAAAACAACATTTATTTTTGAAACTATTGTTTGTGACGTTTTAGGCAAAGAGAATCGAAGAAAAATATTGCGAATCCGAGAATTGGATTTTCTTTTTTACCTCCTTAACAGTGACGGTAAAATTCTTATTTTTCAAAAAATTAACGAAATCGTCAGAAGCTTCTCTTTTCAAATTTTTATTTGCGTGTACAAACTGACTTTAATTTTCCACAAATCGGTTAACAATTCTTTTGTCTATTCCATGTTTCACTGACAATTTTCGAACGGAATTGATATCTCCGTGTATGTGTACCAACAGCATTGAACCTGCAGCGATCTGTCCTGTCACGCATTGGATATTTTACCGATCATATCCGTCGCAAGTCACTAACGTAAACATCAATCGAGACATCGACAACAGATTTAGTTCGTGGCGGGACAAATCTTTTAAAATTCCCTTCCGTGTATGGGGGCCTAAATGCCAGCGTGTGTATCGCATATCGCATATTCAGTCGAAAACGAATTCGAATTAATTTTCACTTTTATTTTATTCATTTCTAATACTTATAAAGTATTTTTTGGAGAATATCTATTTTCATCATGGAACGACATGTCATTCCCATTTTAGGTGACGGCAATTGTTTATTTGTTTATTTTTTAATATTATGAAGGTGTTTTGTTGTTTGTGAGCCATCTTAAACGCAGCTCATTAATAATTTAACTGAATATGATGAAGTTATATGGTGCATACGTTGGTCATGTTGAATTGCATTGTATTGCATTAGTCAAATATTTTCTAATCATTTATTTAGGGTATATGGAGACGACAACATTTGACAGGTCATTCACGCTTTGGCCAAAAAAGAGACCTGACAACCCCTTAATAAAAAATATACAGGTTGGATACTTTAAAAAATAAAACGACAAGAAAATAATATCTGGAATGTGATTGACAATGATAATAATCTGATACAATTTTGGTAAAAAAAAATATACAAAAATATGCAAAGTGATCACTGAAAGGAATAAGATAATGGGCCTTTCCAATGTAATGGAACTTGATTATTTTGTCATAAATCATTTATTAACACCTAATGAATATTGTATATACACGTCATATCGTATAATATTTTAATTTTAAATGGATATTTTAAAAATAAAAATATTGTCTAATTCACTCCATATTTCGAACAAATAAACGCGCTCAAATTACGTCGTAGGGGGAACTCCAATTAAAATTAAACAATTTCTGGATTCATAGGGCATTACACGTGATGTCACAGCTAACCTCAAAATATGTATTTCTTAAGATTTAAGAGTATTGCCCAGCTATTATTAAAATTTCTGCTTGGTTCCCGTATTTTCAACTAAAGTCCTAGTTCAGTGTAATGTTTATGAAGTTCTAAATACTTTGTCTTAATAAAATAGGACTCTTTTTGTAGGTTAGAAGTCTAACCTGTAATTAGCAGTCTATTTTCATTAATCAACAATATTGAAAAATTATTTAAGTGAATTTTTAAATATTTGCTTGGAGCCAGTACGGCTTGAAAAACTTAGAATTTAAGGTTATGATGCAGATGCCGTATACGAAAATTAACCGAACCTCTTGATGTTTCTGTATTTTACATCTCGCCTGGAAACCTGCCGGTGAGACTATTTCCATGTTGCCTAATATATATGAATGTTTAACGTTAGAGGAAATGCTTTAGTTATTTCACTAAAGAATGTCTACTTTTTATCTCCGCTTTTGAAAATAATGAATTTCCATTGAATAATACCACTTCCTATAATAAAAATGATAAGAATTAACAGAAGAAACACACTTTCGACATGTTGGCTCTCGACAAATAACTGACACTTGGCAACAATGATGGAAATAAAATAAATAGATAGGTTATGTTCTCTTATTTACGATTTACATTGTGATCGCACGGATTTAGTATTTTGACTTCTTAATTATTTAAAAGTGTGTGTGTACTGTGTAGACATAAAAAAAATGGAGACAGATTTTGAGAAGGCAGCAAGTGATAATCTTCCTATTATTGACAGTGAAATGGTGAATGACAATTCCTGTTTACTTAAATAAAATAACTGTTACTGATAAATCTTTATATTTAATGATTTTAAAAATTATTCAATAAATGTAAAAGAAAATAAAACACTTAAACCTAGTTGTTTATATTTATTAACTGTAATTTGTATACTACAAAAGTGAAATGAATCATATTTTAACGTTTGTATTCAGTTTTTGTACAAACCTATTTAGTTTTATAAATTCAGCAGGTAAGAAATACCCTGTACCTTTAAATGTATTATTATATATTAGTACAGTAACTAGAGGTTTTAACTTTGGAATAATGTCATATGATTTAGATTCCATTCATTTTTGGCAACTTGATAGTAAATACATCAAAGAAAAGTTTCTCTATTTTCACACGTCACTAGACTAGAACTAACAAAGCTTGATGACATATCTGTCAATTCGGTAAATATAGAAAGAGACAAACACTTATACGTACAATCTGCTCATATGTAATCTCTACCAAGGGTGCTAGAGTATACTGAACATAATAATTTTTTTCTGTAGAAAAGAAGCAAATTTCGTAAAAAAGAAAAAATACGGGTGAGTTTTTTTAGAGAACTTTTCAAATATTCAATAAAAAAAAACGTGGGAAAGGCCCATTAGTGAATAGTCAAATAGAGAGGGGAAATTTTTGCAAATAATATTACAAATTCTTTATATTCTTCGCTTACCGAAGAGAAGTATTGTAATCGTGAAAAAATCACTATTCCAGAGTACTTAGGATTTTCAGATTTAGATTATGAAAATTTAGGTGTTTCAATTCAGTCATTCAGTCCGTCTGTCGGTCAGTCTCTTGGCTTTATATCTACAAAAATATTTGACAGAAAAATAATATTGGAAAAAATTTGGTATATTTTTATCGAAAAATATAGAGACTGAACACCAAAAAAAACAATTAAGGAAAAACTATTACTGAAAACAATAATATTTGACATACAGTTAACGCAGCTGCTAAGGAAGAAACCTGTTTTATTTTTAGTGAAAAATATATACGGGGTGGTTTCTAAACGAATAAAGTAATGAACTGTCACTTCAACACGTCAAACACGTCAGCAGTTGACAGAGTGGACTCTTTTGTTTTTATGAATTACTCTAGGAAAAAGTGAGATGACGGCGTTGAAAGGGTGTGAATTTCTCGAAAATGTGAGGGTTGGTAGTAAGTTCAAAGGTGTGCCTCCAAAGAATAATTTCTAGGATACATTTTTAAACATCCCCATTCCATCGAATTTCGATGGGCTTAGCTAGTACAGTATTGACATACAAAATTTGAACAAAACCGTTAAAGATGACTTCGAGATAGTTGAGAGTTTTGAATTTTTTGCTTTAGTAAACTATCCCTAATTTTAAGGTTAGGCGAAAATTGAAAGAAACAGCTAGAGATGTTTCGGTGCTAAGTCATACACACACACACACGCACTCACAGATTTTTTTTCTAAACCATATTTTTAGTATCTGGCAGTGACATAAAATCATAATTTGTCAAAACTTCCAATTTTCGGACGATTACAATCCCTAATAGCACAACATTGTCCTATGGATATCCGAAGGACGTCCTCGACGGACATACAGGACATCCGATGGAAGTTCATTTTCGGTTTAAAGTTCATCCGGCGGACAACCGAGGGACGTCCAAATGTCACAACTTTGGACAATATTTGTACATCCCAATTATTAAAAAAAAAACGGAATGATTTGTAAGTCAGTGTTTTCTCACTCGGCCACTAACATAGCTTACTAGAACATTCTTAAAGACTGTACAGTTGGAAGTAGGTCTTAGACTGATAGCTATTTATTTCAAAAAGTAGAAAGTATTTGAATGTTTAATAAATGTTTAGTATCAAATAATATCATTAATAATTTACAAGAAAGGTTAACATTTAATGATAAATTACGAATTACTGTAAAAAATAAACTACAAATTTTACAGAAATAACGGTCAAATATAAACAAAAACATTGTAGAATTGAAAAACTGGTTTTGTTAAGGTTTTTTTGTTTTTATATTAAATAAACGTCCTGCTGCTGTCCCTATAGGAAACTAAAATGTGTGTACTTGCCGAACATAAGGACATTCGTTGCGGCACATATGTTGGACGTTCAGTGTGGTATTCGCTGGTATGTATACATATCTCGGAAACGTGTTAGAGAGAAAGCGGTATGGAGATATTATCAGTTAGTACAAAAATATATTTAAATCAGCGGACACGAAATGGACGTCCATCTCCTATCCCTATATGGACATAAAAGGTACATACTTCCCGTACATAAAATGGACATTCAGAGGACGTCCATTCCGTACAATTTCAAATTAAGTCCGATGACAGACGTCCGGTAGACGTCCAATTTATATCCATGGACGTCAGTACATTAAAAGGACATAAAATGGACGTCCGGCGGACATCGTGTGCTATCAGGGATACTTTCTTCACTCCTAGTGTCGGTCGAAAGTAAAAATTACATTTGCAAATCGAAATTATTACTTCATGTTGCACCAATTTAACACAGTTATCATCAAACAGTTTTATTGTGTACATACAATTATTTCGGTATATACATCATTGATCAAATAGGATTATAGATGTAAATAGATAAGTGATAGTTAACGTTATCATATTATCTAGTGACATAATGTGGAAACCCCACCTACTCCATCAGCAAGATGTATTCGGAACTCATTTCGTTACCAGCTGGAATATTTACTGCATTTACATAAAACATGTTCTAGACCACTATTTTTCAAGAAATATTCCGTACAATAGTTCATTATTTTCATCGATATTGTACTTAATAATTGTTTTTTATTTAAAAAAAAAAGATCACAAAAAAATTTGAAATAAACTATCATGTCACACCAAGAATATGTTCGGTTTCGTTACATCGACATCTATATCGATATTAGTTAAAAACTTTTTTTTGGGGGGGGGGGGGGTTAATTTTTAATTTACTTACTTTTTTAATGGCATCTTAAGCTTCTATATACAAACTAAACTGTCATTATCAATTGTTAACCGTTAAAAAAATGTAAAAAGGGGGAAGTTCTCAATTTGACCAGTGAATGTGTTTTTTTTTTATATGCAATTTATAGGGTATGACGCGGCGGTGATCCCATTGTAATTTTACCAAGCTCATCTAGTGAAAGGTAAGCAAAAATTGGAAACATGTTTTTTATATTGCCTGCATATTTGCAAATCAGGATTTTAATTAAGAGCTTAGTTTTCGATTTATAATAAAGGTATTTTTGTACAAACAATAGGATATTATTGGTCAGTGATGGTCCTACCGAATCGAATTTGAATTTGACTGCGTTTTTTAATCGAGGTACGTCCAATGCACAGTGAGACAAGCTGTACTCTAAAAAACTGAACAAAACTCACATTTCGTCGGAATTGCATAAAATTAGGTATTTTCGGAGCAGCTAATATTGAATCTGAAATAAAAAATAAAAAAAACATAGGATTTGCAGACCGCTTAAGTCAATCTGGAGTAATGAGCGACAAAAAAAACAAATATACAACATGATATCTTCCTACTTTTTTACATTTTTCACAAATCAGTTAAAAATACACCTAAAATACCAGTTGTCAAATCCAGGAAATAATTCTGAGTAATTTCACATTAAATAAAAGATCGTTTCCATTTGCTTAATGTATATGGTTTTAAAAATAATGAATAATTTAGGTACATTTCATTTTGTATGTGTAACATATGCCATGGAAAATAAAATGAACATTAATTTGTAACAGATTTAAATACCATTAAAAACGAATCAAAATTTTCCATTTGCTAATTGTAATGTAGACTGAAGAATCTTTCAATCGTATATTATTACACAATTTCTCTTCACTTAGAAGGCAATTAAAGAGACAAATTACTTTAGACCATCAAAATTTATGATTTTCAGACTGACAAATTTACAATCAGCAGAGTGTAACTATTAAGCCGAAAAAAAGTGTAAAATGTATAAAAGTGCACCAATTTGAAAATTTCCTTTTTTCACGTGTTCGCTAGACCCCCAGGAACATTCATCAGCATTAACTCCGAAAAAATTTATAAAATTAATATTTCGCCTCCGAAATGGCCTCTAGGTTTTTTGGATCGTTGATCATGAATCTGAGGTCCAAATTGAGGAATTCCATATTCCAGTATGGGGAATTCGTGCCATTTTTTCATGAAAATTCCACTTTTTCGGGTAGAAATTTAAATATGAATATTGTGCTTCGGAAGTGTGCTCAAGGAGGTTATTTGGGTCACTGATCACGATTCCGAGGTCCAAATTGAGCAATCCCATATTCCAGACTGGAATACGTGCCATACGTCCCCCCCTCCCAATATCGTGGTCGAGTTAGAAAATTTAAGCTTCAAATTGGGAGAATTCGGGAAAAATTTCACCCACCGCTCATCAATTTTTATTTTCGAAGGAGATTTTTTTTTTATTGTGGTTCGAGTTGGGAAATTCAAGCTTCAAGTTAGGATAATCCGAGAAAAATTTCACCCCCCCGCTTATTCTGAAATACTCATAATATTCGTACATAATTTTTTTCTTAAAAAAAAACCCTAGAGCACATTCTCGTGGAGGAACGTTAATATTTAAATTTTTTCTGAAAAAATGGAATTTTCCATGGCACGTATTCCAGTTTGGAATATGGAATTGCTCAATTTTGAGCTCGGAATCGTGATCAGCGACCCAAAACCCCGCCTAAAGCTAAATTTTCGTGGAAAAACGTTAATATTTAATTTAAAAAAAAAAAATAGCACTCTTCATGGCACGTATTCCAGTCTGGAATATGGATTTCTTAAATTTGGACCTCAAAATAATGATCAGCGACCAAAAAAAAACCCTAGAGCACATTTTCATGGAAAAACCTTAATGTTTAAATTTATTCTAAAAAAATATAATTTTCCATGATATGTATTCTAGCCTGGAATATGGAATTGCTCAATTTGGACCTCGGAATCGTGATCAGCGACCCAAAAAAAACCCCTGAGCACACTTCCGCAGCACAATATTCATATTTAAATTTCCGCCCGAAAAAGTGGAATTTTCATTAAAAAAACGGCACAAATTCCATATTGGACCTCAAATTGGACCTCGGATTCATGATCAGCGACCCAAAAAAACCCCTAGTGCCCATTTCCGAGGTGACTGAGATTCAAACCTCCCTAACTTTCTCATTTTTGGAGTGAAGGGGTCAATGCTGATAAATGTTCCTGCACTCAAAGAAAATGATAGGTAAATTCAACCAAAAAGAGCATATGACATCGCGCATATCTAGTTTCATAGTTAAATCAATCAGAAAAGAATAGTCATATAACTTTATTTGTTTTCGTAAACAAATAGTAGTTTAATAATCATATCTTCTTGTAACAAATTAAATAGTACAATGACATTTTTTTATGTTCACTAACCATTTTCAATTTGGTCTACAATTAAATAGTACAACGACTTTGTTTTTTGTTCACCAACTAATTTTTAGGTTGATCTACACTTTATTGTATGATGAAGTTTTTTTTGGTTAGCCAAAATCTCAGTATTGAGACATCAGACCACACAAACCAAAGATTAGAGATCGTTTATAAGATCCATCCAAATATATCGATGATCCCTGAGAGAATTTGAACATTGCAATCATGTTATTAATTTTCTATAAATTCATAAGAGTATAAGATAATGCATGATTGATTATTGTCAGTGATTTGTATGTGGCGTCATCTGGGAATAATTTCTGTAATAGACTACGTGGTAAGCAAGCAAATTTCATGGTAATTCTTTTAGAACTTCTAGAAGTCGACAATAATATTGGTTTCTCTACCAAGTACAATAATACAGCGAACTAATACTGGGTTAGAATTACAATTCGATAATAGTTAAAAATAAAATATACTATTATCTAGTTTAATTTGACAGACTTCAACAAAATAATAGTCAGACGAACAAAATAATAGTCTTATTCATCTATTCTTTAAGTTAATGTTTGTTTTGTTGTACGACAACTTTTTATTAATTAAAATAACAATCACCTCTTGTTTAAAAACCGCTGCCCAAGGAATCACTACTTCCACATCCAGATTTTTTATCCAAGTCACTCACAACGAAAGAATTTTGTATGTGGAAATAATTGTTTAAGGAACTTTAATAATATAATATTTGAAATTCTCTACCCCAAAAACCCATAAAACGATACCCCACATCGGTAGCGGGGTGGGGGTGGTGATAGGGTGTGGTAGTGGGGGTGGATGAAGTAAAAAAATATTTTGAGATTTCTGGTTCTTGTACACACACTAAATCACATTTTTTTTCATCCCCTTTAATAATAGGGTGGGGGTGGTAACGGGGGTGGCTAATGCCAAAATTTTTTTTGAGACCTTAGATTCTTTTGTATATACTAAATACCAATTTTATGGGCTCTTACCTGCTTGATTTACCTATTTACCCCAAATTTACCCCAATTTACCCCCCAACCCTTCGACAGAACAAGATGAAAATATAATCTAGTTCTAGATCTCGTTAAAGTACATATGTATACCAAATTTCAAGTCAATATCTCAAACGGTTCCAGAGTAAACGTGCGCACAAAAAAAGTTACAGACCGACAGACCGACAGACCAACAGACCAGACCGACAGACAGAAATTTTTTTCTTGCTCAAACTTAAAATCTCGACGTTTCGTGACATTCTAAGCCTATTTGAAAAATAAAAATTTTTTTAAATTTTTTTGTCGTTACTATACTTCCACTGGACGTGGAAGTAAAATACCATCAATATAGTTTGGTTTAACAAAATTAACAATATTGTTAGTTAACTATTTTTTTTTTGTTGAATTTACCCATACTATTTCTTTGAGTGTGGGGGTCTAGGGAACACGTGAAAAACGAATTTTTTAAATCGGTGCTGTTCCACCACTATTCCACATTTCCGGTTTATTTATTGGATTCATGAAAATTCCAAAATTTGCAAATTTCCAAATGACGATTTCATTCGGTCACAGATTCATCATTGTTTCTCCGATTTCCAATATACCTACCTAAAAAGAAACTCATAGGACTCGAATTACCATGCAACCTGTAGGGTGTTCATAAATCTTAAAATTCCACATTCAGATTCTCTATTCAAGTCTCTCATAATGAAAAAACATATACCGGTTTTTAGTTGGTACAGCACCTTTTCCTCGCTTATTATTAAAGATAGAGTTTTGAAATTTTGCAGGCATACTTAGTGACATTTTTTGCATCTAATGCACTTTTTAAAATTTTTCTGCTGTTTCCCGTCTAACCGGAAGTGACGTCAACTTTCGATTTTCAAATGAAACACTATAGTTTTTCTTTTGGATTTCAAAACTAGATTTTTTTCTGAGTTAGAATATGTAAAAAAAGTATTAGATTAGAGAGGAAAGTTTTTGAGATATGCGATTTTAAAGTTTCAGGTGTTGAGAAGCACTAAAAATCGAGTTACTTTCGATTTTCAAATGAAACACTATAGTTTTTCTTTTGGATTTCAAAACTAGATTTTTTTCTGAGTTAGAATATGTAAAAAAAGTATTAGATTAAAGAGGAAAGTTTTTGAGATATGCGATTTTAATGTTTCAGGTCACTAAAAATCGAGTTACCTATGGAATGATTTTGTGGCAGATTAAAATTGCCGTCTAAACTCGTAGTAGGCGCATGTCAAGTCAATAGAAGTTTGCGTTGTCGTCTTTGAATTTAGCATTTCAAACAATAAAAAACAAACAAACAATAAACATTTTTATTTCAAACAGTGACAAAAATTTAAACATGAATTATTTGTGATAATTTCCTTGTTCTTGCAGAACAAGGAAATTATCACAAATAATTTTCAAATAAGCCACCATTTTGATCTAAATACTTTTCAACTCTTCTCTTGACACCTTCTGTTGTATTTTTAATAAACTGGGGGTTCAGCTCTTGGCATATTTCACGAACACTTGCTTCCAAAGCCGCTCTTGTTTCGCCTTCGAATTCATAAACATTATCTTTAATGTGACCCCATAAAAAAATCCAATGGATTGAGATCCGGGAACCTGCTGGCCATCTAATCGGTCCGGAGGTTCCGATCCACCTGTCCTCAAAAATAACTGTTAGAAGACCGTCCACCACCCTTGCATTGTGGGGTGGGGCTCCGTCTTGCATAAAATACATTTTTCTAAGTGCTGTCAAAGGTAAATTATATAGATAATTTTCTTCCAAGAAAAGCAATATGTTTTGGGAATAAAACGCTGCATTGAGATTTTGATCATAAACAACAGGTCCAATCAGTTGGTTGTTAATAAGCCCAACCCAACTTTGAACTTTCAAACTATCTGAAAGTTGCTGGATTTAGTAAAGTGTAACTTAACCGTGGACCAGTATGGTGCGTTATGTCGATTGAAAATACCGTTATTGGTAAAACTGGCCTCGTCACTTCAAATTACTTTGCGCCAAAACCCCGGATCTTCTTGATTTTTTATCATGAACCATTCGCAGAACGCAGTTCGTCTGTAAAAATCTCCAGGAAGTAACTTTTGATATATCGAGTATTTGTAAGGATGCTGCCCGTATCGTTTCAATATTTTCTGGATGGAGGAATATGATATGTCAAATTGCACTTCTAGTTGACGAACTGAAATAACCTGAATTTTCCGTAACGGCCAGTAGAATATTTAATTCGTTATCCTCTTGCCTCCTCACATAGCAAGTTCTGTTTCGTTTCACTTTAAATTGCCCTGAAGTTCTTAAATTTGTAATTATTTTTTTTTTAAAATCGACGATCAAGTCTTCTTTTCTCGGTATATTCTGCATTGAAAATACGACAAGTTGGTAAATATCTTTGAACATTTTGGTTAAAAATCATAAGGATGTTAAAGAAATCTTCGTTTTTATAATCATTTTCCATTTTTTTCACTAATTTCTTGTGAACTGACGCCAGAAAACTTTGAAATGCTAAATTCAAAAACGACAACGCAAACTTCTATTGACTTGACATGCGCCTACTACGCGTTTTGAGGGCAACTTTAATCTTCCACAAAATCATTCCATAGGTAACTCGATTTTTAGTGCTTCTCAACACCTGAAACCTTAAAATCGCATTATCTCAAAAATTTTCCTCTCTAACCTAATACTTTTTTTACATATTCTAACTCAGAAAAAAATCTAGTTTTGAAAGCCAAAAGAAAAACTATAAGTAGTGTTTCATTTGAAAATCGAAAGTTGGCGTCATTTCCGGTTAGAGGGAAAACAGCAGAAACATTTTAAAAAGTGCATTAGACGCAAAAAATGTCACTAAGTATGCCTGAAAAATTTCAAAACTCTATCTTTAATAATAAGCGAGGAAAAGATGCTGTATCAACTAAAAAAATCACCCGGTATATATTATATTATTGGTCTTTGCTTTTACTACAATAATCGCCCATAAAGAAAAATATCATTACGTATGAGATTAGTCCAAAGTTTTACATATTTCTTACCTTTAGATACTGCTATCACCTCTAACAAAGGATACAAAATACATTTAATATTTAGAAATAGAAAGAGACAAATATTTTTTGTGCACAGAATTTTAATTAGCAAGAAATTCAAAATAATATCTTATCACAATTTCTCATATTGCACCTTAATTTAATTTTGCTGCTTTAAGTTAAAAAATTTGGGTTGCAGCTTACTTCATTTTTATTTTAGAATTAGGTATTATAAATAAATTCTATAATCAAGTGTGTTGTTTGTTATCTGTAATAAAAAACGAGCGATTAATAGTTTTACCGATAATTTTATCATTTTTGCAATAAATCAGGTTCAATATACAGAATCCTTGATATTCTCTGTAATGTAAGCTAGAGAACAATTTTTGTACATACTCCTACAAAAATGAATGCTTAAGGACAGGATTTTTCATAGTGAGAGGGAAATACGTGTTTATTTTCGATTTATTATAAATATTTAAAAAACCGAACATAGTGTAATCTTTAAAACTGTTTTAGATTTTAGATACTTGCTATTGTTCTAAAGAATACAACTATATATATTTTTTACTGTAAATTTCTGTTGTAGGTACTTGAACATTGTAGTTGGTCAATGAAAATAGTTCCTAATTTCATTATTAAAGCATATGACATTTAACTGTATACAAAAGTTATGATAAAAACTGTATATGGTTATATTCCTTAGAGCAACGGGAAGCAGGTGCGTGCTGGGACTATTTTGGGCCCCGGGAAAATACCCAGGCAAAAATCTGAAATTTTTTTATCTCGAAAATGAAAATTGATGAGTAGGGGGGAAAAGAACTTATACTCTAGAAAATAAAAATTATTCAACTGGGAAGGCTCGTCATGATGGGCCCCTTTTATCGAGAGCCCACGGGGAAACTCTCGGTATCCCGGTGGGCCAGCACGCACCTGATGGGAAGTACTTGAAACTATTTTAAAGATTATACCGTTTATAATATATAAGTAGATATACAAAGAATATCGAAGGCAAAAACGAATAACTTTAAGAAATGTATATTTTCCAATTGCAAAAGGTTTTTGATTATGAACATAAAAATATGAAGCAATATCAAAACTGCAACAAATAGTGTGTTTCTCAGATTCGAACCAACTTTACGTTCACTAGGTGACATATTAATTCTGCTTTAGAATGTTGCTACTGTGTTTTTAATAAGACTATTACGCAATTAATGAAAGTTGCAGTTGGGCGTTGCCGTTTATTTATTTTAAATTTAGAACATGTAAAATAGTACGACAAAACGCTCCCTGTTAAAATTAGACCATATCCGTCATAAAAGGTGATAACCAAAGGTGTGTAAACTGTCATGTTTATATAAATTATGTTTTATTATAATATCAGAGCAAAATTTTGATAAAATACGAAGATGTGTTTGTCTATTCAAATGTTAGTCATGCTCGTCTCAATTTTATATTTAATTTACTCTGTTTTCACTTTTATCTTCTCAGTACTGACGATCTCCTTCATGTTCTTCTAAGCCAAATATGTTCGCATTGTTCGCTTGTGTACGAAGGATTTTAATCTTACGCACTCTCTTCGTTAATTATATTGCTTTTTAACTTAGTAAAATAGAAATTCAAATACATTTCTATTCATTATTGTTTTTATTTTTTAAGTATGACACTGATGGTAGTGGATATATTGAATTGAAAGAGTTAAGGGACATGCTAAGGGATGACGGTGAGGTACCAAGGAAAATAGTTAGGAAAGTATTTAAAATATCCGATAAGGACAACGATGGAAAAATCAATTACCATGAGTTTATTGGAATGATACACGATAAAAAATTCAAAGAACTCTTCGGCCATTATGTCAACACGTAAGTATAACATTATAACATCTTTTACACATACTAGAAGTTAGTAAACATTAAATTATTCTATTGTTTGTTAATATATGTTAAGTACGTCATATATCTTTAAACTGCCCATCCATAAAATGGGGTTCCCCAAGGATCTGTTCTTGGTCCCGTGTTTTTGAACATATTCATTAACGACATCGTCATAGATTTAGATGTGCACTGTCTTCTCTATACGGGCGACTTAAAGATATTTGATATGGTTAGGAATGTTCAGGACTGTGAAAGAATTCAGCACAATTTGGATTGGTGCTTATTAAATAAATTACCGCCTTATCCACAAAAGCGTAACGTAATGTCTTACACATTAAAGACGTCTACGTTGACATTCAATTATACTCTTGAGGGTACGACATTGGATCATTCTAATATCCTTCGCGATCTAGGTGTAACTTTTGATAAAAAAACTGTCATGTAATGAGCATATTGAGACAATAGTGTGTGAGGCATATAAATCTTATGAATTTATAGTACGAAACAGCAGGGACTTTGCGCTTCCTAACACCATTAAAATGCTTTATAAGTATTTTGTGAGATTTAAACTTGAATATGCCGCGATTGTATATTGTATAATATCCTCATTACAATGTACAAATCGCAAATCTGGAAAGTATTCAACGTAGGCTTCTTAAATTGCTGTCATTTAAATCAGATGACGTGTAACCCCCCCCCCCCCCCCTTTTTAGGTTTACCTTAAAATGAACTTATTATAAGACTTATAAGACTAGTGCATGGTCCTTTATTCTCTCATACTGCGCCTCTTAAACAAAATCTGCTTGCTTGGGAATATTTGTACAGAAAATAGAACATATGAGAATATTTATTTACATTGAGTTGTGCAAAATTTAATTTTAGGTAATCTATGTTACATAAAAATATGATCATATACAAAGTTTCGAAATTGTACATTATATGTAAGAATTTAAAGAAAATGTCCAACACTTAATGACAACTGTATTCGTAACAAAATTAGAAAATAGTACACCTTCAATAAAAGTTATTATAACATGCACCTATCTGAGAGTTGGTAACCTAGTGCCCCTCTGTCGGGTTTCCTTGGCTGTGTTGATGTCACCGAAATTGCTTTTGGCACTATTCGAGACCCATCAATTTCTAACATATATCAGAGCTTGGCACCAAGTTAACACATGCTACTTAACGTTTCGAAAACAATTTTTTTTAACTCTTTTCAGAAAATTTCCATAATTACATGACACGTCAACTGATTAAGTTTCAACTTAATGTTTTGGACATATTTTTACCATATTCAGCAATCTTAAAAATAAAATAGATATAAGTGGTGCATGTAGCTATGTAGTGTCAGAAACTGTGTAAGTAGTATCATCAAGCTGTGCTACATCCGAGTATATTATTATTTAACCTCATCTCCTCTGCTCTTCTTATGCTATTTAAAAACACCTTTTTCTAAAATCGATTAGAAAGTTTACTTTTTCGGCGCAATTTCAGATCCCAAAATACGCTATTCTAGTATTTTAATCCATCGCCAAGCAACTATCAGAAAACAGTCCGGGAAAGTTACTTTGTCGACCTAGGGCGGGAAAATTAACTTTCTCGGACTGTCTTTTATATATATTTTAATATGCACATATTTTTTTTATTTTTAAATATTTATAATGATATTGATTGCGATTTCAGAAAAAATAGTATGTGTTAAGCGTATTTTCTCGATATTATAATTATTATCCACAAAGAACTTGTGTATTTGGGTTAATATCAAACTGATTTTCGATTTGAAGGTATCAATGGATTCGTCGTGAAAATTAGTATGTAACTACTGTGTGTCTAAAAGATGTTGCCATTTGACATAATTACAAATTAGTGATTTAGGAAATTTTGGTTTGTCGTAGCTACTAAACCAATTCGAAAAATCTCACGTTTACGTTTTTCTCTTATTGTTTTGATTCATTTGATTGATTTGAGTACATTCATTGTACTCTAGATGCAAAAATAAAAATAGCCCTAAAAAAACCAAGTAGTCTCAAAAAAATTTGAAAACTACGCAGTCGTACTTAAAATAGTCTCCGGAATCCAAAAATGTAAAAATATACAGGGTGTTCCATTTAAAATTTCAAAGTTAGGGTCATTTCCGGGGAAATCGGAAGTGATGGAAAAGTGTCAAATTATGAAACATTTTTTGGTATATGCCAAATTTACGACTTATATCTTGAAAAATCTGGAAACAATAGCTTGCCTAATGATTCCGTTGACACTCGGTATGTGATGTGGTATGTGTACAAATTTGTACAAATATTTAACTACTTGGTCATCAAAAATGTTTCAACTTAACGTAAGACAATGTTTAGTGACTTGCGTCTCGAAAATGCCTCGATACTTCCACTTTTGAGTAATAGAAAATCCTTTTAACCATGAATAAAACTAGTCAAAATAAGTAGAAATTCGAACAGACCCACCTCGAGAAATCATGCTTGCTCCCCCTGTCCCCCCCCCCCCCCCTCAAAGGGGCTACCTGTATCTGCCTATATTTTTTTTCTCAAAAACGGTAAGAGCTAGAGGAATGATCTTGGCACCATTCGATAGAGTATAAAATTTTGCATAAGACCTTCATTTTGCTTTTTGCCATTTTCTTTTTTTAAGGCACCACTGCAAAAAAAAGAGAGATGAGCTTTCCAACAACGACACATGATTGGCTATATCTCTAAAACAGCCCAATAAATCAAAATTCTACAAGATATAAAAAATAAAGACCATTATTTTTTCTATCGACTAGTATATTATTTATATATGTTATTTGTTTAAATAAAGCTGCCAGTGGCGTACAAAGAGAAAGCTGCACATGTGCGTAATGAATTTATTTAAAATAAATTGTTATTATTATATTACAACCCGCAAAAGACATTGAAATTTGCTTGTAATTATCAAGTAGTTATTCAAAAAAAGTTGAGGTTCCGCATTCTTCGTTGAAATCAACACGATAACAAAAAAAAAACTGTAGCCGCCTAGACAAACATTACTTCTTCCCTATATCCCTTATTATAGTCTTGCATTGACTTGTTTATGTAAGGATGTGAATCGACACGATTAATGTTTCCAAATGAATTAATAAATTTCTTATGGTTTTAAAAAGTTAACCCCTTACCGCAACATTTTTGCAATTTTGATGAAAATTTTAAATTCAGTGTGTTTAGACATACTATTTACGGGAAAAATATTAAAAAAAATCAATTTTAAAATTTCACACATATATTTGAAAAAAATTGTTTGTGCCATATATGGCACACCATGCGACAACGACATTATATAATGTTCATTCTGTGTGACGCATCATATAATAAATTTGGCACTTTCTACAGAACACAAAAAATTTTCCAGGAAAATTGAGATATTTGCAATGCGTGCCTGTTTTTACTACTGCTAAATCACATATTCAATTTTATTGAGTATTTTATCGGCGAAGAAAAATTTGAAAAACTGGTCCTCAGTTTTTGAGGCAGTTTCTCATTTCGAAGGAATTTTATGTCTTTCTCATGCACTAAAATATCTGATCATGTCCAAATGGCTTGTTTAGGTGCCTTTACAAAATAAATTAGAGGAAAGTCATCCTCATTATCCGGGTTGCTTTCTTCGTTCTCTCTTTCAACATAATCAGTTTCCTCAATAACACCGTATTGAGCTATCGGATGATTATCATAGGACAGAGATCATATCTTTTACTAACATTTCTGTTCGGTATATATATATATTACGTGCCCATAAAATTTTCTTATATCCATTATTTCTGAAGGGATAATTCAACTGAAAACAAAATTCAGTATTTTCACCCGATTCCTTTACTGCATGCTGTGCCATATATGGCACATACCTAATTTCCTACAAATAATGATGTCTAAAAGACATAACTGCTTTATTTGACTTGTAAACTACTCGATTATAGTCAAGCTTCCCCTCAATATTTAATTTGTTGAAAAATATTCACCAAGAACACTTCCAAATAAGTTTGCAAATTGACGGTTAGGAAAGATCAGCTGTTACTGAGGTAGCCATTGAACAAAAGTGATCATATTAGTTCATATAATATATTTAGTTAATAGTAATGTTTACAGATGTCGGTAATAGTTTGTTTATTAATATTGGCGGGATATTCTAATGATATTTTAATAGATAGCACCAAATACACTGAAAATAATTAATTGTGCCATATATGGGACGGTATGCGGTAAGGGGTTAATAATTCTTAATTTATGTAAAAAATGTAAATGTATTAAAAACTAAAAGTTCCTATTATTGTTCTGTAAAAGTAAAATTTCTCGTTATCGATTTAAGGTACAACTTATTTGGTAAGTAAAAAATCCTTCTAAAGTAAGCTTAGAATTATTTTCAAAATATTTTTAGAATAAAATGGATGGTATTTGTGTATTATGCAAAAAGAAAACTGCCCGGCAATATCAAGGGTTCCTTCGAATTCTTACGGTGTAATTGCGCAATATATTTTAAAATTTCAGATACAGGGAGCCCCTTTGAGGGGGGGCAGGGGGAGCAGGCATGATTTCTCGAGGTGGGTCTGTTCGCAAATCTACTTATTTTGACTAGTTCTATTCATGGTTGAAAGGATTTGCTATTACTCAAAAGTGGAAGTATCTAACACCTGAGTCACTAAGCTACAAATCTATTTCAAAAAAACTTAACAGAACCGATAATATAGTTTTGATATTAACCATTTTTCTTGAATATCCGATAATTTAAAACGTTACTGATGAACATCAGTTTTATTAATTTCAGTATCGATTTCATTTCAGTTACATTCGATTCATTTTGCCACGCCAATATCGCCCAACATTAGCCATAGATGGAGCTGCAACATTCGACGATAACGACGGAGTATACGAAGAACAATACAAGTGTTGTCCACCACCCATCGCAATGTTCATTATTTCAGTATTCGAATTTACCTGTTTCTTGACTGACGAAATGACAGAAAAGGATTCGACAAAAACTGGATCAGGAGTGACAGCCAAAATTTTCATATACGACCCTTATAAAAGATATGAATGCTGGAGATATTTGACGTATATGTTCGTGCATATTGGGTAAGGTAGACAACTTTTTTTGATAAAAAACATTGTTTAGCTGCTTTCTTGAAAGGGCCGTAGCTCATTTAGGAATCTATAGTAACATCCTGAATATTGATATATTAACTTATTTTCCTTCCTCAACTCTCATGACAAACGAAATTGCAATCCTGTTCGTGATTTTGTCTATTTGACGTAAATCACGTTATCCCAAAATGCTTCCTAACGGAGCTACATCCCTTTAAAGATGGAACCTTGTCATCAAATTTTTTAAAATATTTTCAAAACGCTTTTATCCAAAATGATAAAATTTTGTATATTTATTAACAGATTTTTATCTCTCTGACGTCAGAATCTGGGTTAACTCTAGGTCAGCGCGGAAATATTTTTATGCAAGAATGACACAAAATGTCTTACCTTGTACATTTTTTAGGGAATTTTCGTAATATACAAAGTTAATATGGTCAGTTTATTATAAACACTCACTTGAAGAGGATGTATTCGGGGGTGTAACATTGAACTAACACACACACAGACATGTATTTTTCACTGTCTATAACGAATATAAAAGTATATTATTAATATTTGCTCTAAATGTTCTGAAGTTAAACTTCGCCGCCGTTATCTGTTCCATCAAAGTGCAGTTCTGGAAAATCGCGAATCCACAAGTATACTGCAGCCTGAGAAGCACGAAACATTTTTGTATAATATCGACTCTGTATAATTTCACGCTGGGTTTGTAGATACATACATACACATGGCTAGATTTGTACAACGAATTGCGAAACTGCGATCTCGGATGATCTACTTTTTCCCTTTAATAAATGTTGACGTAAATGCCCAGAATATGAGATTAAAGGAGGAATTAAAGGAGATAATAAAACCGTGTTAGTAAAGAACATATAAAAGTACCGCCATACACTGGAATTGAATGTTGACACTCGGTCAGAGTCGAATGCCTTCAACACTAAGGGCGAGTTGTACCAACACGGGGTTAGTCCTAACTATTACAAGAGGGTTAAGAGTAATGCCGCGTTATACCAATATGAATTTTAAGGTTATCGGGTGCACTTAAACCCCGTAAAACTTAAATCTGGCCGTGGGGTGGTTTAAGGCGGAGTTAATAAGAATGTCATTTCAAATTTTGACATTTCTGTCTTAAGTATACAGTGTACATTGTAATTACTTAGTAATAGTTATATCAGAACCTATTTCTTTCTCCAACTAAAAATTTTCCATTTTCATTATAGGTATAACCTACAACCTGTGTGATATTAATGTTTATAAGGCCGCAGTCAGACTGATCCACCGCTAACCACCGACCAACATTCCTACATAGAGTAAACTGTGCGTTAGGTCACACTGCAACCACCAGCTGCCATCAACCGCAATCAATTGCTATTTGTCGGTTTGTATTTCCAACATGTTGGAAATTTTTGGTTGTTAGTGGTAGCACACATGCGCAGGTCGAGTTGTCCGATGAATTGTTTGACTGTAATAATTCAGAACACATTATAACTTGGATGACAGCAAAGAATCAAAGAACAATTTATTACATTAAAGTCTTTGCATTAAATGAAGTTTTAAGGTTAGGAAAGTACCTACTGTCATTCAAAACAGTAGTATATAGTTAACGATGGTAGATGCAGTGTGACCCAGCATATGCCCACTAAATATTTTTCTGTTCCGGAAATGTTTCTGAAATGCATGTACTGAAACATGAAACGTTTCTAGAAGTATGACAGAAACGTTCTAGACTCATTGCAGAAACTCAACATGTCCTACCTAAGAAACGTTTCAATGAAACATTTCAAAAGACACGTGCCCGACACATTTATGAATATTTACAAAAATGTTTCCGACGTCTCAAAAAATGCATATAAAATATGAAACGTTCCTGTTACAGAAACGTTTCAGATATTTGTAGATACTAGAGATGTCCTACCCAAGAAACGTTTCAAAAAAACATTTCCTTCAGGAAAGGTCGCTATAAACCAGAGATGTGCTGAGAAAACTTCCCATATTTAATAACCCTGCCAAAAATTCCACATAGAAACTTATAAAAAAAAAGTGATGCGGTTTTATCGTTCCTATAAGTTATATTAGTATTATACAGACCGGATTTTGTCTGTTTTATTAAGTTTTAAATCGGTTATGAAACAGTAATTCCGAATGAGCTATTTGGAATTATCATGTTGCCCTTTCATGAGTATTTATATGAAATATACATCAACAAATCTACAGTTTAGTGTCTGCAAATGCACTCTTGCCCTTATATCTGTAAACATATGGAATTACAGATACAACTTTAAAGAGATTCTAAACTTTTCTATAAGTAATATCATAATAGTTTCAGTCCGTCCTTTCTCCAGTATCTATCGTATGTAACACACCATTTATCAACATGTTTTTATTGTAAATTTCAACATTGTCTTTTTATTAGTATTAATGTGGATATACATGTCAACAAATGTACAGTTTCAATTGTATATTTTACAGATGTATTTTTATTGTAAACTTCCATTATGCTTTTTTATTAGTATTTATTTGGATATGCATGCCGACAAATGTACAGTTTAAATTGCATATATCAAATAGAAATACCAATATAGTGGTAAACACAAAATACTGCAAAGTCCTTATTTCCTCGGGTGTTCTTGTTCTAGCCTAGAAGCAATGAATGAGTTAGCAGTGAAAGAGACTGCTTTACTTTTAATTTAACAAACACACGTCAGTTCCTTAGGTCACATTAGATTAGATATGAATTAGCGACACGTATAAGCTCCCTCTACTGGAGCCTGGAGTAAAGTTGCTGCTGAAATTTCTATCAGTTTATACCAGAATGGAGCAGCAAAATGAGTCAAGCCGTATTCATTTGTAAATCCAAACATTTACTTATACCACATCAATGAGAATTTATGAGAGCAGTATCTAATGTAAAACGTGCGGCTTTCCGTGGTTAAATGGCAAGTGTTTCTATAAGAAACGAGCTGCATTAGGTTAGAACAGTTTTGATTTGCAATTTAAGATTACAAATTATAATGTTTGAATAGGGATTTATGAGATCAGTTTCTATGAGTATTAATGTTTTTTTTCAGTAATATATTAAATGTGTTTTCATTTGTTTGAATGGGTAAAAAGAAAGGTCAGTTTTCAACTGCAATTACAAATACAAGTTTAATCACTTCGAATGGAGTTATATGCGATCAATTTCTAAAAGTATTTATGCTGTTTTCCGAATATAATTGTGATGAGGTTTAATCAGTAACAAATTTTTCACTACTTGTTATGATATAGTCGGAAATTCCAAGTACACATTTAGTATTCCTTCAAGAGGATTGATGAGAGCAGTTTCTACGAGTGTCTATTTGTTGTTCCTCTAGTAAATTATATAAGTCTTTATCAGTACAGATTAGAATATAATTTAAATATGAAAATTATATCAGAATAAACAACCAAATATATTAAACAGTATCTATTTGTAAATCCAGACATTTACTTATACTATCTCAATAAGAATTTATGAGAACAGTATCTAATGTAAAACGTGCGGCTTTCCGTGGTTAAATGGCAAGTATTTCTATAAGAAACGAGCTGCATTAGGTTAGAACAGTTTTGATTTGCAATTGAAGATTACAAATTATAATGTTTGAATAGGGATTTATGAGATCAGTTTCTACGAGTATTAATGTTTTTTTTTTCTAATATATATAAAATGTGTTTTCATTTGTTTGAATGGGTAAAAAGAAAGATCAGTTTTCAACTGCAATTACAAATACAAGTTTAATCACTTCGAATGGGGTTATATGCGATCAATTTCTAACAGTATTTGTGATGTTTTCCGAATATAATTGTGATGAAGTTTGATCAGTAACAAATTGTTCACTGCATGTTACGATATGGTCGGAAATTCCAGGTACATATTTAGTATTACTTCGAAAGGATTGATGATAGCAGTTTCTACGGTTGTGCCAATAGTAAATTATATAAGTCTTTATCAGTATGCATTCGGATCTAATTTAAATATGAAAATTATATCAGAATAAATCAACCAAATATTTTAAACAGTATCTATTTGTAAATTCAGACATTTACTTATACTATCTCAATAAGAATTTATGAGAACAGTATCTAATGTAAAACGTGCGGCTTTCCGTGGTTAAATGGCAAGAGTTTCTATAAGAAACGAGCTGCATTAGGTTGGAACAGTTTTGATTTGCCATTGAAGATTACAGATTATAATGTTTGAATAGGGATTTATGAGATCAGTTTCTATGAGTATTAATGTTTTTTTTCAGTAATATATTAAATGTGTTTTCATTTGTTTGAATAGGTAAAAAGGAAGGTCAGTTTTTAACTGCAATTACAAATACAAGTTTAATCACTTCGAATGGGGTTATATGCGATCAATTTCTAACAGTATTTATGCTGTTTTCCGAATATAATTGTGATGAGGTTTGATCAGTAACAAATTGTTCACTACACTACGATATGGTCGGAAATTCCAGGTACATATTTAGTATTCCTTCAAGAGGATTTATGAGAGCAGTTTCTACGAGTATTTATTTGTTGTTCCTACAGTAAATTATATAAGTCTTTATCAGTATGCATTCGGATCTAATTTAAATACAAAAATTATATCAGAATGAAACCCCAAATATTTTAAAAACTGTTCACCTGTATATCCAAACATTTAAAGATAATATTTTAATGAGAACAGTATCTAATGTAACGTGTGCGGTTTTCCGTGGCTAAATTTTAAAATTATTTGCAATAAATAAGCTTTAACGGATTCGAAGAGTTTTCATTTGCATTTCCAAATGAATAGTTTTAATTGTTAAATAAGGGTCTATGAGGTCAGTGCAATGTTTTTTTTTCAATAAAATGTGTTTTTATTGGAAAAAACACATTACACACAAAGACAATGACCTCATAGATCCCTATTTAACAATTAAAACTATTCATCTGGAATTGCAAATTAAAACTGTTCAAATCCGTTAAAGCTATAAGCTTTAACGGATTTTTAACAAATAATTGTTAAAAATACTTTTAAAATTTAGCCACGAAAAGCCGCACGCGTTACATTAGATACTGTTCTGATTGGTTCTCATTAAAATATATCTTTAAATGTTTGGATTTACAAGTGGATACTGTTTAAAATAGGTTGTTTCATTCTGATATAATTTTTGTATTTAAAGTAGATCCGAATGCATACTGATAAAGACTTATATAATTTACTATTGGAACAACAAATACATACTCGTAGAAACTGCTCTCATCAATCCTCTTGAAGGAATACTAAATATGTAGGTACCTGGAATTTCCAACCATATCGTAACATGTAGGGAACAATTTGTTACTGATCAAACCTCATCACAATTATATTCGGAAAACAGCTTAAATACTGTTAGAAATTGATCGCATATAACCCCATTCGAAGTGATTAAACTTGTATTTGTAATTGCAGTTGAAAACTGACCTTTCTTTTTACCCATTCAAACAAATGAAAACACATTTAATATATTACTGAAAAAAAAACATTAATACTCATAGAAACTGATCTCTTAAATCCCTATCCAAACATTATAGTTTGTAATCTTCAATTGCAAATCAAAACTGTTCTAACCTGATACTTATAGAAACACTTACCATTTAACCACGGAAAGCCGCACGTTTTACATTAAATACTGTTCTCATAAATTCTAATTGAGATAGTATAAGTAAATGTCTGGATTTACAAATAGATACTGTTTAAAATATCTGGTTGCTTTATTCTGATATAATTTTTATAATTAAATTAGATCCGAATCTGTACTGATAAAGACTTAAATAATTTACTAGAGGAACAACAAATACATACTCGTAGAAACTGCTATCATCAATCCTTTCGAAGGAATACTAAATATGTACCTGGAATTTTCGACCATATCGTAACATGTAGTGAACAGTTTGTTACTGATCAAACCTCATCACAATTATATTTGGAAAACAGCATAAATACTGTTAGAAATTGATCGCATATAACCCCATTCGAAGTGATTAAACTTGTATTTGTATTTGCAGTTGAAAACTGACCTTTCTTTTTACCCATTCAAACAAATGAAAACACATTTGATATATTACTGAAAAAAAACATTAATACTCATAGAAACTGATCTCATGAATCCCTATTCAAACATTATAATTTGTAATCTTCAATTGCAAATAAAAACTGTTCTAACCTAATGCAGCTCGTTTCTTATAGAGACACTTGCCAGTTAACCACGGGAAGCCGCACGTTTTACATTAGATACTGTTTTCATAAATTCTCATTGAGATAGTATAAGTAAATATCTGGATTTACAAATAAATACTGTTTAAAATATTTAGTTGCTTTATTCTGATATAATTTTCATATTTAAATTAGATCCGAATCTGTACTGATAAAGACTTATATAATTTACTAGAGGAACAACAAATAGATACTCGTAGAAACTGCTCTCATCAATCCTCTTGAAGGAATACTAAATGTGTACTTGGAATTTCCGACCATATCATAACAAGTAGTGAACAATTTGTTACTGATTAAACCTCATCACAATTATATTCGGAAAACAGCATAAATACTTTTAGAAATTAATCGCATATAACCCCATTCGAAGTGATTAAACTTGTATATGTAATTGCAGTTGAAAACTGACCTTTCTTTTTACCCATTTAAACAAATGAAAACACATTTAATATATTACTGAAAAAAAACATTAATACTCATAGAAACTGATCTCATAAATCCCTATTCAAACATTGTAATTTGTAATCTTCAATTGCAAATCAAAATTATTCTAACCTAATGCAGCTCGTTTCTTAAAGAAACACTTGTCTTTTAATCATGGAAAGCCGCATGAATTACATTAGATACTGTGCTCATAAATTCTCATTGATGTGGTATAAGTAAATGTTTGAAATTACAAATGGATATGGCTTGACTCGGTTTGCTGGTCTATTCTGATATAAACTGATAACTATTTCAACAGCAACTTTATCTAACTCTTATAGAAACTTATTGACCATATAGGTTCTCATAGATACTTATTAATTTTTGATAATTTTCAATACGGATTGATGAGATTTTTTTGACAGGGAAAAGTCTGTAAAAGTCATGTAAATAATATAATTGTATGGACTCATTTAGTATCAAAATGAAGCTTGCATCATCATGAATCAGATTTCACCATAAAATAGGCTATCAATGTACCCCATGGAAAGTTAGAAGGAAACTTTCGGAGTTTTCAAAATGGAAACTTTCCAGGAAGTTTTCCTTCTAACTTTCCATTGGGTATATTGATAAGCTATTTTATGGTGAAATCTGATTCGTGATGATGCAAGCTTCATTTTGATACCAAATAAGTGCATACAGTAATATTATTTACATGCCTTTTACAGACTTTTATCAAATATGGAGTATCCTCGGCACATCTCTGCTATAAACATTATGGGACATAAAATTTCAATATCACCTAGTTAACTGAACTTTATTACCTAATGTCGAAATTGAAGCAGGTGTAAAAATAACAAATAATGAATTGAAATATATTTTTAGGCGACTTCAATAACAATATTGAGGTTCAGTTAACTGGGCGACCGTAAAATTTTATTTCATAATTTTTAGCGACCTTTTTGGAAGGTGCACTTCAATTTTCTTTTTAACTTTCTAGTGTCTTCATCTTTACTTATCTTCACTGGGCTGTCGATCCCATCAATCTTTCCTTGGCATTTAGATGTCTACAAATAAATAAAATTACCCAGTAAATATAAAAAAAATGTATTATAAACACTTTTAAATATTTATAAACTGTAAATATCTAAAAAAAACATAGTACATAAATATAAAAATATATAACAAAAGTATATCTTATTCCTCCATAAAATAAAATATCAGCTTCATAAAATCAAGTTGGCAGTTGCCCTCAAAAGTGGTTAACCATTAGGTATATTATCTTGTCTTGAACCGCTATTGGGCCTGATATGAAACACGCCGATATTAAGTTTCGAATGTTTTATTCATGCTGGTACTAAGCCTTCGTCAGGGGCTGAAAAAGTCATAAAAACAATCACAAATTGAATGTACAGAACTCAAATGAATATTTTTTAACCTTCTTCTCGTCCATTACTGGAACAACAATGTATCTTTCAAAAACCACAGCACTTTAAGTATTAATAATAATTAACTGACCCGACACCCGCACTATTTTTTTTAAAATTTTTGATGCACACAGTGTCCTTCCAGGCATAAAGATAAAACTTACTTAACTGCAACAATAGCAAAATGCAAATAGCGTTGATGGTGGCGGCTAGCTTCTTTGCTCTGTACATTTGTCCATGTTAGAATCGTCATCGGTCGTATGTTTTCGTTTCTCATTTTAATAAATGAATTTCTACAATTTGACGTTTTAATTGATGCGTATTCTGTGCAATAATCTACCAATACTGGTATGTTGACTTCTCGATTTGGAGTTGAAATTTCCAGTAATTGTAATTACTAATTAGTTCCTATAAAACAAATAGGCAGAATCGTATCGATCGTAAACGATTGTATACTATCCCTTCGTGTTTTTCGATAAATGTAATTCCACAACTTGCCGCATGGAGATGATCATAAAGTTTTTATGCTTTGCAGAGTTTACAAATATCAATATTTCAGATCTTTATATATATTATTATATTCTCCACATTATTCGTTGACGTCTAGTTTTCGAGTAATTACTTATTAATAACCAAGCATTCAGTATTGATGTATTTAATTAGATTTATTTAAAGGAAATTGAATTATAAGCATATATAATACATCTATTGTAAATTTATAGTAATTTAAGTTAAATAAATAAATTATAATATTGAATTGTTTTGGTTTCAAGTTAAAAATATGATGGAGAAAACATACAAAATAAATACACTTAATAGTTGCAGCTAAATCTTTCTTATTCATTAATAGAATTTTGTCAAATAAGTATATGTAATCTTAAAATAAAAATATATACTTAATACTAGGTATGCCAAAACCTATATAAAACAAATATGGCAGTAAAATACAAATACCTAGTATAAGATGAATAAATAAGTTTAGTTTTCTTCCTCAATGTCTAATTCTTCCGAATCCTCATCGTCGTTTTCATTACACTTATAATGAGATGCATAACTTCTTAAGTATGAACCTCTCGATCATATATCTCTAAAATCAATTTATTTGTGTGATTTACACACTTGGACCAAATTGAGCTCGACACTTGAGATAAAGCTTCATTCCACATAGCAAGAACTGCTTCGTCACTAAAACCATATTTCTATGTTCTTGGACTTTAACCAGGTTTGAATTTTTTCTTTCGTCCAAGATCGGGTTGGTTGTTTTTCTTCAACCCGAGAGTGGTAGTTTAGCATTATCTAAAACAATAATGCTGGGATTTTGTAACCCCGACAAAAGTCTCTCTGTCAGCCACTTTTCAAAATTTTCAGAGTTCACGTTGTCATGGTAATCTGCTGACTTATTCTTGGTGAAGAAAACTAAACTCGCATCTTCAGCAAAGTCATGAATAGATCCTGCATGTACAACTATAAATCTTTTACCTTCTGTAGCTTTTCGATTTACTGGAGTCAAGAACCATGACCAAGAACGTTTTAATCCTCCTCTGCTAAAGATCCAAGTTTGGTCTAAGAACACTACATCTTTGGGATCATTACTTTTCAAATTTTGTACGTATTTGCGTAAAAACTCTAGCCGTTTTAGATAAATTTGTGGTCTTTCACACAGTACTTTTCTATTGTCATCTTTTTTAAAGGAAAAGCCTAATTTTTTAATGACTTATAAACTGGTACTGCCAATATCAATTATTGCTCTAGATTTTAGCTCTTCTAAAAGGATAGCCAAGGAAATATGTTTATGATCAGACACCATATCGTAAATAACATTTTTTATTTCATCTTACAGCATCGTGTAACTCTGTTTTGGACTTTTTACGATTTCATTTAACCGAAGCTTTTCTTTGTCTTTTTTAGCTATTTTTCTTACAGTCTTTTCACCGATTTTTAAAGACTCATCCACTCGCCTTTGAACAGCTTTAATTGACCATAAAAGTCCACTATTTTCATTTTCTTTTGAAAATACTCCAACAAATACAAAACTAACTGCTGTGATTGCGGATTTAAAAATTCACCAGGATGCATATTTACCATTTTAACAATAGAACAAGACTAAAATTGCCCTCTTAGGCACTAATTGAAATAACTGCACTATACTTGCTATACCTGACTTCTGTCTCTGAAATCGCCAGCCGTATTCGACGACGACACGTGTTACGCAAATTGGTTTGCTATCGAACAGTAGAAATGTCGCACATCGGTCCTAACTTGACCACAACGATTAAAATTTACGTTTTAGATTCGGTTACAAACAATATTTCAATAAAGACAAGTAAGGATAGAGCTCCGGATGATATTCCTTATACTATACGAACGGGATTCTATCAGCGAACAGACTTTACATGAATCGCTTTGGAAATACATACTTATGTATCATAAATGATGAAATTGAAAAAAATAGTCAGTAAGTACTAAAAAAGCATCTGGAGGCAGGGCCCCTAGGCTAATGATAATATTTGCGCCCTCTAATTTGATCGAAATAGGCTCGCACTCACACAGTGGCGCCCCTAGTCTACAGCCTATTTAGCCTTATGGTTAATCCGGCCCTGTCTGGAGGCAATTAACGGCAAAACTTAATGTCAAACACATATCTATTTTTTGGAACTCAAATACTAATATCTTTTTGTATCTAGGCATTTGCATCTCGTAGTCAACTTAGCCATCCAGTTGCTACTAGGAGTTCCTTTAGAAATGATTCACAAATGGTGGAGGGTGTTACCAGTTTACTTCGCTGGAGTAGTGGCAGGCTCACTTGCTACATCAATAACAGATCCTACATCTTATTTAGCTGGGGCGAGTGGGGGAGTTTATGCTCTCATCACTGCTCATGTCGCATCCATTATAATGGTAAATATAAGAAGATGATATTATTTATAATTTAATAAGTTTGCGTTGAGCTAATGATAATGAATTATTGGTGTAATTACACCGGGTGTAACAGGATCATGGTACACCACCTTTTCTCCTTTAGTTTTGAAGATAATTGACATTTAGGATGTCCTATATACATAATAAGCGGCACTTTTTGGCATACAAGTGATTTTTTTTCAGTTCCGGTTTCGCCGGAAAACCATTTTGATGAACTTTATTTGCTCATAAATCAAGTAATTTAGTACTTTTGCCGGGATTTCGATTCTTTTAGCATTACACGGGTCATTTAGAATAAATCGGAACCATCATGGCACGCACTTAAATGGAAAACTAAAAATTATATTATAAAAAATATTGACGTTTGAAATGTCACTTATTTAGTATCGCTGGATTCAGAAAATTATGCAGAATTCAAAGATGTGGGTGTTCCATTTAAAATCGAAAGTTAGTGTCACTTCCGGCAAAACCGGAAGTGAAAAAAAAATCACTTGTATGTCAAAAAGTGTCGCTTATTATTTATATAGGATGTCCCAAGTTTCAATCAAATAGCTTCAAAACTAAAGGAGAAAAGGAGGGTGTACCATCATCCTGTTACACCCTGTATAATGTGTCCCACTTTTCATCAAGCCACCCTCATATCGCCAGAGGCCAGAGCTGGGCAAATATGTACTTACAAATATCTCATAAGTATTTAAATACTAGAAAGTATTTAAATACCGAGTATTTAAATACTTTTTGCAGCAAGTATTTGTATTTATACTTGCAAATACTTTGTCTGATATATTTACTACTTAGCATTTGTGAAAATGATCCTAAACGTATTTATAAATACTTAAACTATTTAAATAACTGAAAAGTATTTCAATACTTTTAACAACGTATTTAAATCCTTTTCTGACAGTATTTAAATACTTTCAGAAATATTTGAATGTCCTCATCTAAGTATTTGAATCTCAAAAGTATTTAAATAAATACAAGAAATACAATCAAATACATCAGGGAGACAGACAGATATTCGTCAAAAATCAAGACGTGTACTATACTATGTAGTTAATAAATACATTGCATCATTCAGTCTTCAGTCATTAACGTCTTAATTCCCAGAAAGTTGGTTGAGAGCAGACATAGACAGTAAGTGTTAACTGTTAATGAATATATTTTGTGATTGTGACAGAGAACAGTTGAACATGGTAGTGGTATTCTAGTGCCATAGTAGTCTCTGTGCTTTATTTGGGTATTTGCAGAAGACAAAGGTCCCTTAAGTAAAACTGATTAAGTATAGAGGTTTTAAAATAGTGTTGTAGAAGTTCATGAAAGTCATGAAACCTTAAAATTTTTTTTTTTAAATATTTCAGTGTTATCAAAATATTTAAATATTCTGAAAGTATTTAAATACTAAGTTTAAACTATTTAATTACTTTTGTTATATATTATTTAAATACTTTCATCTTTTGAAAATACTTAATATTTAAATACTTTCAATTCTCTGAAAGTATTTAGTATTTAATAATTAAATACTTTTTCAAAGTATTTGCCCAGCTCTGCCAGAGGCGTAGCTAGGCTACATGGGGCCCTGGGGCGACATACATTTTGGGGCCCCTATAGACAATAGTGATACGCGAAAAACCTCCCTTAAGAAATCTTCAAAAAATATCTCTAAAAAGTAAGAAATTCAATTTCACTCAATTTCACTAATATCTGCCCTAGTCTATGTAATGAAGCATTATTTGACGAGTTTTTTGTAAATATTTCGTGCAAAGACAAGATTACCTTCCCCCCATTTTCGAGGGTGCTGAACACGATGGAAGTGATGGAAGTGATGGGAGATGTTTTTGACCGTCGCAACCCCCTGACACGGCCAAAAACCACCCCCTTTATGGGGATCCCTTTATGTTTTCATATATAAACTTGGAGTGATTTATCGACGGGTTATTTTTGAAATAACATGGAAGGGGGTTATAGAGTAAGTGGAATCCAGACAGCAGGCCTAGAGGGTTGATTAAACCCTCCCTAATGATTCGATTCAAACGCGTATTCCCCCGTTTCGGGGTCGCTGATCACGGGAAAAATATTCACTTTTAGCTCCAACCCCTCCTCAAACGATCAGAAACCTCACTCACCAGAAAGCATGCTATCCAGGATTTACACTTGATCGTAATTCCTCTGCATATCCCTTAATTTTTCACAGAAGAGAAGGTGGTAGCGACATCGGGGGTTGCTTAGACCCTTCCAAGGGGTGTAAAATTCATTAATTATACTTTGGATTGTCAATACGCCCTCCCCCGTTTTCGCAGGCGCGATAAAAATATTCACCTTCATCTCCAACTATCCTCAACCCCTATAATGGATGGAAACTTACCCTCATCCACCAGCTGGGGCGATGATTGTGTAGGTTGCTGAGTAGGGTATAATGATTTCTTCATCGGAGAGTAATGAATAATAAATTTTGTCGTCAGTGGCAATGTTGTTTATTCAAAGAATTACATGAAAATATGAGGATTGTTATGCCATTCGTAAACGACCTGGGTTTCTTTAATTAATTGTAAGCAAATCATTTATTTTGTCATAAAAATATTTTCATGTAATTCTTTGAATAAACAACATTGCCATTGACGACAAAATTTATTACTCCCCGAGGAAGAAATCATTATACCCTTCTCAGCAACCTACACAATCATCGCCCCAGCGATAACTGGTGTCCATTATAGGGGTTGAGGATTGTCGGAGATGAAGGTGAATATTTTTATCGTGATCAGCGCCTGTATTAACGATCCAAAGTGTAATTAATGAATTTTACATCCCTTGCAACTCCCGAGGTCGCTACCACCTTCTCTTCCGTGAAAAATGAAGGGATATGCAGAGGAATAACGATTATGTGTCGAAAAACCTGTAAATTCTGGATAGCATGCTTTCTGGTGAGTGAGGCTTCTGCCCATTTGAAGATAAGGAGAGGTTGGAGTTAAAAATGAATATTATTCCCGTGATCAGCGACACCGAAAGCGAGGGAATACGGGTTTGAACCGAATCCTTTGAAAAAAAATGATGTTCCATCCCTAGGCCTGCTGTCTGGATTCCACTTACCCTATAACCCCCTTCCAAGTTATTTCAAATATATATAACCCGTCGCTGAAGCACTCCCCAGACCCGTTTATATATGAAAACATAAAGAGATCCCATTCAGGGGGTTGCGGCGGTCAAAAACTTCTACCACCACTTCCATCGTGTTCAGCACCCTCGAAAACGGGGGGGGGAGGTAATCTCGTCTTTGCACGAAATATTTACACTATTTTTTCCTTCATTACATAGACTATCTACCTATGAGTGGAAAGTAGCAAGAAACTGTAATACCTATATTACCTATAATATCAATTTAAAATCGGTGCAAAGACATCTAATTTCAAAAATACCATTTGCACCGATATCAAACTGATATTAGGAAATAAGGTACAGTTCCTTCGAACTTTCCACTAATAGGTGGACAGACATTAGTAAAACTGAGTGAAATTTCATTTTTTAATTTTTAGATATATTTCTTGAAGATTGTTGAGGGTGGTTCAATTTTTTTTAAATTTTTTTGTCAACCTTTTTAGTAGCTTCTATTATTTATTTAACTTCTGCATAGTGAAGGAAACTATTGTGAAATTCTCTTTACATTGGGCACCGTGTGAATGTTACCAGGAAAATAATACCCTGTTGTTTGTGATTAATTGAAATTACCGGCGACTCCAAATCTTCGAGTATGGAAAATACACTAAAAGCCTGGGGCTTTGGGCAACTGCCCGAATTGCCTGTGCAAACTGCGCCTCTGTATCTCGCTCATCTGATATCCAAATATTTTGAAATTTTTTTGGTGGATATATACCTATAAAGTGAGTCTAGAGACGTAACCACATTTGATTTTAGTCAGAGGCGTCCGATTCTAGGATGGAAAAAGAGGATCTATTTTCAAACAAATGTATTGGCGATTTTTTTAGTAAAAAACTAGTAAGATATTCTTATTCAGCACCTTTTACAAGATTACATCGTCAAAGGAGTTTGAGATAGGGGCCATAAAAAAAAACAATTTTTTCAACTAAAAATAATTTTTATTTGTAAAACAGATTCTCAAATGAAAAATGTAGGTTATTCTTCATTTTTTGTTCAGAATAATGTATTCTACTAATCTGAATTGATTATAGAACAAACTAGTAGAAGCATTATACTCTTCGCCAATTTACTGAGCTTTTTATATAATTGTTACACATTCTATAGGATACTCTTCGTAGTTTTCTTGTAAATAATGTTAGCTTTTGGACATTCTAAATTTTGTGATACCAACTTTGTTGTGAAAAAAAAAATATATGAAAAAAAAATCACGATGGAGGGATCGAACCCGGGACCCTTTGCGAGACGAAACTCTTGCCGCTACACCACCATTTCTTATACTATGTTTTTTTTTTTAGATATTTACAGTTTACAAATATTTAAAAGTGTTTCTAATACATGTTTTTTTTTATACTTACTGGGTAATTTTATTTATTTGTAGACCTCTAAATGCCAAGGAAAGATTGATGGGATCGACAGCCCAGTGAAGATAAGTAAAGATGAAGACACTAGAAAGTTAAAAAGAAAATTGAACCCCCTTCCAAAAAGGTCGCTAAAAATTATGAAATAAAATTTTACGGTCGCCCAGTTAACTGAACCTTAATATTGTTATTGAAGTCGCCTAAAAATATATTTCAATTCATTATTTGTTTATTTTTACACCGGCTTCAATTTCGACATTAGGTAATAAAGTTCAGTTAACTAGGTGATATTGAAATTTTATGTCTCATAATGTTTATAGCAGAGATGTGCCGAGGATACTCCATATTGGATAAAAGTCTGTAAAGGGCATTTAAATAATATAACTGTATGCACTTATTTGGTATCAAAATGAAGCTTGCTCATCAGGAATCAGATTTCACCATAAAACAGCTTATCAATATACCCAATGGAAAGTTAGAAGGAAAACTTCCTGGAAACTTTCCACTTTGAAAACTCCGAAAGTTTCAGGAAGTTTTCCTTCTAACTTTCCATGGGGTATATTGATAGCCTATTTTATGGTGAAATCTGATTCATGATGATGCAAGCTTCATTTTGATACTAAATGCATACAATTATATTATTTACATGACTTTTACAGACTTTTATTAAATACGGAAAGTTTTCTCAGCACATCTCTGGTTTATAGCGACCTTTCCTGAAGGAAATGTTTCTTTGAAACGTTTCTTGGGTAGGACATCTAGAACATTAGTACCTACAATGTATCTGAAACGTTTCTGTCACAGTTCCAGGAACGTTTCATATTTTATATGCATTTTTCGAGATGTCGGAAACATTTTTGTAAATATTCATAAATGTGTCGGGCACGTGTCTTTTCAAATGTTTCATTGAAACGTTTCTTAGGTAGGACATCTTGAGTGTCTGCAATGAGTCTAGAACGTTTCTGTCGTACTTTTAGAAACGTTTTATGTTTCAGTACATTCATTTCACAAACATTTCCGGAACAGAAAAATGTTTAGTGGGTTACGTGTAGTGGCTTAGAGCAAATACTAGGCAGAATCGTGACCTGCTGGATTAAAGCGCCAAATTTTGCAGAGTTCTTATAGACCCTCAGTACTATCAATTCAGGAGGGGAGAAGTGCCCGATTTCAGTGTCCGCCTTCTTGAAATACGACGCTATTTTTGTTTTCTTTGGACTGTAACTGTAAATTTTCGACTGTTATTTGGTTTTTATTAAATATCTCCCCAACTTTGGAGTAAAAAGGATTTAATTCAAACTAAATTTGCTACAATTTGAGACCAGAGCCGCTTTTGTAACTTTAATATTTTACCAGATACAAGCTTCCAAAGTTTTGGACTTTTTTTCAGGTTATTATGAAAATCTATATTTTTGTCAGTTTTGCTAAATATCTCCAATGCAGTCAGTTTTACAGCAAACATTATGTTATTAATGTTTAAGAAGAATAAATAGGCTACAATGTGAGTAAAGAAACGCATCGACCCAATCACAATTTGCTGAGATAATGTATTTGTCCATGTTACAAACGTTTCAATAAAAATAATTACAGAATAACTGTCTAGAAGCATTCTGCTGTCTATATTAGTTCGGTTGGTACATTTTTAACTAACTTCGGCGTTCTTTGACCACGTGTGGTCTCAAAGAAAGATCTGAACCCAAATAATTTAGCACGCTTTTCTTCACATAGGCGAATATATCTACTAAATCGTTCTTTCTTTTTCAGAACTGGAATGAAATGTCCTTCCCCGCCATACAGCTGTTTATATTCATAATAATTACCACAACGGACGTGGGAACGTCAATCTACAACAGATATTTCCTAAAGGAAAACGATCACATTGGCTATGCTGCGCACTTTGCGGGCGCCATAGCTGGACTGTTGGTAGGAATATGGATATTAAAAAATTTCATACCAACAACGAAGGAAAAATACATCTGGTGGATCGCACTTGTCCTTTTCGCTCTCTTGATGGGTGTCATGATATTGTTAAATATTGTTTGGACTGGACATTTCCTTTCAAGTGCGATTTAACTCATTGGACACAGACTGGCAACTGTTTATTCACTTAATATAATTCATACGACGAATTCAATATGCGTTTGTTCTGTTTGCTGGGAAATGACAATGCGATGGGGCAGTGATTTTCACAATTTATTCCAAAGCAGTCACGTAAACGGTGAATTTTTAATATCAACCGACCAGCAAGAGGAAGAACGTGTCTGAGAAAAATTGCGTGATGGCACACCGATATTTACTGGTTTTTGAGTTTCTAAAGCATCTAAGGACACTGATAAGAAGGCAACGTTTGATGTCTAAAACTCGCACTCTGGACGAAGAAAGGGTTACAGAACATTCATGTAAATTACATTTATGATGCCTTGGTAGTTCTGCAAAGTTTGTGCCAAAAATATAAGACTGAAATGGGACTGATTTTTTTTTTACAGATATGGTATTATTTCTCCAAAGAGAGTACACCCTTAACCATAAAAAAAGATAGTAATAAATGTATGAAACGGATCCTATTGGCCTTTGAATTTGATGTAATTCAAAATAAGTTTTACAGAGGCTTGTCAAATCAACGTCGGTCTGTTACATGTGTCATTTGACACTCTTGGCAGTTCAATTTACTCACTATACCTCTTTTATGGTTAAGGTATAATAGTCAGTCAACGCTCGTGGGGTGATTGATATATCATAGAATTATATAAGTACATAAAAAAATTGATAGAATGAGTATGTGATTAAATTCGCCTATGACCAGTTTCTATACAAAAATAGCAACTGTTTTTTTAAGAATTCATTAAATTTTGGCAAATATTTAATCTGGAAATAACAGAAAGAAAATCTATATTTTAACATATCACATATGACTAGTAATCAACCAAAGTATGACAAACGTTGATCGATGACTAAAATTACCCTTAAAGTTCTACGAAGCTGCTACAACGTCGTTTCGTCGATTTAGCGCGTATAAGTACGTTTACATCATCGTCAGACCGTATTTTGCGCTAATGTTGACGTTGCAGTTAGTGCAAAAACAGTCGGAAAAATGTTACTTGGGATTTGTGTGGCTGGAAGTTACACTGAGCCATGAGAATTTATCACAAAATAGATTATGCGTTTTTTGTTAAGTAACGAGAAATGCGTCCATAAAAACAAGTCTTTCTAATTTTGTGCATTTTCTAATTTTGTGCATTTATAAAATATCAGCAAATATCAGCAAAGTTTCTTCTTCATCAGAAGATATGTTTTAATAATATGTGAAATATTAAAATTACGTTTGCTACCACTGCATCCGTTGCTGTGGGGGATTCTTTACCAATCGACAATAAGTCATCACATTATATAAACACTTAAAAAGTGCCTTACCCAGTTAGTCGGAAGGCGAGAAAAGAAAAAAATGTTGCTCATACATTTTTTTATTTTTTCGTTTAATTTTTGTATTGTAATTTATTCTGGGTACCTGCTCTCATGTTGTATATATTATTATATAGTAATCAATGAAGATGTAAATAAATAAATGCAAAAAAAATATTTGTAAGAAAATATATGTGACAATTATTATTTGTACTTTTGTTTTTTATTCACTTACTCTCAACAGTCCCAACTAGCTCTCAGCTCTATTACCAAAATAATAGTAAACAGACACGGTAGCGGCGTTAGGGTAGGGCGCGGTTGGACGACCGCCCAGGGCGCCAGACATGAAGGGGCGCTAAAGGTGCCCCTTGTTTTATTCTTTTCTTTTTTTCACATGGGTTTGGATAGTAGATAGAAATCTCTCCCCGGAGCGCTGGTAGTGCTAAAACCGGCACTGAACAGAGATGAGATCTATCTAAAAAATATTGAAGTTCGGTCCTGTCCTTTGAAACAATATGGTGGACGCCTGTTAGAACTGTTAGAAGAGGTTACGAGATTTTGCTATAAAAGATCAAAGGAATTTTACTGAGATTGATTATCTGGCCCGAGGCATGTACATACATCACACATTGTTTCAGTAATATTTCAGAAATGTCCCAATGTTGCTCAAATCTTACATTTTTTTTTTTTAATCGCTTTATTTATATTTATGCCCTGGCGGAGTTTAGCCGTAGGCTATTCTGCCACTTAACCAGGACGGACACACACACATAGACAACATTACAACACCCATTCCCTGCGACATTGCCATCTGCCGCAGCTAAGACTCGAACTCAGGAGAGGAGAGCGACTAGACCGTGTTGTCTTTCACACAATCGCAGTCTAGCCCACTGATACCGTCTCGGCAACACGTGAAAAACGCCACTACATATCCATACCCTAGCCAGGGCCGGTGGCGCAGTGCCTATATTTCTGAAATATTTGTGGGATATGAAGTTTGAAATATTTCATTTTGTATGTTGCTTAAAAATTAATAATTAATATTTCAGATATCTTGCAGAAATAAACTATTTTTTTTTATATATTTGTTATGGAGTATACCTACATTAAATTCTTATTTTATTTTAGAATGAATCTCTGTATTGCTGAAATGGTGAAGTTTAAATATTTTCTTTCATTTCCCTAATAGCACACGATGTCCGCCGGATGTCCGTTTTATGTCCATTTAATGTACTGATGTCCGTGGACATAAATTGGACGTCTATCACCGGATTTACTTTGAAATTGTACGGAATGGACGTCCCCTGAATGTCCATTTTATGTACGCGAAGTATGTACATTTTATGTCCGTATACATACCAGCGAATACCTCCCCACATAGCACAAGATATTCTAAGAATGATCTGTAAATGTCCTCTACGGATTATATATATTCGAAATAATATTGTATTGTTCCAGGAATATATATAATTTAACATGTTGATACTAGAATATTTCATACGAATAATAAAATAATATTCTTTCTGAACAATAGTATAATATTCTTAGTATATATATAATTTTTGAGAAGGAACCAGTAATATTCCTAGAAAATAATACAAGAATATTCTTTCTGAACAATAGTCTAATATTATTAGAAGATATATGATTTTTGAGAAGAAGACAATAATATTCCAGGAAAAATAATACAAGAATATTCCCATTAAACACTCAAACGTCGGTTGGAACTATAGGTAAGAGATTGCGTCAAATGCCAATTATGTAATAATGTCAGCGAAGGCAATTAACTGTTATAAGTCACGTGTATTTAGAATTAATGGCGTATTTATTGGTATTTGACTCATTTCGAAGCCTTTCCAAGTTTGCGATAGATTTTTATAGATAAATTTGGTTATAAGTCGCCGACTTAGTCCTACTGGTCTATGAGTATTCACCTAATAATTCGTATTGGCAATCTAACATACTTCTCCGGTGTGATAACTTGAGACAGAATCTTAAGTACATGCAATATGCGCTACACTGATGATTCTGCCGATAACGAACAGTCAAAAATCGATAGTCGTTGTAAGCAATTATCGTGTCTCTTGTTATAGTTTCGGTCCATTCTGGTATCGTTCTCGTATAATAAACAATAAGTCAAGAAAATAATCCTATATAACTGGTAAATGCCATTTCAGTTTAAAATTGGTTATAATTCGTCAATTTATTATTACATATTATGTAATGCAATATAATAATTCAATAAAATAAGAATTAATCTGTATGTGAGAATAATATAAGCTTATACCCATAATATTCATGAAAGAGTGGAATAATAATCTAGGAATATTCTATTGAGGGAAAATATTATTATAATATTTTTAAAATATTCCTAGAGTAACTTGATTATTCCTATAATATGCGTTTTGGATAATCGTAGAATATCTATAAACTGTGCCATTTGGATAAAAAAGAATATTCCTGTAACGTCTGGAATATTTAAATTTTTTTTAGGAATAATCAAATCTTCCAAACGTATAATCAATGAATATTCCAGGAATCAAATTGTGCTATCTGGGACACTGAACGCCAACATATGTGCCGCAACGTTAGTCCTCTGGATGACCAATTTATATACCTACGGCAAGTACACACATTTTAGGTCCTTATAGGGACAGCAGCAGGTCGTCTATTTAATATAAAAACAAAAAAACGTTAACAAAACTGGTTTTTCAATGTAGCAATGTTTTTGTTTATATTTGACCGTTATTTCTGTAAAATTTGTAGTTTATTTTTTCTAGTAATTTGTAATTTGTCATTAATAATTTAATTTTAACCTTTCTTGTAAATTATTATTAATGCTATTATTTGATACCAAACATTAATTAAATAGTCAAATGTTTTCTAGAAATAAATAGGTATATTAATCTAAGATTCGGCAGCTTATTATACTCCTAACTATATAAGTTCTTAAGTAAGTACCCACACAGCACAAGTACATCCAATGGACGTAAAAAGTATATACTTTTGGACTATATTTGGACATAATGGACGTACGTACGTACGTACTTGTACATCCACTGGATATCCAAAGTACGTACAGTCGCACTTAAAACAGTGGTTCATTGGACGAAGTATATATATATGGGACCTAATTACGTCCAGTAGATATTGAAATATAGGTCCTGGCTATGTCCCACATACGTACTTTATTTGCACTTACTGGGCGTAGCACAAGTACATCTAATGGACGTAAAAAGTACATATTCTTTGACTATATTTGGACATAATGTACGTACATTCGATGTCTGACTTTGTTCTGAATTTGGTACAATAGACGTCCATTGGACGTCCCGGTGTCACAACTTTGAGCGAATATTGGACATATGTACGTACTTGTACATACACTGGATGTCCAAAGTATGTAGAGTCGCACTTAAAACGGTAGTTCACTGGAGGAAGTATGCTACATACTTGGATGAACTATGCTTGCATACTTGTTGAAATAAAGAATATGCCCATACATAAATCAGGTCCATAGGTATTACGTGTCACTATTCAAAGGTAAAATCAAGTATTTTTCATATCCCTATTTTGATAATAACTTCGTCATGAAAAGAATGTGTAGCCGTTATGGTAGACATTCCAGAGCGAAAACCATGTTGGTTGTTAGATAAAATTTTCAATTTGTTTACAAATATTGTCAAACCATTTAAGCATGCATACTCAAAAACCTTTGAAAAGCTTAAAGGGTAACCGGCCTATAATAATTTTCTAGGGCCATTTTTTTTTTTAAATAGGTACGACTTTTTCGGGTTTTTACGAAAATACCGGTTTCGAATGATAGATTTACTAGTAGGTATGTTAAAGAGTTTATTAAACATGTTTAATAAGAAACATTAGAACATCATCCGGTCCTGCCGATTTTTTACTTATTAATTTATTATTTAGTAAATTAAGCAGTTCATCTTCAATAGGTAAATGGATCGAGAAACAAACTTTGATTTACTTTTAAAATAGACAAACGACTGATGTTCAACATTCACATTAACGAGACGATACGCAAGGTCTACTCCGTGTCCAGGAGTCTGTATCCGCTCCTGGCGCGTTGTAGCAAACACAATAGGATCAATAAAAAGCTGTATACGATCTTCGACCATATATTATCTAGACTCGGCATGTGGGCGTGTCGCATGTTACAAGATGTTTTTGCGGGGGGTTTCAAGGTACCCTGAATTCTATTGGCTAATTCAAACGTCGCGAGTCGAATGTCGAAAATGCATTAAAACTTTGTTTACATCGCCATTGTTATTTGTGGCTATTTTTGTTTTATTTATGTGTTTCTTAGACTTCCATAACATCCAGACAATTTTTCTGTTTTCAAAATCGGTAAATAGTGTTTTATATACGATCCCGCGTTACAGAAAGAATGGAATAAATCATTTTGTAGGCAAGTATTATCTTATTTGTAATTATTCCTCAGGCGTAGTCGTAGGGTTTCAGGTGCTCTCTAAAATAAAATAATATATAAGTAGATAATTATTTTACAGACTTAATACATATTTTTTAATAAAGTTGAATTTGTCTATGAGGCATTTCAGATCTTAGACTAACTAATATTGACTAGGTACTCTTAGTTTTTCAATGCAAATAAAACTCAAATAGGTACTGCTTATTAAACCAGCTTCTGTATATTTGGTTTAAATTATATAGGTATTGCATGAGATCAAATATAAGTTAATAAACTGATATTTTAAGTAGGTAGTACAACTTATTAAGTGTCATATATTATATCTATTTTTAATATTTTAGATTTCTAAAAGAATTGGATGCCCAAAAATAGTGACGGAAAATTGGACCAGTTATAGAGACCACAAGATGTATGCAAAACGTCGTTCAATAACATATATAACAATAACACATTCTGTTGGGTAAGTATAATCTACACTACTGATGATATTTTAAAACGTATTGATCAACTGCATGCGACGTTCAATTTTGATTCTATTTCAATACAATACAATTACTTTTATGTGACTTTTATGAATGTATAGCATGAATAAATAATAAAATGTTTGTACTTCTGCTCATATAACAGTTGTTGCTTTAAAAATTGGTACATTGCAAGATAATAAAGAATATTTCCGAATGACTTATTTTATAAAAAAAATAATCAGGATAATCTTAGTATGGAGTACGAAAAGAAACAAATTGAAATATCTCAAAAAAAAAGGTGATACAGACAGTAAACATTTTTTTAAAAACAGCTGTTTTGAATTCAATTTAGGTTAACAATGTACATTTCCATGAAAATCTGAATGTCAGTTTATACATTCACAATACTTGCTTTAATAGCGAGTTTATATGTGCATGGATTTAGTGGCGCCAGTAGATGTTGGCACGCCAGTAAAAAAATATTCAACGTATAAACAGTTACTGGCGAGAACTGACGAGCAAGTCTTGACCTTGCATGCAATGATGCAAAAATGTTAGGAATTTCCAACTTTGTGGCCCGCCAGTACCAAGTTGTACGCCACTATGAAGTAAAATTGACATAAACTTTGAGTTGTCTAGAGACACTATCCTGGCTAGTTACTTGTACTAGTAGCTGGTACTGTCGTGAGCAAAAAAAATAGGACAACTATTTTTTCCTAATATAAATCTGTCTCTATTTGCACACTTGCAATGAATTTTGACAAATAACTGACAATGTCACAAAAATTAGTTAGATGTACAAAACTAGATTTTATACGATATAAGACTTGTCCCATTTTTTTTTGCGCACAGCAGTACAAGTAACTATACTAATATAAATTCGTCTATAGAATTTAAAAATGAGCATTAAGAAAACAACAAATAACAGTGGATTTCTGAGGAAATTACAAAATTTCTTGAATTATATGAAAAAGAGGCGTGTTTATGGGATGCGCATTTTAATTGTTATAAAAATAGAGAATCTCGAGTAATTGTTCATGAAAAAAATAGCAACAACAATGGCGATTGATGGTTTTGACAGTGTGAATGTAAGGCTAAGATTCGTTCAATAAACGGTTTCTAAAAGATTCAGGATCTTCTATTGAAAGTTTTAACACTCTTTCTGATGCACCTAAGTTTTCTCTACTTGCAATCCATTTTCTTAACCAGATACGGTCTCTTTGCTTATCATTTAGTTTATTTTCCACGTTGCTAATCTATTGGAACAATCCCTCATAGAACAATGCAGCACTCGGTACGAATTATTATTTTCTTTAATTTATTACTTGACATTTTGTCTCAATAACCACCTGCACTCAGAAGTCAAAGAATAAGACTGACTAGATAAAATTTAAAATTGTGTGTAAACCTCTACTGGCGCGCAAGTTGGGCTGGCGTGGCAACTGGCGCCAGTAAATTCATGCATGTATAAACCTGACATTAGGTACATTTTATGAAAAAGACAAATTATTCATATTATTTGTTAACAAACAATCATTTGTTAAAGCACCGTTTATTAATAATATTTGATTCAAATATATTTGCATTATTTTTTGGAAAGTCATCATCAAATGCAATAGGTAATTATTTTTTCTTTTATTTCTTTTCCGAGACTTTTGTATACTTATATTACATTAAAAATAATACTCTCTATGTTTTATTTCAGTACCAACCTTTACCACATTGCTTTGAGGATGGTTCATCAGATGATATACATACACAGAGTCTAAGAAGAAGAGCCAGATGAAGCTCAACATACAAGAAATTACTTTTAGAGCTTAGCGACACTAGAAAAATTAAAAAGTAAAAATTAACATCGTTAAAACAGGAGCTGACAGTCTTAACTCGCTAAGCTATAATAACGAATTATTACCGAACTAACTGCTAGTAATATTTTCTAATAATGCTAATATACTAGATATGCACTGACAGATTTTCCAAATTTATTAAGGTACCTATTACCTCTATATATATAACCTTAAAATATTCTAAATTAGTTTTAAAAACATATCGATTTCAGTAGAAATTAATTAAATGAAAAATTATTGTTTTAAAATAAGATTAAATAATATCATCAAATAATTTTCTCGGTTTGACCTAAATGCCACTAGACATTCAGTAAAGATAATGCAAGTGGCTGTAAAATATGTTGGGTGCATTTCTCAATATAGTATAATGAATTGGTCATTAGATTTTAAATTTTTTGCCTAATCATCAGCCAAGAGAATGTGTTATGTGAACAACGCAACTAATTACCATATCTATCGTAGTTTTAAGTTTGACTTTTGGCCCTGCTAGAGAGTATAGTAGAAAGTTGTTGTACTTCTCATTTTTTCAAATCGTCCCCCTTTGGCACAGAGTACATATACTTTTCATCACTTCGATGAGGATAGTGATGCGAATTTTAGAAACTAAAAATCATAATTGAAGTTATTCTCAGTCTTGGTGTCATATCTTTAATTTTTGGACAGTATTTATTTGACATTTGAGCGTTACTTAAGAGTACGCAAAGCTTTTAGTCTTTTAATATATTGTATATAGTTTAATTAGTGAATGGATTTCATATATACCAATTTTTGTAGAGAATAAGTTTTTGTTAACCCAGCTGATATGGATATATGCAGCGATTAAGAATCGACTCATTTATTGTATTGAAGGTGTATTTGTTAATTAACATAGAATAAACGGCAATCAGTTATAATAACCTAGTATTATTAATTTAATGTATTTATATCTTCTAATAAAGAACACGACACTTTTTATATTTTTACTGTTTATTTAATTACTTATTTATAAATTGTTTGTTTTCAGCAACGTCTTTATTAAATTATGATCTAATTAAGATGTACTTATACTTAATAAAATATCGATACAAAATGTGTGTTTTAATTCTTACTTTTTTTTTGTGAAAAAACATTTTGCCTATAAAACATTTACTTCATATGATGATCGACCACGATAACTCAGTCGGTGTACTACATAAAGTACACCGACTGAGCAAGGATAAACTAGTTGGTGTCTATATAGCCCTGGGTTCAAATGGCAGCTTGAGATGGCAAATTTTTTAATGCACGCATGTACTTAACTTTATTGGAATTTATGTGATTTGTGTGAATTGTTTTATGTTATTTATGTCACACATTACCTACCAATACAAATTATACAATACACACAAGAAAGGGAATACCACCAGTGACTATTTATTACTATTTGAAAAAAAATATGAAAATATATTTTTTCCCTCGTGAAAAACAGTAATTTCTAAACCTAAATAATGACTAATAATTGTATTACTAATTTTTGGCAACATCTCTGCTTTATACAATAACAGAAGTATTTTTTTATTATCTAGAAAAGCTAAATTAATATCTCCATTTGCAATTTTCCAGTAGTAGAATATTGTTGTAAAAGTATGCTTATAAATTTTTACTCGGTCTTAATTTTAAACATCACAATGTTAATTAATTTTATATATTATCCAACATACAGACCCTTTCGCGAATACACGCCACTGGCAAGGGTCCCGTACACAGAAAAATATCCCCCTTCAGCACCCGCGGCTGCCATAGTCAGCGCCGCCTTAGTATACATAACAAACTCTCTATACTTTGGCTAAGATACCGGGTCTAGGTAATATATGGTCGAAGTATACGATGGTAATCAGGCCAGTTATCACATACGCGGCGCCTGTGTGGTGCAGCATCTCGGCCACGACAATGCGAAAACTAAAAGTCCTAGAACGCTAATTTATGCGCCTCAGTTCAGACTGATGATAGAGAGATCTCTTTGCACGCGACTACGACATAACACCACTAGCGGACTAAGTCCAAGAAACGTCTCAAAAATTCTGTCAGTCCAAACTGGACGGTAGCCCGCTTACCCGCAACATTACCCGAATCAGACAGCATAATACCATGCTTTTTGATATCCGAGAGTTTCTTATCTCACCAGATGAGCCATCAGATGGCATAAGAGATGGTGCTGAGTGGATTTTCTTCGCAACAGGTCCGAACTGTTCCGAAAAGTACCATCTCTAATGCCATCTGATGGTTCATCTGTTGAGATAAGAAACTCTCGGTATATGACGCCCCCTACCATATAAGGCGTTGCCTATCTTCCGGCAACTCCCCTAGCCACACTTCCTTCTACAATAACTTATTACTTCTACCCTTACTCTTATCTTTCCTCAACTTTACATCTTTACAATCTCTCTTTCTCAGCTTTCATGTTTGTACAATTTTGTTATTTTACCTTCTTTGTTATTTTTGTTCCCTTTTTGTCTTTCTAAATGCCCTCTAGACCGAGAACTTATCTAAATCCTAATTTTTTAAACCACAATTTTATTTCCATCCTACCTTCCTTGTCGGAGATCAGACCACAAGGTCGTTATTTGTTCGAACGGGTTTTTTCGTTTAGTTTTGTTTCCCGTATCAACAGCAGTGGCGGCTGGTGAAATTTCAATATTTTTTTTCTCGTCTATGGCGCATGGGACCCATACGAAATTTGGGAAATAACATCTAGAGAAGCACTTCTCTAATGAGACCCCTAAAACATTTTGAAAAAGCAGTTTGCGAAAAAATTTTTGAAAATTCGTTAGCCTCCCCTGGGTCTAGGAGCTCCTGTTTATTTTTATTTTTTTTTGTCATATGCATTTGACTTTTCATAAAAATACAACAACAGATTTTGGAGTTTATGAAAATATTTTCATTACTAACTGAAATACAATGAACTGAAATTTTGTAATTTACAATTTAACAAATTACAATATTTCAATTCGTTGTATCTCAGTTAGTAATGAAAATATTTTCATAAACTCCAAAATCTGTTGTATTTTTATGAAAGGTCAAATGCATATGACAAAAAAAAAATAAAAATAAACAGGAGCTCCTAGACCCAGGGGAGGCTAACGAATTTTCAAAAATTTTTTCGCAAACTGCTTTTTCAAAATTTTTTAGGGGTCATTAGAGAAGTGCTTCTTTAGATGTTATTTCCCAAATTTCGTATGGGTTCCATGCGCCATAGACGAGAAAAAAAATATTGAAATTTCACCAGCCGCCGCTGATCAACAGTCAAAATTATAAAGTGCTTCCGTGTACGATTTTAATATTCTCAGTGTTGTGTCTATTTTTAATTTTTTTTTAGGTTCATATAGACACATTTTTATCTTATCTTAGTTTTTAAGTTTGCCTACGGCAGACAGGAGCTACTGGTCAACATCTCTATTTTTCTCAGGGCCAAACCGATCCGACCTACCGTCCAGCCTCACACCCACCTCGGTGGTGTTCGCCGTGGTTGTCTGGCTGGCTCCGGGTTAGGATCCGAGGAGGCGTATATATGTACTAAAAATGTCGAATAAAATGTTGTTGTTGTTGTTGTTTGTTACCTCTCAATGCTAATGTTCCAGGTTCAAATCTTGATGACCGTAACTTTTTTTTGTTTTTCCTGTGTCCTAGATATTGTTTCCTTGCCCTAAATTATTTTGATACCTGAATGTCCAAATTAGATTACGTTAGGTTAAGGTTGTGTTATGTTCCTTTTTTTTTTATTACTGAAAAGCAACATATTCAACATATGTTAGTATTAAACGTCAGTCTGCACTTGTTAATAAATTATTATTTTTATGTAGTTTTTTTTTATATGTATTTATTTCTTGCCTAAAATGCTAAAAGTAAGAAATTAGATATTTTTGTAGTTCCTCAAATGACTACCACGCGCGCATTATTGCTACCATTCCTCTGCAGCATAGATAAAGAGTTATATATTACTCTGTAGAGGTGGGTAGTACTCGTATGATTCGTATCATTGGTACGAATCCTTGCAGTGGTACGAATGGTACGAATCCCACAAAAATAAAAGATTCGTACATTTCGTATCGCCGATACGATTGATACATTTCGTATCATCGATACGATTGGTATAAATATGGAATTTCGGTACCGGTATTGCGATGCGATACTGGGCCAGCTGTATAAGGTTAAACTTCAAACGGTGGATGGGGACCGCGCGTTTAAACTGGAGATTTCAGATTTTAAAATACTCATAATCTCATAATTGAAAAAATTCCCTGTTTTTATACGTAATATGATACAAATATGTATATAATATGGTTAAATAGACGCTATTTATCTATCTTTTTACTGATGTCTAATGACGACGACGAAATTATTAATGGAATAGCAGAAGGTGCTCGAAGTCCTAAAGGTTTACACTGTATGGTTAATATAACATTATAATACTCTGGCCCTGACTAACAAAACATATAATATTCTATATTCTATAATCTATGCTGAACACTGTGGAGTGGAAGTGTGGGTACGAATGGTACGAATCAGTACATGATACTGTTTCGTATCATAGAATCAGTGGTACGAAACATACGAATAGTACGAATGGTACGAATCAGTACATGATACTGTTTAGTATCATGGAATCAGTGATACGAAGTGGTACGAATCTCGCGATACGAATCTTTTCTTGATACGGATTCATTTGGTACGAATCCTTAAAAAGAGTCGAATCGACCAACTCTATTACTCTGCAGCGCCTCGTCTAATACTTGTCTCCGTTTCAAACTGCGACATCTATTGGTAAAAAAGGGAAGCACGGCGAATTTAAATTTCTTGCAGTGAATTGCCGCTTATTTCGATTTTCTAGGAATGATTTGAGGTTCCTTGAAGTGATATATTATGCCTATAAATGTATAATTTCGTGCCCGTCTGAAATTTTATATTTTATCAATACTATTAAAAATTATCATCTGCAAATATTTCTGTAGTCATATTTATTAATAGTGCGCCATCTGTTAAGTCTAACGGAAACAAGGATTATTGGAAATGCTAAATGCTACAAATAAATCACCTTTACAGGTATGGTGACACAAAACTTAACTTTGGATTACTTCAAAATTAGAAGAAATAATATTGAGTCATTCATATTTATAAATAATTTGCCAGTTGTGAGGGTGTATATTAACGTTCCTTGTTTATTGCACCGTACATGATGCGTGCTGGTTCCCAACCCAATGTGGAATGTGAACGACTGAACGCGTCGCTAACAACAGATTAGGAGAAATCACAAGCACAAACTATGATGGTCGTGTTCGAAAGGGGAATTCCCGATCTTAAATTTTTTTGTACTTTACCTCTGATATGACGTTTACTATGAAAATAAGTGTTTGCAGTACTTATAAGTTTAAAGAAGTTAATGTAAGTACGATATTCATTATTTTATTCTTAACCTTCATATCCTAACCTCATTTTAGGCGTTTTTATATTAAGGAGATGGATCTAAACAAATGCGTAATTGAGGGCAAATATAAATCAGTTTTTTATTGTAAGAAAGGCGAGACAATAAAAGAAGAAAATAGTGCTTTGTTAGGGTTTAAAGATGATTTAGCTGTATTAGGCAGTAACATGGTCGAATCCAGCAGTATAGATGTACCCTCTAAGAAAACCTTGAAGGTGGAGGTGAATTCTCAGACGGGAGAAAAATTTATTAATTTAAATGGTAGAAAACTAAAAATGGTGTCAGAATCTGAATTGCCTCCACAGCTTAGGCACAATACACATTTGATGAAAGTGGCAACTGCAAACGGACTAATGACTCAAAAACCCGTCACATTTAAGATATTAGGAAATATGTCATCTCTATTACGTTCAGTCAATTTAATCAACAACCAAGAATCTCGAGAAATAGATAAAGACAATTTTAAACCAAACATAAATAAAGCTGATAACAGTATTAGTGAGGGGTTATCTCAAAAAACAATGCTGATAAAGGAAAACAAGCTACACACAGTAAAAAATCCCAGTATTGGTAAGGTGTTGCCAGCAGCAGCAAGTAAGTTAGTTGGTTGCATGAAAGGGATAAAGGAGAATGCTACTTATACTAAGCCTAAATTGGAATTAACTAAGTTTGAAGATAGTAAAGTAAAAGTTCACAATAGTGAGTCAGACATGAAAACCTCAGACTTGCCATTAAAACTATTTAAAATTAAGAAACCAGTTGCAGATCGCACAATAAAAACAGATAAGTCTATACAAATAGACAGGAATAATTTTCAAGATGATAAATGTGTTCAAACTGAAGAGACTTTTCCTCCTTTCATTGAAAACCAAGATCTTTACAATCTACAAAACTTTGACTTGTTCGATTTTATAAGTGGTGATGCACCTTCCACAGCGATACCTGTTAAAAGTATGGACATGAATGTTCCACTTTTGCCAGAGACACCCTCAAAAAATATTAACACAGTGCAGGATAAGAGGTTGCAAGTATTTTTTAAGGATTTACATTCTGCTCTACAGCCAGATGCCAAAGGAAATATGTAAGTATTTTTTTCATAATCCCATTATTCACTGTTTATTTTATGATATGGTATAATACATATATAATATGTTATTTTTATTGCATTAATTTTATTATTGTGAAAATTTATCGTCTACATTTTGCTTACATCTAATAGAAGGCCTTAATTTGTTATACCTAGTGGTATTACACTGGAAACTTTTCTATCTATTGCCATACTGTACATTATTTAAAAAAGCAAATGAAAATTGTTTATTTTTTTCTAATTTTTTATTTATTTTTTCTAAAATTTATTTTAAATTATAGAATTATATATTATTATACATTATATATTATACATTACTGTCGGAATTCTCTCAAAAAAATCTTTTTTTAGATATGAAACTTCTGTGTTTAACAATATAAATAAATACTTTTCAGTGCTTTTGTTAAAATTTCCCCTGGATATTTTTGAAAACTTTACATTACCCAACAGTTCTTGTAAAGCATAATCACAAAAGACGATTTAAAGTTCAAAAACATCACACGTGCCATAACTCAGATTAATTTTATAAACATTATGCAAAATTCTCACGTTTATTATTTTTCACCAAAAGTAAAAATAGCGAATTGTTTGCAATGAAATTTTGAATAAGGTTATGAAAAAACTTTTTGACACTTTGTTAATTTAAAAAAAAATAGAAATCACCAAAAATTGCTTTTATTTGACAATTTAAGAAAAATAATGTAATGATACATCAGTTTTAACGAAAGTTGGTGAAACTATGCCCTTTATTGAACCAAATTTTCGCGCAAAATATTTACTCAAACGGCTAAAAATAAATAATAATTTCGCAATTTCCATCGCTTATTGTTTAAGTGCATCGATTCGTAAGAGGACAATTTATTTTTCAAAATATAGGTTTTTACTTGTATTTTAGAATGGTATTAAGAACAAAAAATATATCTTCATTTAAACCGGTTTTTTTTTACATTTGTTTATAATTTTCAAAATTATACTTATAAACAAATTCAAATAACTGGGATTTTGTATCAAACTAAAAACGGCAATTGAATTATGAAACTAGATGAAATATCTAACATTTATTGATCCTGCTTACAAAGGAGGCTTATTTGGAATTAGGGGACTCCCAGAAATACTTTTATTGCAAGGTCAGTAGCTGCCTAAGCATTTATATTTATAGGACCATGGCCAAGGTTAATATTTAACAGCTATCCAATTTTGTATGTTTATTATGTTTATGGCTATGTTTTATAAACATTTAGTTGTATACTTATAATTATTGTATAACAAGCAGTTATTTGTAAAGTAACAAAAAATACATATGTTGCCTTGATTAAAAACTGTAGCCTGTCCCTGTTAATGACTTAATTCAGCAAAATTTAAGATGGACAAATGTCAGGTTAGGGTATTAGATCCTTTTTATTTTTCAGAAGAAAAAGCACTTATGGCTAGGCAATGGCAGCCTAGGCTCTTGTTTTAGCCTATATGATGCAAAAAATGAAAAAATTTACCAAAGTCAAATGTCAAAAGTATCTGCTCAAGTACCCGGTTGTTTAAAATCAGTGACACATTTTAGTGTATTTCAAAGCAGTTTTGAGGTTTACTTCAGTTTTTTTTTTTTTTTTGTATAACAAACGTCTACAAGGAGCTACATTGTCCAAAAAGCATAAATTTTGGGCAATGTGTACCGTGTTTAAAACAAGGTGCCGCCAAGTGCAAAGTTAAACGACCTGAATTGAAGGAACATGTACTTCCCCAAACATGAATTCGTTTATGCACATGACCTTGAACGTCAATGTAAAACTGGAGATATTGTTATTAATAAATGTCGAAAAAGGTTTGTTTTTGTGGGCTCCGGTCGGCTTCGATTTCACAGTTCACAGCTCGCTTAAAATGGTGTTCTTGCTCTTTCGATATCGACATGATACGGCCTTCCTGCTCATATATTAAAGAAGACGCGATTGCTTGAAATTTCTGTGCAAGTAATTTTTTCCACCGTTTCGAGGGTAAGGGGTTGCTACAAACGGCCGCACTTGAATGTAAAATCAGCCATTCTCTATTCAATACCTTTGCGAGGTTCTTCCTACTCATTTGCTTGCTTAACTAAATCCGTCATTAGCTCTTAGTAATTATTATTGTTATGATTATTATTAGCAGTAACCTATGATACTGCTCTAAAATTCTATTTTATTGTCAAATTCAGCATTCTTGCCGTTATGGTATTGGTATAATTTAAACCCCCTTTTGCTCCATTGGGGACAGTTTATAAGAATTTACTCGACGTTATTTTAGTAAGTGTTCTATAACCTACAAGATGGTGAAGGCATTCACATTTATATGCATAGCTACAGAACATTCCTGTGTCTATCATTCATTTCGATTTTACTTCAAGACAAAAAGCTAAGACTTAGTCAAATTATCACTTATCTCGGGAATCACAATCCACCTGTCATCAAAAAATCTTCATGGCGGTTTTTTTTTTAAATGGGATTTAAAAAAATTGTGTATTTTAAGATATACACCTCAATATCTAGAAAATTATATAAGCTATCTTTTCATATTTTTCCATAATTGTACAAAATAATTTAGTGTTACTGACGGTGTATGCTAAATTTTTGAAAAACTAGATAGTAAAATTTAATCAAACATTCTGCACTAAAAATTTACAGGGTACTATTTAAAATAAGTGAATTATGGCAGTACAAAGTTTAAAAAGAAACGTGAACTTCAATATTAATTATATAATATACAGTGTATTTCAGTTAACATTCCCACAGCCGATATTTACTATGAAATACATTTTTATTCTGTAAACGGTAATAGATTTCTATGGTTAATGCCTTCTTCGGGAAGTATAAATTACTATTATAACCTTACCACCAGAGGTGGCGCTGCAGTTAAAAAATATTTTTCGATCAAGGAAGGTTTGAAACATCCATTCGATTAAGAATTAAATTTTAAACAAAGTTGTTCTTTTACCAAAAAGTCAGATCTGCAGTAGTTTTTGAGTTATTTTAATTTTATTGTATAACTTTGAAGTGTTGTATTTTTTTGCTGTAACTTTTTTAATCTTGGTTTTCGGATGTACTTAGGTTCTTAGTATATTTTTTGCCTGCTATAAGAGAATTATTTATTGGTGGGAAATTTTTTTTAATAGCACTTCCGATTTTACCGGAAATTACTTTGAATTGAGAAATTTAAATTAGAATAATTGAATAATTTGCAATTGTTTATTTATTAACTGTCAGAAGTTTAATTTTCGTTTGCGTGTGTCATTTTAAGAATACGTTTGTAAAAGGACCTTGCACGGAATTATACGAAAATGGTTAAATTGCACCAAATTTTAGTATGTTCTTTATGAAGGAAATTGTAATTTCCTTAAAAATGTCACTATGGAGTGACAAAAGTAAGTTTCACAGTAACGGCACAATTACAAAACATAACTGTAGATGTTGGTTGGAAAACAACCCAAGATGGATAATTCGAACAAGAAACCAAACTGTGTTCACTGTAAATATATGGTGTGGTTTTTTAAATGGTTATATTATAGGTCCGTTTCTATACTATGAAAATTTAACCGATGTGCGTTATTTAAGATTTTTATAGAATGAGTTACCAAGACTTTTTAAAATGTTCCCCACAACAGAGCTGAAATTTGGTTTCAGCAAGATGGGGCCCCACCCCACAACTCTAATATTGTTGTAAATTATTTGAATGACATGTTTCCAAGGCGCGATTGGTACCTCAGGACCGGTTAGATGGCCCACGCGTTCTCCAGACTTTTTTTTTGTGGGGATATTTGAAAAGTAAAGTATTTCAAAAGCCAATAGAAGATATGGCAGATTTATACAATAAAATCTACGCTTGTGCTGGTTTCCCGCATTGGTGCGCTTTAATTGTTACATGTAAATATTGTAAAATGTCACATTTTACAAATTTCTAAATAAATTTTGTTTTAGAATGAAATATTTATTATAAAAGCATATAAAACAGAACACAGTGAATATATAAATACATAAAAGAAGAGCAAGGCTTTGCGGATTTGTACATCCCTACTCTGCTGCCCCATTGGTAATTTGACCTTCCCAGTTATGCCTTGTGGGTGTGTCAAATTGAAGTTTAATACATATTATAAACATATTCACATATGGATTCGGTTGGTTCCTGCATTTAAGTATGCCTCCGTCCTCGCATAATTAGCCGGTTCCCACAGTGAAAGGGTTAATTGACATACATTATTAAGGACACGTAACGAGGAATTGTTACATCGCTTTGATATGTGTATTCAACCAGACGGAAGTAATTTCGAGCATCTTATTGTTGTCAAGATGTACTGTTCAAAAATAAAGATGTACTGTTCAAAAATAAAATTACCTTGTATGTTGTTTTTCAATTTAAATTTCTCAGTTTAAAGTAATTTCCGGTAAAATCGGAAGTGCTATTAAAAAAATTTCCCCCCAGTAAATAATTCTCTTACAGCAGACAAAAAAATTACTAAGAACCTACATCCGAAAATCAAGATTAAGAAAGTTACAGCAATTAAAAAAATAAACATAACACTTAAAAATTAGACAATGAAATAAAAATAACTCAAAAACTACTGCAGATTTGACTTTTTGGAATAAGAACAATTTTGTTTAAAATTTAATTATTAATCGAATGGCATATGTTTCAAACCTTCCTTGATCAAAAAATATTTTTAAACTACAGCGCCATCTCTGGTGATAATGTAATAATAGTAAATTGTACTTCCTGAAGAAGGCATTAACCATAGAAATCCATTACCGTGTACAGAATAAAAATATATTTCTTAGTTTCAGAAATATCGGCTGTGGGAATGTTAACTGAAACAATCTGAATATTAATAATTATACTTAATTCAATCAACTTTTTAAACTCTTAAACTATATTTCATTTGTGATGTGTGTGTATAGAAATATTCAACATTTCACATACTTAGTTGTCGGGATTGTTTTTTATTTATTTTTTTTTTATTTGTCAAATGTCCATAAAAAATATTTCTGCATGGATAATTTTTTAGTACTTTCTTGTTATGAATAACATAATAATGAATTTTAGCTTAAATACCTGCGTAAAGCTTTTAGAGTGATTATTCTATTACTAAATCATTTGGAATGTTCTACAGGAAATAATTCCAGGAATACTTCCTTCCCAAGAAAATTTAAAAGAGATAATTTTTACTTCTACTAAATCCACCAATTGATAATAAGATAATATAAATAGATCATCAAAAAACATGTGTTTTAAAACCTCTTTACTTGCAACCAATCAGGTGTGAGTTACTTGAAAAATGTCGCTGATGAGCAAAGTAACTGAATGAGTCAGTGTGCACCATTTCACATTATAAAATATGGTGCAACACAAAACAGTAAAAATATTGTGTAATATTGGAAAGTTATTTAAAAAAAATGCATTCATAAGTAGGTATTTTTCCATTACCTACATAAAATTTAACATTATTATATTATGTGAAAAAAGCAATAAAATGCATGGAAATTTCTGATATTATTAATTGGGTAGTAATAAACTATTCAGTAAATAATTTCATTTTGTTTAGAAAAAAATTATAAGAGCAGAATTTAACAAGATTTTGCAAAGTAAACAAATAAAAATGATAGTAAAATAATATATATTGCCCTGTTAAAAGCATCATTTTCTTACAAAGAAATCATCTAGAAATCTTAGTCAAAGAAAATAAATGAAGTTACCTGCAAAGGATAAGTCCGATTACATTGAAAGGACAGGAGTAGATAAGCTATAATATTTTCGCCCACTAATTTCATGAAAATAAAAGGCTCTCCTTAAAATCATTAAACGTTATTTATTTATAGTTGAACATATGATCTTTATGTTTCTATACGTTTTACATTTGAAAAACAACAGTAAGTCATAATAAGAGCATTTCAAATTAAGCATGTTTGCAGTTTTTTTGTAATTTTTGACGTTTTTCCAAACTTTTAACGTATATTTCAGTTAGATGCTCTCAATGAACCAAGAAAATCTATACCTCATTTCATTGTTGAGTATTTAAACTTTTAAATAATGGTCAATTTATATTGGTTCATCAAGTGCTTCAATGTATAAAAAACAAAATCTTTTCCATGGGAGTCGTAGTGGTGTCGAAGTTGCGTGTGAATTTAAACGTGTCAGCGCACAAAACCACATATTGTCGTGTGTATTGAATAAAAATATTTTTATCCAAGATTGTCGTATAATCATTGCATTCTATGTTTAACAATTGACAAATAAAGGTAGTCATTATTCCAACCTAACGTATAATGAACATAATCTCATTCGCCCACATCTTTGACCAATCAGAAACTAGCTGTTTTCATTCTAACCCACCTTTGACTAATAAGGAATTAGGAATTTTCATAAAGAACGACAAATCCATTTTTTCCGAGGAAGAGTAAATATTTTCATGCCTATTTTCGTGTTTTAAAACGTCAAACAAAGTGTTAAGTGTTAAACTAATTTTATTTTTTCAGTTTTAAACGATTAAAACAGTTAAAATATACGATAGTCATGGATAAAGTATAGTATTGCTCGCTATTAATGGCTATTACACGCTTGGATGACACGACACTCGCCTTCGGATCGTGACGTAAACATGACCTTCGCGAGTAATAGCCATCATTATACGCTCGCTGAATAATGTACTATTCCAAAGAACTATTTTTTATTACTTGTCAAGACATATTACCTGGAAAATATAATGACATATAACATGGCCGATGGATGAAAAAGAGCCCTTATCTACCCTTGTCCTTTAGACACTAATTAAGTTCTCTGTAAATATAAAAGTTATTAAATATTTTAACAAAAAGAATATACATGAGAGGAGTTGGATCTTTTTATAAGATTATACAGAAACAAAAATATTAGTACGGGAGGCAGCGCTGCATTTTATACCGAATAAATTTCATTTTTATCAGTTGATTAATATTCAATAATCAGCAAAATGAGCGTCAGTCGACGCACCCAATGTGGAGCTAGAGGTCACAGCATGTTAAAGTTGGAAAAAAAAATTATGCTACGAGTATTTTCATACTCGAAAAACCAACCTAACTTATGTTCATATATACAGCTTTGTAAAACTTTTAATATCACTGATACAATAAAAAAAAATATTTCGCGAGCGGGGAGTCCGAAAAATAGTGTCAGTCGCCTTACCCGCTCCACTATCTGGCGACTGAAGCCCGGTTTGTAAGAACATAATATGACATGTAGACTTGATGATTTATTTATTTTATTTTTTTTAAATAATAACAATTGGAATGAATTATAGTTTATGTACTTTTATGGTACAGCTCATAACGAACATTTTCTTTCTTTTTGTTGTTTTCCATAGAACTTATAGATTTCGAGATATTCAAAGAAACCCATGGAAAACGATTTTTTAACAACTTTTGCATGCTCTCACCATTAGCTCCACCGCTATCAGAGTAGCTGACGTTCAGATTGCTGATGTACTAGGGGGAAAAACTATTATTGTTATGATTTTCAGTCGGTATGAAATGACTTGTTCAAATAATCAGCGCTGCCTCCCGTACTATATATGCAGGAAAGCTATTTTTATCGAGACCCCTTCTGTTCTAGCTTGTTAAACAATAGTAAAGCATACCTTGACATAATACGGGGTGTGCAATGCTACATACCGCACTGACCAGCATTTCGCCAACCAAGCTCGCATCATTGGGAAATGGTTAACATTATGAAATATAGTAATTAAATCTAAAAATAAATTTTCGTTTAATTATCAACAGTTATATAGAAACTGCAATAAACCAGTGAATAATTAACATCTAGTTTCGTTTTGTTTCAGGCCAATCCACGTGGGCGTGTTAAGTAACGATGTAAATTTCGTTAAAAGAAGTTGCAGCATTTTAAGGGCGTTGCAGCAATCTGTGGATCTGTTGAACCATTCGGGTCTTGTAAGTATACTTTAAACAAGGAAGTGGGAGTAGATGTATATCCATTGGAATCCTGGTGAATGTATGTGGAAGTTTAATGGAAATATGTGGAAGTTTGATGGAGGTATGTGCAAGTTTGATGGAAGTATGTGGAAGTTTGGTTGATGTATGTGAAAGTGTGGTAAAATTTCTCCACTGCGATAGGTCGTTTGCTATCGCAGTTCGAATGACATGTTGAGGTGTATGACCTGTGTAAGTGGTAACCAAACTAAGTTTGTATGTAGTATGTAATAATAATCTACCAAAAACAGATTCATTTCACTGTGAATGACCAACGGTGGACCATTAACCCTTTCACTGCGGCTCCCGTTTTATACTAACGCGTGCGCAGTGCGGCCGCCGTAAGGCTTTGCGGATTCGTACGTCTCCCACAACTAAAGCATGAATCACGTTCGCGAATGGGTACATCTCCCGCATTGGTGCGCTTTAATTGCATTCAAAATGTTACATGTAAATATTGTAAAATGTCACATTTTACAAATTTCTAAATGAATTTTGTTTTAGAATGAAGTATTTATTATAATTATATACTAAAGCATGTTTGGTCATATCCTCATATTTTGATCCAAAGAATCTACCCTTGAACTATGGCCTATTATTAATCCTTTCACTGCGGGAACCGTCTAAACACGGAAATAAAAGTCAGGTCTTCTTTTATGTTTTTATATATTCACTGAACAGAAAACAGTGAATATATAAAAACATAAAAGAAGACCTGACTTTTATTTCCGTGTTTAGACGGTTCCCGCAGTGAAAGGATTAATAATAGGCCATAGTTCAAGGGTAGATTCTTTGGATCAAAATATGAGGATATGACCAAACATGCTTTAGTAAATTGTTGCTGTGGAAGAAGATAATAAAGGTGTCAAAATTGTAATTTTTTTTTCTTTTTCTTGCAATATCTCAACTATCTCTGGACCGATCTTCTCCCAATTTGGTAAAGAAACATTTTTTAATTAATCTATTACATCATGCTAGCCCGTGGAGGGCACCTCTTGATGATGAATGTTTTTCTCGTTTTTTTTTTACGAAACGTAGTGTCACTTTTGACTATAAAATCTCATGCAGGAGTCATTTCTACATAAAAAAGGTACACTTGATAGAACTTGATAATTTCAACCGTTTTCGAGAGAACTGCCGCATACGTCTTAAGAATTCATTGAAAACAAATTCAATTTGAAACGGACAAATCGGATTTATTGAAAAGTGTGCTTTGGTGACATCTTAGTTCTATCAAAATGTCAAACTAATGAAATTATATGTAAATGACAGAACTAAGACGTCACCAAAGCACACCTTTCCATAAATCCAATTTGTCCGTTTCAGATTGAATGTTTTTAACGAATTCTTGATATTTATGGGCAGTTTTCTCGAAAACGGTTGGAATTATCAAGTTCTATGTAGTGTGCCTTTTTTATGTAGAAATGACTCCTGCATGAGATTTTCTAGTTAAAAGAGCCACTACGTTTTGTAAAAAAAAAGTGAAAAAATATTCATCATCAGGTATAGCCCGTGAGGCACCCTCTATGGGCTAGTGAGATGTAATAGATTAATTATTGTTTCCTAGCTTAAAAAATGTTTCCTTACCAAATTGGGAGAAAATCGCTCAAGAGATAGTTGAGATATTGCAAAAAAGAGAAAAAAAAAAATTACAGTTTTGACACCCTGTATCATTTTCCACAGCAACAATTCGGTGTTTTCACAAATTTTAAAATCTCATTGACTGGGAAGGTAATACTTAATTATAACTAAAAACATTTGAATTTCCACAACCAGTTGAGTAATATCCAAAAAAAGTATTTTTAAATTTGAATTAAAATTTTACCGCCCAAAACTCTAAGCCATATTGTTGACATCATCGGTCGTATTGATGGTGAATGCTTAACCTCAAAAATACACATCTTTTAAAAATTTCCGGGTAATATGTCACTATTATGAAAATTTCCGCTCGGTTCTCGTACTTTCAATTAAAATCTTGTTCAATGTAATGTTCAAAAAGTTTTAAATATCATCTCCCAATAGAATAAGGCCTAGGTTGGAAATCCAACCTATAATTAGCGGCCCATTTTTACTAATCAACAATATTGAGACATCATTTGCATAAATTTTTAAACGTTTGCTTGGAGCCATACTGGTTTCAAATGAGAAGTGTGGATACAATCATTAAAAATGACAATAAACTTAAAAAACTAAAAGTTGAGGTTATCTTGTTTATATTAATGCAACCGATGATGTAACAGCCCGTTTGGTATAATACCCGTTCAGTTATTCAGTTTTGTTATTTATTTATTGAAATTTTAAATTGATAGATGAAAGAATGGCGTTTAAATATTGATAAGTGCTTTAATGTATGGACTACGTCATTTTAATAATATCAAAAAATCTAATTTGCATACAGTGAAAACACCTAATTTACTAAAGCGTGTTTGGTTATATTTTGGTCCAAAGAATCTACCCTTGAACTATAGCCTATTATTAACGGGACACCCTGTAGAGAGCGTTCCCTTTTCAGGACCGTTTAAAACAAAACTCCTATTGACCCAGTCTTGGTTGTAAGTTTAATATTCCACGGCATCTTTTTAAAACCCGCTGATTAAAATATGGAGTGTTTGTTTTTGCTTGACATTTTACCTGCAATAGTCAAATTTCTCTTAGTTTTTGCCATCTTTTTTTAGATATTATTTAAAAATCATTATTTTGGCGTCATAACGCGAATAAATTGATTACCGTTCAATATTTGGCATACTTATACTTAACACAATTGATAGGGACGAAATGTACTACTTTTAGTGAAATAGGGTAAATTCTTAGCTAGTCCTTTTCATCGTTGAGTGTTGAGAAATGTGTGTAGAAATCTCAGTTATAGAACATTTTTAGCATTTTAATGATGTATATTGGTATTTCAGTGATTAATTTTCGATAAATGGTTCTATACAAGTGATAATGAATTATTAAAGATTATTGCAATGATTCTTTTAAATTGCGGTACTTCCCCTCATGATATTAAAATAGAAAATATATTGACAAAATTATCATTTGCCTCAACAAACTAAATCATATTGCATCGGATACAAAAAAACAAGTTATAAATGATCAAATATTGAAGCTCCATGGGACACCTGATATAACTTCCTGTGTAACTTAAGTATTTATAAAATATTGATTACATTCTAGGTACTTTAGTTGTGATAAAATTATAAAAATTGCATTTTTGTTAGATAATATAAAGTTTGCACTAGTAATTGCCTCCTAAGTAGTTTTATCTTTAATGTACACGAATGTTGAAGAATATGTGTAGAAATCGTTGCACTGTAAAAAAATTTTCATACTTTTGGTCATTTAGCATTTTTTTTTAAATTCATATTTCGAAACTACACCTTGTAGTTAGTAAATGTGCAAAATATTAGATTTTTTTTTCAACTCCTCCCTCAAAATAAATAATGAAAGTGCGAAAACGCAGTGACGTCAAGCCACCCGCACTCCAGCCAGCAGCCGACCGTCTGTAGGTCGACCGCTAGCCTGCACCCACATAGTTTGATACGGCAAGCACAACAGACCGAATAACTCATAAACAGCGTTGCCAGTGGATAAAAAATTAACGTACTGGTATCGAAACAAAAAAAAGTAATGATCTTATGAAAAAAGTACAGATGTTAATTAAATCTTTTATACGATATCTAGGAATTTTAATGAATATAAAAAAATACTTGACTTCTCAGATAGTTTTTATTTGTTTTGTATATAAAAATATGTTCGCAATATTCACTTGAACTCTGTTACTACAAAAAGAGCCAGTGCATATTCTATGCGAAATATTTTCAGTGTCCTGTAATCACATGTTAAATTTTTATTAATGTATGCAATAAGTATTGAATTTTTAAATGTCCCTCAGTGCACTATAACTTCTCAAGGACCACAAACATTTTTACAATTCCTATAGACTGTAAATACTTAACTTCCTTGCGGATAACCCAGGTTGGTCCCTATTGCCATGCATCCATTAGACATTTTTTAAATGCAAAGATAACACCTTATTCAAGCGAGATACAGAGAAACAGAATTTTTGAAAGTGATGGAAAATCTGGAACTAACTTGCGAACAAAAACATGATGTTCTTTTCATCCTGCCATATTTCATTTCACGGATCATGATAAATTATTTTAAAATTTGTCGTCAAAGTTGCAAAATAAGTAAATAGGACGTCATACAAAAAAATGTAGCGATACAATGAAAGCAGCACTGACGTACTGATTGTGCTCTAAAAGTATTGATTTCAGTACAAATGTATTGACACTGGCAACGCTGCTCATAAAGCCAGTCAAGTTAGTATTAACACTAGCAGCCTAATTTTTCACTATATACTTAAAGGGTTAAATACTTACAGAAAATGTAAAAATAAATTGTAAATTAAATATCGCTAAATGTTTTGTTTTGTATTTCATCAAGACCACGATATCACCAGGGGTGAAAAACCGAAGAAAAAAAAAACGAAAATTAGCTATTTGCTTCATCTTCCTAGCAGTTTTAAATTTCGATAATAAATAAACGAGTTATGAATTAAATAGTTGGTTGTTGTCTAAATTATGCCTCAACCTCAGTTCCATTTGTCTCAGCTTCTATGTTTCTATCATCATCTAAAGTTAACAAGGAATTTGTGGACTCCTCGTATATTCCTAATAATTTAAATTGCTGTACTTGATGAATACTTTTACCAGTTAGTTTTAATAAAGCACTAAAGGAGTAAAATTTGATCTAATGGGATTCTTTCATTTATTCATTCATTCCTATAAATTTCGTCCAATCAAAATCGATCATTTTAATCAAAAAATATTTTCGCATCGACAAAATTTAACATTTAAAATTTTGCCAGGGTTGCTAAATCAATAAAAAGGCAGAATGAATCAAGCAATCTGTTTTTCACTGGCAAAAGTTCAAGATTTGGTGATTTATCTATTTATTTTTTTAAATTTACTTCTTATATCTAATCAATTTGTTTTCCTTTGCCTAAATTTTTATTCATGAAATAGTCATGACGAATACCATTCGTGATATAATTTCGTCTGGCAAAATTTAATGATTATTCTACTCGAGTTTGTTGCTTTGGCAATTTCGCTCTTGACATTGACAAAAATAACTCGCCTGACGGCTCGTTATTTTTATCTATCAATGTCAATCTCGAAATTGCCAAGCAACAAACTCTCTTAATAATCACTAAATTTTGCCGACAAAATTATAAACTTATCATATTATATATGACAAAATAATATGCAGCAGCACATAAATATTTATTTATGCATGTATGTCTAGAAAATCCGGTACTTCCCAGAAGATATGAATGTTGTTTTATCGTGATATGTTTGTGGTTGTTGTTTAATAGTGATAATTCAGGACCTAGCATTATGAAATGTGAATGAGTTTTCTAGGAATTATATGTACAGTTAAACTTGGGAATTCCCATCCTTCAGTCCATAAACAAATAAGTGATAAACGAGAAAAACTGAGCCATTCTCGGAAACAAACGTATTCAGAATCTCATTTTAAATTATATAGTACAGTTGTGGCAACCACAGGCTTTACATCCTAAAGTAGAAAGAGATAGAGGGTGTTTCAATTAAAAGCCCCCGGGGCCAATATCTCGAAAAATAATAAAGATCTTTGAAATTTGTAAATAACGCATGATTGATACCAAAATACCCTTAAATAACTGCACTTAAAATTTTTCCTTCTCGGTGCATAGAGATAGTGCTGTGGTGCTAATTTATTTTTCGATGGTTGGAATCCTGAAACATGATTCATATGATTAAGGAATAAATTATGAATAACTTTGGTTACTTATATAAAGAATTTTGTAAAAACTAACCATTTCGGAGCTACGGGAACCGGGAACTTTTAACTGCAATACCCGGTAGAGTACTCGTGTATACTCTAAAATATTATATGTATAAAGTGCCAATAAACAATTTATCTCCTAATAGTCCAGTCAGTGAGGACATTTAACCTGTAATAATTACAAAAGTTTTTAAATTTTGAGAAATGATCGAGTAAGATATGAAAACAATAAAACTCATTTTTGCTGCTGTTTGCAAAGTCCGGAACATTGTTAAAATTGCAAAAAATGTTATTTTACGATAATTTGCAGAAAAAAAATTCCAATAGAACAGCAAACTTGTAAAACTGTTTTTTGTAGTATATCTCACAAAGATTGAGATTTGCTGATAATTTGGGAATACGCAACATATACATTTTTCAAAAATTAATGTTTTCGTTAATAACTCGAAGACAAAAATCTCAAAAGTACAACAAACTGCTATAAAAGTCTCAATTATTGCCTCTAATAACTTCATAAATTTGCTAAATTTTCTGTTGCATGGAACATAATTTTACATATTTTAACAGTGCAATTCTTACATTGTTAACTTTGTCTCTGTCCCAAAAATTACAAAAGTTTAAAAATTAGTTAGCAAATGTTTGATACAAATTACTACTTCTTATATTAAATTTGCTAACACTTGTATGAAACGGAATCTTGCAAAATTAATAATAATAGTTATTTTGCACTTTTTGCACCATCAAAAAAAATTGCAAAAGTTTAGCAAATAGGTTACATTATAATAATAATAGTTTATTGGTGCTAGTATACAATAAGTATTTACACAAGTCAAGGTACAGTTTGAGAACAAATTAAAAGAAGTAATATCAAAAAATATTACATAAGATGTTATAAGTAAAAATCATAAAATTATTATAACACAGATAAAAAACAAACGAAATACATAACAGCGTACATAAGTGAGAACTAACACACGTCAAAGTGCACACAGAAAAACCTCAAATGAATAGAACGCTTGCCCGAGCAAAAAACGTTTCACCGTTTCTTTAAATTTCTTACAGTTTGACTGTTTGATGTGGGTAGGTAATGCATTAAAAAACTTTATACCGTAATAATTGATGCTGTTCCTAGATTTAGTTAACCTCAGATAGTCTGGCAAAATTGAATTACACCTTCTTGTGGAGTAGCTATGTAATTGGCTATGGGTTGCATATTTGCTTTCATTTTCTTTTATGTGCATTAGACAATGAAGAATGTACGTACAAGGCAATGTAAGAATTTTAAGTTTAATAAATGCGTTTTTGCAATCATCTCTATAATTCAGACCAGCGATCACTCTAACTGATTTTCTTTGTAATGAGAAAACGGAACTGGCAGATGGGGCATGACCCCACGCCAGAATTGCGTAAGAAAAAGTGGTATGTATTAATCCATGGTAAGCTGTTATGAGAGTTTTTTGTGAGACTTTGTAAGACAGACTCCGTAATGGATATACACTTTTCGATACTTTTTTAAAAAACATGCGTTGTTTGAGGTTCCCACGATAATTTTGTGTCAAGGAAGACTCCTAAAAATTTAATTGTATTACTAAAAGTAGAGTTGTCTATGTCATTTACATTTTTTAGGCTAAATATTACTTTCTCAGTTTTATTCTGATTTAAACACAACTGATTGGCTAGGAACCATTTCTCAACTTTTGACTGTGATATATTTACATTATCTATTAATTCATTAAGATTGGAAGAAGGATTTGAAATAGTGGTGTCGTCGGCAAATAGAGTAAAGTGGCTGTCAGCTAGTGAACTCGGCAAATCATTTATATATATATATATATATATATATATATATATATATATATATATATATATATATATATGAGGAATAATATGGGGCCAATTATAGACCCTTGAGGCACACCATATTTTATAGGTAATAAGGCCGAGCTTTTACTTTTGTTGGTAACAAATTGGTGACGGTTGCTGAGGTAGGAGGCGATTAGGTTTTCACTGTTTTTGTCAAAACCATAGAACTTTAGCTTATCTAGTAAAATATTGTGGGATACACAGTCAAACGCTTTGGTAAGATCCAAGAATTGTGAATAAATGTATAAACCTTTTTCAAAACCATTGTTTATGAAATCAATTAAGGACAGGATAGCTAATGTAGTGGATTTATTTTTCCTAAAACCGAACTGATGTTGACTGAAAAGATTATTTTGCTCAAAATAGTCCGTTATTTGTTTTTTTAGAACCATCTCAAAGATTTTAGCTAGAAAAGGAATTATTGAAATCGGACGATAATTCGAGGACTCATCCTTGGAGTCCTTTTTATGTATGGGTACTACCTTAGAGATTTTAAGTTCATCAGGGAAGATATTATTACGTATACATAGATTAATCAAGTCAGTTAGTGGGATTAGTATTATATATTTTATTCTTGTTAAGATTTTCATGTTACAATATTCCCTGTATAAATAGAAATAAATAAATAGAAATTTGCTACTCTATAGAAAGTACGCAAATCATTTTTCGTAAATATTCGTGAAATATTCGATTGTCAAATAAATTAAAAAATATTTAACCATAATTCCTCATCAAGGACAGAACTATATCTACATTCGCAAATCTTACATTAGATGCCAGTAACGTTTGTGAGGAAATGGGGAAATTCCTGTGTTGCGCAAGTCATAAAGAGCAGCCAAGCTTGGATTTAAATATGAATCAGAGTTTAAATCTCCCTCTCAGATTTTCAAAACTTTTGCTTAATTTTTAGAATGAAAAAAATGTTGACAACCGAATATTTCACGTATATTTACGAAAAATGAATTGTGTATCTATAGAGTAGCAAATTTCTGTTTAGATAAGGAATACTGTTTCAAACATTGTAATCTATTTGCTAAGCTTTTGCAATTTTTTTGGGGTACAAAAAGTACAAAATCACTATTAATATCAGAGATGGATAAAAAACCGATACATTTTTTGGGGTTTTTACCCGGGAAAAAAACCGGTCTTTTTTCCTCAGAAAAATGAATTGGTCATTAAAAGATCATCATTTTGATACCAAATATGTTAAGTATATTTGATTGTATTCATAAGAGCTTTAATGCTGACCTAACTTTTGGTCTAAAAGTTACGTTAAAACTGGCGGCAAATTCAAAAATGGGGGAAAAACGTTTTTTTTTTTTTTTCATTTTAACCCTCCCAGGAACAAACCCATGTTCGGGAAAATTTCTAACCTAACCTAATGTTTAGTCAAAAAGTTAGGTTAAAATTGGCGGCAAATTCAAAAATGGAAAAAAACCAAGTTTTTTTATTTTAACCCTCCCAGAAAAAACCTATTTTTGGAAAAATTTGTAACCTAACCTATCTTTTAGTCTAAAAGTTAGGTTAAAATTGGTGGTAAATTCAAAAATTGGAAAAAACCGAGTTTTTTCATTTTAACCCTCCCAGGAAAAAACCCATTGCCATCTCTGATTGTTATTAATTTTGCAATGTTCTGTTTCATATAAGTGTTAGGAAACCTAACATAAGACGTAATAATTTGTATCTAACATATGATAAACAATTATTAAGCTTTTGTAATTTTTGGGACAGAGACAAAGCGAACAGTACAAAGATTATGTAAAATTATGTTCTGTACAGCAGAAAATTTAGCAAATTTACGAAGTTGTTAGATGCATTATTTGAGACTTTCATAGCAGTTTGTTGCACTTTTGCCATTTTTGTCTTCGAGTTATTAACAAAAACATTGAGCAATTCTTGAAAATGCATATGTTGCGCATTTCCAAATTTTCAGCAAATCTCAATATTTGTGGGATATACCACAAGAAACAGTTTTACAACTTTGCTGCTCTTTTGGAATTTTTTTTCTGCAAATTATTGTAAAATTACTGTTTTTGCAATTTTAACAATGTTCCGGACTTTGAAAACACCAGCTAAAATAAGTAAAAACTTTTGTAACAATTATTAATAGGTTTTCGACTTTTAGTCCTCACTGACTGGACTATAATTGCAGCTAATTTGCTATTAATATTTAATGAATATGTATTTATTACTAGAAAAGACTATCAGCATTTCTATTTATTTTTTACCATAAAAAATAAGAATATGTCAACAATTAAGAAAAAAGATCGATCTTTGACTTTGAGACTTTAATTTAAAAAATACTACATTTATCTATTTATATTTATATACATTTATATATTGTTTTGTTATGATAGCCGAGGTAATAATTTTAGTTTTAAAATACTCTTAAACAAGCGCGGTCCTGGGGGGGGGGGGGATATTAACTTATTTATAACTTTATTAACTCTATACGTAGTTTAGAGAGATGGAAAAAATTACAACCCCCTGGCCAACAGTTTTACGTTACTTGACCCCTAGAAATAAAGGCTGCTGTATGCATAAACCCAATAGTTGTGAATAATTCTGCTTCATACATGTTTTGTCTTAAAATGCCTTTTAAATTACCAATTGCCTTTTAAGTATGCAGATTTATTCTTGAAGAAATATATTTTAAATCTCATTGGTCTGAATAAAATATATTTCTTCAAACTTGTAGGCTGTTTTAAAGCCCATTCGAAACCCTTTGAGCAATCAACAACCGCCTTAAGACCTATAAGGTTTATAGCGCCCGTAAAGCTTAACCTAAAAATTCTGTTTGATTTTAATATGTTGCATCTTTCAAAAAGGTCGGCATACAGCAAGATTGGTAGAGTATAAGGTGGAGTAATAACTAATCTTCACCAAAAAATGTCATTAGCCAATGAACATCTGGTGTGAAATCACACCAGATGCAGGGCCTTATTCAAAATATTGTAAGAATTTGTGTAATGTTAATTAAGCAAAGCACTCGTAACTGGAACAGGCGCGCAATGACCCGCTTTTGAGGTTGGGGGTAATTATCCTCGCATTTTGAGTCACTGTTCTGCATGTTGGTAATGAGGATAAGTTGTAGAATGTAACACTACAGATCATAGTATACGTCAGACCATATTTTGGGTCAGTACGGACGGTTCTTCTAGAGTGAGATAACTGCACCGCTACTGCGCTTTCGCATTCGGAGAACAAAGATAGTCTGACTTTTCACCCCCGCACTGACTTCTTTGCCTAAAAGCTCTATATTAAGGAACCTCATACTCTACAAATCTTGGGCATACAGTATCATGTCTACTTATATAATGTGGACTCAGAAATTTCCGATAGTCGAAATTTCGGAAAAATAATACACATAACTGGAAAGAAAATATACATTATGACATTCTATGTATTTCTGAACTTAAATGAATCATTTGAAATTCATTGGAAGATAGCGAATTTTTTATTGACTCTGTTTAGCAGGGCTGCTTTTTGTAACTGCAATTCCAAACTTTGAAACGTTGGCACTCAGGCAGGTCTACGGAGAGCAAATTGAAAAGCTAGCGTCTGATTAAAAAAAAAACTAAGATATGAGCTGTAGCTGCCCTAGTAGCTGCTCACTGAAGAAGTTGACAGACGCATCACTTTCAAATAGTAATAGACTAAGAGCCAGCAACGGATTTACACGTTATTTCAACAGTCATAAGAATCGGTATGCATACCCTTCTTAACACACTAAACATGAAACGGAAGTTCTGGCACCCTAAAACGGCCGGGTTTAGTAACAAATTCAAATTATTTTTTTTTCCATTTCTAACCTAAAAATTACTAAAAGTGACGCAGGCTGTCAAATTTAAACCGTTTCATTCACACGAGCTATTCATGCGTAAAATTATTAAAAATATATTTACATAGTAATTCGTGAAAATATAAGTTTAAAACAATACACAAGAAAAATGCAATTATAACAATACGTAATTATCACGTCTTTAACAATATACAATAACCAATAACTGAAATTAAACAATTCTCAAGTCGAACACCAAATCAAAATACGATATTACGCAATTTGCATACAACTGAAGTTGTAACGTCAAAATTAGTAAAATATTAAACCTAAAAATTGGAAATTGCATTTGTTAAAATTGCTTTAGAGAATTTTAAAAAATCTACAAAAAAAACGCAAGTAGTTATGAAAATAGTAAAAAATAATCTACGACTATTGACACTTCATATTGGTATTGTTCCATTACACTGTGTTGTATTTTAATAGTATTTTATAAAAATTTGGGAAAAATTTGAGGCCTTGACCGGTTTCAGCCAAACCGGTCGGGAAAAAGTCTTTGAAACGAAAAGGTTTAAATTTGACAGCTTGCGTCACTTTGAGTAATTTTTAGGTTGGAAATAGAAAAAAAATTTAATTTGAATTTGTTACTAAACCCGGCTGTTTCGGGGTGCCAGAACTTCCGTTTCGTGTTTAGTGTGTTAAGAAGGATATGCATACCGATTCTTATGACTGTTGAAATAACATGTGTAAATCCGTTGCTGGCTCTCCCTCTATAAAGACCCTTAGTTGAGATGCGGATGCTGAACTCCTCCCAGTGGTAGCCCACTGGGCGGAGCTGAAAATACCCAAAAGCAGAATCGTACTTAAACAGGACAAATTTATAAAATAAGCTATTCAGATTGGAAATCTTATAGCGGCCACAACTGTACATGTATATTGATATTTCAGTAACTCGTTTTTGGTATGCAGCTCTATCGAAATGATAACAAATCATCGACGATTAAATGATTTATGTACTTCCCCTTGTGATATTAAATACAAAATAGATTGACAAAATATCAACTCGAATTTTCAATCTTATCGGCTTTTTTTAATTTTATCGATACATTATATATATTTTTCACATAACTCATTTCCTGGTTGTTATTTGATTTGACTTATCTGAAAAAATTAATATTATCAGAGGTTTGTAAATAAGTTTACTCGGAAAATTTACAGTGGAAAGCGGGGGATTCCACTTGTCAGAAATAAATGACTGATAAAATGTTCTCTGAAAATATATTTACTTACTAGGAAAAAAGTAGTGTCGGTTTTAAATAACGTTAAATTGTCGTAACATATCGTTTTCAGATTGAAGGTTTTGAAGAATTTACTACTAAGGGTATCCTAGAGACAAAAAACAGTGTTGAGTAATTTATTGAAGGGGGTCGGTAGCTCAGTGGTTAGCGGGTCTCACTTGCACTCTGAGTGTACCTAGCGAAGTGCCCCATACAGCAAAGAAAAATAATTTTGTAATAATTTTATTATCCCCAAGAAGTTGTTCGAATTCTATTAAAACTGTAAAAACTGTAGGGCCCTTTTTTTGACAATTTAAGAAATATAACGTAATAATGCATCAATTTTAACAGTTGGTGAAACTATGCCCTTTATTGAACTAAACCTTCGTGCCAAATTTTTAACCATCTATGAGCGATACTCCGAACACCATATTTTACAAATTTTGTTAATAATATGGAGTGATCGACGCAGTCAAAAGCCTTAGTGAAATCTATAGAATAGTCCCAGTGCAACCTGAGATTTATCAAGTGCATTTACAATACCATCTACGAAATCACTGCGAACTCTGTCAACACTTTTGTGTGTTGTAAAGCCGTGCTGATTATTAGATAACATTTGATTGGCTGAAAGAAAGGGTGTTAATTGAAAATTTACTGAAGATTCAAAAATGTTTGATAAGCTGGGTGAAAGACTAATCCCTCTGTAATTAGTAACCAAGTGACAATTAACTTTCTTGTGTAAAGGTATTATGTTTGCAACTTTCAATCTCTCCGGATATATTTTAATTTCTTATTGTTTAAGGTCCGGTTTATCAATGCAGGGTTAGTTTGCCCCGGGGCTAAACGCTAACTCCAGGCTAAAGTGTTTATCAAGTCGGGTTAAAAGTAACCCTGGGCTAGTCAGAGGTAACTTAGCCCGAGCTTCAAGTTGGGGATTATCTCTGTTAGCCCGAGGTTAACCGAAAAACTTTATGTTTGGTGTTGACAGTTGGGTGAAAAGTCAAAGGTATTTTTTGGTTAAATTATTAAAAATGGAAGCTTTCGATGAAATAAGCGATGATGAAACAGATATTTTAGAATTTTTGGAACACGAAAGACATACTTAGTTTTCTAATGTAGCTAAAAAGCAAATATTAAAATCTATTTTATTGTATTGTAGAAATCGTTCAGTTTCTTTATCCCTACAAGATATTGCATCAGTTTTTTTTTTATTCTGCGACGTGTTTATAATTATTTGCTATTTTAATTAAAAACAACCGATCTGATGATGAAAAATTGGGGCCTCTACGTACCTTTGTTGGGGTTTCACTCATTTTCTTAAAATAAAAATATAACTATCGACCAGAAAATATTTTATTTTATATTATAATTGTTGTTGCTCATTGCCGTCAGTCAGATCAAGTGACTTTTAGACGAAAGCCAACAAATGCTCTTAACTTAGTAAGAAAAACTTAAATAGCTAACAAACAGAAAATCACTCATTTTTCGGCCAATCACGATCAACCTGGAGCTGGCAACTCTGCAGAAATCGTTATCAACCTCAGGTTATTCAAGGGTTTCCTAACCCACACATAAAATGTGGTGGATAAACGGATGCCAGTTTAATACTCACTTTGCCTCGAGGTTAAAGTTAGTCCCGCGCTAGCTAACAAGCAAATTTTACCCTACATTAAAAACCGGTCCTAAGGGTATCGACTCACAGGAGAACAATTTTGTTTTCAAAATGTAGGTTTTTGTATGTACTGTCGTGAGCAAAAAAAATAGGACAACTATTTTCTAAAAAAAATTAATATTCTACTTGCATTTGGGAGATATGTCAGTTGTGCGTTTAGGTCACTTGTAAATAAACATATCGATATTTCTTTGTGAAATTTGAACTGGTTGTTCTCCAATGCATATATTTTTGTTTCTGTTATTTGAAAATAATCCAAAACTACAATGTTTAAAATTACGTTGAAAAAACGGCTTTCAGAACATACATTTTCGATATTTTTGTAACTTTCTTAATTTCGCGAAAAGGGAACTAACAGACAAAAATATAAGTATTGAAGAATAACTAGTCCAACAAAAAATATCAATTTGCTCATTTATAAGCGACTGAGACACAAAGACTGACATATCTCAGTCCCAAATGCAAGTAGATAGATCATTATTTTTTTTTAGAAAAATGTTATATTTTATCTATTTTCATAATTCTTTGCCGTTTTTTGATAAAAAAAATCCACAAGGTTATTTGAATCTGTTTTTAACTATAATTTTGAAAATTATAAACAATGAATTTTATTTTTTATTTATTTGATTTCAACATAATTAGAAAATATTATTTAGGTATTAATCAAATCACAACTTACACAAACACACACACTTTTTTATTTAATATAAAATAACCTACTTTCTGTATATTCAATAATGAGTGTTTTGAAGTATCTACCTAACTAGTATATTAGCGTGCCCAGATTAGGGCAATAATATTCAGAAAATAGGCAATGTCATCTTAAATAAAAAAGTGTGTAAGTTGAGATTTTCTTAATACCTCAATAATATTTGCAAATTATAAACAAATTTCAAAAAAACTGTATAAACGCCTCAAACTAATATTACAGCTGTTTCATATAGTTGTTTACTATTAGTCCTACCAGTCGTATGAATTATCATTTCTCTGTTACTTGCTTAATGAAAATACATACCAAGTAAATCATACAAATTATTATCTTTCTAGTCAAGGGTATTACTATCACTTTTATTGTTAATAAACAAATTTATGTTACAGGGTGTTAGTTGTATGATAGTTATAATTTCAACATATTATATATGGGTGTTTCTCTACTAACGGGAAATCTGCCCATACAAGTTTGTCCGAGGACTTTTTTTTAATTAATAGGGGATAACACTACTTTAATATAAAAGTACAGTCTAACTCTTCCTCTATTATGAAGGGCCAGTCAAGTTATCCAGCAGTATTCATTTTATTTACGATTTACTAAAATATGATTCCTGGGTACTGAGACCCTTGTCCATTGAATTGACTTTGTGGAACAAAAATTAAAGAAATTACAGTAGATTATTATATTTAAAGTTTTCTATTATTCTCTAGAGTAACATAAATTAACAAAATTCTTTTGAAACAAAAATTAAAATTCTCAAAAAAGAAAACAATTCTGAATCAAAAAGAAAATGAAAATCAACTTCTACACTTAAAATCTTATATCTGGTTCTTAAGAATTTAAGAATATCTTCAGAATATATATTTTGAGATGATAATTTTCAAAAAAGATCATATAACAATGTACATTGCCAACAACCATTATCATAAAATAGTTTGAGTAATAATAATAATGAATAAAAAGAAAATTTAATATTTACAACAGTTGGTATCTTTGATTTCAGGTTTGGGACACACCAGGGTACTGACAATTTAACTCTATTTTCATAAAATTTGAAAATTTCGGCAATTTGTAGTTATACCTTAGAATATGGGGTCGACATAACCAATCATTTACTTTAATTTTAATGAAAAAAATATTAGTATTTTGTATTTTTTGACATTTAGTTTCCTCTGGACACAAATTTTCCCATTAGTAGAGAAACACCCATATAACGGGAATGAAAAATCTTAATATATTTTTTTTAATCTTGCGCCATTACGGAATAATTAAATATAAATACCTAGGGCATATGGCAACACCGTTCTATACCAACTGCACAATAATGTCAGTAATCTAGGACAATGTAGACTTGAACTTGCACACATAATAGTAGTTAGTCTGTTCTGAATGGAATGTTATGTTGTCTTATTGAGAATAATAGTAATAGTTTTTAAATAACGTTATTAATAATAATTCAGAATGTTCTTTACGAAGTTCTGTGTCTAGTTCAAAAATTGAAAAAGCTAGCACATCACTAATTACTTTCTTAATTTTGTACAGTTGTACAGTTTGTTTTGTCATAGACGCCAAATTGTGCAAAAAGCATTGCTCAACACTATTTTAATATCTATAAGTTCCTCCAGGGTTGGGAAAAAAACTATTTTTTATGAAAAAAATTCCATTTGTTTAAATAACTTTTTTTCTCGAAAATTTGTCTAAAATCATGTTTTCTGATATCGAGTGCCAGTCTGTTATTTTTAAGTGACATCAATTTATTATCAAATATTTTCCAGTTGTTTAAATAGTCAATTATTATTTAACTTTTTTTCAAATTATGCTAGAAAAGTCAACTTTTTTGTAATAGACCCATAACATTTTGTGTTTTAGATACAGTATGTCTCACTTTTCATGACTCCCTTATCACCGGTCCCTTATTAACGATGCGATTATTTTTAAATTTGGGTAGAAGGTACTTACCGATCAGGAGAGAGTGTCACCGTAAAACATTTAAAAGTCCACCAGTGGCGTTCGCCGTTGTGAAGAAAAATGAACCTAATTTTCCAAAAAAAGATAGGACTTTTTTTTACAAAAACACTAACACAATATTATGGATCAGCATGCTTCAGAACCCCCAAACCCAAAATTTAACAATATTTTTATGAATGGTTTTCAAATTACGACCCCCTTAAAATTGCATTTGTAAACATTAAATAATCAATAAGTTGGAAACGAATTGGTTTTCGAAAAAAGTCATTTATCATTTTCTTTTTAAATTTACTTTCTCTACAAGTCTATGTCATCGATACTTTCAAATTCGGCAATTTTTAATGCCTGAATAATTTACGGTTTTAAAGTTTTTGTTAATTTATCAATGAATATTCTTTGCCTGCAAAATTTGAAAGTATCAATGACATTAGGTGCTAGAAACAGTGAATTTAAAGCAAAAATGAGGAATGACTTTTTTCAAAAAATAATTCATTTCCAAATTATTGATTATTTAATGTTTAAAAACGCAATTTTAAGGGGGCCGTAATTCGAAATGAAAACAATACATCAAAATATTGTTAAATTTTCGATATAGGAGTTCTGAAGCATGCTGATCAATAATATTGCATTAGTGTTTTTGTAAAAAAATGCCTAATATCTTTTTTTGGAAAATTAGGATCATTTTTCTTCATAACGACGAACGCCACTGGTGAATTTTTAAATGTTTTACGGTAACACAGTCTCCTGATGAGTAATGACCTTCCACCCAAATTTTAAAAAAGGCGCATTGTTAATGGGCTGTGATGACTCCCATTCATGAAAAGTGAGACATACTGTATTACCTACATTATTTAATAAACCCTCATTTATTTAAACAAATTTAATTTGTTTAAATAAATGATGGTTTGTTAAATTATAGACCTAAGATATGAAAAACAAAATTGATTAATATACAAATTTCATTATGACTTTATTACAAAAAAAGCTGACTTTTGTAACATAATTTGATGAAATATTGAAAATAAATAATAATTTATTATTTAAACAATGGAAATTATTTCAAAATAAATTGATAAAAATAGCAGTCCGATCTCAGAAAACAGGATTTCAGGCAAATTAAAAAAAAAATCTTTAAACAAATAGAATTTGTTTGAACAAATGAGGGTTTATTAGATAATGTAGATAAGATATCATCAAATGTTACAAAAAAAGCTGACTTTTCTAGCATAATTTGAAAAAAAAGTTGAAAATAAATAATAATTGACTGTTTAAACAATCGAGAAATATTTGAAAATGAATTGATGTCACTTAAAAATTATAGACTGCCACTTAAAAATTATAGACTGCCACTCCGATCTCAGAAAACAGGATTTTAGACGAATTTTCGAGAAAAAAAATCATTTAAACAAATTGAATTTGTTTAAGTAAATGAAAATTAACTAAAAAATGTTGATAGCTATTGCACTAGACCAATAGTAATAATTCTTAAAGAAAAAACAAGAATAAAGTCCTCAAAAGTGTCAATTCCCTGAAGAATTTACATTTTTGATTTAAGGGTAGTTTTCGGGGTACCGTGGAGGTGTATTAGGGCAGATGTATATTACATCAAATTCTTCCTCCCCAAGTCCTAAAAGTTGAATGCAAGATTTTCCCTAACCCTGAACAATTATTCAGAAAATTCCAAAAAGTGATTTTTCCCCACGCAATTTATATCTGAAACTTCAGGTCTCCATAGGCACCATTTAAAATCAAAATTTTGAAAAACCGAAAAATACATAGGTACTGACTTTTTTTGGATTTGGAAACAAATTGGGGGGATAGAGACCCTCTGGCATGAAAAAAATTTTTGCATTGTATATTTCTGGACCACCCTAAATTGTTCCATATACATGTAGTACACTATCAAAGTATTTACTCGCAAAACCTGAGCTCAATTACCCATTCAATTTCTAAGTTAGAATTAATCAGAGGTCGAAAAGCTTGTGTTTCGATCTAACTTGACGAAAAAGATATTATTATACTTCGATCATTTGATTGGAAATCACCAATGAATATTGGTAATGACATATACCGACCATTCGTGTGGATAATTTCTTTGAAAACAACCGAATAATTCTTGCAAAAATTTTGCTTCTATCAGTTGCAGACTTGGTACACTCAGGGCCAAAAGGCTAACATTGACGTTTTTGTTATAACTGCGAATTCATAAATATTTACAACAAAACCTTCACGATTCCTTGTTAATTAATGGCAGCTTTGTTTTAAGATCGCAAATACCTTTAGCATCTGTCTATTTTCAGATCTCAATTTTTGTCGACTTTTGTTATCGATTTTATCTTCCGTACATCCTTAAGATGAAGACACCCTTAATTTTTAATTTTTCAATTTTTTTGTTTTGATTAAATTTTGGACAATTTTGAACAAGTTTCATTGACAGAATTTTCCGATAAAAAAATGCCTAATATGATTTTTTGATTTCTTTTTGATTTTGCATTTGTAGGAGGCGAATGTTTTACTGGTCATAGGTAGACCCTAATTTGTTCTATACTCAAGTAAAATTTTATTCAAATTGGAAAAAAAATTAAAAAGTTATAAGGGTGTCTTCATCTTATGTGATTCACTGTCAACTTCATTTTTTTTATCATTTCACTATTTATACTTATACTTTCAAGGTATATTTCTCAAGAGCTAATAAAGATAATCTATCTATCTATAAATCTCGATACCACACGTTCTCTGGTCAGTCATTGACGTCATACTCCTAACACTCTATATTTCATCAAATTAACTCATATTCATTGATTCGTAGGATGTTCAGTAGAGATAAATCTAATGATTTTGGTTTTTTTTACCTGGGAAATACCTTCTACATAGTGATCTATGGTATTAGTTATCAGTTAACCTTGAATCATGATACGTTTTTATCGTTTTTTATCAGGAAAGTGCGACCATATATTTTAAATACACAGAATATCAAACATATGTTTGATAATGATAGATAACATTTTGCATAATTTAAAAAAAAAAAGCGTGAACACCATCAATTTTATTCAGCATCAGCTGAAATTAGTTTAAAATTTTGTTAGTGCCATCCATCCAGATTTTAACTTAATATGCACATGTTTAAGTTGGTCATTATGAATTATTTAATGCAGTACATGTTGTCTATTGTACCTCTGACTTGATTATCCATGTTAAATATAGACTTTTTTTCATAGAAATATAGACTTTCCGATTATTGTGATGAGTCTTCTTATTGACAACATCTTGCCAGCCTCCATTGAAGTTATTTTCCGTCAGCTTCGTGGTGACATCACCCCATCGCTTTGGAGGGCATCTCATTCTCCTCTTGCCATCTAGTTTTCCCTGAACTATCAACCGTTCTATACTGTTAAGGGAGTACGGGAGACAAAAGTCGATAAATAAACAAGGCGCTTGCTGTCTTAAAACAAGGCTGCCATTAATTAACGATGATTCATATGGTTTTGTTGTACCTAAATATTTCTGAATTTACAGTTATTATAACAAAAAAGTTGTCAATTTTGGCCTTTTGGCACTGAGTGTACTAAGTCTGCAACTGTCAGAAGCAAAATTTTGCAAGAATTGGTTGTTTTTAAAGAAATTATCTACACAAATGGTCAGTATATGTCATTACCGACATTCATCAATGATTTCGAATAAAATAATCAAAGTATAATTACTTTTTTTGTCAAGTTAGTAATAATTTTTTTGTAACGCCATATCCTAAAATGGCATTTATTTGACAGTTTCGATGAATCAAAACAATATCATTATTGACAAGTATAAAGAAAAAAGAGTGAAATAAAGAAATTTTATTTCACAGTGTGAAAAACAAAACATTTTGAATGTAATTCAAGACTAAAATGTGTTTTTTTTTACTCGTGTGGTTTATAGCACTCGCCTTCGACTCGTACTATAAACACCCCACTTGTAAAACATCATTTTAGCCTCTTGTTATATAAAATACTATTACAATATCCCAAGTCTCTTATAAAATTGTATGTAAATAGTAACAGAGAATATATAGTACATTATACATATGGTATTTACAAAACATGAATATAAAAAAAAAATACAGTGAATGGAAAAATACAAAATTTAAAACTGACCATTTTGAATTATTTATTAGTCGTTATCTTGTGTCATGCTGAGTAACATTTCGTAGATTGACTGTTCAGGAAATTTGTACCTAGAAGTTCTCACCTTTGCTGATAAGCATTGATTCCATGAGCTACAAGTTATGTGGCTGCTTGACAAATTTTCTTGGCGGTTTAGAGAGTCTGTACTCAATTGGATTAATTTTAGTTTTTTGGTAGATAATATAAGATATATTGGAAGGATTATGCATGGGATTGTTAGGATGACGAATTTTTGTTATAGTTCGCAGAGATGCAGTTTCAGCAATTTTTATGTTCTTTAATGCAGGATTTCTACAGTCTTGGAAGTGGTGTGAATGTGTGAAATATCAGTATGAAAGTTTAAGTTTAGTTTATTACCTAGCAAGATATTTAGCATTAAGACAAATTTAATGATGATTGTTGATGGTTAAGTTGGTGATGAAATGGAACGAGTGTGGTTAAAGATTAATAATTGAGATTTTTATGAGTTGAATTGTAATCTCCATTTATTTAGCCATGACTGTGTTGTTGGAGAGTATTTGAAGTTGTTCGATGTATTTGTCATGTCCAATAAGAGCTGCATCGTCTGCTTATTGTAGCATATAGAAGTTTTTGCTATGTAATACATCTGAGAAGTCATAATAGTAGATGTTATATAAAAGTGGTGATACCCCTTGTTCAGTAGAAAATTCGTCTGATATGGAATTGTTGATTTTTACCATTAATTTTCTGGATTTCAAGTATTCTTTAATAATGTGTATTAGGTAATCAGAAACATCTAATTCTTTCAGTTTAAAAAGTATCAAATGCTTTTTTTGATATTGAGAAACAAGGGGCAGTTTTTAGGGTGATTAATTTAGCTGTCTGAACATCATAGTTATTAGAATTGTCGAAAGACGTAGAGTTGAACATTTTTCTCTAAAACCAAACTGATAAATAGGTATTTTGACAAAAACGATTTCAATTTCCCCAGTAATCTACCTAACACAGATATTAATGTTATGCGTCTCTGATTATTGGCATCGGTGTGGTTTGTATTAAGTTTGGTAATCACTAAAACATTGCCTTCTTCCATTTGACAGGAAAATAATGGTGTGATAAACAAATTTGTATATCTTAATTATGTACAGATGTATTTCATAATCTAATTTTTTTATAATATTCCAAGGTATATTATCATATCCAGGGGCAGTATTTATTTGGTGAGATAAGATTTGGAAATAATCTTCAGGGATATCAATGTCCTCAACATTTTCATTATAGATATGATTTCAAAAGTAACTTTTATACCGTCATATCATAACATCATATATCATAACTTCGATAAGTTCAATTATAAATGCTAATATGTGATTTTTTTTGCAGTCTGCTCTACAACTTGCCGTAATCAATGACTCCAATCCAGAGATTGTAAAAACATTGTTAAGGCATAATGCTAATTTAGACGTAAGAGATGCAGAAGGCAACAACATAATTCATCTTGCAGTAGAATTTGAGAGGAAGGAAATTTTAAGCATCATTTTAGAAGCTGCCAATGAGCGTGGCTTTAACTTGGATCAGTTCAATGCTGAAGGTAAAGTATAGTTTATAATTAAATATTAAACACTACAGATTATACAAATCTGTACTGTATGCCTTGTGCTGGAGACAAAGGAGATAAGATCTGTTATCTGGGTAACCCTGAGGAACACCATGTTCGATGTTTTCAACTTTGGAATGTATGTCATTAACAGTTACTTGTTGTCACCAACAGGAAACAACAAGAACCTGTTAATGACATACATTCCAAAGTTCAAAACATTGAACATGGTGTTCCTCAGAGTTCGGTGTTGGGTCCTATCCTGTTTATAATATACGTCAACGATATAACATCAAGTATACCCAACAATGACCTTATACTATTCGCGGATGATACCACTGTAGTATCCAGAAATAAACAGCTTTCCTTACTGCTTAAAAATATGGAAGATGCACAGTCGAAGGTAACAAACTGGTTTGCAACTAATAAACTCAGTCTCAACACCGGTAAATCTGAAACCATTATCTTTACACTGTGAGAGGCTAAGGAATGAAATAATCCTCAGTCAGTTCGCTTTCTGGGTGTACACTTAGATCCTAAACTTATATGGGAGGCACATGTGAATCATGTAGCAAAAAGCCTGACAACTAATATCTTTGTCGTAAGAAACTTTATAGGAATTGTAGCCCGTCCAGTACTTAAAACTGCCTACCATGCACTAATCCAAACTAAGCTAAGTTACGCTATTTAGCCTGGGGCCATGTGCCTTCGGCCTCAAGATTATTCAGTCTTCAACGCAGAGCTGTATGTTTAATTGATGGGCTAGGATATAGGGAAGACTGTAAAAAGAGTTTCATTGAGTTAAAGATTCTGTCCTTTCCATGTTTATTTATACTTGAATGCCTTATGTACGTAAAAAATAACAGCGAGAAGTAATTCCAGTATTTACTTAGATTATCATAGAGTATATAAATCACGTACAAGTATTTCCAATAGGGTCATTTAGTGATATGGCAGTTTCCTACTTTTTCTTCCTCATTTTAAAGTATAACAAACCAATACCCTCAGAAAAAAATTCCAGCTCAATTGAATCAATAGCCGCAGAGATATTCGCATTTGAATAGAAACACGCTCGGCCGGCCAACAGTCCGTAGAGTGACGTCACTTGGCGTGCGCCGATACCTATATTAGAGCAGCGATTTCGTAAGTCTATCGTGTCGTTTTTTTTTTTTTTTGGCGTAGAACCAGGTCAAACATGTTAAGTTCATGTTAAGTTCCTTTGAGTATATCACGGGGCATATGAAATCATATTTTACGACATTTTTTTGTGGTCGCGAACTTTTTAAATAAATAAAAAGTGAAAAAAATGTATTTTTAAATAAAATTGTTTTTTTTTGTTTCCACCGCAATATCTTTAAAACTATTAAAGGTACCGAAATTTGTTTCGTGTCAAATTAAAGCACACACTGTAGCGCTTTTACCAATATAAATGGTTTGGACACAATTCGCACTTTCATTTCTCTAAAAATCAGATAAACTAAAAATATATATTTTATGTATTGAAATCTTCACCAATCAAAAAACTGTTTTATTTTTGAAAATATTTACATACATGCAGCGAAGAAAATAAAGCCTAATAATCACAAAAGTTTTTGAAACAATATATTTTTTCCTAAAGTGTACCGTTTGACAACAACGAATTTTTTTATCACCGCTAAATGCGACATTGGGACGCAATTAATACACCTCGCATACAGGGTTGGTCAGATTAGTCGCGCAGAAGTGGCGGTTGTCGAAAATCATTGTTCGAATAAAAATTGTGACAATCAAAAATGTGCTTGTTTAAAATGTTGCAACGAGTGCAAATGTCGTTCCTGTAACAACATTATTAAAGATTTCGAGGCAGATATGAACAAATTAGAATGCTATTAATGTAGGGCCTACATAAACTACATACTACATATTTATCTATCCAAATAGAAAATTTATTTCAACAATAAAACTTATTTTATGCGTACGTTTTTACTTTCATTCATTTAAAAATGTCTAATAAACTTACTAATTAGGTGGGTAGTTAGTAACACTGATTGATATTTATAGATTAGGTATTTATATCTACCTACCTGTCCTTTTATTATTAAAAGGAGACTGTTTTATATTTATTGTACAATTTCTTAATATTAACAACATATGATCAATACTACTGTACAATATATGAAATATTGAACAATAATATTGATCCCCTAGATGCTTTTGATCACTATTGGTTTTGTATCTATTGATATAAGTTAAACTACTACATACACCCCGACAGGACCGTCAGATCGTTGCAGTCGGCAGGCTTGCTACAGCCGAGCGCGCAAGAATATGACTTTGGCCCATTAAAAAAAATCGCTGACTCAATACTATGAACGGGACATGAAAAATTTTTATCCTAAAAACTTTTTTCAACTATTGGCTTCAATTTGTACGCAGCATGTATATACAAATTTTCATAAATAAATTTTTTTCTCGATTGTCTAAAATTGCGCTACTGAAAATAACAAGTTTGAGTTTCCTATTATTTTTCCAACTTAAGAAAAAATAAATCGTGAGACGTCGGACGTTGTTCGAAGCGCTATTGTGTCTACTTTAATCAAAAAAAAAAAAAAAATAGCTTGATAGCAGAAATATTTTCAGAGATATAGCGGTGGAGACGTTAAAAAACATATTTCATTAAAAATCTTTTTTGAGTTTTTCCGAAATAAAAAAATTCTCGATAACCAAAAAATGTCGTAAAAAATGATTTCGTGTACACGATTATCTTACTAAAGAATCCCACTAAGTCTGGTTTGGTTCTACGCCGTTTTTTTTTCTCGAAAACTAAGCGACTTTACTTCCAGATTTTACTCTACTAACTTGCATTCACAGCCGTGTTCACTGGACGGTTCAGCCATCTGACGTCACAACTCGACTACATGGTTATCCCGAGCGTTTTTAAGCGCGCCGACTTTAATAATTTTTTTATACATGAAGGCGGCGTCAGTAAATTCTAATTTTTGGCATACTTACTATACTCACCAAGCTCTGTCAGAATATGTAATAATAAAAAAATTTTTAATGAGCCTATTTTGGACCTAAATTTTTCAATCTCCTCCCAAGTAACATCAAAAACCTGTAATCAAGATTATTTAAAAATAAAATCAAGGAGTATTTGCTCAATAAATGTTTTTATTCACTAAATGAATTTTGTAATAATAATTTTTCAGATTTTGTAATAGGAACCTAAAAGTTACAACTATTTCCATTTTATATTTTGCATTAATTGTTTATTGTTAGTTTGTTCACATCATTGTTATTGTAGTTTTATTACTTTTATTACTTTACTTACTAATTTGACATGTGTAAACATTTTATTGTATTAACACGAATAAAGAATTGAATTGAATTGAATTAATTTTTCTTTTTGAAAAAATTCTTGTACCTTACCGGGCACCTATGTTTAGATGAGGTCATTCACCAGCAAGAAGTTAGTACTAATGTTTAATAAACATTTGGTTATTGAATATAAGAATTTTACACTTATGTACTTTTTCCACAGGTATGACTGCTTTGATGATCTGTTGCTGCAGTTGCCTTCATGAATGTGCTGTACTCCTGTTGAAATATTCTGCAGACGTAAACGTTAAGGATCAAAAATCTGGCAGAACAGCTCTGTTTCATGCAGCTGAAAACCATGACTGTAAGTAAGAGATACCTGCAAATTATGCTAAATTTGTTGATTGTTTCACTGATTATTAGTATAGTGACTTTCTGCCTTAAGAGTTCTCCGGAGTCGATAGCGTCATCACTAGTTTTGTTATATATCTCAATTGTAAATATCTTCACGTTAAACAAAGGGCTACGTTGTAGATATTTCATATCAAATAATGTGTTCCCATTAAATGAGTTTTACGACCTTCCTTTATGGATTTTTTATTTACTTAATTGCGCGTCCCGAGAGTTTTAACAACTGTTTTCAATAAGTCATAGGCGTGTTATACCTTGTAAAATATGTATTAATATGTCTCAGTCAAATTATCAGCATTATTAATAATGAACACAAAAATAAATTATATAAAGCAATTAAATATTTAGTAAAATCGGTTTTTTATTGTTATCGCAAAACGGGGTTTACAAATTTTTTTCTTTAAAAATTGCGCTGTTGTGTTTAAAAAATAAATGGGAACTAACGGTAGAATTAGGTTATATAATTATATCCATATAATAATAAATAATACAGAATAATTAATAAAGGTATACTATTAAAAATATATTTAATAAAAGAATTAAATATTATTTTTTTCTTGAACTGGATTTTTATTTCCAAACACTTTAAATAACATGGGTCTATTTACTCCGGTAGGAGGCATTTTTTGGGAAATGTTAATTTGGGCCGCATTATCTTCTAAAGTAAATGTGTATATATAATCGTTGGTACAACTAAAATGAACACCGTAAGTTGTTTTATTCAATAAGCTCTGTGCGTATAGTTCACTGGTCAAATTATTATTACTTTTCGCAAATACAGAATCGAAAAGTATATTGCATTTGGTCGGCACATATCGTGCGTGTAATTTCCCATTAGGCATGTACATTCACGTAGCGCGAGAGATTTGACAACACCGGCAGCCGTAAATTCGTCCGTCGATGGAGCATTCCAGCTCTGTTATTTCATTTCAGCCAGCTGGCACGCGCGATGTTGTAATTCTTCTCCCCATGGCTAGCCCGCGACTACACACACGGTATCTAAAACTGTATGTCGCTCAGAAAGCAGATTTTCATATTAGTGTGATAGAGAAAAAATACTGAACAACTTTTAAAATGTCCGTCTGTTCGAGTGTCTGGCTGTCCATGCGTTCGTCTGTCCATTCGATCCGTTTTTTGTAAGCACGATAAGCACGTAAGTCCGATTGTATTGACAGTAAGTTGGTGTTAGATAGAAGAGGAGTCTTATTGTTTTTGATCAAAATCGATTAGTAAATGAAAAAGGTATTAATCATTTAAATGTAAGAAATTTGGTTTCTCAATTTTTGTTTTTTATAATTGAATGAAAATGTTGTGGAACGTTATTTCCTGCCATTTCTTTTATATATTTTACTAATATACATTTCATAATAACATAATATTCAACCGTCGATACGATTTTCATCTAGATATGTTGAAGTTTACAATTAATAATAATCTAAGCAACAGTGGATACTCCTGCCAACATAGACATTTGAAAAAATATATATAGGAATATTTTTACTTCCCTCGCTTACCGAAGGGAAGTATTGTAATTATGAAAAAATCACCTTCCGGGATTTCTCAAGATTTTCACATTTCAAACTAGGTATGTAGATTACGAATTTTTTTTTTATTCCGGCTGTCAGTCTGTCTGTCTCTCTTTTGGCGCTATACCTACAAAACCATTTGACGAAGAAGAAAAACATTTCGTAGGTAGTTGACGCTACTGTTAGCTAAGGAAAAAAGTGTGACGGAAGACAGTAATATTTCGCATGCAGTTAACACAACTACTGTCAAATACGAAAATACAAAAAATAATAAAAAAAACGTAATGGTGGGAAATAATATTTCGCATGTAGTTAACACAACTGTCAAGGAAGGAATTTATAAAACATATACAGGGTGATCACTTTGATGTAAATAATATTTGGACTGCAGTTGACACAATTATCGAGGAGGAACCTGACATTATTTTAATGAAAAACAGAGTCACTTTAAAAAATAAGAAACGACCACTACTGTCAGCACAAAAACCGATCTGGTCTGATAATTTTAGTAAACGAAATATACAGGGTGGTCATGCAACTGAAAAAGTTATAAATAAAGTATGCCAAACAGAGAGGAAAGTTTTTGTGTAAATATCTACAAATTTTTGTGTATTGTAGGGGGAAAGCCAAATTATGGCTATTAGCTCATACGACAGCAAAAATGTACCTGCCTCAATTTTTTGTTGTCTGTTTGTCAGTAGATGCAGGAGGAGGGGGTGAAATGGGGGTTAGATCTCTGCGCGGTTATGTGACTTGTAAAATTCAAATTGAAATTTGACATAGTACTTTTAATGAATTTTTTTTCTGGCCATTTAATACATGTTTTAAGATGACCTAAAAAATCCAAAAATACCCTTGACAACATTTTTCGTGGTCAGGTCTGGCATCCAGGCCCAACTTTCAGAAATTTCGAAAAAACGGTTCCAAGTGTCATTTTTTTTTTAATCGAGATATTGCGTAAACGTAGTTTTATAAAGCTAAGATACTATTGACAGCATTTTTTTGTGTCATAAAGAGAGCAAAAATGGGTTTGGCCAGGTTATCCAAAGGAAGCTGTTGTTTGCAGAGAATGTAATATCAGAACTAATGGTCTAAAGGTGTTTTTACTCTAGAAATATTTGTATGGCTGTTAACTAAAATGTTTTATTCTTGACAGCAGTTTTCTTTGTAGGTTTTATTTAAGCAAATTGATGTTATGAATTTGGCTATTTAGAAAACAACATTTGTTTTAAAACACGTTGTGAATATAAGGGTGAATGGGGTAAAACCACTACAAAGAAAAATGCTGTCAAGTGTAGAAATTTTTAGTTAACAGCCATAAAAACATTTTTAGACCATTGGTTCTGATATTACATACTCTGCAAACAACAGCTTCCTTTGGACGACCTGGCAAAAACCCTTTTTTGCATATTAACCCTTTCTATGACACAAAAAAAATGTGTCAATAGTATCTTAGTTTCATAAAAAACACGTTTAAACAATATCTCGATTTTTGAAAAAAATCACCACATTCCATCGTGGCACTCGGAGCCGTTTTTTCGGAATTTCCGGAAGTTAAAAAACCAAATTAAACATTATTGATTAAGCTAAAAGCCCTTTTTTAAATTTTTTCTCCTGCCTAAAAAATAAAGTAAGTCGATACAATGTGCCTCTTCGCATTTTTTCCGAAAAATCTCGCAATTTGTGACAATTATTATTTTCGGCAAATTTACCTTAAAGCACAACTTCCTGTTGAGTAGTTGTAGAAAAAGTATGGTCTTCTACTCGCGTGTGATAGCTGTTACTCAGTCAGTGAATGTCATCCTCTTGAGTAATAGCCATCATTCGTTGAATAATATACTATTATAGGATACTCTTCGCTGTTTTCTTGCAAATAATGTTAGTTTTTGGACATCCTAAATTTTGCGATATCAACTTTGTTGTGAAAACAAATATATGAAAAAAAAATTGAAAAAAAAAAAACATCCAACCTGTCTGGGGTTCACACACGATCTTTGTATTGCAAGGCAAAACTTTGAACCATCACACATTACTACAAAAATTGAATGTTTGTAATATATATGTTTCGAAAATCATATTTCAACACATTGGATATATTATTATAAAATATAAATATTAGTAAAATGAATAAACAAAAAAAATATATATAGATAACATTTCGCAAGATTTCTATTTAAGTACAAGCGGCAAAAATTAAAAAAATATATTTTTTTAAATTAAATGAATAATAACTTTATTATTTACTGATTGATTTTCTTCAAAAACAATAGGATTCTTCCTCTAGCTAACACTACCTTACTTTCCAAATTTCAATACAATCGGACTTATATGACATTTTTTTCTCTACGAGCGATATTTCCGGTTTTAGAAATGTGCCGATCAAATGCATTATACTCTTCGTTTTTGCAAAGAGTATAATAAAGATGCCTAAAATTAACATTCTTTACAAAAAAGCTCATATAAAACATACAACAATTGTATGAAATGCTCAGTAAATCGAGCAGAGTATAATGTTTACTATGGTTATTTCTCAAAATTTTTGGTTAATTTTTGTTATAAACAACTTACCAACAATGAAGGAGTGGCACTATTCAATTAATTAAAACTATATCCAAATTTGTTTATAATTTTAAAATTTCTCGCCTCACATTTGCTTTGCGTTTTTTGTACCTATATTATTAATTTTACAAGTTTTTAATAAATTTTTATAAATATTTTAGAAAACTTCTCTAATTATAGTCTACGATTTTTTCTTTTGCTGATAATGTTAATTTGAGATCCTTCGACGTCTTAATAATTCCTCCGACTTTAAAAAACGAAAAAATTTATACAATGATACACCACACAAACCTAGAAAGTAAACGTACTACGTAATTATTCGCACGTAAAATATAAATATGTTTCTTATATCAAAATTAAAAATAAAGCGCGTTATCTCTAAGGGTTCGCTCGGTCCGCCTATGACTAGTAAATTGTAAACACATTACTTTTATAGCTACTCGCGACGTTCTCCGGCCAAAGGATTCTCTTCGAGGGAGAACGATAAATGAAACGGACAATCTTGATTGTAATTCAACAGCAAAAATTCCTTGATATATTAGGATGCAAATTAAAAATATATAATTCATTTTTTTTTAAATTCTGTCGCAGGGATAATTCCTAAATAAATTATACCTTTCATGGAAAACTAAAATTTTCTCAAAAAAAACAAAAATGAAGGAAATAAATGCATATATATTTTTTTTGAATTATCTTCCCCATTTTCCACAATTCTAACATCTCAAAAGAAATAATAGCGAAAACCAAATTTTAAAATAACGGTTCATATGAGAGTAATTACGATTCGCAAATTTACCACACTCCGGAGCGCTCTTAATACTTCCACTTTTGATATAAAAGCAGATCCCATGCGTAGAAATAGTTTTCGAACAGACCCACTTTGAGAAATCATGGTATTTGTGTATTATGCAAAATGAAAACTGCCGAAAAACTTATTTGTCTAGCAAGAACAAGAATTCCTTCGCATTCTTGACCCTTCGTGACCTCTCTTCCCACATACAGAAGTATGTTCGAAAATCTACTTATTTAAACTTGCATGGTTAAAAGGATTTGCTTTTACTCAAAAGTGGAAGTATGAATCACCTAAATCTCTAAGCTAATGAGTTTAATATAATTCAGTGTTATTGAGGATGGTATGGTTTGCGTTTGTTTTTGAAAATCGTTAACGTAATTTTGTTTTAGATGAGATGGTACAGATATTATTAACCAATGGGGCCGACACAAAGATAAAAAATTTCTTTGGCACGAGTCCGCATGATGCCATGTATGAAGTGGAGGAAATACCGGAGCAAATAAAAATGGTGATATTAGGACGAAGCGCGAAAAGAAAAATGATTGAGGAGCCTAAACTTAAACTCATTAAAGTAAGGAGAGTGGAAGATGCAAAACCACTGAAAACTTATGCTCGATTCAAGAAGATTGATTTTGAATTTCCCAAAAACGTTCCAACAAGTTAGGTGAGTTTTCTGTAGCAACTTAACAATTGACAACTATGATGGGAGTTTGAATGGGCATTACTTTCATGTTTCTGGGGCCTATCAGATCTCAAGTTTCCTTGTAATATATGTTAGCCCAGACGACAGAGATCATTTTATAGTGAAACCCACAAAAAGTTGCACATTGAATAATTTTTTTTTATGAGTTCGTGAAAGTGTATAGATTAATCAAAATAAAAATTTACATTTCGCTCGGATGCAGATCAAAAAAAAAAGTGAAAAAAAAAATTTTTTTATCAATTTTTTCAAAATTTTTAAATAAGTCAGGCTAGAAAAAAAAACAAAAAATACAGGTGGGCAGACCACGTGTTTCTGAATACAAAATTTTCTAATAAAATTTATCGCTAAAGCTACGGTTTTCCCGGAAAAAAATGTGAAGTAACTTTGTCGTTCTGCTCGGCCAAGCGCACGGTTAAATGCATACTACGGAACCTCTAAAAATTCTTAGCAGTAGTCGTAGAGGTAGTAGTAATCTTTATTCATAGAATGTTACATTCAGATGTTAACATAAAATGAACTTGCGTCAATAACATACAGAAAATCCAGTACATGAGACAATTAAAGACAATTGGCACTTACTATAAAACATTAGCAGTTCTAACAAGTAAAATAAAGCTTTTTCTCTTTCTGCTTACGCATTTTTAACATTTTTCTTAGCGACTAAGAGGATAAATAGTGAGTCTGGAGGGAAAATACAGGGTGTTATTAAAAAGTATTAGGATTTAACACAATATACTGTGGTAAAATGTCGCTGTGGGTATCAAAGTGAAAATTATTTTTTCATTTTTTTTTTTGTTTTTTGTTTTAATAACTCCATAATCTCTATTCTAATTTTCACCCAATTTGGTGAGGAATGGGCCTTTCCCACGTAATGGAACTTGATGATTATTTTTTCATAAATCATTTATTAACCCTTTGAGGTCCTATGTCGGGAAAGCCCCGACATTAAAATTATTACGTTGCGGTCCCACGTCGGGGCAGCCCCGCCATGAAATAAAAACATTTTTCGAGGTTCTGAATGTACTCTTTATAATCTGACAATGTTTATAAAACATATTAATCACTGTATGTGCTTCTTTATACTTCACAATTTATGAATAACGAGTAAGTAAAGTAACGAGGACAAAAAATATGAATAGAACATTTGTCTCTGCCTTTGTTGATCAGTTCTATTTCGATTTTGCTGAAGGTACATTTACTATTAGATTTTTGATAGTGTAAATATTTCATTTAGTTTGAGAAAGATTTTGCGTAAGTGTTACTTACCCTAGTAAGTACTATAAATTCGGATATTACAGTAAATACAATTCTGTTATTACTATTGGTGAGTTTGTTTTCTATTTTTCTTTACATATTTGAAAACGGAAAACTTGTAGGAAAATATAACAAAATGGAGTCAACTTCACGAAAAAGAAGGCGAAACTCAGAAACAGATGATTCTGAATTTAGTGACTCCGAAATTGAGTTTGAAGAGAGTGATAATGATGAAGAAAGTGATAGGGATGAGGATGGAGAGGGAAGTGATACTGAGGGAGATGAGAATGAGGAGCAAACTGATGCAGAAGGCGATGAGGACGAGACCTCCATGTGGAAAATATGGGATCAGAATGATCAAGATTTCATTAGACTGCCATTTACAGCTAATAGTGGCTACAAAATGCCACAAAATAGACCAGTGATAGAGTTAGACTTCTTTCAACTATTTTTCACAGACAATCTAATACAGGAGATAGTTGTAGAAACTAATCGATATGGAGCAGAAAAAATACAAAAGTCGACACCATTACAGAAACATTCAATATGGCGAAATTGGAGAGATATTACTGTTCCAGAAATGAAGGCATTCTTGGGTATCATCATGAATATGGCTTTGCATGAAAAGTCATCTATAAAAGAGTACTTCAGTGAGGAGTGGACTGACAAGCAACCTTTTTTCAAAGATATTTTTCCCAGGTATCGATTCCTTCAAATATATTGGGCTTTCCATTTGAATCCCCCTCCAGCACATCCAAACAGATCAACTAGAGGACAGAAAGTGAAGAATGTTGTTGACTACATTGATAATAAGTGTCGAGAACACTATGTTCCTGACCAACATATTGCTGTGGATGAAAGCACAGTTGGATTCAAAGGAAGAATAGTTTTCAAGATGTATAATCCAAAAAAACCAACTAAGTGGGGTCTAAGAGTATATGTCTTAGCAGAATCGAAAACGGGCTATATAAGTGTATTATTACCTTATTATGGAGCTAGTACAACTGCAGGACTCATTCGTCCTGATCTCCCATTCACATCTAGAATAACGTTACATTTATGTAATAGATTACTGGAAACGTCCAACGGCAGTGGATATCACTTATACACAGATCGATTTTACACAGGAACAGACCTCGCCATGGAACTTCTGAATCTTCAAATTCAAACAACGGGTACCGTATTGTCCAATCGGAAAGGTTTACCAGAAGAAATAAGAAAAAAAAGAGTGAAACCGGCAAAACACGATACAATCACTTATAGAAAAGATGATAACATGATGGTACTAACTTGGAAGGATAAAAGAAATGTCCATATCCTTTCGACATATCATAACACAGAAACACAGTTGGTACAAAGAAGAAACCGAATAGGACATATAGAAGAAGTTAGAAAACCTATTGTAATTCTGGACTATACAAAAAATATGGGAGCCGTTGATCGTGCAGATCATTACATTGCAAGCTATGGCTTTACAAGGAAGTCACTCAAATGGTGGAGGAAAATGTTTTTCTGGCTTCTAGAAGTGGCAATAGTAAACAGTTATATACTATATAGTATTCAGAAACGTCAAGATGATTTGCACTGCAAAAGTCACCTCAAATACAGAAAATCACTGGTGCAGCAACTTGTCGGAAATGTTCGAAATCCCCACAGATCTAGGAAAGGCCGTCCGTCAACATCAGAAACCGAAGAGCGGCTAAATAAACAGCCTCATTTTATTTTTGCAAACGAGAGGAGTAATTCGAAGGATTGTGCAGTTTGTAGTAACCGAAAAGTACAAGGTGGGCGAAGGGAAACTGTTTTCTTCTGCGATACCTGCACCCGTAAGCCTGGACTTCATCCTGGCGAATGTTTCAAAAGATACCACACTGAAAAAAATTACAAACACCAATAGGTATTTTTCTATTATAATAAAAATTGGTAATAAAATAAATAGAAAAGTCTTCAGAGTATATTTTCACTCCAGTATGTGGAACTTTATTTTATTCATATTAGAGTGGAGGTGGTGGGGGGCGGAAAATATTATAAAAAAATTTAAAGCCTTGGTTTCTAGTACATAAAACAAATCCCAAATTTCGGACCTTGGCTTCTAGTATATACAGCATATCCCAAGTTTCAGGACTTTTACTAGCTTGCTTTACTTATTTTTCCCTATTATTACCCCCAACCCTTCAACGGAATCATCTCCAAATATAATCTAGTTCCCTATGTCGTTATAATATAGACGTGTACCAAATTTCAAGTATATATTTCAATTTAATGTTACATGAAAATCTTTAAATTTGATTTATTATCTCAATAAAAATTTGCGGAAAATAAATAGGACCCAGGAAGAATGCGCATAAAAATAAAATTGGACCGCAAAGGGTTAACACCTAATAAATATTGTACATACACGTCATATCGTATAATATTTTAATTTTAAATGGATATTTTAAAAATAAAAATATTGTCTTATTTACTCCATATTTCAAACAAGTAAACAAGCTCAAATTACGTCATGAAGGAATTCTCCAATCCAAATTAAACAATTTCTGGCTTCATAGGGCATCTGCACGTGGCGTCACAGCTAACCTCAAAAATATGTATTTCTTAAGATTTAAGAGTATTACCCTATTATTAAAATTTCTGCCTGGTTCCCGTATTTTCAACTAAAATCTAGTTCAGTGTAATGTTTATGAAGTTCTAAATACCTTGTCCTAATAAAATAGGACTCTTTCTGTAGGTTGGAAATCTAACCTGTAATTAGCAGTCTATTTTTATTCAACCATATTGAAAAATTATTTACGTGAATTTTTAAATATTTCCTCGGAGCCAGTACGGCTCCAAGCTACACTTAAAATTTAAGGTTATGTTGGTTACATGATGCAGATGTCCTATACGAACCTGTTGACGTTTCTGAATTGTACATCTCGTCTGGAAACCTGCCGATGAGATTATTTCCATGTTGCCTAATGGATATGAATGTTTAGCGTTAGAAGAAATGCTTTAATTATTTAATTAAAGAATGCCTACTTTTTATCTCCGCTTTTGAAAATAATGAATTTTCATTGAATAATACCACTTACTATAATAAAAATGATAATAATTAACAGACGAAAGACACTTACGGCTCCCAACAAATAAATGACACTTGGCAACATTGATGGAAATAAAATAAATATCTTATTTACGATTTACGTTGTGATCGTACCGATCTAGTATTTTGACTTCATAACTGTGTTCTTATTAATTATTTAAAAGTGTGTGTGTGTGAGTGTACTCTGTAGCTTGATGACATGTCTGTCAATTCGGTAAAGGTAGAAAGAGACAAACACTTATACATCAAGCATTTTTTCACGAGCTTACCACAACTAACTATAGTAAGGTGTAAAAGAGATGGCTATACATACATAACCAATCCACATTGTCCACATCTTAATTATATATACCTTACACACAGTTAGTTGTGGTAAGCTCGCGAAAAAATGCCTAGACAATCTGGTCATATGTAGCCTCTACCAAGGGTGCTAGAATAAACTGATTGGTCATTCCTCTCAATGTGTCATCAGTGTAGAAATATTGCCGCCAATTTTAAATTCATATAACATAATAATTTTTTCTGTAGTAAAGAAGCAAATTTCGCAAAAAAGAAAAAATACGGGTGAGTTTTTTTAAAGAGAACTTCTCAAATATTCATTAAAAAAAAACGTGGGAAAGGCCCATTATTTTTTAAGGAAAGAAACAATTTTTCACATCATGTTTTCACGTGTGCTATACGCCTGATGAGGAATTGTTTTTTTAATTTTTTTAGACAAAACATTTTGGCACTTCTGACTATGTAGTTTGTAGAAGGTATCATTTTTTCCGTGAAATTGGTTGCTTGTGCTTGTAATGTAATATAATATGATGATGTAGAGATGAATTTGATAATCCCAATCATTTTCGAGAAAAAAAGGAAACCATCGTTAAATATTTGTACTCACATTTATCTTGAAAAAAAATTATTAGAGACTTTTGTAAAAAGTTATGAATTAAAAAAAATTATTTTAAAACATTTTCCTAAGAATCATGACATGACGTGATGTAAATTATATATTTTTTTGTCATAATATCAGCTTTTTTCAAAATAATATCTTACCCCTGTAGCACAAGTTGATTGGGCCAATATAGGCATCAACATATTGGGCCAATATATTGAGCGACAGATTTTGACAATAACTATTTCAATCAAATATTGGCATAATATTAGATATCAAGATTGGCATCATATTGGATACCAACATTGGTTCCATATTAGATACTAATATAGGTGTCATATTGGATACTAACATATAGGCACTATATTGGATACTAATATATAGGCGCTATCTTGGATACTAACATACAGGTGCTATATTGGATATCAACATAGGCGCCATGTAGCTACACAATGTGTCTGAATTTCTGACATGGGAATTCTTACTGCACGAGTTCCCATGTCAGAAATTTGGGCACATTGTGTAGCACAGAGGTGCCTACATCAATTGGAATTTGAATGGATGTCGTTATCAAAATCTGAAAATTTTAAAAAGAATATATTTATATGAAATGAACAAAAACGCTAACGAATAAAAATTTAATTGTGATAATTGCATAGAATATAAAGGAAAACAAAACATTTGTTCGAAACTTAAACAAAACAATAAAAAAATAAGTGTATTTATTATTGTATACCCATTCATCTGTTTCATTTCTTGAGGGACCATGATTTCTTGTGGATCCGCAAGATTTACTTCCCCATCTTTATCTGATGAACCAGCTAAGTATGCTAATATTGCTCAATTTATTTGCCCATCTGTGACTTCTTTGAATCGGCCTCTACAATAGTGAAAATCAGTTGACTTCAGCAAACCCACTAGTTTAATGTTTTACTTACTAGACACTACGTCAAAGAATTTGAGCTTTGACACTGATTTCTTCTTTTGTTTACTTCTCCTGAATAGAACATAGCTAGGTACTTCCTTTTTCATTAGTTGGGCATTCATAGCTTTTTTGTGGGTGTCCTCTCCCCTTAAATATTAAATTTAAATCTAGCATGTTCCCTGTATTTTAATAATATGTATGTAAGTAACAATAAATATGCATACTATTTTCCTCGTATTTTCCTATATTTCTGCTAATTGCTGATTTACACCCATTAGTTCTTTGCCTGTGGTGAAAGTCATATTTTAAAAATGTTGTGAGTTGATCTTTTCATTCTCACACTTGATGCTGTTTACATCGCACCGAGGACCTTTGATCTTTTTGAAAAAAAATGCTGAAATATTAAAAAACTCTACGAATGTTAAATATATCATACTGTCTTAGTGTCTAATATTACTTTCTACATATTGCGCCAATATTGGTTAAATAATGTTAATATTGAATCAGATTTGCTAACCTTGGGAAAATATTGGCCTAATATACAATTTGTATTTATAAAATAATTACGCATAGGTATTTAGACAAATGTAAGATACAGGTAATTAGTAGTAAATATCATAGTGCCTAAATATGCATGATTTGCAAAAATGTCCTAGATATTATACACCCACTGGGCCACGATTTTTGCATTAAACATGGCAGAAAGAAGACAAATACGTCTTTGTAGGAATATGAAAAATTACTAAAAATTAAACTATGTTTACTATTAATTATTATTGGAATGGGAACATGCACACTTACCTATTAAATTATTGTAGTTGTCGCAAGCTGCACACTGTATTTCATTTAAAAAATTGACGAAGTTATGAAACACCAACAACCAACCGGCATACGGCAACATGGCCGAAACTCGAATGTGTCACTGTTTCTGAATTTGCTGTGGGCGGTAAATTTAAAATTAGAAATGTACATCATGTATTAAAATATATATTAATTGTTTTTATAGCAACTAACAATACAAGACGAATAGCATTTTGTATAATAGTTATACAGGCTACTCAACCTTGAGAAATCAGCTGATTAAAAACATTTAAGAGGGTATTTAACTTACAACATACCACAGGTAATACGACTCCCTTTATCCCTGAAGGCTCCGGAAGAGCCTTGTGCGGAAAGAGCTACACGTTTGGAGACAAGGGATGCAGATCTAATATCCGAGTATTCTGGGATTAATTTCTTCAGAAAAAACCCCAGTGCCACGGCCTGGAATCGAACCCGGGACCCCTGGGTAAGAGTCAAATTTGCTTGCCTCTAAACCAAGCAGTCATAGCAACATCATAGCGTATATACAGCGTGTCGCACTTTTCATGGAGCCACCCTCATATCTCGCTCATCTGATATCCGAATATTTTGAAATTTTGGTGGTGAAAATATACCTATAAAGTGTGTCTTTAGACGTAACCACATTTGATTTTAGTCAGAGGCGTTCGATTCTAGAATGGAAAGGAGGGGTCGAAATCTATTAGCGATTTTTTCAGTAAAAAACTAGTGAGATATTCTTAATCAGCACCTTTAGAAACCTCTTTGTACAAGATTACATCGTAGTGGGTTCAAAATTGTTTGAGATAGGGGCCGTCAAAAAAACAATTTTTTCAACTAAAAAAAATTTTTACCTGTAAAACGAATTCTCAAATGAAAAAATTTATTCTTAATTTTTTGTTCAGAATGATGTATTTTACTAGTCAGAATTGATTTTGCAATAAAATAATTATTTATTTAATAAGGCAAAAATTCTAATTCGTACATGCTTACCATTTTTTTAACGAATAATCTTCAATAAAGACCTAAGTAAGCCGTGAAAGCAAAAATCATTACTAGTGTCAATTGGTTTTATTTATTTATTTATTTTAATTTCATTTATTTTAATTTCTAATTTTTGCCTTATTTAGATAAATAATTATTTTGTTGTAAAATCAATTCAAACTAGTACAATACATTATTCTGAATAAAAAATGAAGAATAATTTTTTTTCATTTGAGAATCCGTTTTGCAGATAAAAATTATTTTTACTTGAAAAAATTGCATTTTTGAAGGCCCCTATCTCAAACACCTTTGAACCCACTACGATGTAATCTTGTACAAATGGCTTTCTAAAGGTGCTAATTAAGAATATCTTACTAGTTTTTTTCTAAAAAAATTGCTAATACTTTTTTTTTGAAAATCGACCCCCTTTCTACATCCTAGAATCGGACGCCTCTGACTAAAATCAAATGCGGTTACGTCTAAAGTCTCACTTAATAGGTATATATTCACCACCAAAATTTCAAAAAATTTGGATATCAAATGAGCGAGATATGAGGGTGGCTCCATGAAAAGTGCGACACGCTGTATATATATTAAGGTTGAAGACTCATTATATTGATGCTAATTTGACAATAAATAAGTAAACAAAGATAATAAAGCATATATGCCCAGTATTTGGAAATTAATATTACTTTCTACATATTGCGCCAATGTTGGTTAAATATTGTTAATTTGAATCTGGTTTGCCAATGTTTGTAAAACATTGGATATCTATTGAATTAATATATTGAAAATACAGCTGATAAGCATATTGGTACAATATTGGCTAAATCTGAAATATATTGGCCCAGTATGCAATATAGGTAACATATTGTACCTATATCGACCCAATATGTTGTGCTACTAGGGTACCAATATTTTTTTCTAAATTGAGTGTTTCACATTTTCTAAAAATAACTTATTCATGTTTTTCTTCCAGGTGAATTAGAAACTGTTCAGTTCTAGTTTAAAAATAGAGAAAACCAAGAAAAGACATGTTTACAGCTATTTATTCGTTATTGACCTAGGAAAATTTATGAACGTATTTAATATGTATAAAACTTTGTGTAAGAACATTGAATTAGCCTTTTTCTATGGTACAATAGTATCATAGATTTTTTTTTGTGGAAAAAATAAAGGATTTATGACACAGATAGAAATAAACTTTGTTCGATTAAGAAATACCTATAGTAGGAAACAAAAAAGCTCGTCATCAATTTCTTTTAGTTTAAGATACTCAAGGCTTAAATTGTTATCTCAGGAAAAGGAAGAGCTTTTTTTAAAAACATTTCCTATACGCAATTCAGTAAGAAGATAAATTTTATCTAGTATTCTGGTCACAGTACAAAAGTCGTTTATTTTTTCCAATAGTATAGGTTAAGATTCGTTTATTCAATTGTCTGACAGCAGCCTCTTTCTTATTTATTGCAAATTTATAGCTAATAATAACTTAAGTTGCTGTTTTTATTACTCACATAGACTGATGAGGATAAAGTTCAGTCATTTTAGGATGACAAAATGGGCAAGAAAATATGAGAAAAACAGGAAATACCTCCCTTTTAATTTCGATTCATAAGCATTAGGTGTGTGGCAAAAGTAGATTAACATTCTTTCTAATAAGTGGAAAGCAGGTAAAAAGATATACCATGTTTTTCTCTGTTCTATTGCCCACTTCGCCATCCAAAAATGACTGTACTTTACTTGACAAAGATTTTCTTGAAATATGTAAATACAGACAGAACTGTAAATATTTAATCGTGCGTTATTTATTATATTTCTCTATACAAGAAATATATAAAATACGGATTTTCTGTGAAATTTTGATGTACATATATTTTTGTTCTTAATATAAGTCTACGTTGCAGTCCCTCATTATTTTTTTTTTATATATTATTTATTTATAACTGTTTTGTGATACCAATAACCCAAGTGATAAATAAAAAAATAACTGTTGGGATTCCTATTAAGTTTAAGTATATTATACACTCATTTCTTCGTTAATATATTCTTGAAAAACGTTTCACTGGGACAATTCAAATTCCCCAGTCAAATTGGACAATTGTCAACAATTTGACAAATGTCAAACACATATTTGACCAGTCATTTTTAAATTTCTCCGTTGCGTTTGGTCTTTTTGAAATAAAACATTTTTATGCTCTTAGTACTACCGAAAAAATTATTGTTTTTCGTAAGTCGATTAGAAAATGTGAATGACATTTTCTAGAAAACTGCAGGAAGATATTACTCGGAGGGGAAAAGAATTAAAAGGCAACAAAAAATTGTACGGAAGATAAATTCGAAATAAAGCAACACATAAATTTTGTCCTTGAATTTGAATCACTTTAATGTTGGTCAGTTTGTTCCATATACAGTATTAAACCATTAACCAATTTGTACTGGTAGTAAATGGCAATTTTGTTACTATTTTAAGCTCAAAGAAAGGTATAACAGAAGTACAATAGCAAAAATATTTCTAGCTCAGTTTCCAAAAGTTTAGTTTTTAGTCGTACGAGTACAAAACGTCTGTGATATTCGAAGAGAATTGCTAAATGATCTCTCACCCTAATGATAAGCATACAAAAACACTTGCAAATGGTAAGGAATCGGGTAAAATAATTTTTATTGTGCTATCTGGGGAATACAAAATTAAAGACAGAAAATATCGTGTTGTTTTATTTATAATTATTCTGCATTTAAAATTGTTCCGCAGCGGCCAGCATAAAAGAAAAGACTTATTATTATCTGGTCTAACAATGAGTGGATAGCGTACTTAAAAATACTAATCACAAAATAATACAGGAAATCGTTTTAGTTGGTCGTACGTATTTAGAAAATAGTTCTAATATATCTGTAATGATTGTGAAGGACAGGACAGCATGAATGCAGATTTGGGTTTTTGGTATCACACTTAGGGTACGAACATGCCAAAGATGCTACTCTGCTAGAGGTGCAGGTCCCGGTCGATAGATACATCGATGCCAGCAATTTGTAAAACTAACCTTACATGTAAATGACTCTGCTGCTAGTATCCTCGATATGTGCACTCACATTTAAATGTACGGATTGTTTTACAAATTGATGACATGGATGTATCGACTGAGGCTGTGATCTGCACCTCTAGCAGCGTAGCAACTTCGGCATGCCTGTACCATTAGTTTTTTATCGGAGCAGGTAATGGAAAGACGAGCAGTTTATTTTTGGGATAATATCTCTACTTATTCATTACTCATATTATTTCTCTTTTCCATAACCTGTCTAGATACACATGGCAAATTCCCCTGAAGTTACTAGTTTATAAGGTTAAGTAAAGTTTTCTTTTTGTCTTTAATTTTATATATAGTGTTATTGTATATAGTAGAATGCAGGCTTTTACGGCCATTGTCCGATGAAGTGGTTTCATTCAACTGTTGCCGGCAACACCAGGAAGAAGCCACTTCATTATTGTATATAGTTTTTATCGACACCCATTTGAATTGTGGAAGAACGAAAAACTTCTTTTGAGTTATGGAATGTAGAACAACTTTATGTAATTGTTTCGTTGATTGTTTTTATTCGTTTTTCTGTAATCCTTTTGGGGTAGTTTGTATTAATATTTATGAGTTAATAGTATAGAATATACACAATGTCGATTTATTCAATTTGAGGCGTTTTAGATTGCAGTTTTAGGGCATAGGACTGAAGTCAATATTCAAAACAGTATTTTGATATAATCCTCTTTATTCGATTCACATCTTATCATAACGGAAAGATGAGATGAACCCTTTCTGTTTAATCGGTGATTTTTCTAATTATTCATTATTTATTATAGTTCTCTTTTCCATAACCTGTTTAATACACATATCATACTGGGAATGTCACGCTACATTGTAAGTTTTTTTCTATGTATATGATTCTGCATTATAAGTTACCATTATCTGTGATTTGTTGACTTTTGAGAAATTCCAAATCCACAAAAAAATGGTTGAGTGCAGTTTAAATTTGCCGCCAGTTTAACAACAGTGAATAATTTAGGGAATGTTTGATTACCAATAACTTATTTTTTTTGTAATTTTTTTGTGCTAGGTTTATGTACTTTTATAAAATCCATTTTCGACCATACAGTCATATTGAAACCCATCACGAACATTTGGCTACCAAGTACCACTATCCAAACATGCAAGGTTTGCTCATTCCCCTGAAATCCCTCAAATAGAGCGACGTTGCAGAAAAGCTCGAAGATGTCTCATGCAAAATTTATATGGGCAGACTGTATGTTTAGATCATGCCAAATACATAGTAGATTCGATTAAGTTCAGTATATCGTTTGTTGTAAACTAAGAACTATTTTTTTAGTTTTCGGACATTTTATGATCGGTTTTTCATTTGAATTTTAGATAGACAACAAATGATTAATTGCAAGGTTTTATTTTCAACATAAATCCTAATTTAAATTAAACAGAAAAATTTTACACGATGTTCTAACCTCAAAAATAAATCTCAAAGTCAGCAACAGTAGTTGACACCGGTAACTTCCAAAAATTAAAATGTTTTTTTCATTATTTGACAGCCGAAAGAGTGTTGTCATATTTCTTTTTTGTTTTGTTATTTTTATAGGCATGTGGGGTAGCTTGAGTGGAGCCGCATAGCTGTCAAGTCTGACAACATTAGGCACTTCCTTTTGCACATAACTGAGTGTGAGTACATCTCAGTGAATACGTTACTGTTCATTTGTACAAGAGCAACCATCTTACTGAATAAAACATTTCTGAGCCTTATTAAAATGTGTGATAAATACAGTCAAAATTACAGCTAAGGGAAAATGCGAAAGATTCAGACAAAACGGCATTTCGACGAATGGTCCTGTCAGGTGCCCTCCAAGGTCACCTGATTTGACTCCCCTAGACTTTTTTGTTTGGGGTCATTTAAAAAATGTAGTCTATGCAGCGTTTGTTAAAACCCATGAAAATCAGGAGCTACGAGTAAGATGCACATGAGATCCTGAAAAATGTATTTGAAGCTTTTCAGGAACTCGTGTTCCTGAAAAAAGCGAGACATGCCCATTGCCACAGAAGTTACTATTTTACTATTTAATTAGTTTAGTTAAGGCTTATAGTATTTTTTTTTTGTCTTTAATTTCGAATTATTGTATATAGTTTTTTATCATTACCAAGTTGGATTATGGAAGACTTTATTTTTTCTGTAATCTTGTTGGGGCGACAAGGGATCACAAGCTTTTTATTAATATTTAAGCGTTAATTACTTAAACCAAATGTATGGTAGAATATATATCATGAAGTGTTTTAGATTGTAGTTTTCGGGCATAGGACCGAAGTTAATATTCAGAACAGTATTTTGACACAGTGCTCATTAATTCGATACCCTGGAAAGACAAAAAAAGATCTTTTCAATAATTGATTTGGAGTTTCAGATATTAGCAGTTTATTTTATTGGTGATTTTTCTACTTTTCATATATTAGTTGTCTTCTCCGTAACTTGTCTAGAAACAAATGGTAAAACGCTATAGAATTTACTAATAGATATGGTTAAGATATATTTTTCGTTTAAAATTGTAGCATTAGTTTTTCTAACGGCATCACTCTGAATTAGAGAAGAACGAACAGCTTCTTTTAGAAGTAATTTGTTTTTGTTGATTGTTAGTTTAGAACTGGAATAAAGAAAGACTTGTTTTCTAAGTAATCGTTTTGTATTAATTGTTTATGTTCGTTTGTCTATAATCCTACGTAATTGATGGAAAGATTATGATACACCCAGAGGGAGAGGGAAACAATAAGAGCCGTATCTCTATCACTTTTCTTGCTGTTGCTCGTTATGCAGACATTAGTCACCTGGAAAGTGAAACATTGCAGGGGTATTACCTGGTAATTTGAGCAATGCTATGAAGCCCCATTGCTACTATTTGTAGAAAGGTGCATGTGCATGTATGCGTGTGAGAACACTCACTTCTGCAATACAAGGACGGGTTGCGGTTGCTATTGTCTCCATCTCTTTCCAACGCTAACTTTTCGGTTCACCAGCCTCTAAAGCGTTTTAAATTGTAGTGCTCGAATATGGAACTGATATAAATATTCCGGGCAGTATTTTGATATAGTTGTATTTAATTCCACTCAGCATAGCTTGAAAAACAGAAAAGATCATGTAAATGGTAACTTTTTCAAAAAATAATCGTCTTTCTAATAAAAATGAATTTAGGCCAAACATTTTTGTCTATGAATGATAGCCTAAACCAGGATACCAATTAAGAAGTTGCGTGAATTTAATTTTACACAAATACCATCATTTCTGTTGGAATCCTTTCCTTTTTTTTTACCAAAACAAATTTGACATCAGTTCCTAGATCACCCATTGGTGTTTTTCTTTTCACATCTCTGATACATAGTTTTAAATGTATAACAAGCACTACTGTTATTTTAAAGTGTTAAGAGGTGCCAATCATAATACTTTAAAAATGTTTTCACAAGCTTTATTATGCAAAACGGCTTATCTTTTTTATGTAAATAAATGTCTTCGAATATTAATGTTTTTAAACATGTTGCATGTCACTATTAGTTCACGCTATATCACATATTTCTCTGTTGAAAATTGAACGAACGATCCATCATCAAAGTTTTAGGTTTATTATCCATATATAAATTTCCAAATTTTGAAATACAAAACGTAAATATTCAAATTATAATTCGAAAGTTCAAAACCTTTATATACTGTTACAGTGTTATTTTGTTTCATAAAAATTAGCATTGAGACAATTATTCCTCAGTAATTTGCACAAGAGCAGTGGCAATCTTACCGGATTTTTAAGTAACCATACCTATATTAGAATGGGAGTCCATAACACAAAAATAGTGTAGTCATACTCATCTGGAAAATGGCATAAGCTTGCTATTTAAATACTGGAGGTCAAGAAAATTTAACTGCCGTACACCTGTACAGTATACCAATTAAAAATGCCATTATTACTGTTTCTACATCGACATGATGTTTAATGAGTGCTTTTTAATTTGTCTCTTGGAACACAGCTAATAGTTAAATATTATTTTCATGTAGTTGAAAATGTGTATATTATTTTTTTGTTTTAAAATGACCTATGCCGATTTATTTAGACATTTTTTGGAGATGATGTTTTTTGCCCAGACTTTTCTTAACATTAGTTTATTTATTCTTGTATATTTATATCAACCCAATAAATAGTTGAGGCGTTGAAAAATATCCTCTAGTATCTAAGGAAATCTAATATATTGCGGTTATGGATTAGATTATTTTAGATTATGCACTTATTTAAATTATGGTTTGCTTATATTTTAGTATAAGATATAAACTATTTCTGGCTGGCATACTACTTCATAGTTAATTGTATTTCCTTATTTTTAAGATTTTTTTAGTTGTAACAATATTTACAAAACTCGAATATTCTGTATATAATATGTTTCATTGTCTTTTAGACGCTCCCCACTGCCTTTCATTTTGTCTGGAATATATTATTTGGAACCGGCAACCATATTTATTTGTACATATTTTTCATTTGTACTTTCATAGTTAACGCTAACTCAGATTTTAGTCATAAAAGAATGGTCCAGTGGAGGCCAATGTAAATATTAGCAAAACATTTTTTGCAGAGAACAATTATTCCACAGAATAGATTTCGAATATCTTTAAAACATTTTGATTTCTTATACAGTTAAAGTTGCACCTTTTTGAAATTTTCCAAAAGCCAACCTAGAATAGAATCTGTTGGTCAATTTTCCTCCTGATTCTGAAATATCTTCACAAAATAATCATCTGCAGCTATTTTTTCAATTTTTTGCAAATTTCAATAAGTTTTTCTCCGACTAAACTTCTAGATTTGGTCTTGGTAGTGATGCTCCAATACTAAATCATGTCTAAATTAAATTTTCGCTGGCCACTGCTGGAAATTTTCAGATATGTATATTTTTAGTTGGATTGTTATGTATTTCAATTTTAATCTTAGTGCTCGAACGGCATATTGACTATGTGTTAAAACTTTCATTTATAGCTAAAATCTGCTTAAGGAACAATGCTGATATTTAGTTTATAAGTTTAAATTAAATAAATATGTACTGGATCTATTTATATGTTGGTTTTTTTTTTTCATCCAATCCAAATTTAGTTGTTTCCATGACCGTATTCAGACCGGTTTTCTCGGGTCATTTGTCCTACAAAAAAATTAAAAATAATCTTATCTGATTTTTTTTTTTTTTTCAAAATTTTACGACACTGACGCCCTCTGCCGCACTTTCTCCACTAGAAAACTGTCTGCCAACAATTTTCCGCGTTTCTTAAGGATAAGTAAAAGCCGCCGCTTTCGTAATTATAATCCACGTAGCTTGTGAAATTTTTTATACGAAAATTTTATATATTCGACCCCCGCCCCTGCTTTAAGCCATTGAATTACGCTCTCAGTGAATAGGTCCTTTCCTTTGCACAAGAAGTGTCACACTAATTTTGAGTGACAGACGACATCAATGCGGATATCATAAGTTAAAGAGAGACAGACAATCTTGTACCAGTGCAGCTCAGTGCTACACTTTTAGTGCAAAGGAAAGGACCTAATGCTGTTCAGAAATTGAAAGTGACCACTCAACGAGGTCTAAAGTATAGAGGGGCAATCCCAATTGACGATTTGCACGAAAGAAAGTTTGGTAAAAAGTGTCTAGATTGGTATGACTGTAATTCACTGGACATGTTGACCAACTCGTCTAATTTCCAAACTTTGCAACAATTAAATACCTATAATATAATAATCATAACATTGTTTTCATTATCTTTAATGTTAAACCTACTTCCATTGAATATAAATCATATTTATTAGGTTGTTTCGTAGTCTACAATATTTAAAAAATGCCGAATTATGCAATTTGTCAAACACTGTTTCCAACTCTCAGTTTAGAAGAGTTGGCAGCAGTGATTGACAAAATGCGTAATTCGACATTTTTTAAATATTGTAGACTATGAAACAACCTAATAAAGATGATTTATATTCAATGGAAGTAGGTTTAACATTAAAGATAATGAAAACAATGTTATGATTGTTATATTATAGGTATTTAATTGTTGCAAAGTTTGGAAATTAGACGAGTTGGTCAACATGTGCAGTGAATTACAGTGATACCAATCTAGACACTTTTTACCAAACTTTCTTTCGTGCAAATCGTCAATTCAGTATACGTACGGTTTGTTTGGACATACAATAAACTCCCGAGGGATGCAGTGGGGGTGCATTTGTTGGCCCTAGTTGCCAAGATTTGCAGTGGAGTACTGCTTTGAGAGATACAATTAATTAATAAATATTGTTTTTTTTATCACTGTTCTATTATTAGTTGAGCTCAAATCTATTAGTCAAATTGCTGTAGAAGTAGTAATAAATTATATTATATTTAAAAACGGAGTAAACGCTGCTCTATCCATTTTTAAAATATTCACAAATTCCATAACGTTAAGTTCAAGTGACGCTCATGCGAACTAGTTGCTTGAATATGTTCTGGCCATGTGCCACGCCTACTTTTCCAGTCTCTCCTTATTATGTCTCTGTGACCACTTGACCACTATTGACTATCGGTCATTGGAACTACCAGAGTTGAGTTTGAAATGGCATATTTTCAAGCCGACTTCAAGGGCGGATCTGGGCCTTGAACTTGGGAAGGGGGACGGGTAGTAACATAGCCGCGTGCTGAAAATAACAAAAATGTTTTTCCTGGAAAATTAAAATTGATGAGCGGGGGGAAAAATCTCAAAAAAAAATTATAAACGCAACTAAATAGGATATACGGAAGTTGCGGTCGCTGTTGTTGCCGCATTGCCGGTAGTGATGCAAATTTCAGTTACTTTTTGGGTAATCATTGGTAATCGTTACTTTTCATAGAATAATCGTTACCAAGTATTCGTTACTGAATACCAAATGATTAAGAAAACCGTAATATGGGGGGGGGGGCAGTGACGAATACTTTTCAAGTAATCACTAGCATTTCGGGTATTAGCGAGTAACGATTACAAGAGTAACCTGAGTAACGAATAATTGATACTACCCGTGCATCGCTAGTTGCCGGTTGTTTTTGTTTTTTGTTTCTTCTGTTTTTGTGTTATGTAATGTGTATTATTGTTTATTTGATAGTGATAGTGATTTTATTATAATAAACTATTTTACCTGATATTAAAGGTGAGTAAATTTTACATTTTTGTTATAAAATTCTTAGATACCTACCTATTTATAGGTTAAAATTTTAAACAGTTTAACGTGTTAACAATATTAATCTTTGGTTTTCTAAGGAATTTATGGGTACCTAAGTAGTTTTAAGAGATTCTTTAAGTATTATTCGCCCTTGTCTATGCCTATAAAACGATATTTTTTATAGGTACTTGGTTTGATATCCAGTAATAATGATGTAATCGGTCTCAATATATATATGTAAGTAGGTACCTGTCTACTTTTTTTTATAAAATTAATTTCATTCAACACCCGACACGTATGAGAATATTTACGTATAGGAAATCTTATAAGAAGACATTCATTATCGTCAGTTTTTTTATTATCACAAAACGACACAAAATCTATGTCAAAATATGCAGAATACCTACAAGTAATAAGTAATTATGATGCCAAATTTTCTATTTTCCAAAGCCTATACTTTTGAAGTGGCATTGAAAGAGATTTTCCTCGAGATTTTCATTTTTTCAATCGTTCCAAAAGTACTTAGGTATTTCGGTACGATTTTTTGTACCGAAAGTGGCGTATTCTAGTAGTAGCCCCGAAAGTAGCTATTCTAGTGATGGACATAACCGATTAATTTCAATAACCGAATACTAGGTATTCAGGTGATTTCAATAACCGGATAATCATTCGAGTGATGGTCACTTGAATGCTCTATGCATAACTTACAGGCTATTTAACAATTTTTATTCAAATTCCGATTCATAAAATTTTTTTCAATATTTCCATGGGAAAATCAATTAATATCAATTAATTTTTGGAAAAGTGTGTACAGGATGATGATGATTCTTTATAAAATTACACACAGTTTGATTATTCTTTAGTCTTTAAGTAAATATTCTCAGACAGGTAGGTGGTCGAGTGAGTTAAAGCGTAGTCTTGCTAGTCACGAGGTCGGCTCATTCCGTTCTTTTTTTTTTTTTTTTTGTTAAAATAATTGCGAAAAAAATTTTAGTTGTTTTTTAAAGGTAATAATTGCTTATAAAACCGATGTACGAATGTACAAACACCTTGAAATAGTTGCCTAAGTAACATATATTAAATTCAGATTTTATACACCTTCCCTGTCAAAAAAATCTCATCAATCCGTATTGAAAATTATCAAAAATTAATAAGTATCTATGAGAACCTATATGGTCAATAAGTTTCTATAAGAGTTAGGTAAAGTTGCTGTTGAAATTGTTATCAGTTTATATCCGAATTGGCCAGCAAAATGAGTCAAGCCATATCCATTTCTAAATCCAAACATTTACTTATACCACATCAATGAGAATTTATGAGCACAGTATCTAATGTAATTCGTGCGGCTTTCCGTGATTAAAAGACAAGTGTTTCTTTAAGAAACGAGCTGCATTAGGTTAGAACAGTTTTGATTTGCCATTGAAGATTACAAATTAAAATGTTTGAATAGGGATTTATGAGATCAGTTTCTATGAGTATTAATGTTTTTTTTCAGTAATATATTAAATGCGTTTTCATTTGTTTGAATGGGTAAAAAGAAAGGTCAGTTTTCAACTGCAATTACAAATACAAGTTTAATCGCTTCGAAGGGGTTATATGCGATCGATTTCTAAAAGTATTTATGCTGTTTTCCGAATATAGTTATGATGAGGTTTAATCAGTAACAAATTGTTAACTACTTGTTATGATATGGTCGGAAATTCCAAGTACACATTTAGTATTCCTTCAAGAGGATTGATGAGAGCAGTTTCTACGAGTATCTATTTGTTGTTCCTATAGTAAATTATATAAGTCTTTATCAGTACAGATTCGGATCTAATTTAAATATGAAAATTATATTAGAATAAAGCAACCAAATATTTTAAACAGTATCTATTTGTAAATCCACACATTTACTTATACCACATCAATGAGAATTTATGAGGACAGTATCTAATGTAAAACGTGCGGCTTTCCGTGGTTAAATGGCAAGAGTTTCTATAAGAAACGAGCTGCATTAGGTTAGAACAGGTTTGATTTGCAATTAAAGATTACAAATTATAATGTTTGAATAGGGATTTATGAGATCAGTTTATATGAGTATTCATGTTTTTTTTTCAGTAATATATTAAATGTGTTTTCATTTGTTTGAATGGGTAAAAAAGAGTTTTCAACTGCAATTACAAATACAAGTTTAATCACTTCGAATGGGGTTATATGCGATCAATTTCTAAAAGTATTTATGCTGTTTTCCGGGTATAATTGTGATGAGGTTTAATCAGTAACAAATTGTTCACTACATGCTATGATATGGTCGGAAATTCCAAGTACGCATTTGGTATTCCTTCAAGAGGATTGATGAGAGCAGTTTCTACGAGTATCTATTTGTTGTTCCTCTAGTAAATTATACAAGTCTTTATCAGTAAAGATTCGGATCTAATTTAAATATGAAAATTATATCAGAATAAAGCAACCAAATATTTTCAACAGTATCTATTTGTAAATCCAGACATTTACTTATAGTATCTCAATGAGAATTTATGAGAACTGTATCTAATGTAAAACGTGCGGATTTTCGTGGTTTCTATAAGAAACGAGATGCATTAGGTTAGAACAGTTTTGATTTGCAATTGCAGATTACAAATTATAATGTTTAAATAGGGATTTATGAGATCAGTTTCTATGAGTATTAATGTTTTTTTTCAGTAATATATTAAATGTGTTTGCATTTGTTTGAATGGGTAAAAAGGAAGGTCAGTTTTCAACTGCAATTACGAATACAAGTTTAATCACTTCGAATGGGGTTATATGCGATCAATTTCTAACAGTATTTATGCTGTTTTCCGAATATAATTGTGATGAGGTTTAATCCGTAACAAATTGTTCACTACATGTTACGATATGGTCGGAAATTCCAGATACATATTTAGTATTCATTAAAGAGGATTGATGAGAGCACTGAGAGCAGTTTCTACGAGTATTTATTTGTTGTTCCTACAGTAAATTATATAAGTCTTTATCAGTATGCATTCGGATCTAATTTAAATACAAAAATCATATCAGAATGAAACCCCAAATATTTTAAACAGTGTCCACCTGTAAATCCAAACATTCAAAGATAATATTATAATGAGAATCCATCAGAACAGTATCTAATGTAACGTGTGCGGTTTTCCGTGGCTAAATTTTAAAATTACTTGCAATAAATAAGCTTTAACGGATTCGAATAGTTTTAATTGTTAGGGATCTATGAGGTCAGTGTAACGTTTTTTTTTTTTTTCAATAAAATGTGTTTTTATTGGAAAAAAAACATTACACAAAGACACTGATATCATAGATCCCTATTTAACAATTAAAATTATTCATCTGGAATTGCAAATTAAAACTGTTCAAATCCGTTAAAGCTATTTATTAAAAATACTTTTAAAATTTAGCCACGGAAAGCCGCACGCGTTACATTAGATACCGTTCTGATTGGTTCTCATTAAAATATATCTTTAAATGTTGCTTTATTCTGATATAATTTTCATATTTAAATTAGATCCGATTGCATACTGATAAAGACATATAATTTACTATTGGCACAACAAATACATACTCGTAGAAACTGCTATTATCAATCCTTTCGAAGTAATACTAAATATGTACCTGGAATTTCCACACGTAACATGTAGTGAACAATTTGTTACTGATCAAACCTCATCACAATTATATTCGGAAAACAGCATAAATACTGTTAGAAATTGATCGCATATAATCCCATTCGAAGTGGTTAAACTTGTATTTGTAATTGTAGTTGAAAACTGACCTTTCTTTTTACCCATTCAAACAAATGAAAACACATTTAATATATTACTGAAAAAAAACATTAATACTCATAGAAACTGATCTCATAAATCCCTATTCAAACATTATAATTTGTAATCTTCAATTGCAAATCAAAACTGTTCTAACCTAATGCAGCTCGTTTCTTATAGAAACTCTTGCCATTTAACCACAGAAAGCCGCACGTTTTACATTAGATACTGTCTTCATAAATTCTCATTGAGATAGTATAAGTAAATGTCTGGATTTACAAATAGATACTGTTTAAAATATTTGGTTGCTTTATTCTGATATAATTTTCATATTTAAATTAGATCCGAATGCATACTGATAAAGACTTATATAATTTACTATTGGTACAACAAATACATACTCGTAGAAACTGCTATCATCAATCCTTTCGAAGTAATACTAAAAATGTACCTGGAATTTCCGACCATATCGTAACATATAGTGAACAACTTGTTACTGATCAAACCTCATCACAATTATATTCGGAAAACAGCATAAATACTGTTAGAAATTGATCGCATATAACCCCATTCGAACTGATTAAATTTGTATTTGTAATTTCAGTTGAAAACTGACCTTTCTTTTTACCCATTCAAACATATGAAAACACATTTAATATATTACTGAAAAAAAAACATTAATACTCATAGAAACTGATCTCATAAATCCCTATTCAAACATTATAATTTGTAATCTTCAATTGCAAATCAAAACTGTTCTAACCTAATGCAGCTCGTTTCTTATAGAAACACTTGCCATTTAACCACGGAAAGCCGTACGTTTTACATTAGATACTGTTCTCATAAATTCTCATTGAGATAGTATAAGTAATTGTAAAGACTTAAATAATTTACTAGAGGAACAACAAATAGATACTCGTAGAAACTGCTCTCATCAATCCTTTTGAAGGAATACTAAATGTGTACTTGGAATTTCCGACCATATCATAACAAGTAGTGAACAATTTGTTACTGATTAAACATCATCACAATTATATTCGGAAAACAGCATAAATACTTTTAGAAATTAATCGCATATAACCTCATTCAAAGTGATTAAACTTGTATTTGTAATTGCAGTTGAAAACTGACCTTTCTTTTTACCCATTCAAACAAATGAAAACACATTTAATATATTACTGAAAAAAAAACATTAATACTCATAGAAACTGATCTCATAAATCCCTATTCAAACATTATAATTAGTAATCTTCAATTGCAAGTCAAAACTGTCCTAACCTAATGCAGCTCGTTTCTTATAGAAACACTTGCCATTTAACCACGGAAAGCCGCACGTTTTACCTTAGATACTGTTCTCATAAATTCTCATTGATGTGGTATAAGTAAATGTTTGCTGCTCCATTCTGGTAGAAACTGATAGAAATTTCAGCAGCAACTTTAACTCCAGGCTCCAGTAGAGGGAGCTGTATACGTGTCGCTAATTCATATCTAATCTAATGTGACCTAAGGAACTGACGTGTGTTTGTTAAATTAAAAGTAAAGCAGTCTCACTGCTAACTCATTCATTGCTTCTAGGCTAGAACAAGAACACCCGAGGAAATAAGGACTTTGCAGTATTTTGTGTTTACCACAATATTAGTATTTCTATTTGAAATATGCAATTTAAACTGTACATTTGTCGGCATGCATATCCAAATTAATACTAATAAAAAAGCAAAATGGAAGTTTACAATAAAAATACATCTGTAAAATATACTCGAAACTGTACATTTGTTGACATGTATATCCACATTAATACTAATAAAAAGACAATGTTGAAATTTACAATAAAAACATGTTGATAAATGGTGTGTTACATACGATAGATACTGGAGAAAGGACGGACTGGAACTCTTATGATATTACTTATAGAAAAGTTTAGAATCTCTTTAAAGTTGTACCTGTAATTCCATATGTTTACAGATATAAGGGCAAGGGTGCATTTGCAGACACTAAACTGTAGATTTGTTGATGTATATTTCATATAAGTACTCATGAAAGGGCAACATGATAATTCCAAATAGCTCATTCGGAATTACTGTTTCATAACCGATTTAAAACTTAATAAAACAGATAAAATCCTGTCTGTATAATACTAATATAACTTATAGGAACGATAAAACCGCATCACTTTTTTTTTATAAGTTTCTATGTGGAATTTTTGGCAGGGTTTGCTACCTGTTATCTGTCAAAGCCACCGCGACCGACTGTTCATAGTAGCCAATTGTTCTTACTTGTAGTCAGGGTGTATTTAATACACCCTGCTTGTAGTAGTGTACTTCCGTAGAAAAATTTTCAGATTTTATAAAATGACGTAAGTCTGGCGTTCACGGGATCTTGGACTATAAGTATAGGGATACTGATTACTACATCAATTGTTCGAATTCATATACCTAATATTTATTTTAGAAACGTTATTGGTTAATAATGAGGTTCACCCGTTTATTATACGATACGAGTTAACATTTAATTTATTTCTGAGAGTGATGAGTGATATGACTCCTTCAATAAATGTTTAACATTCGGTTATTTTTCACTCGAGTACTCGTTGACAATAACCGAGTAATGCAGGTTATTTCAATAACCGGATAACCGGTTATTTTTCACTCGAGTGATAGCATCACTAGCTATTACGGGTATTAGTACTGTAAAGTGACAGATCATCTAAACGTCAATGTCAGTTTGCAGGTTATATTTTACTATGAATCACATTAATTACATTCGTTCTCGACGCTAAACAGTCGTGTTGCTATTAGTCGGAGAGCAGCCAATCTGTAGGAAGCATTTTAAAAGTAGTCTATACAACTCGCGAACACCCACCTAAAAAACAGATGATATTATGTAAAATGATCTTCTGGATTTGATTTTTGAGTTCGCCCATTAATTTGAGATTGCCAAATCGGTCAATTCGCAAATTTTTTGAAAAATTTTAAAATTATGTGTTAATTTTTGTTTTGCACATAACACATCATATCTTTTTTATTTTAATTCCGATTTTGACCAATATTTTACACATTATCCCTCCAATATTCTTGGACAGGCTGACGGCAAAGAATATAGTGTAACTAATAATATAGTGCCTAAAAAAAATATAATTACCCTCTATTGTCGCGGTTTTTTAAAATTTGCGTTGAAAAATACCCGATCTAGGTAACTTTTTTATTTTTAAAGAGAGAGTTATAGTATAAACGAGAAAAATGTTCCATATACTTTAAACAAACTTTTTTATAAAGAGATTTTTTGGAAATTCGGCTCATGTAACGAGATGACGCTGTTGGAAGCGGCCGCGCAACTCGTCCGCATTAATTTAAAGCATAACTTCTGTTAACGTCGCCTATCTGTGGTGTCGTTTAAGCGATCAAGTGAGTCTACGGATTATTTAGTTTCTATTTGCAATTAAATGTTATGCAATTATGTAGATAATCTCGAAACATACACATTAAAAAATATATTTTCATTAATTATAACAGCAAGTGGGTACTAAAGATTACATTTTCCTTCGCATAAACAACTTATGTTACATTGCGCGTTTGCTTTGCTACACTTGCAGCTTGTAGTACAGTTATATAATTTACATTTACAAAATGGAGTTAACTTAATAAAATTGGGTTTTGGGCTTTTTGAAATCATCTTTGGAAATAAGATTTCCTCCTTTAGGTACCATCCAAAATCTAAAACATTTGGAATTCTGGGCTTAATTTGGTAGGCTGTCTTGTAAATAGCACATTGCAGAAATACCCTGTTTACTTGTATTCTCTGGACTAGGATTTACAATATCTGATTTTCTTTTATAAGCAGTTCGGGTATACGATCTTCTACATTGTGCATGGTAAACTGGATTTAGTGATAAAAATAAATTTTTCTGTTCTAAATATTGTTTTAGAGCCACAGAAATGTCATCGGATTTTGCATTTGATCGGTACATTTCTAAAGCCGTAAATATCGCTCGCAGACAAAAAATTTTCATACCATTGTGTTAGTGAACGAATTCTGAACAACTTTCAAAATGTCCGTCTGTCTGTCCGTCCGTCACGTTTCTTGTAAGCACGATAACTGAAGAAAGAAAATTCCGATTGTACTGAAATTTGGACAGTAAATTAGTGTTAGCTAGAAGAAGAACCCTATTAGAACAAAATCGATCGATAAATAAAAATGTTATTACTTAATGATTTAAATTTGATAAATTAACTCCTATATAAAAAAGTCTATTTGACAGTCACATTTTGTCACTTTGATAGCGATAAAAAAGGTGCATCGTTTCTTATCACAATAAAAATGCCTGTTCCTCAAAAGCAGAGTATATCTAGTAGTCGCACGTCATTTTAAAATCTGTAGTGTCGGCTATAATTTTTAAGTATTGTGGAAATTATACTGTACGATATGAGTCGTTTTGAGAAAATTATAATTATTTTTAATTGTTATTCGTTCACATATTCTGTCGTTAATTTATCTTGCCAAAAATCACTCGAGCTTTTCTTTTATGGATAAATTTCTTTTTAACTCAATATTTTGCTCGAAAAACTGACATTTGACAAAATCGCTCGATCTTCGGTCTCGCGATTTTTTCATGTCAGTTTTTCTCATAAAATCACTGATTGGCAAAATTATTTCGTTACAAAGAGAAATTTATCCGATAAAAAAAAACTCTTGTGATTTTACTGTTGAAAAAAATTTTTTTTAATTTTTATGTTTTTGTAATTGAATAGAAATCTGGTGAAATATTTCATTTTACTATTTCTAATTATTTATATATTTTACAAATATACATTTCATAATGTAATATACAACCGTGAAAATATGTCTTATAATGTAAAAATTTACATTCTTCTACGTGTAAGGTGGTGGTGTAGTTCTTTTGACTCGTAATCGAAACCCAAATGGGGTTTGGTATAGTTTTTTTACCAAGTCATTTACCAACTAAGATCGTACTATAAAATTAAAAATGTCTAAAAGTAACATTATTTACAAAAAACTGCGAAAAGTATCCTATTGAATATTATATAAAAATCCAGTGAACAGGCGAAGAGTACGTTTTTAGCTTGTTTCCTTTGATTTCCTATCCGAGTAATTATAATTTATTATGCGAAACTATGTGTTTATAACGCACTAAATATAAGGACTGAGACAAAATGCACTTTCAACTTAACATAAATGGATACTGGAAAATAATAATCACCCGGCACGTGTCTGCGTTTAGCTCTAGATGCGATTGCGGCCGATTCATAGTAGCGCGCATTCGTTCGGACGCTGAACCAATCAAGGAATATTTCGATAAGGGAGCAAAATTTCAAAAAAAACTTCTTATAAAAGATTTTATTTAGTTCATTCGGAACATTTTCTTCGGTTATAGTAGGCACCTAACTTTAAAAATAAAAAAGATACCTCGATCGGACATTTTACTCTGCAAATTTTAAAGATTTTGCGTCAAAGAAAAGTTGTTATTTTTTTTTGCCAACTAATTATTTTTTAGGTAAAGTTTTTTACTTTCAACATATCAAAGAATAGTTAGAGAGTATTATGTAAAAAAATTTAAAAATTCTGAAGTAAAATAAAAATTATATGACGTGTTATATGAAAAACAAAAAATAACACATCATTTTTATTTTTTTTAGAAAATTGCCAATTTGGTCATTTTGGCAATCTCAAATCAATGGGCGAATTCAAAAATCAAGTTTAGCGGGTTATTTTACATCAGATTACCTATTTTTTAGGTGGGTGTTCGCGAGTTGTATAGAGGGTGTCGAATTCAGAGGGTCTGGTCTTCCACTATATGGTAACAAAATAATGACGCTTAAAACAGTCAGATAATAGTTATTTCAAAATGGACAGTACAATTAATTAATATTAATAATTATAAATAATCAAAGTATTTCAATTTTTGGTTTCATTAAAGAGACGATTGAAGAAAAAATATCGTACGTAACACGCCCCGAAAGTGCTGGACTCACAAGCTTCCAGGCCTCGCCTACGGCTCGTCCTGGAATTTGCTTACTCGTCCAGTAAAAGACCACTTCTGGAACTTGTTACGTAAATAACTATTATGCAACAAGTGCATAAAGTGGTACTTTTTTCACGAATGGGAAGTTTGACGCACTAGCTGTAGGTAAGTGCGGCAATCCCACGAGTGAAAAAAGGCACTTTATATATGAGTTTCATACAATATATTTTTTCTACGACTGCTTGATTTCCATAATTATACAAATAAATTTCAAAATTAACTTAAATGTCAAAACACAAATCCAGAATTTGACGTTTCTAAAGCGAAGATTATGTGCATGAAAGAAAGTTTGGTAAAAAGTGTCATGGCGCACAGTATAATGGTATCACTGTAATTCACTGCACATGTTGACCAACTCGTCTAATTTCCAAACTTTGCAACAATTAAATACCTATAATATAATAATCATAACATTGTTTTCATTATCTTTAATGTTAAACCTACTTCCACTGAATATAAATCAGCTTTATTAGGTTGTTTCGTAGTCAACAACATTTAAAAAATGTCAAATTATGCAATTTGTCAATCACTGCTGCCAACTCTTCTAGTAAACTGAGAGTTGGAAACAGTGTTTGACAAATTGCATAATTCGACATTTTTTAAATATTGTAGACTACGAAACAACCTAATAAAGACTATTTATATTCAATGGAAGCAGGTTTAACATTAGAGATAATGAAAACGATGTTATGATTATTATATTATATATAGGTATTTAATTGTTGCAAAGTTTGGAAATTAGACGAGCTGGTCAACATGTGCAGTGAATTACAGTGGTACCATTATACTGTGCGCCATGACACTTTTTACTGAACTTTCTTTCGTGCAAATCGTCAATTGAGAAAGTTCGGTAAAAAGTGTCTATATTGGTATCACTGTAATTCACTGCACATGTTGACCAACTCGTCTAATTTCCAAACTTTGCAACAATTAAATACCTATAATATAATAATCATAACATTGTCTTCATTATCTTTAATGTTAAACCCACTTCCATTGAATATAAATCATCTTTATTAGGTTTTTTCTTAGTCTACAATATTTAAAAAAATGTCGAATTATGCAATTTGTCAATCACTGTTGCCAACTCTTCTAAACTGAGAGTTGGAAATGGTGTTTGACAAATTTCATATTTCATTCGACATTTTTTAAATATTCTAGACTACGAAACAACCTAATGAAGGTGATTTATATTCAATGGAAGTAGGTTTAACATTAAAGATAATGAAAACAATCTTTGAATCATTATATTATAGGTATTTAATTGTTGCAAAGTTTGGAAATTAGACGAGTTGGTCAACATGTGCAGTGAATTACAGTGATACCAATTTAGACACTTTTTACCAAACTTTCTGTCGTGCAAATCGTCAATTGTTTTCAATGCACTCATAGATCCGGCTATACATAAGAGTGAAATAATATTACTTTTTCGCCCTATTTATTTTGTTTCACTATTGCAATAAATACATGATTTATGCACTAAAGATGAAGAAAAAAAGTGTTTTTTTTAACGGTCGTAGAAAAAATTTTTTTTTAAATGTTTCAAAAATCTTCAGAAAGTTACCTACTAATATCAGTAACGTACCAAGCGCATACATGCTATTGCCGCAACTGCAATTAAAACTAGTAAAATGTTCAGTAAAAAACTCACCATTATATTATTGAGACAAAACTTATACAACTTTATAACTAACTGTCACCACATTTCAGTAAGCGAATAATAATATACTGAAGAAAACGTCGAAATGCTATTAATATTTTACTATTTTCTATGGGGAGGTAGGTATAGGGCTAGCTATCGATATATGAAACGTAAATAAACATCGAGAGTGTTGGCGTATAGGTTCATTTAACGCTTATGGTCTCTTCATAGGAATATTTTGAACTAATAACTGATAATAATTAATAGTAATATAAAAAAATAAATATAAAAAAAACTTTTTAAAAACAAGCTTTTATTATTCTTAGGTGTACTAAAACTAAAACTAAAAAAATAAGTCATGTTGAATTAATTGACTTAAAAGCTTGTCGCGCACGAAAAGTTCATACAGGCATTAATTTTTTTTTGACAGAGACTGTAAGTACCGAAGTTTTTTTCTTCTATTCACGCGACAAGCTTTTAAGACAATTAATTCAACCTAACTTATTTTCTTCGTTTTTGTACACGTAAATAATAATAAAACCTTGCGTTTAAAAAGTTTTTTTTACATTTAATTCAACGTCTGAGTGAATACACTATCCGATATAAAAATTATAGTTAAACCGGATCCTTCGCCATTTCTTAGAATGCAATGTGTGAGTGAATACACTATACTATCAAATTAGTAACACATACACACACTTTTTGGACATATTATTGAATTGTCATCAGAACTACAGGCGCATGCTGAATTTCAGCTCAATTGGACGTCGTTAAGTGGTTCAAAATTGACTTGCAAAATTCCTCCTAAATTAAATAAAAAAAATAAAATTAAATAAAAGCTTGTAAATCATAGTAACAATATTTCTTGGATAAATGTGGCTATTGAAACACCCCGTATTAGACTAGTTCACAAGTTCAAAGCCGTGTTAATTCTTGATAGAGGTCGTAAAAATATGAGTGAGGGCTCATTGGATTCGGAGTGACGTCTAGAAAAATGTGCAAAAGTTTCAAACCCGCACTTAACAATTGCAAAAGTTATAAAAAGTGAAGATTGAAAAAATAACTAGTTTCGTTTTTTGCAAATAACTCGAAAACTATATTAAGAAATTTTAAAGAAACAGTATTTTTTATAAAAATTTTTTTTCACATACCTATACGGTTGTTTTTTGTTATTTTTTTTCCATCTAAAAAAAATATAAACATTCGACGATTGTTAATAACAAATTGTTTATTAAATAAACAAATAAATTAACAATTTTTTTTTCTTTTTTCCACCTTGTAGAGAATTGCAAATAATAAATTTTAAGAATAAAAATTTTTCTTAATAATTTGTTTAAATAATGAAAAAAAGGAAAAAATGTTTATAAACAATTGAAAAAATTTTTTTAGAAAAAAATTTTTTTTAATACCTATTTTATAAAATGGCAAAAATTTTTTTTTCAAAAATACGTAATTTATCTATTTGTTTAAACAAATAGCAATTAAAATTTGAAGTTGATAATCTTATAGTATTTTTGAATATAAAAACAGTAATAATAATTAAAATTAATAAAAAAAAAAAATTTCAACCTCTTTTTCATTTTTTAGTTTTTTGTTAGGTTAAATAATTAACATTATCTATTAGTATAGACCAGGGATTCCCAACAGGTGGTCCGCGGACGATGTCTTAGAGGTCCGCGAAATGTCACTGAGATATTTAATTGTTTTGTATTTTACTTGACTTGCAGTGGCCATTATCCTAATCTAGTTTCCGCGTAAGTTCAGTAGGTTATTCATCAGCTTTTACAGTCAACCAAGCGCGGATTTATGGGGGGTAACGAGGTAATTACCCCCCCCCCCCAAGATTCTGTAAACCATCAACTTTTGTTTTAAAATGTTATGATTTTTGTTAATTTTGGGAAGCAAAAAAATTGTAACGTGTAAGTCAATAACTTTCATTTAAACATTTTTTTCGGATTTCTTCCCCCAGCTCTTAAAAAAAAATTTTGTGAATTTTTTTCGTCTTCAAAAAATTTTGGGTTCAGTGTTACCCCCGCCAAGCTCAAGGTCCAGATCCGCCCTTGCAGTCAACTGTCACTTTTAAGTATATTAGTTTAGTAAGTAATTTATGGTAGATTCTACATAATCTTCATTTTAAGAATTTAAGCTTTTAAGGGGTCCTTGTCAGTATAGCGACCGATGAGGGGGTCCTTGAAAAAATCTTGTTGGGAACCACTGGTATAGACTAGAGACTATGGACCAACGAGGTCTAAAGTATAGAGGGGCAATCCCAATTCAGTATACATACGGTTTTTGTTTGGCCAATGGCCATAGAATAAACGCTCGAGGGACGCAGTGGGAGTCATTTGTTGGCCCTAGTTGCCATGATTTGCAGTGGAGTACTGCTTTGGGGGATATAATTAATGAATGAATATTGTTTTTTATCACTGTTCTATTATTAGTTGAGCTCAAATCTATTAATCAAATTGCTGTAGAAGTAGTAATAAATTATACCATATTTAAAAACGGAGTAAATGCTGCTCTATACATTTTTAAAATATTCGCAAATTCCATAACGTTAAGTTGAAGTGACGCCCATGCGGACTAGTTGCTTGAATATGTTCTGGCCATGTGCCACGCCTACTTTTCCAGTCTCTCCTTATTATGTCGCTGCTATGGACTATAACAATTAAAAATATCGCAATGTCATAATCCCATAAAGTATAGTTGACATAAGATCTCCAATGAACGAAATAATTTTAGTGGCTTTTGTTTAATAATTATTCGACTTGAAATATAAACGCAAACTCTAAAAAAATTTGTTAATTAACAATAGGCTCATTTTATGAAAAATCGCTGAAAACATTTTTTTCCTTGTTTCTTTAAGTATCTAAATAGTACCACATAAAAAAATATTTTTACTTATTACGGCCGGTTTCAGAGCATCGTAACGGCTTAGTGTTCACCACGCGGAGCTCTATTTTCAACACTAAATTAAAATTATTGATAATAGAGTTTCGGGAGTTACGACTTTTTTATTGGAAATTTCTTCCTCTTTAAGAATCCGTCTTTAAATTTTTTCTTAAATAGAAATAGTTTTGATTTATTTGCACAAAACCGAACTCGTTATTTTTTAAATTTTCATTTGTTTAAGTATAACTTTTGCAATTGTTTATGTGCAGGTTTCAAACTTTTGTACATTTTTCTAGACGTCATTCCGAATCCAATGAGCCCTCACTCATATTTTCTCGAGCTTTATCAAGAATTAACACGGCTTTGAACTTGTGAACTAGTCAATATCTAGGTCACGTATTTGCAAATAAATTTCTTAAAATAATAAAATGTACCTATTCCAGAACTTGAAAACAATTCAAATCAAAATTAAATACATGGACAAAATTGTCAAATATTTTAAATTTTCCCAATTCTTTTGTATTTATGAATTTTAATGAAAGAAACGCATTACACAAGAAAGAAATAGTTTATTTCACACATTTTAAGTAAGTTTTCATTAGTAGAAAATGCTTAAAAAGATGCAAAATGTTATAAAAATTCAGAATAATTAGTTTCAACTTAAATACTACCATGTTAAGCAAATTAGTCTTTTGATTAGAATAATAGGGCATGGTTAATAACGAGTATTCCCACCTCGAGCTCTAATGGCTGTTTGCATCCTTCTTGACATACTACTAATTAGATTTTGAATGTATTCTTGAGGAATTGCATTCCATTCATATTGTGCTGCAATTCGATGTTCTTCTAGGGTATTTGGAACAGGATTTCTTTGTCGTATATGACGTTTTAGCCGAACCCACATATGTTCTATGGGATTCAAGTCTGGACTATACGGTGGCCAATGTAATCTTTGAATCTGGACTGCATCAAGGTAATTAATCACTGTGCCAGCTGCGTGGGGTCGAGCGTTATCGTGCATAAATACGAACCTATCGTATCCAATGTGGCCCACATATGGCAAAACATGATCTTGGAGAATGTCACTAGTCATTCGTCCAACGACTTCCACGAGTTCGGTGCGTCCTTCCCAACTAATACCTGCCCAAAGCATTATGCCGCCACCTCCAAAACTAACAGTTTGTACGAGATTGCAACTAGTTTATCGTTCCCCAACTCTTCTATAGACATGATTTCGTCCATCTGGCTTCCATAACTGTATTCTAGTCTCATCAGTGAATAGAACATTTATGTAATTCTCGATATTCCACCGAATATGTGCTCTGGCAAATTGTAATCGACGAGTTTTGTGATTTTGGAAAAGACGTGGAACTTTGGCAGGCCGTCTTGGCCTTAAACCTACCTCTCTTGACCTTCGCCTAACCGTTTTCGAACTAACATTCACTTGTCTTACATTTAATAACTCATTTCTGAGATGTGTGGATGTCAGTGTGCGATTTCTGGTAGAATTAAGGATCAAAAAACGATCATCAATGCTGTTGTGCACCGTTTGCGCCCTTGGCCGGGTCTTCGAACAAAATTTCCAATCTCTCGATACCTTTTTAAAATATTCGATACTGTGTAGATTGACCTCTCCTAAGACGTCGTGCGATATCTTTTTGTCTATATCCTTCCTCATATAGAGTTACAATTTGTGCCGCTTCAGCTTCACTGCAGTATCTATTTGGTGGCATATTTTTTTCTTAAATAGAGGTAAGAACAAATAAAAATAAATAACACTTACTTTAATTCACTACAAATAACTCAATTCACTATAATTCTTGAATTATGTAAAGAATTTTCAAATGATAAAACGCGCGTTAGAAAATATACGCCATTAAAATGAATTAAACGTCAAAATATTTTAAAACAATTGAATATATTCACCTACTAGATGAATAACATCAGCACATATATAAATTTACAACGACGATTTGAAACCATATTCAAGTAATAGTGATAATAAAAAATATTCGATAATTTTGTCCATGAGTGTATATGAAGATGACAATCAAATCAATAAATTCCGGTTATAGACTTTTTTATCTGGTTTACTATATAAATTTTTAAAATTCCTAGCTATCATAGAACTCGAGCTATCGAAGTTCTACGCACTATTGCCCCACCATGTATATTTGTTCTAAATCTTTTGGAGGGAAACTTTGATGCCTTTTATGAAAATCCATTTATATCGTGAGAAAGACCGCTCACGCCTGGTTTAAAACGTCTATTATACCTGACATCGTAAGAAATCCGGAGAGTCGAAAATTTGTCCGGTATTTAAAAAGGACAATAAGCATGGCATTGAGAACCATCGCCCAATTACTATTTTGTGCAATTTCGCGAAACGATACGATCTTATTTCTTTTCATACTAAGAACTCAGTTATAGTAGAGCAGCACGGATTCATGGAAGGGAGGTCCACCGTATCGAACCTTGTGTGCAAAACACAGTATATTGCTGAAGCTTTAGATCAGAAAGGTCAAGTAGATGCCATCAACACTGACTTTTCTAAAGCATTTGCCAGATTGGACCACGGTATATTATTAAACAAGTTGCAGAACAGTGACTCTCTTATTCATTTATTTACTTCTTATTTAACTTGTCTTACTCAGTTTGTTCAATATCATGGCTTCCACTCTGTATTATTTAAATAAACGCCAGGAGTTCCGCAAGGTTCCATACTTGGCCCTCTGTTTTTTGTTCTCTTAACTAACGATATTATTGACAACCTTGACGTATGCTATTTACTTTACGCTGACGGTCTCAAATTATATATTTGCATTAAATCAGAAGACAACTGTTTAAGGCTCCAGCATAGTCTAGACTTGCTTAACGCCTGGTGTGTTCATAACCAATTCCCTTTAATCGCTATCATATGTAACTCGAAAGACAGGTAGGTATTGTGTAATATAATTTTCTTATATAAAATCATCAACAACGAAATCAACTGTCCCTCTATTACCTCACTTATTAAATACCGATTGTCCGCTAAAACAAGTAACATACTTATCACACCTCACACCTCGTACTAACATCTTAAGCTCATCTCCCTCGCATCAAATCTGTTTAAACTACAATAACATAGAGCAAAGGTTGGACATTTTCAAATGCAATATTTCTGATATAAAACTTAGAACCCTAGAACTTATTACTCAGTTGTTTAACAATTGTTTCTCCCTTCCTATCTTGCTTGTTTCGCTATGTATATTATATGCAAACGTTGTATTGTGTATATTTTTATGTTGTATGAATTGTCATTTACAGATTTTATTGTCCTGAACGTTTTATATAGTTGTTCTTATAACCTATTTTTCACTTTGGTGTTTGTTATATTTATACGTTATTTTGTTTTTAATCCTGTAATTGTGTTATTTATTCTGTAACTGGGTTGAATAAATTATTGACACAAATAAATAACCATATGCTTTAAGAGAAACTTTGTTTACACTAAATATCAATTTATCAACATTAGGGTAGCATTTATAAGTCTTTCAGTAAGTAATTCTTTGAAGCCTATTTTATGTACATGTGGTATAAAGTACGTTTTGATATGTTTCCTTAAAATATTTTCCAGCAAATTGGAAAAACTTTTCCTCAATTCTGCTATAATCCATTTAATAATTGTATAAATTATATTATTTTTTATACTATTGAAGAAAGCTTCATGAATTGAATATAAAATATATGTCAGATGTCATGTGTGGCATGGCGGTAAGTAACAAAATACGTGTGCGAAATAGTTATTCATGTACCAAAACTTGTAAGTGTATCTTATAGGTCGATAACATGGTTTGCAAACCGAAGCCCCTAGGGTTGTACTAGTGTGTAATTATGTATATTTGTTACGCAAGAAAAAGTTGGTTTATTTAAAAGGTGAGTCAAGAACTTACAAACCAAAAAAAGCCAAAATTCTGGAACGTCATTACATTGAAATATTCTTAAGGAAGGCACCTCATGGTGATTATTTAATGATGAAGGTAAGTCTATTTTTTATCTCTTTATCTTTCATGTATTTTCATTTGTCATTATTATTTTTAGATTGCGTTATTGATGGGGATTTCTGGTGCTTGCCGATGTATCAAACTTACTAAGTTAAGTATTAACGACGTACAGGACAATGGATCATATTTGTATATTTCAATACCTGATACAAGACCAATGTACCACCTAGTTTCACTGTTCTTGCTGAAGGATACCCTATTAATGCTCTTGCCCTATACGGGAAGAGTAAAAAAATACTGCTCATAGCATATTATTTTTGAATCGTAAAAAGAAGAGCGCTACAACCAGTTGGCATTAATAATTAACACCTTGTCAAAAATACATTCTAAGATAGCGTCTTATTTCAACTTTCCAGAAGCAAAATCTTACACTGATCATAGTTTAAAGCATTCCTCTGCTACTTTGTTAGCCAATACTGGTGGTGACATTATAGCTTTCAAACGCCATGGTGGATGGAAATCTCCCACTGTTCCAGAGGGCTATGTAGGGGATTCTGTGATGAATAAAATTAACAGTGCCAGGAAAATTTAGGGATATCAAATGCAGCAGTCCTCTTCAGTCGATGTCCCGTTACCAGAGCCGCCAAGTTCCAGCTGGGGTCCCGTGGAAGCGAACTATTACCAAACCCCCGCACAACATCATATGAAGTATACAAGCTTCCAGGCCTCGCCTACGGCTCGTCCTGGAATTTCCTTACTCGTCCAGTAAAAGATCACTTTCGGAACTTGTTACGTAAATAACTATTTCAATCTTCCTAATTAAATGTATTCCCCACTTTTCGAGTGTCAATCCTTAATTCTTAGGATAAACGATTAATGCTACTCTTAGAATGAATGTTTTGATTTATAATGCTTTTTGAATATTCCCTCACTAGTGTGTAATACATCACATTCTATATGTAAAATAACCATAGTAATAGCCATTATATGCCTCTGTTGGATAAAATACTATTGAAGTATTCGATATTGCATAATGAACTGTATTTAAAAATTCTTCTATCTACAATAATTGCAATTTTTAAACGAATCAACACTAGGTGAATACTGAACACCCAGTAAATTTTTATTTTTATGACACATGGTGATCAGCCCAAAAATGTATAAAATGTATAAAAATAACATACATAATTTCACAGGATACGCACTACGGATCTAACATACGCAACTTCATATTAAATAAATGTAGAAAATATTATCAATTTTATTTTTCAGATTATACAAATGATACCCCAAAAACTGTAAATTTATATTAAATTTTATAGTATACAATAAATAATTGAGTTAAATAACATATTATCAGATGTCTATGGAATAAGTCTTAAACAAAATGTGGTTAAAAAAGTTACTATTTTCAAACCCTGATTTATAAATTATATTGTAAAAAAATAAACTTCAATATTAAATAATATCTAAAATAACAAATATAACGAAACATTTACATAAAAAAATAAAGCTATATAAGGAAGATTTAACGTTTTATATTTTATATATAACACTTATAATAAGTATGAAGTTAATTTTAGGATTGTGTACATTGATACTATTTGGAATATTTTTTGGAACCAGTACAACCTGAAACAAAAGAAAAGTTATTTCATATGATATACAAAAATTACAAAAGGTTTTCATGCTTAAAAACTGATAAATTAATAGAACCAAATAAATTTCCACCATAACCTAGACAATCAGTCCAGTTGTAAGCCTAGAAAAAACATTAAATATGAATTTTGTGAAGGACAAAATTCTCGACAATTCCTGTATAATTTTATTTTGTACGATTAATAGTTTAAGTTATAACGTCGCGAAAGTTTAACAATTTCTTTTATTCGCTAATTACATCTATAAACCGATCAGAATACGGCCCTGGCCGCCTAGCCGTCGTTAGTCTGGCCATTAACACCCTCCCGCGGCGTTAGACACATCTGCCCTTCGAGTCGACTATTTTTATATAATCTTTGTTTATACACATAAATTGGACCAATGAAATATTAGAATGCGAATGATAATAACAAGATTAGCTTCATTGCAACAGTGGCGCAACCAGGATTTTGTTTTGGAGGGGGTAAAATAATATAAATAAAAACAAAACTTTACTTATTTATTTGAATACAATAGCTACCCACACACGAAGCGATATAGTCGGCCGACGGTGTCGACCAACCAGAACTGCCATACCAGATCCGCCGACTTGGTCTGTGAGCGATCTGATTTGTCGTGTCTACACACGAACATACTTAGTCCGCGATTTGTCAAACGATTGGTTCCTGCACCTACGCCGTCCCTCAATTAGTTGGCAGATATTTTAAATTTCGACATACTGGGTAGTGCGACTTCGTATTTTAAGTTGGTCTAAAATACCTCTTTAGTCGGTGAATCTGCGTTAGTACAAAATGGACAAAAAAATTGCTCTCGTGTATCTTAAAAATCAGGGATAAGAGAAAAAGGAACAGAAAATTAGAATTTTTAATTTTTTTACATTCTCTCCTAAAAGCATTTCTCATATTTTGTATTTTAGTTTTAACATCTTTTATAGTTACATCATTATAATTTTTGCTTTTTAAAAATTTTATCAAATCTTCATATGCTTCTCTTTTCAAATTCTTATTTATATAATCTGGGTCTTTAATTTTCCACAAACATGGTCGTTCTCTATATAGTTCTATAAACTCTGTTACTATTTCTTTTGTCCACTCCATAATAATTATTACACCACAAACAAAATTTATTTAAACTAAGATCAAACGACGAGCGCTACAGACTGGATCCTTACGTTAGTTTTTTTAACTTGTAGTGACCTGTTCCTACACCGACGACGTATTTACCGACCGGGTCCGTCGCTCAGCACAAACGTGAGTTCCAAATAGACAGACACTGTCTTCTGCATACCAAGTCGCTCAAAATATCGCTTCGTGTGTGGGTACCTAATGTATACAGACTTACAAATTTCATAAATTGAATTCAAGTCGACGTGGAGTTGAAGTTCGTGAATCGCTTCATCGATTGTAACCAATATTATATAGTTTGTGTGATAGCTGTCTATTATTTATACCCTATATGCATTGCTTGGGGGGTCTTTGTCCCCTTACCTCCCTCGTAGTTTCGCCACTGCATTGCAATGTTAAGCTGTCGAAGGTGCCGATGTTTTAGTTATTCAAAATGTCCTCGACGTTCGAGTCCGTCCGTATTAATCCCACATAATAATTATTTTAACGTCTCTCAGTTTCATTTCATAATATTGAAAAATCTTATTTTGGATATTCAGCAGATAACTTTCAAAGAAATCATCCTTTCTTTCGATATACTGTTGATTCCAGTCTGATCACTCTAGTATACTAACAACAAATCTCCATTACGGGACATCTGATCAACTACTTTCTTGATAAGTTAGTAATGAAATATAGAACTTTTCCAAACATTAGTAAAAAAAGTATTGCACAAGTGGCCAAGTGCACCATCGGCTGTTTCAAATTCTAAGGGATTGGAATTTTAAATTTTGTCACAATAGAGTTTTAGTGCGAATAATTAAAATATACTTCAGGGAAATTAGACAAAAATATGGCAAATCCGCGGGAAAATTCCCAGTTAGCTAAATTTTTGCATGAACCTTTATTTCCTCACTTTTAACAATGTGTCAAAAGTGTCCGTCGATGTGACCCCTGCTAAGAATTTTACAGAGGATCAAAGGTAAAAAAGAAAGGCGAATATCTCGTCATCTATTAGTTCTGCCACAAAAATAATTATTATAAAATTTGTAACTTAGAAAATTACTTATAAAAAAGTTTTTATGAGATTTTTCCGTTTGCATGTACTACGGCTTACACAGCTTCAGAACATTCATACTTCTGAGGAATAATGCACTCCTTGCGACACCACCTCGCAGGTTTAGTACTGAGTAAGTTTTTTTAAAAGTGGTATCCCCAATAAGCCTTATCCACGTTTTTTTATTAAAAATTAAAAAAACAAATTTCTTCTTCATTATCCTCGATTGATTTAACGTCCATCATTTCTGGGTCAATCTCTTCAATTTGCATGGCTTTCGCAGGGAAATTAACAGGATCTATATCTTCATAGTTTTCAGCATTATTTTCTCCTGTTGTATCGGGAGCTACATTGAGACGAAACTGAAGTAAATGATCAATCGCGGCTGAGAAATGCAAATCAATTTTAATGCTGCCATTGTAGATTGTAGATTATTTAAGGGGGTCGCTTGGCCTTGGGTTGGCCTTTCTTCACCTCGACCTAAAAGGTTTTTTGCGAATTACCCTGCAACTAGTTGTTGCTCAGGATTCCAAGACTTTTTGCAAAGCTTGCGATTTTCCTGGCAGCTAATTTCCCTATGTCTTCAGGCGTTAATTCCGCCTGTTTTAGGTACTTTAGGCTAATACGGATTAGTACCTTGCATTCACAAAGTATATGTTCCACAGTTTCAGTTGCAGCTTCACAGTATCTGCATTTGTCATCTTATGCCATGCCCATGTTCTTGAGATGATATCTCAAGGGACAATGGCCAGTTAGAAGGCTTGTGATCAGCCTTAGATCGGACTTTTCAAGTTCGAGAAGTCTTGTGGCATTCTTTGTAGAACAGGTCATAAACCATTTCGCTTGTCTTTGGCCTGGAGTATTCCTCCAGTAGGACTTCTTTTGTTCCTTTTCCCATTTTAGGACCTCCTCCGTTATGTGTCCCTTAGATAAGCCACAGAACGGTTTGGGTTCAAAAAATGGGGCTTCAGCACCTTTTTTTTTTTTTTTTTTTTTGCGAGGCTATCAGCCAATTCGTTACCTTCTAATGCTGCCTGGCTATCTGAAAGCATATAGATCTTTGCCCTTCGAGTGCCTCTATTTAGGAATTCCTGGGCACATTGATCTATAGCATAGATTTCTGCCTAGAAGATGGTTGGGGTGTTACCAAGGGCTTTAGATAGCCTGCATTTAGACCCTGCTACGCCCACACCAACCCCTTCGACCATCTTGGATCCATCTGTGTGCCAGATGTGTGACTCTTTCGACCCCCGCTCGCCTGACGGCTTTCAATCAGCACATCAAACAGGCAGTCGAAGTCATGCTTGATTGGCATTGAGTCGATGGGTTTGGTCATGGATTCGAATTGGATTAGCTCCAAAATCCTTAAGTGACCAACCAGGTCGCCTGGTCTGAATTTAAGTGCCTAATGCACAATGCAGCCATACTTTGATCCTCAATCTTTGGAGCAACTCCAATGTCGGAATGTTTGGAGCAGACTGTAGCAGAGTTGGAGTCGACCTCAAAATGTCATTAGTCATCATCCATCCCCAGTTTTGAGGGCTGAGCTCATTACCTAGGCATTTTTGCAGATAACTTCATTGCTTATTGAGCCGCACTGGTTTAGCAAAACAATAATATCTGAATGTATCTATTGATACCACATTAGGTGGAGCATCATACATTGTCAAAAGAAATTAATTATGGCGAACATTCTTTTATTTTAAAGACCTTAAAATTGGCTGTAAAAATGATGAACTAAAGGTCTTTAGCTTACTGGCATTTTTTCAGCAGAAAAATCCAAATTTCTCTGGACTAACATGTTATGGTGGAAAACTAATGTTTGATTAAACTAACTTACCTATTCAGTTTAATTTTGGCTGCTGGCAAACTGCTTAGGTCATCTTTCAAAACGTATCTCCTGACACCTATGATAAAATCTTTCACATAATGGTCCCAGATGAAACCGTTAGCCTCGCTTAAATCCACCTCGAAATTCTCTCCGTCTTCCGCGTGTTTAACCGCATCCACCAAATCGTGCATCGTCGATGCCTTGAAGTCCCACTGATGGGTCGAGAAGAAGCTGCCGGCGTTCAAAGCGTCGTAGAACTTACGACTGATTTTCAACATCCTGCAAGAAAACGAAACGTTATAAAATCTGAACTGCGCCCGTTACAAGGAGACACTTACATTGGCTTTTGTTTTGTGCAGTACAGATACATGTCCAGGAGTGCAGAGGGTATTGTATGGAACAGAGTAGCGCAAACGGCGTGCATCGTCCTGTTGGTGCGGTAAGTGAATCCGGGATACCACGTTACAAATTTGCTGGGGTACTGAAGGGAGTATTTGTGCGTTAATTCCCCGAACTCCTTCCACGTAACCGGATTTGTGGTGCCGCTTGTGCAGTTGTAAACTCGCATTGTGTTCGACCTGAAAAAAATTAAGTCTGTTGCAGTTACCAGAATATTACAGTGCACTTTGGAAAGTTTTTGCTTCCCCCCCTTACCGAAGTATCGTGGTCTCGTCAGTATCAGAGATTTTTTTGGATTTACACGTTTGAGATTATGTAGATTACGAAAATTAAGATCGTTTTTTTTTTAAATGACGAAATGTAATACCTAATGGATAAATTACTTTCGTTATTTCATTTGGAAGAAAAAATTTTAACGTAGCAATTATTAAACATCAACTATTTGAATGTGGCGAAAAATAGCAGTAAATACAAGCAACGAACCACTCTGATCCTTAGAGAAGGATTATCACTGGAATAATGGTTAGGGCGAGAAGAAATAGTACACCTAGAATCGATGAAATAGACAACGGATGAATGTACTATGGACCGAAAAGGCTAAAGGAACAAACTCTGGAAATTATCGCCAGACCATGGATAGAAATCACTCCTCAACACATCGGCTATGCTCTGTGGCGAGTTATTTTGGTGATGGGGAGAGGTACTGGTGCCCCTCCTCAGGGTGAAATCGCCGCCGACGGCGACGGTTGCAGAAGATTAACACTGTGCAGTCTGGAGCAGGAACTACGGGGGATCAACCAAGAATAGGCATTAGTCTGAATCTGAACCTGAACCAAATTCCTTTGAACGTTGTGACATCGGATGGAATACAAACAGACCCGGACAAAATTTCAGCAGTACGAGACTGGCCAAATGTTCATGAAGTACGAAGCTTCCTTGGACTATGTACTTATTATAGACGCTTTGTGGAAGGGTTTGCGGATATTGTGAAGCCACTACACCGGTTAACAGAGGAAAAAGTGAAGTACCGGTGGACACCAGAATGTGAAACGTCATGGAGGAAGTTGAAGGCACTATTATGCACCAGTCCTGTGCTAGCATCTCCACAATGGAATGGCCTTTATATCCTGGATACTGATGCAGCAACTCTTTGGTTGGGTGTGTACTGTGTACTTCCAAATCCAAAATGGACAGGAGAAAGTGATTGAGTACTTCAGCAAGGTGTGACAAGGAAATAACTATTAGCCATTGTCAAATCCGTGGACCATTTTCATAAATATCTGAATGAACAACGTTTCAAGTTCGAACCGACCATACTGCATTAAAATATTAAAATGGTTATTACAAATGAAAACCCCCCAGAATGTCAACTGGCTCGCTGGATAGAGAAGTTGCAACAGTATGATTTCAAAATCGAACATCGACCTGGGAGATCTTATAAAAATGAAGATGCTCTACCCAGAAGACCATGCAAAGATTGCAAGCACTGCCAACGTGTAGAAAAACTGCAGGGCATTGACACTGTCAAGAAAGACCTTCCAGACAATTGGACAAAGGATGCTCTAAGGCAAGAGCGATTAGATGATGCAGAAATTGGGCCTATATTGAGAGCAAAAGAAGGGGGAACCCGTCCAGAGTGGAAGGATTTTTCAGACAAATGAGCAGGGCTGAAGGCTTTATGGGCTCAATCGGATTCGCTTAGAGTCATAGACGGGCTATTGAAGAGAGCATGAGAAAGTCCGGATAACAAGGATGTTGTTATGCGTCTAGTGATTCCTAGATGTCGAGTACCAAAAGTACTTCATGAGATGCATGTTGGAACGTCTAGCGGACACTTCGGCGTTAATAAGACCCTGAGTAAGGTGCAGGAAAGATTTTACTGAATTAATAGTCAACAGGATGTGGAGGCTTGATTTTGCAAATGCGGCCTGTAAGGGACCACAGACCAGGAGTAAGGGTCAATTGCAGCAATATATCATCAGGGCTCCTTTTGCTCTCAATTCTCTAATTGCGATCGATATTGATGGCAGTAAATACATCCTGGTTGCCTTGGATTATTTCAGTAAGTGGCCGGAAGCCATTCCAAATCAGGAGGCTGTTACTGTAGCTGAGGTGTTGGTGCATAATTGCGATTTGGTGTACCCCTGGAGTTGCATTCAGATCAAGGGAGTAATTTGAGTCAGAGATGTTCTAGGAAATTTGCAAATTATTGGGAATCCACAAGATACGGACAACAGCTCTTCACCCACAAATGAGATGGAATGGTGAAGCGGCATGATAAAACTATGAAGGAACATCTTTCTAAGGTAATTCATAAAAATCAGCGAGATTGAGATCGTAACTTGTCATTCTTCCTCATGGCATACAGGGCTGCCATCCATGAGACTACGAAACAGACACGGGCTTGTGAGGTATTTGGACATGAAATCAGATTGCAGTGTGACTTGATGTTTGAAACACCAGGCGGGGAACCATTATGCAGATGAGATTAGGGAGCGGTTAAGAAATGTCCATAAATTGATTCGAGGTCAAATCACCATAGCCAGTGACCGAAAGAAAGCTCGTTATGACCGTAAGTCCAGTTTTGGAGGATTCAAGGCGGGAGATCTGGTTTGACTGTACAACCCTCAGCGAAAGAAGGGAAGGTCTCCGAAGCTTCAACCGCCTTCGGAAGGACCGTAGTCTGTCGTCACCCGAATCAATGACGTTGTTTATCGAATCCAAAGAAGTAAAAAATCGAAGATGAAAGTCATACACTTTGACAGACTGGCTAAGTACGTTGAAGAGGCATTGCCTGACCGGGGCGTTCAAGCTTAAGGAGTGGGCAGTGTTATATATTTTTACCCCCAGAGATATCTGTAGGTAGTTTCCTACAAGTTCTATAAGTAACAGAAACTAAGCTAGTTAGTTAGTTGGCAATCGGCCCAGAGATGGCAGTGCGGTGTCAGTGTCTGGAAGTTGTAGAGAACCTACTAGAAAAATTCCAGAAGGATTAGAGAACATTATGGGCCCCTCATCTTTGGGTATATAAGGGCATGGAGAAGCCCAGAGTGGACAGTTTAGTTCAGAAGACAGTTGAGTTAAGATAGCAAGTTCGGAATATCGAGAAGTGAACAAAGTAATAAAGTGGCTGAAGTAGTGAATTGGAGTATTTAGTAGTATATTAGTGAAGTAATTATTTGTTGTAATTAGTACATAAGTTAATAAATTAATGTTAGTGTGTTTAAAAAGGGGTGTAAACACGTAACAATAATTAAAAATAATACACAAAGAACTAACTACAAATATCTTTCATCTTTAATTAAACCAAATATTAGGTGCGTTATTGCCTCAGTTACTTCACTTCTGTATACTTAATTGTTATTCTTTCGTATTTGTTCCAATAAATATAATTTTTTTAATGTTTGTTGACATTTTTAAATTTTTACTATTTTGGCAAACGATTTAATAGTAGTGACATATTCTAACATAGAGTAAATTTCAAGTTTTTACCGCAAAATTAAAGTCACCTATGTAATGTCTGATGTTTTTGTAACCGGAGGACTCCCAAATATTTTTGAGATTGATTTAATATGAAACTCAGTTGTTAATTCTCGAAGTATTGCAAGTGTACCAAATAAACGAATTACATGGTTTAAATACGTTATTAGATTATTTTTAAATTCGGTATTGAAAATTTCAAAAATCCATATACTGGGTGATATTAGGCAAGTGCCAAGAGAAAAAAAATTGAGCCCATTCCAGATATTTTTTTCGTTTGCGGCACTGAATTGTGAAGACTTCTATTAGTGAAACATGCCTACTAAATTTGGTCCGATTTGGTGAAGCCAATCAAAAAATATGGTCGATCGAAATTTTAGCAAAAAATAAAAAAACGCGCTGTATATCAGAAGCGAAGGGCACTAGGGATATAATAAAGGCAATTATGAAATCGTCTCAGGGTACTGTACTCCCCACTAGCGTATGGCTAGTCACTCACGAAACACCCTGTATATATGGACAAGGGACAGGATAATAAAAGCCTGTCTTTGCGAAAGTACTGTAATGCAATGGTTCGGACAGACAACAACAACTGAACAGAAAAATATAGAAGTCCAGCAAGGATGACCCTATTCCTCCGACTATTTCCCTAGATCCTAGTTCAAGTGACGCAAAGCACAATTCAGAAAACGTAAAATTTTAACAAAGGCGCAGAAACATTTAGGGCCCCGATTGTGCTGCATAGAAAAAGGATATTTTCAACTTCCTAGAAAATACGAAATTGCATCAAGACACATTGGACTGAAAATAAACTTCAAGAAGAGTTTAATAATGAGTTACGAATTCTACCTTTCATCAAAAAAAAACATGGAGCTTGATCAAGAGGATACTAACAGCCATTATACAGCCAACGATGCTATTGTTACATGTTTTACCCCCAGAGACATCTGTGGGAGCTCCCTTTAAGTTCCATGTAGAAGTAGCAGAGAACAATTAAGTTAGTTAGTTCGGCAATCGTCTCAGAGATGGCGCGCACTGTTAACATCTGCTGGAACATTGTTGAAAGATGTTGAAAGATCCAGAACTACTTACCCAAGAGTATAAAAGGAAAGTGAGTGGCCGCACGAGAGTAGTACAGTTCAGTTAGCAGTTTAGTTGGTTCAGTTTAGTAAATAGTTGAGTTCAAATAGTGAGATCAGAAGTAAGCCAAGTGATCAAGTAAACACGTAACAATATACTCGCAAAAACAACAGAAGCAGAGGAACGATAGAAAAAGTCAACATTAATAGGAGGGAACACGTTAACAAAATAAGAGGAATTTAATGAAGAATTGGAGACGTATTCAAATAAGGGACCTACCCAACATATCTACTAAAGTGGATGAAGTGGTGAAGTGAAGTACATGTGGATGATAACAATTGAGAGGATCGTAAACAAACTAGGGAAGGTCCAAGAAAAAATCGCAAGGATATATGCACTGCCGGAATCAGAAACGCAGGAAATAGATCTCAGGAGAAGAGAAACTTTAGAAGAAAAATACAACACAAGAACCTACATTCCTCTACCATGCATCATGTGGCTATCTTTGCTGACAACAATCATGACCCAAATCCAACCCAGCGTAGACTAATAAATGTCTTTGTTTATCCACGCTAGTCCAGGTAGTTCAAAATGCGACCTACGAGGCCGAAGATAAGGCTGAAAACATAGTAGAGAAAAATTGCGTCACATAATTATTAAAAGCAGTGAATAATAAAACTTCTCTTTTTAAATTGTCCACCTTGTACCACCATTTATTATAATTCCATACAGCTCAGTAATTGGAATTTCGTGTTTCTGTTGTGCCGCCAAATTATAAAATAAATAAAATATAAATAAATAAAGTTATAAAACAAATAACAAATATTTTTTCTGTCTAAATTAAGTTGAGCTAAATAAGCCGTATCAGAAATATTCACTATTCTTTTGATAAGTAATTATTTTAATCCTTATAAAGGACGCGCACGTGCTTTGAAGGCTCAAATTCTTTAGAAAAATGACTGTAACCTTCGTAATTTACACGTTTCAGGGTGAAATGACATAATGTATACCTGATACGCAATATTAAAGAATTATATTTAACTAAATGTCTAATCTAGATTAAGGAGAGTAAACATTTTTCCTAATTTTAACCTTTGTTGATGTACTTACCTATTTGCGACGGTATGCCAAGCAGCAGTTATGAGGGTATTAACGACTATGTCAACAGGAATAAGGTCCATTCGGCAACTGTCGTCACATATAATAGTTTTTACTGTGCCTCTTCCACACTCCATGAAAATGCCAGTGATGCCACTAACGTTGTCCACCCAACCGGGATAGGGTTCTTTCCAAGCAGCTGTAACTAAAAGTGAATTTATATAGTTTACTCAAATTCAGTTTTCAAATTCAATATTATTTATTCTTAAAGACAAACATTTGTTTGAGAAAGGTCAGAATTTTGAACTTTCTGCTAAAACGATACAAAAAAAGATTTATACACGTAGAGGGTGTTTTAATGATGTCATAATAAACTTCGAGGGGTGATTTCCTTTCGTCAAAAAAAGCAAAAAGAATATTTTTTCCATAAAATGCTTCCTTAGCGTTCCTTGATGCTTTGAAGATTTAAACAGGCTTTTTAAATAATTAGCAGTAGATTTTCCACGCCTTTGACTCAGTGGTGTCTGCGACGGTTTTGAGCCGTGCGATAGCTACATTGTTTTGTTGGATTATTAGTTATTAACTTTTGTGAAATGAATTAAATTGATGCTGATGCATTTAGTTCGTCAAAGGAGGTAATAGACACCCGAAAATAGTTGTAAAATTTATTTTCGCCATTCCTCACGTTTTTTACAGAGTATGTAAAATATTCGTACTCTCTTCTCTGATTAGGATGTACCCAAAGATGGTTTCGTTTTAGTCTGTTTCGGCGACGAAGAAAGAACCACAAAGCAATAATTTGTTCACGACCCATTAATATTTGTATAACTTTGGCAAATGAAATGAAAATATTGAGCTTAGATAGCAAAAAACCGTGCAATGTGAAAACAACGTCACGACAAAAAGAACCGTACGGTTTTTTACCTTATGATCAAAACCGTATAGTGTAAAAAGAGATTGATAACAGAGTAGTTTGTCTAGAAAGGAGTATTCTAAAATTTTGGAGAAACCATCAGAAACTGTAATCGGTCTATAAATTACCAAACAAATGTGGGTCTTTATTTTCGAATATCGGAGTGACTTTTCCTGTTTTTAGACATGATGGGAAAGTACCAGACCAAAAAGAATGATTACCAAATATGTTAACGGATTCAGTATGAGTTGTATATTATTTTTAATGTCAACAGGCTCGGAATATTTTTTTTTATTTCTATTTTTATTTCGCAGTTAAACGGTTATACAATTCAGTAGGACTAAATTGATGTAAAAATAATGTGTTAATCTATTTATAAAAGAATACCCTGACTGACTCACTGACTGACTGACTGCTCTATGAATGCACAGCTCAAACCGCTGGGTCTAGAAATTTTACATAGAGGTTCCTCGAATGACGTAGGCAACCATTAAGAAGGGATTCTAAGAAGGTGATAAAGGAGGTTGACATTTTAGGATTTTTCGGAAACGGGTAGATCTAAATGCGTGAAATTTGGCAGAAATATTTTTTGTTGAAATCTATTAGATACGAGTAAGACGAAATTTCGATTTTCACTTTTTGAAGTGGTGAAAACGAGGGTGGTAGATGGTCTAAAGTGTACCCGTATCTCTGAAATCGCTTAAGTCAGAACCGTGATATTCCAGCGATAGGGTCTTCTGAGGAATTAAGGAGACACATATTCGACGGTTTTCAAAAAGAACCCCGAACGGGTGAACATTGAGAGGAATGTTTTTAAGCATGAAATTTGACACATACCCGCCCATGTGCTCTATTGTTAGCTCGCTCTAACACAAATATACACAAATTGCGATGCGCAGTGGGTTTCCCCGAGTATTACGGATGCGCAGTGGGTTTCCTCGAGTACAATGGATGCGCAGTAGGTTTCCTCGAGTGCAGTTGATGCAGTGGATGTGTAGTGGGTTAGTATGTCAATGTTCTTAATTCCACGCGGACTGGAACACTTGTTTCACAACCGATTCGGAAAAATTTTTTTTTAAACACTCGTTATTTAATTTCCAAAAAACGTAAGAGAGCCGATTTTTTAATTATGCTAACCAAAATTATTGAGCTTAGCCAAAATGGCCATTTTTTATTTAAAACTTAATAAAACTTATCCAATTTACATAAATCTTGTTACTCGGGGGGTTTTTGAGGTCGCTGATTACGAATCTGATATACAAATTGTCATAAACCAACCTGCAAGATGGCGAAATCAATGGCGACTATAAAATGCTAAAAAAATGATGATAAATGAAATATTTTTGTTAAAGTTTATGCCGAAGTCAGCTCTCTTACGTTTTTTGGAAATTAAATAACGAGTATTTAAAAAAAAATTATCCCAATCGGTTGCGAAACAAGTGCTCTAGATAATTTTGAACGAAATAATCACGATTCATGCCACTGTGCGTTGGTGCACCTAAAGGAGCTGATTTTGTGGAAACAGCCTAAATATAACACAAAAAATAAGAAACTAATTTTAAACGGATCTTTCAAAAAAGAGTGTTGCTGGCTCCCGTACTAATTACGCCAAAAAAGCGTGAATGCATAAATATATATTTTACATATCAGTTATAACTTTGGTCAGGGATAAGAGGATTTTTTTTAATACTTACTTATTGATGGTCTAACTACTGCCGATGGAATAATTTCCGAGTTTTCTAGGACGATGTGTTCTGCCATAGCCTTTGTTAGTGTGTAGGTATTAGGATGCTTGCCCTTAAAAAGAAATTAAAACACCAATTAATGATTATATAATGAAGAACTTATTCTAGACCGAGTGTTTTATTAACAAAACTGTTTAAAAATATTGATAAACAATGTTATCTATCCAATAAATTGTCAAGTTTCAAAGATTATGTTGTGTATATATAACAAAATACGAAAGATTTAGTTTTTAGAGAACAAGGCTTCTTATTATGCGTTAGACCTACTCAACGCGCCAAAATAGTTGGTAAAAATATTCTTAAAAAATTATTGACACTCACAAGTGCATCAGCGGATGTATGTTTGTATTTTTTAGATCGTAACGAACAGTTAGCAAAGGCTGGTATTCGCTCACAAAATAATGGTGAAATTACTTAGAGAAGATAACATACGTCACGTTTCGCGCATTGAGTCAGGGCCGGCGAAACGTGATCAATCCAGGTGGGTAGTGTAGAGGAATTTTTAAAAAAACATGTTAAGAGTGTAGAATAATAAGTTTTCAAGTGGTAATTCCCCACCTACAGATTTTTCAGGTGGGTAGTACTACCCACCATACCCACCTCTTCCGCCGGCCCTGCATTGAGTATGTTTGTGGAGATGATACCAGTGCCGGGTAAATTTATTCTTTTTTAAATAAAATAAAACTACTAAGTTTACTATTTTCGTTTATTAATATTGGACAGTCGCAATTAAAATAAATTTCATTTCACCTGTTTTATTCATAGAAACGGTTGAATATTCACTATAAATATAAAATAAATTCCGAACACGAAAAATACTAGAAAATGTATTCCTAGAATAACAAGCAGTGCAGCTACTCAACGCAACCATGCGACACCACTGCAATGGAGAACATTTTTTTTTATTATTTCCGCCAGAGTACAGCAGCCGTACTCGGTTGTTTCACATGCAGTGTTGCCAATTGCCGGAGAATTCTCCGCTTTTCGGAGAATTTGACTGCCTGCGGAGAATCTGGCGGAGAATGCCTTTTTGACGGAGAATTGGCGGAGAATATAGAGTGACAGAATTTATAACTATTTCTTTATTAAAACAAATAACAAAATAATGTAGCTCTGTTTTCTTGCAGTTTAGTAGTTTATGTAAATGATAGCAGATGGCGATATGTGCGTATTCAGTTTCATTAAGGGTCAACAGAGGCCGGTTGTCGACCAATGATCTCAAGTAGTGAGCTCGATACTTTGGAGTGAGCACCAATAGGCTGGAGCTGGAAGAAGCTTTAGAAAGAGAAAGGAGAAAGCCATATTTGAAGGTTATCTGTCTCAGTTTCCTGAATAATTAGTTTACAAGTGAGAGGGAGCCAGAGTGCCCCCAAATTCAGCTTATCTCTAAAGTTTCTTGAACAATAGGTTCCTAATTGTTCATACTCATTCCAGTATGTATATAGAGTTCACTAATCTCAAGCGTGCTCCAAACCTGGTTGTGGTGATTCATCACAACCAAGTTTTATTAATTCATTACTGATTAATTAAAATATCAATTTGTGCAAATTAGTAATGGACTAATGGATTACATATTGAGAAGCAAATAAAAATCAATATATTTTTTGTTGTATAGAAGATTTTGATATTTTATTTTTGGCGGAGAATTTCTTCGATTTGCGGAGAATTTTAAGGCCGTAGGCGGAGAATTTTAGAAAGCTCTGTTGGCAACACTGTTCACATGTCTTTCTAGGTATGTGGGTCGTTCGCGCTGTTGAGGTTATGTTATATCCAATGTCAATACGAACAATATCTCTTTGAATAAACAAAATTAATTAGAAAAACGTATAAAATGAACACATGTTGCTGTGTACCAAAGTGTTCCAACACAGGAGGACATTTATTTACAGGTTATATTATATGACAAGTTCAGAATGACTAAACCGAGTACGCATGGTGTAATCTGTCGGATATATTAAGAACTGGCTGGGATTGTTCCCCATTGCAAAAACAAGTTCGTTATCTAGACAACCGGCATCCGCTATCGATATCGGTCTGTGCGCATTGTGACGTATGTTATGCTATCTAAATATTTTCACTCTATAACTGCACATAATAAACGTAATTTTTCTTCATTTCGTGCGAGATATAAAAAGCATTGAATAAACTGTTCAAAGGAAATTTGTATTTATAAGTACATTTGAATTTTGGCGTCTTGTGCAGGTATGTAAAATATGGTAGTGGTAGTAACTATAGTGTCTTTTGAAATAGTTATATTGTCTTTGTTGGTAACCTCTGTGATTATTCTAATGTGGTTATGGCAGTATTGATTTTTGTTAATTTAATAAATACCTGAGTATAATAAAAACCTTTTTATTATTTTTTTATAAACATTTACTGGTCAATTGCAGTCGCTCTAGTTTTTGTTAGCAAATACTGAATCTTTCGGGTAATTCTCTGGTAGAAATAACATTACAAAAGTCTCAAAAATCTTTAACAATACTTGATACAGCTATTCTTAAAATATATATAATTGAAAATGTCTAAACCAGTAAAAAAATTACACTAGTTATGGATCAATTTTTTGAAATTGCTCAACTCATAAACATTGATATTGTTACAAAATCCAGCGTGTAGGTGCATCGGCGTTACGCTTCCTTGATCTTTAGAGGACTCAGCATCGAACCAACTAACCGACCTACTTCTGAAAAAGCTAACGTGTAAAAATGTTAAAGCTTTACAAATGTGCCCCACAGTATTAAAGAATCTCGTATTATTATTTTCAAGCTATCAGCAATGAGTGTCAAGAATCATTTTTTTATGTGATGTGCACCAGATATCGATGAAGCATCCATTGTTGTTTGTTATTAAGAGTCAACAACACTATCAATTCATGAAATTTGCAACTTGTAACATATTAGTTGATAATCTTGACTTGATTGGCCTAATAAGGGTGAAAATTCAGTTTTGATATTGGCCCTTTTTTATCACTTTATCTAATTATAATATAAACGAAATACTTACCAACATTTTTTTTGCTAGTATATCAATAGCTTCTCGAGGCAAGATGTCTATACAGTTTATAATTGCGTGAGGGTCGCAAGGTGGTTTGTAAACGGTCTCTTCTACAGTGTCTTTGTCCGAATTGCTGTAAGCCGTCGAAACATGTACAAAGCTCTGCAAAATAAGAGAAAATAATATATCAGAGAAATGTTTGGGTAATTAGAATAACATGAATTATTTTCATATAAGGACCCAATCGGCAAATATGGAATGAGAATCTTTTACAGAATATACCAAGAAATTATGGGAGACAGAAGTCTGACCCGATGACTGGAGAATCGCTACATAAAAAGGAAATGATAGATGCCTGTGACAATTCTAGATTGCTGGTATTAACAATGCGCCAGTAAAACAATCCTCAATCCCCATTTCAGCACCATCTATCTTGGAAAATATCTTCTGGATAAGTGAGCTTTTTCAAGGACAAGAAGAGAAATAGTACATTTACAGTAACTTATCGAGAAGGCCAAATATTACATACATACTTAAAATTAGTAGATGAAGGTTGCCATGTGCTTGGCATCTTCCTGGATCTCTCAAAAGCCTTTGACTGTGTGAACCATAACATACTTTTAAGCAAACTTGAATTAGCTTATAACTGGTGGATTAGCTTATAACTGGTTCGAGTCCTACCTTAAAGGACGTACACAAAAAGTAAACATTAGAGACAACTATGTAGATTATTATTCAGAACCAGAATGTATAACCATGGGACTCCCACACGGTAGAGTACTTGGACCGATTTTATTCATCCTATACATAAATGACTTATCAAAGGTAATCACTGACAAAACAACTATTTTAACAAATTATGCAGATGATACAAACGTCCTTATCTCTGAAAAAACTTTTGCTATGATAGAAGAAAAGACACATGCCAGCATGTCACAAATTTCAGAATGGTTTAAAAATAATTCATTAGTGTTAAATACGGACAAAACCAATTGCATTCTATTCAGGCATAGTAGAAATGAAAACACTTACCCAGCAGAGATTCAGATTAATGATGTAGATGTTACCTTTGCAAACTCAACAAAATTTCTAGGTGTTACTGTTGATCAGTATATGAAGTGGGAGAACCATGTACAGTTGCTTTGTGGAAAACTCAGCAAAGTTTGCTACTCCATTAAAGAATTAAAAAAGGTTGTAGATGAGAGTACTCTATTAACAGCCTATTATGGTAATTTTTATTCGGTATTGACGTATGGTATGGAATATTATTTTGGTGTGGTTCACACAGTCGAGAGGTCTTCAAAATTCAAAAACGTGTAGTCAGAACAATGACAGGGAGCAGAGCAAACGAATCATGTAGAGGTTTATTTAGAGCAATTAACATTTTAACTGTTACGGGAATTTATGTATATGAAAGTCTCTGTTTTGTTTACAATAATAGAGAAATTTTTAAAGAGGCTCTTATAGACCACAAACATGACACAAGGCATAAAGATAATTTTTGTTATCCCATCCACAAGAGTGCTTTGCTTGAAAAGGGCTGTTATTATAAATGTTTGAAATGGTACAACTGCCTGCCCAGACACATAAAAGAAATAAAAACTTTAACTCTCTTTAAGACAACAATCAGGAAGATATTAATACAATCTGAACCATACGATTTAAATGAAGTAAATGATGTCACCTTCCTATGACTAATCTGTAGTGATGCCAAATAATGAAGTAATGTAATGTCCTTCTTATGTTTAATTTATATTAATAAGTATGTAACTGTTGTGTTTTTATTAATGTAATTTAGATTATTTATTTTGTAATTGTCGAATGTTAATGTTATTAATGTGATTTTTTTAATTATTGAAGCTCATGTTTTGCTTGACTTGTACAATACAATGCTGTATATTGTCACTAGTACGAAATATATATTCTATTCTATTCTATTCTATTCTACATGCCTATATAACTAAGCTTCGTAGACTACGCAAGGGTTTTGTTACCGTAGAATGAGGCAAATTGTAGACTGAAGACTATCGAAGATGAATAATTAGACATTTGGTCTTCATTATTCGTCAACTATTTGAAGAAAATTTTGCTTTAGTAAAAATCAAAGATGCTAAATCCGACATTTGCAAAGGTGAGAGACAGGACCGTGTTGTCATCTATAGTAACTAGACGTGTGCTGGAGAACTGGCTGAAGTGATTATGAGCGGATGCAACATTTCTAACTTAAGATTTGTAGATGATGGTACCAAGTGATTATGAGCTCATACCTGCTCGGTAGTCCTCAAACGATAAGCTCTGAGTACGGTTTAAGTATAAACCGCGACAAAATGAGGATTATGATTGTAGACTCACCACATAAAAACCAACTAGTCACGTTAAGAATTAGTGAGTTTAAGTTTATAAATATGATAGTATACTTTGAAGTCCTTGTGGACAATACTGGCAACTGCGAATGTCAGATTCAACAAGGAATACAGATAGTAAAATCGGCAACTTGCCGGTTGAACAAAATTTGGCGAGATAGAAATATCATAAAACGCACAAAGTCAGGATGGATTTCTCCATCTTAATGCATCTGAGTCATGGACTGTTTGTGCAGGTAGTGGAGAGCTGTGGTATTGCAGACGTTTATTACGAATTTCTCGAACAGCACATCGCATCGTACCAACAACTCAGTTCTCCAAGAATTACGCTTCAGCATTATATTCTCCCGCATCTTATCATCTTGGACTACATCGACCGGGAAAAAATATGGAACGATTAATAGCTCGGGAAAACAAATAGTAAGCCTCCAATACGTCAGCACTGATGGTCGACAATCACGACTGATTGCGTGATGCTATAGGACGTGTCATACAACAAATGAGAGCCAACTGGATGCATATATCACAAAACATCTTTCTAGATGTGGTGATTGAGAAGATAAAAGTAGCACTGTTTTAACTTAAACACTGTAGACGATTACAATATTCCTCTGTTGAGATAGTCATATTGAATGCAACTTACCTTCAAATATTTCATTTCCTTGCAAATTTGTAGAACTCTCTTTGTACCAAGTGTATTTAGTATAACGGCATTTTTAAGATCTTCATTAAACCTGAAAAAGATAAGATTACGTAGTCAACTTTCTAAAATCAGTGAATATTTTTGAATAGGTACGTTTTGTATTTTAGGATATTTTGAGTTTTGATTGGTTATATATTTTTTTTGAGTTAGAATAATCTGTCCACAAAAACTTGAGCACAGTTTTGACTTCCATGATTGGCAATTGAGGAAAATCGATAAAAGTAACCGATTGACTCAATTCAAACTTTACTTACTTTACTGTAGCAGCTGAATGAAAAACTATGTTGACATTTTCGATCATAAAGGATCTATCGCTGTCACTAATTCCTAGATTGGGCAAGGAAACATCGCCTGAAATTGCTTTAACTTTTTCAAAAGCATCGGGATTTTTCTCTCTTATCCTATTAAACACCTATAATAAATGCAAACAAACATTTAGTAACATGCTACGGGTACCTAAGTAAATTTGTCGAGATTTTGGAAATACCTGGGAAAGGCGTCGGTGAAAATTTTTTCCCGTGACCTTTTGAATTACATGTCATTTGTTGCATCTAGAGTATCACCCTGGATTATTAGTTGAAATTGGGCCACAAAGTCACCCTGTGACAACTATTTTAAACCATTTTTTATAAAAAGCCTGTTGGTCCTACGGTTTAATAAAGAGGACCTTTTTTGTGTAAACTTGATCTGGGAATGATATTCCGGCACAAAATTGGATAATATTTCGATTATAAAGGCGCCCGTCTTTATAATCCCCCTCCTTATTTCCCTGTTTGAATTTCATTTTGGCCAATGCCATGAAATAATAGCCGTTCTTGATGCTTAATAACTTATCGAATCCCATCGCTGGCTGTAGTACAACGGGTTCCTGAAATATTAGATAAAATCCTGTTCTAGGACTTTCAGGATAGACAGCATTTCCTGACTAATATCTACAGCTTTTTCATATTTCTGCAAGGACTATCGCCGCCTAAAATTAACGACAGCAATTTCCGGACAACCTGTATATTAAATAAGTAATAATATAGAGGAATGGTACTACTTTGCGCTGACGAGAGCCAAAAGCTCGAAACCGTTATGTAAACGACTGGACACCTACCGAGGCGGGCGGGACACTCCTTAAATTTAAACGGAGTTCCCTCCACCAGAATTTTTTCCAAGCACACTGCATATATAGTAATGAAGTATACGACAAAATTGCATATTTTATCTATCATTCCTCTACATTATTACTTCTTTAGTAATACTTGCCTAATCGAGGCTTCTATAAAGTGTTTGCTGCAAATGCCGTTGGACGGACCCACTCACATTATTTACAAGTCACTGACTTTGTTTTGCTTCATTTTATTAAAAGCAGAAGGATCCCGCAGTATCAAAGGTGTCACGCCGAGATCTTTTCTATTAGTCGGGGAGCCCTCCCTAGCTCCCGTGCATAAAATTTTCTACAATTTTGTTTCTATACAATATTTTGACAGGAGTTACCATTTTCCAGATAAAGGAGTCCAAAATTAAGAAAAGATGGAAATTCATATATCGGTAAATCACTTAGAGGAAATAACTGTGACAATTATTGTAAGGCGTATAATATAACTTTATATTATTAACATAACAAAAAAATAAAATAAACTGAAAAAAATTAATAATAATAATATTGTAATTTGCAGACATTTATCTCGAAAACGGTAACAATGATATCTGGAAAACGGCAACTCCTATCCAAATATTGTACAAAATTATAGAAAATTTTATGCACTTTGTTTTTTGTGCAGAAAGTTTTTCTCCATCTTTTTTAGTTTTTGTGTTAAATAACAAAAACCATATTTGCAATTTTTATTTTAAGGGACGCCATTTTGAAAGTGCAGCCATTTTTTTAGGACATGTCTTAAATTGTTCCTTAGGCTTTAATCTTTAAGAAAAACATTGTCCCCAAGGATCGGGGGGGGGGGGCGCACAGGCACTTAGGGCGGGCTCCCGTAGTATATTCTATTCGAGTACATATCGCGAAAATTCCAGAACTAACAAATTTTAGTATAAATACGGACAGTTAACGGCGCATTAGAGAGTAATAATGGACGCGAGGAGTCGGAAGAGTAGGAAAATCATGGTAAAGTTATGAAGGTGAAAAAAGTGTTTAGTCATACGGCGCACCCCCTCAAACGGCCAAAAGCCTTTTTGCTTATTTCTCATATGACAGCTTGGCATATACTATTTTTGCAGGAATTTTTTGTTTTTTCACGGGTATATAACAGATGGTAAAAGGTGATATCAGATAGTGGACCGCAGCCGCCTTTAAGGGTGGAGTCTACCCTGTCAGGATGTGTAAAATTGTGTTTCCTTTGTTATTTCTTGTTTTCGATCAAGAAAAAAAATGGTTTTACGCCAGTTCAACTCTTCCTTCGCCCCTAAGCGGACTTAAAACACCTCTTTCATATGTTTCACGATATCAATGGTCGTCGCGTTCTTGGAGGGGAATGGCTAGAAATTTGAGCGGAGTTCATTGATAAGAAAAGGACAATCGTAAGAGGGAATTGTGACAACCTCAGGGGGTTGTAGATTGTAGATTGTTCAAGAGGTCGCTGGGCTCTTTCAGCCCTACTTCACATCGACCTGAAAAGATCTTATGTGAATCACGCCTCAGGGGGTGGAAAATTGATTTTTAAAATTTTCTAATTTGTATATTGATTCAAAGTCATTATTTGTCTATTGGATATTCTCATCAAAAGTGGAACCTATCCTCATAACTTTAGCACGATTTTGCTTTTCTCTCATCCACTATAATCAAATAGTTGTCTTAGAGTTTACTTGGAATCATCAAGTCTACACAAACAAACACTGGACTGCAAAAAGGCAACTTTACACAGATGTGTGTTTAATTAACAAGTGTAATTAACAAAATATTTAAAGTTTTCTTATGTTCGAAAATAAACGAAAATAAAGTAATGTTTCTTCTGAATTTAACCCATTCAACGAAACGCGAGTGGTTCAGTCCCAAATCCTAGAAAAATAATATACAGGGTATTCAAAAATTGAGTGACCCTTCTGTCAAAAAGTCACAAACGTTGTGCGGTGCTTTTCAAGTGCACGATTGCCCTATCCCCAAAAAAGACATCATGTACATGCCCCACTGTATGGCATTTGTATTTCTGCATGTTTTACAGTGGTTGTCACAAGTCCTCAAAATATTAGCTTTTTCTTATCACTCAAAAATTGACTCCATTATGACAGACCCTTCCATTTGGCCAAGCAGTATGAAATAGTATATTCTGTAACAAAGTTAGAATGAAAATTCCCTACGAGTGGAAGATTTCGAACGCGAGCGAAAGCGAGCGTGAGAAACCACTAGTAGATCGAATTTTCATTCTAACCGAGTAACAGACTGTATTTTCTCCACGACCATTAGTAAAAAAAAACAATTAATTTATAATTTCAGGTGGAGTATCTGATTCACTCGATTTTTCACTCATTTTGTTTATTTAAATTAAAACTTGTCTCAAAACGCCGCTTTTACATTTGACACTGACAGTTTTGACATCCACGGCAATCTACATATTTCATTGAGCATAATTATGGAATATTCATTCTGGCACTATATAGAATGACAATACATGCAAAACACATAAGAAACAAATATATAAATATTCTATCTCAAGAGTGAGAATTTTTACTTTTTATTATTAAAAATGATTTCGGAATTATTACATTCTCTAATGGTTGTGGAGAAATGTATTTTCTATAGATTTCATGACTTCGCGATCAGCCCAAATTTTTTGAGGTGTGCTATCAAGGAGTCACAGAAAATTTGATAAAATGAATTTAATGCCCTCCGCCCCCAATGCATCATACGATTGCCATACTTGTATGCCATTGATTACCACCCTGAATATGCAACAATATAACATAATTCGAGCGACGATAACAGGAAAAAAATTTCACTGGCTTCAAAACTACCATGTTGCTGAAGAATGATGAAGATACTAATTAATATTGAACATTAAAAAATACTACACATGAATTAAATAAGAAATTCACTCTCACCGGATTTTTAAATAATTCCTTCAATCGCTGCTCGATGGCCATACCCCGCTTCGGCCGCATTAGAAGGTAGATCGAGTCGAGACCATCGCAGGACCTGAGAAGCTTCTCGACCAAAGCCTTTCCTAAGAAACCGGTAGCTCCGGTTATGAAAATTTTTGTGTTCCCATAAAATTCCGATATGTTGTTCATAGTGATGTCGTTGTTGTATAAGTAGTTGTTGTTGGAAAATTCTATTCCTTGTGGGTATTTCTTTAGGTTATTCATAGCGAAAATTCTGTTTTGCGGAACGCCCATTTTTTATCAGATCTGAAACAAAAAAATTGATGTTAACGTAATGTGAGGTTTTAAATAAATAAATAGTGTCTTTATTCAATGAAATTGATTGGTACAACAATTATTTTCTTAGGATGGCGTCGTTCGATTATGCATCGTTCTTCCACGCAACCATCTTAGAACAAAAATAGTTTAAGTATAATAAAAAAAAGAGAGAAAAAGAATACAGTAAACATTCTGTTTATAATGCTGAACATCATCAAAATATGTAATATAGCAACATGCTTCTATGGTAAGAAAACTGACAAAAAAGAAAAAAAATGAAACACAGAGAAATACAGAAAACTGCAAAGTAAACAAGGCCACACAACAAAACCATAAAAAATAACAACAGGTACTTCTTTAAGCTCTCTTAGCGAGAATATATGTTTTGTCATGTTTCCTGAAATACGAAATGCTAGTTTGAAGTTTGACATTCTGCGGTAAGCTGTTGAATATTTTCGCGGCATTATAACTCAAGGATCCCTGGAATTGTGGACCTTTATGCTTGGGAACATTGTACAACCCATAATTGCGTGTAGGACATATTTTGTCTCTCAACTAGTTTTTGGAACAGATAATCAGGTGTTTCCAATTTATTAATCTTATATATTAAATAAGCAAGGTGTAGTTCAAAACTTTAAATTGAGCTATTTAGATTCGAGGAAGTTTGATGATATATGGCCAAATTTTCTTAAATTATAGCAGTATCTTATGCAGGCATTCTGAATTTTTTGTAGGCTAACCTTGTACCAATGCAGGCCAATAAAGTACATCGCAATACCCTAACAGAGATAGTATTAAAGAATCACACAATGTATGCTTAATGCTCGGACTCAGTATAGCTTTGTGTATATAAAGTGTTTTTTGTCCCATATGGTTCACATGTTTGTCAAATCTTAGTTTGACGTTCGTATATATACCCAGATTTTTACACTCCACCTTAGGTTCTATTTTTTTATTATTTATTTTAATTTCAACTCGGGGCTTATAACGTTGATTTTTATTCACTATAGATTCAAGGGACTTACGTTATTGCCCGAGCCTGAGACTTTAACTCGTGGTGGTAGGTACGTGATTAGCAGACTGGCAGATTACTCATTACTCTTACCTTATCAGTTGTTCTCTATAATACAACATCAAACGATATAAATAAATACTGGTGATGCTCAAAACATAATCTCTAAAGGCAAAATGAGTGCCACAGACCTGTAGCCAGAATTAATTGTAGGGGGTGCTCGGGGGAATTTCAGTGAGTTAAATAATTTATTTCATCAAAAACTTAAGTATATTCTTTATGATGTTTATTATAACATATCTACATACATATTAGTAGGTATCAGCAAAAGCAAGGATTATAAAATATCAAAAATTAACACAAGAATTCGTAAAAAGAAAAGGTAAAATATAGTATGTATTAATATTAATATTAATCAATAAAGTTGCAATCTCCTGTTGCGCCTGCTGTAAAATTTTCTGAAAAATACATCTGTGTCAATATTTTGCGTCCGCTCCTTCTCAAATGCAAGAAAAATCAAGTTTGCCATTCTTTGATGACACATGGACATTCTTTGGGGACGATTTATTTGAGTCAGTGTTGAAAGGTTTATTCGCACACTGCAATGCTACAAGCAAAAGTCCTGTCTGTAGTTAAGAGATTATAAGTATTCTCAAATGCCAATCTTTGATTATATATTTCTTGGAATACTATCATCAGTCGACTTTCTTCCTCGCCCTTATCGTTGATAACTTTTACTTCACTTTTTTTCTTTTCTATAAATTGCCTGAAAACTTTTATTTCTTCTACTGATGGAAGTGTTATTCTCAATTCCCAATCAAAATATTTAATTTTATTCAAATCCATTTCATCTTCAACCATGGAAATGGCTTCCAACAATTCGGCGTTCTACTAAACCTTAGGTTCATTTCATTTAAAGTAATGTCAATTACTTGATTACATGCTGTTTTAAATGGTGATTGGGTACCACAACATCTGTAGATCTTTCCTCAGTATGATTGGTTACAATGTAATCTTGAAGTTTTCTCGGTATTTTTCTTTTGCATAGTGGCAAGGAAACAGCTGCATCATCGTCTTCAATATGAAACTCAGTATTTAACATTTTTATTATTTCTTTTTTAGTGCCAGTTCTCATTTCTTCAAGAGATTTTGTAGCAGCATTTGTAATTTCAAATGTATCTCTCAAGCTACATTCATGTGCCTGGAGGACTTTGTTCTCAGACTCAGTACTTAAATTGTTTTCACAAAAACATAAATCTTTAGATTTAATAACAGCTAACAGGGCGTTTCTGCTATTTGTAACAAACTTTCCAGAGGGTGCTCAAAGCTTTTCAGGGGGTGCTCGGCACCCCCTGGCACCCCCCCTAGCTACAGGCCTGGAGTGCTACTATTTAAGAATATAGATTAATTACCTATATATATTTATTGATAACCTAGAAAAACAAGGAAACCCGGGTTATTTTATGATGATGAAAGTTAATCAATACTAATTAATAACAACACCGTATAACACAAAAAACCAATTTATTAACAAGAATGATTGTACAGTGTACATAAAAAAATCCATAAAACTCACTATAGATAAATACAAAATACCGTAAATCAAGCTTGACTCCACGGGACGTTCATAAAATATGTAATTACAAATTAACATAGCAGAATCGGTAATGCAACGAAACAAATAATACTAAACATAGACTTAAACTTCTAGTGCAAACAAATGTAATGGAGTATTCATTACAAGCCTATCAATAATAAACATGAAAAATTATGCACACGAGCTGGGCTCGAAAAAATCCTAAAAGTGGTAGATTAATCTGTAACACTAATTAAATAACGGAGAATTACACGGAAAGGCGATAATTGTCTAAAAGTTTCTCCCGCACGAATATTGCCATAAAAGAACACTAGTAAAGAATTTAATTCGTTCTGGGCACAAACTAATAATGTCCACAGTAGGGTGGCCCATCTCTATAGGGGCTGAATTTTTTTTGCGTATTTTTTAAGTCTCACCCCACGAAAATATACTATTATACTAGGAATAATTTATGTCAAAGTTTCAGATAATTCGGTGAACGGTAACCCGTGCCGCATTCAGGTAGAAATTTGTAGATAAGATTTTATTACGATAATACACTTAAATTTTACTTAAAATACAAATATCTACCTCTTTTCTCATCATGTTTTATTGGTGTAATTATTTCCTAGAAATTATTTGTTTTGGAAGTTTGGAAATATAATGCACCTACGGTAGGTTTTTATGTCAGTTTGCAATTGTGTTTTACAGTGGTGACATTATAAGTTCTAGCATACGTTCCTTTTTGAAAAAACATTTAACGATGGCTGATGTTAGATCCTTACGAAAGGATACTTTCATTTACTTAGTTGGACACTATTCGTCACAAATCATTGGCAATAAATTGCCGTCTAATAGACAAGTATTACAAGTGCTCTTTTATAACATTCGTGAAGTGAAGCTAAGTGTACATGAAAGTGCTAAATTAACAATAAAAGAGGTGTCAGTTTTTTGGGATAAAGCTCGCATTCCGACACGTCAGGATTTTCATTGTGTTAAACAACTAGATAAACTTTATGCAGAGTGGAGGAACTTACAAAAATCGGCTAAAAGGGCCAGTGCGGGAGCTAAAGAAAAAAATTTCGTTGAAAAATTGGACGATCTCTTTGACATTTCTCATGCAAATGCATTGGAGTTGATGAAAATAGATGAAGATAAGCAGTTTTTAATTAACCAAAGAAAAAAGGGACGTCCTGAATTTATGCATGGTATTGATTACCAACTTGCTTCTCAAGAAAAATCAGCTGAGGAGAAATCACAGAAATTATCCGAACGAATGCAACGAAGTCAACAAGAAAAAGCTAGATTAGAGGAAACAGTCACCTGTCCATCATCAAGTAGTAATTCAGCCGACTCCAACGAAAATGAAGATGAAATAATCGAAGCCCAAGAAGAGTTGTTACAAGACCAGCCTGGCCCGTCACAGCCAAAAAAGAGGAGATTGTATGGAACATGTAACATCATCACACCAAAAATAGCCGCTGCATTTGATGCTTGCAAAATAAGCGACAGGTATGGAGTCCATATTTTGACGGCAGGAGCAGAAGCACTAGGACATGACACCACATCTTTGTCCATCAGCAGAACCACACTTCAGCGCTCTAGACAACGCATCCGCGAAGAAAGAGCTGAAATATTAAAAACTGCCTTTGGTAATTCTGAATTGCCGGCCCCAGTCATCCATTAGGATGGAAAACTTTTACCTTCTCTCACTGGAATGGGAAATATCGATAGACTTGCTATCTTAGTTACTAGTGGAGATATTGAACAACTACTTGGAGTACCAGCTTTGCCCAATTCAACTGGAAGAGAACAGACTGAAGCAGTTTATGATGTGCTTTGTGAATGGAATTTGGACGAAAAGGTAATAGCTTTGTGTTGTGATACAACAGCATCAAATATGGGTTATATAAATGGGGCAGCCACACTATTGCAACAAAAATTAGAAAGAGATATTCTATATTTTCCTTGTAGACATTATATTTTTGAAGTGGTTTTGAGAAGTGTGTTTGACACAAAAATGCCTTCCTCATCTGGTCCAAATGTGCCACTATTTAAACGTTTTAGGGAATTTTGGCCTAAAATAGATCAAAATAAACTAAAAACTGGATTTCAGGTATCAAAAATTAAACACATTTTACAACCAGTTAAAGCCGAAATTGTAAAGTTTCTAAATGCAGCTTTAACTTTGCAACAGCCTCGTGATGATTATAAAGAATTTTTAATGCTTTCTAAACTTTTTGTTGAAGAAGAGCCCACTCACACGACATTCTATCAACCAGGGACATTTCATCATGCACGTTGGATGGCCAAAGCCATTTACTGTCTAAAAATATTTTTTTTTCCAAGATCAGTTCCAACTAACTAAAAAAGAAAAAATAGGTATTGAAGATATATGTCTCTTTATTGTAAAGGTTTATGTAAAGGCCTGGTTTACAGCGTCATTTGCTAGTAAAGCACCGCTTCATGACTTAGACTTTTGTAAAGAACTCATTAATTATCAAAATATTGACAAAGAAATATCTCAAGCTGCAAGTAGGAAAATAGTGAACCATTTGTGGTACCTTAATTCAGTAAATGTTGGCTTATCTTTCTTTGATGACGATATTTCAGTTACCACTAAAAGAGAAATGGTTAAAGCTTTGAATAGGAAAGCACCAAATCAAGAGGGTATTAAACGACTTATGATTAGTAACATTACTGACGTTGAAAACAAGGAAATTCAGGACTTCATATGCGAGAACACTAAACAGTTTTTTCAAAAATTAGGTTTGTCTATGGAATTTTTGGAAAATGATCCAATAACATGGAGGGAAAATGAAAGTTATACCCGATGTTTCAATATTGTAAACAAAATTAAAGTTGTAAATGATGCCGCTGAGAGAGGAATCAAATTTATTACTGACTATAATGACATTTTAACAAAAAATGAAGACCAAAAACAGTTTTTACTCCAAGTTGTAAATGATTATAAATCACAGTTTCCAAATGTAAAAAAAGAAACCCTGTCGCATGCTTTGGCCTAGTGCAAAAAATATTGTTTTTATTACTATATGTCTTGTAGATTTAGGATAATATTTGGTACTATGTATGAAAAAAACGTTTCATAATAAAATACACAAAGATAAAACGAGAGTTTTATTTCAAAAACTTCTAGTCTAGTTTTCTTAGACTACGAATTTACAGTAGTATGACACATGTCATAGTCACAACAGATAATGTCTTTGATATTTGTATGACTTGATTAGTCATTCTAAAGACAAATGTTGCTGATTAAAAAAAAACAGTGCATCAACCAAAGAATGTAAATAATTCCATTTACTTTTATTATTGCATAATAATGCATTCTGCGGCACCCCTTGCCTTCAATTTGCCTCAATAATATTTTGAGGGGACTGTTTTTTCTTCAAATGGAACCATTTGCAGGGGTGAGAAATAAAAAATTTCGATTTCGAAAAAGATGGGCCACCCTAGTCCACAGTAAAATATGTAGCATTTGGCTACTCTAATAAGAAAAGAACTTACAGTTTTGTTCCCTTGTCCCGCTTACTGTCCTGGCTAGGATTTTACAACACACCGTATAACTTCTACAATAACCAGCCTTCTAGATCACAAACACTATATACACTATAGTTCTTTGTTAAACAGAAGTTAACAGCAAAACACATTTATTATGTTCGTTCACACAGAGCAGAGAAAATAATCAGGCAATTTCTTACGACAGACAATCAGTAATACGGAAAATTGCTGTTTAAACACAGATTTACTTGAAATACACCACTGATTAGGAAGTTTAAACATTACAAGTCGACAACATTAATCACCAGGTATTACCCTAAATTTCTCAATAACTCATATTAACTTTCTGACTACAAACTCATAATTCACAATAAGGTAACGAACTAAACTTAACTTTGGGTCTGTACCCACTAGATCTCAAAATAAACAAACTCAGTGGCCGACCGAAGTCGACCACTTCATCTCTCAGGCTTACTACCTGCCTCAAACAACAACATGGCTACGCTCAAATTTCCCGTTTATAGTAGGTTTCAAGAAAAATGAACGTTACAGATTTTCAATAAATACTTTGCTATCTTTCTCGAATACGAGTAGCTCCGTTTTTCCTTCATTTAATACCAAATTGTGCGCTTTAGAAATTAGTGATATGGTGTCCAAGTCAAAGTTAGTACTGTTGAGTGAGTTGTGGAGGTCGCCAAGTCTAAATGAACGATAGATTTGCGTATCATCTGCATACTGGTGGATGCTGCAATTATTGAGATAGTCTTTTACTAAGACGGAAAGAAGTATCCATGAAAAAATTATGATTTTTTTGTATTATTCAATTAAGACTTAATTTTGGGTATGTCATACTCCGCTGCGTGTGCTGTATTTGCAGCCAAGTCATTTTAATTGGTCAATTCTAGAAGGAATCTATTTTTATACAGTTATGGCTTATTGAAAAGAGCTACTTTAATAAATGTAGCACTTCTAGATTAATTTGAACGTGCATTAAGTTCTAAAATTGAAGCCGGTAAATATTGTTCAAAATTCCAAAAACAGTATTTATAGTGTCCCGTGTGAGTGCGGTAAACTTTATGTAGGTAAGTCATCTAGACCTTTCAACGTAAAGCTTGGTGAACACAGAAATTATGCTGGAAAGGGAGAATTCCCAAAGTCAAAAATTTTTGTGAACACGCGTGGGATAACAATCATAGGGTCCAGTGGGATTCTGCGAAAATTTAGGAAAAGAAAACAACGCAACAAAAAGAAAACTTAAGGAATCCGCTATTATTTTCCCACATAGCACAAAGACATCCCCAGGACGTATTAAGGATATCATCTTTGTATATGTGGAATATCCTGGGCAAATCCCATGATAACCTCAAGAAGTTCATAGTACAGCCGAGTGGGACAGCCCGGGCTTTCTTCATGATCCTCTGAGGATCGCTATGCCAATATCATGAGTACTTACTTGGGTAGTGGTGTGGGTCATTTATAGGACACATTTGGTGTACACCTGTTTATGGATATAGGGGACATCCTGAGCTAATCATATAATCTCAGAACAGTCCACACGGTAAAAAAATAAATTTTAAATGAAGAGTCTGCTTTCTCATAGATACACAAAGAAGTATAAATTCTCTAGTTTCAAAAATAAATAAAAAGCTTGTAAATAGATTTATTTATTATTTCTTGAAACCTGAGCAAAATTTGTTACAATACAACAGAGACGATTAAATGCTTGTGGAACTAACAATTCCTAACTATTGGCGCGGCTATCACCAGTATCATCAGTAGAAAGCAGATTACATGAAAGGTTCTGCACGATCATTGCAGTGGAGCATTTGTATTTTGATTGCCTATACGAATTTCCGGGTGAATACTTTCATAGATTAGTGACAGAGCTCAGTCAGCGACGTGTAAGCAGATCATCTTCCAACATCTACCATGAACTTAGAAAGGGCTTGAAAACGTATAAGTCAAATTCCAATGAATATTCAATTCATTCTTCGATTTAAGTTGTGATTTAGTGTATGTACAAGAACCAAAGGTCTCAAAATATTTTTTTTTACTTCGTCCATCCTTACTACCACCTATCATTACCCCCCCCCCCCAAATATCGTTTTATGGGTTATATTACATACATATATATTTCCACATACAAAATTTTTTCGTGGTGAGAGACTCGGGTAGCAAATCTGGATGTGGAAGTAGTGATTCCTTTGACAGCGGTTTCCTTTTTTCAGTTTGCCAAAAAGAAAGAGGATCAAAACGAAAGTCTCACGACCTTCATGTTTTATTATTCTATATAAGTGTGGTAAAAATTAAATATTGACATGACACATTTTTCAAATTGTATTGTTCAAGAATTAAAAACTAGCAAATATTTTTTAACAGCAATTCTAACAATAGAGAGTTAATCAGATCACGTTACTGTCTACAAACAATTAACTTTCTTACGCATATTTTGTTGTAAATACTTCATTGTAAATCCTATTTAATCTGAAGTAAATGTTGAAGGTACAGGATGGTCAATATTTTGCGACCAAGTTCAGTAAGTCAGAGGTTAGACTAAAAATTAAAATTGAAAACGCCCATTCCAAGTTAAAAAGTAGAGTATACATTATATAGACCGGGAGGTAGTGATAGATCCCCGAGAACAATTAGTTCTCGTCTGCCAATTTAAAGGTTAATTATTTTAAATAATAATAATAATAATAATAATAATGTCTTTATTTACCAAGATTGAAAAGTCAAACGTTTTTCTTGAAAACTGAGGATGTTTGACTTTCACCGAATGTAGAAAAAAATTCCGATGACATAGGCCAAATCTGATGGCAGATTCGGATGCAGTGCACAAAAATGCATATGAATAAACCAATGAATGATTTTGACAGGTTTTGTTTAGGTTCGCGATTTTTTTTTTGTGTGCCGCTGTTATTACTATTATTAAAAAGTAAGATTATAATCGGATTCTACGTCATTTCGTCACAAACAGTTTTTTGGAGTTTTTCTGGAAAAGCGTTTACAGAATAGTTTCTGTTGTACTCTGTGTGACTTTTCGTTTTCAAATAAAAAAAAAATCAATAATCTTACTCGTTCCCATCAGATATTTTAATAATTATTACCGACCAGAATGGTCTGGTCTACTGAACAGCCTCATTAACTGGCAAACGGTAGAGTTCCTCTTAGTGAAAGATATTTCATTTTAAACAACCTGAGGCATAATCTCTGCTTGAAGTGCATGGCAATAACAAAGACAATTTGTAAATTTTCTCTTTAATAATGAAAGTAATTAAGATTTCTCTAGAATTTACGAGCATAAGTAAGCGAATATAATAATAATTTGAATTAAAATTATTATAAATCATATTTTAAAGTTAAACACTTCACATGCATTGTTCTCACATTGCGGAGAAAGTTACAACATGATTTTCATTCAATTCAAAAGTGAGTAGTTAACAGCTGATTAACAATAAATATTGTTGCACTCTAAAAGCACAAGGGAAACATTTTTATATAATAATTAAATATTCAACACGGAGAAAAATGTATTGTTAAAATAATAGTCATAAATGTTTTGTGTAGAATATATTTTTTTAATCCCCTCGCATACCAATTCAGTTCAAAAATATTTTATTTTTAATGAAACATTACAGCAGGGTTTCTCAGGCACCCATGTCCGGAGCCAGTCAGACATCCACGATGTACATCGCCGTGGCAATTGATGGACTGAATGGGGCCAGATCTATTGAAAACAAATAAGATGACCAGGCTCCTTCCACCCGAGGCGAATTAAAATGGTAATGAGGTGATCTTACCAAAAAGTAGAATACTAAAACCTATTAAGTAAAATTAAGATGACGTAGCACGGGTGGAAAACTTTTTGGATGCTGCCACAGGAAAACACGGCAAATAAATGAAAAACCGTCTCGAGAAGATGTCAGTCAGGAGCGTAAAAATGCACGGAAAATGAATTTTTAATTCCAAATTTTGACAATCTAGATTGTACCTCCCATATGTTTATATCATAAAGTGCTGGAGAAGCAAAACGGTGCTTTCGACTTATTGCTTGAATACATTTTGGCTCAATTAACATAGTGAAATTTTATTTCATAATTTTTAGCGAACTTTTTTCAATGCCGTTCAAATATTTTTTTATCGAAAACTTACGGACTAGTCCCAAATCAACAGAAATATAAACTTTAAATAAGACCTCATGAAATTCTTCTCTAAAATACTTATTCTTCGAGATATTTGCACAAAAGGCATCTCTTCCTCCGCGCCCCAAAAAAAAATTTTGCCTCTGATCCTGGGGTGGATCCATCGGTCTCCAAGAGAATGAATATTTATGCAAAATGTCGATCCTTTATTTTTTTTCTTTATATTTCGTATTTTTATCTAACTTGTAAATTTCTGAAAATATTAACTATAACCCAAGGGATAAATGCTTTTAAGCTGTTAGGTTTGTGAGGATGAGTAAAGTGAATGATTATCGAACGACGTTATCTTCTATCTGTTTATATTAGTATTGATTTGTCCTATCTATATTTTTATTTTTCTCTATAGCAGTGTAACTATCAGTTTATGCGTTAAGTTCTTAGTAGAGTAGATTATAATTGATTTAAGCTCCAAGAATTGAATGTGGAATTCGTCCATCGGATGTTGTTTCGAAACTTGAAGGTTTTGAATTCCGACTGCAAACTCTTTTATTTTTAAGAACTGCTTGAAAGAAACAACAGTCTAGAGATTATTACAAAGAGTTTATGGAATTAAATGGATTTCTTTTTGAAAATACATCGTTGGTGGTAGATTTTTCGAACTTCAGGAGCATTTCACCATGCAAAATGGTTGGCAAAAGCTATTTCCAGTCCCTAAAGTATCTATTTCGCTATGAATTTACACATCACATTTACATCTAGCTGTCTTACCTGCTCCCCCCCGACGAGTTAGCAAGTGTGTGGTTCCTACTTTTCCTGAACCGCACACTATAATACTGGAAAGGTATCCATCAAAGCTTCTCAAACATCGCATTTTATTAAAGTTATTTTATCACATTAATATAAGCCTACTTGACCAGCTAACTTTTTTTCCATATATCATAGTCAAGTTAATAGGAAAGGAGACTGCGGCGATATTTTTGTGGAAAACATTAATTAATGATTCAACCTCCACCCCCACACTTTACAAACGAAAAATTCCTTGTAGGAATTATTCACGGGTACTCGCTGTTTTTTTTGCTACAGACTGTGTTATAACTAATATTAATTAATTCGCGTAAATCGTTAAGGCAATTCAACGTTTGTGGGATTGGTACACTAGGGAACAATTAATAGAGATCTAATTGTTGCATTATTGTTAATATTAAACAGCTCCACGAAATAAAAAAAGTCGTCTGTGGAACTACATTGGGTGACCTCCATGTATTTCGACGTGCTGAACACGAATCAGTTTAGATCCATCGCCCATTATTTTTTTGTAAATCGCGAAAATAACCTAAAAAAAACCCTCATAATTTAGGTTATTTTCGGAATTTACTAAAAATTGAACGGTGATAGAGCTAAACGGACGGAGCTGATTCGTGTTCATGTCGAAATACATAGAGTCACCCAATGGAGTTCCAGGAACAGATCACTTTTTTTATTTTGTGGAACTGTGTAATATATCATTTGAAATAAACAGAAACATGATTAATATTTTGGTTTTGGACACAGTGGTTGGGATTTCACTAAAAATTTACGAAAAAAAATGTATATACTTGTAGCCTGAAACTGTTTTAAAGATCATACCATTTATGGTTTTTTAAATATTTATAATAAACCGAAAATAAACGCATATTCCCTCTCACTCTGCAAAATCCTAGCCTTTTACTTCCTCCGCTTACTCGCTTACTGGGATATTGTAATCGTGAAAAAATCACAATAATATTTGGTATAGAGTTAACAGAACTCTCAAGGAAGAAGCCTGGTATACTTTTAGTAAAAAATATACAGAGTGATCACTCTAAATAAACCTCTACTTAAGGAATCACTACCTTCATATACAGATTGCCCCTGGGGGTGGTAGGGGGGTAGCTGATGTCAAAAAAATGTTGTAGCCTTTGGTTCTTGTATACTTACTAAATCACAATTTTATGAACTTTTACTTGCTTGCTTTACTTATTTACGCCAATTTTGCAGAGCTAAATCGAAACAGTTTTTAAGCCAATTCTCAGTTTTAACATAATTATGTATATAGATTTTTTAATTATTTATTAAGAAAATACAATATGGAAAGTTGAGAAGTCAAATAAAAGTTTTTATTTAAAAAGATAAAAAAAAAATCATGATTTTTAACATACCTTGAAAAAAAAAAGCATAAGATAATTTGGACAAAAATGAATTTCTTTTCTAAATGCATACAAAGATGGGCAAGGTACTCATTTAAACTACTTCAAGTACTTATACTTGAAGTAGTTTAAATGAGTATTTTGACCATTAAACTCCTTCAAATAGTTTAAATGTGTACTTTGCCCATCTCTGAATGCATATATTCTCCTATTAGTCGGTACCACTTATCTTTATTCAATTGGTCTGATATTTTGTATACATTGGAACTGTACGAAGTGCCCCGAAAAAAAAAAACGAAAGCAAAAAAAATGGACCCACCCTATAAGTAGATAAGTATGATAATTACTAAGTCGTCTCATTCCTAGTTCAATAAACTTTTCACGTTACAGATATGCACACTTTAAATATAATATAAAAATGATAAAACTACTGTTTTTTGTTTTGAATGTATTATTCTCCTTATTTGCACAATAATTGTTTACGGAGCTGAGTTGCCTAACTTAAAAATAAGATATGAATCAACCATCTCTATTCCAAAACATAAAGCTACTAAATTTCATATCTTACAGCTTCTGTTGAGGAGGGGGGAGGGGGCAAGGGCAAGTTTTCTTGTATCTCTTGCATTTTTTACGTTTCCTTTCGCCGTTACATTACGGCTAACGCACTAACCCTTAAGATATTAGTTATCAAAGTCTGGTGGCGGCTAGAGGCAGCGGTCACGAAAGCATGATGAAACTGAACCGCAGATTTTGTGGTAATATGGTGTAAGTTCTACATTCGCCCAGTTTTTCGCTCAATTCAGTTTCACATACTGATTATAATGTAACTGCCACCTCCAACCGCCTTCTACTTTAATAATTAACCCTGTCACCGTTAACGGCGTTAAACTGAAATAAAAGAAAATATTTGAACAGTTGAAAAACTGTCTCCCCCTTACCTACCTACCCACATAGTACGGCCTCCAAACCTCTTTACTGATGGCGCAAAAAACATGCTTGTTAATCATTACTATTTAAGGCTATTTTTATATTTCTTTATTAAAATGACCAAAGAACATTAACTCCCCCCCCCCCTTCACTTTCACTACTTAATAACTCGAGGGCGAATAGGGCGTTAACTATTTTGGGGCCACAGTGGACGTAATCTTTTGAGAAAAAAAAAATAAAAATACACTGACCATCAAAATAAACGCACCTCCCACAATTTTCCATGATTTTGAAACTGATTTTTTTTAAATTATTTTCAAATGCAGAGCGTAAAAATAAAACTTTTTTTTTTTAATTCAAAACACACTGGGAATCAGCAGCAGCAAAATTAAAATCCAGTTTCAATGCAGTTGCAGCTTTATCTTTTAGTCTTTACTTTATCACGAAGGGAGGTCTACCGAGTGGAAAACCTTCTAATTTTTTTGTTCTTTGGATATCATTTTTATGCTACTGAACAAATTCGAATAAACTTGGCGTTATTATAGGTAGGCATTGTAGTTAGACTATAAAGCCTATGATTCAAAATGCAAAAATTAAAATGGTGAGAATCTTTAAATATTGAGATTTTTCTAGCCTCGTTCTTTGAGGATTTGGTTAAAATTTTATTTGAATCGGTTATGCCGTTCAATAAATAAAAATTTTCGATTTTTTTTTTACTTGAAAACAATTTAATATTAAGGTCTGAAATTTGGCAAAATTGTAAGTGATATTGACAATTCAAACAAAAAAAAAAGGGGGACCATCAATGCGGGGGCAAATTCTCCCTTCTTAACCGATTTTATTTTTGATCGCTGCAAATGCATTATTTTCTAGGAAAAAGTAGAATAACGTGGCAATGCCGCAGTGTAGTCCAAAAATAGTACATGCCTAGACAGAGAATTAAGAGTCAAATACAAACATATAAAAAAAACGGGATTCTATTTAAAAAATTCTAGTATTCGCTTGCAACCACTATATGAAACACCCTGTAGATTTGAAAATAATTCTAGAATATGCTAGCGACTCTTCAACTTCCACCTATTTTTGTCTCAGACATTTTTTCCAATTTCAAACGGTTGAGGAGATACTGACTGTTACAGGGGGTTAAAAACATTGATTTTCAAGCAAAAAATACTGATTTTTCAAAGGCTTTAAGCAAATTACTCAAAGAGGATCACATTTTCGAAAAAGTTTGTCAAAAAAGTTAGCTTATGAAATAACAGAAATAATCTATGAAATAAAAATTTGTTTAGGCTCATCGTTCCCGAGATACAGTTAATGTTACGTGCATTTGAACGTAGCCATGAAAAGGTCACGCTCTTCAAATAGTCATAACTCTGGTTTAAAAAACCTTTTAACATGTACCTCGGACCAAACTAAAGCTTATTACAGTAGCTTAAAATTTTCTTTTGGTAAATTTTGATGTAAAATCAAAAATGATACAAGGAACATAAAGGCAAAATTTGAATTTTTTTTACACAAAAACGTGCCCGGTTTTTGGTTCCAGTAAATTCCAAATTAAAAAAAAATCCAAATCATGTTTTTTGTTTGTCCTATTATGTATACGCTCAAATTTTTTTGACCGCAATGGATGCATTATCAAAGATTTTACATTTAATGTATTTTGAGAAATTTAGAAAAAATGAATTTTTTGGCTTTAAGGTCAAATAACATTAGCTGAATGTTACTAGAGACAAAAAATTATGGCAATGAACTAAGAAGAACGTTGCTTTTTTATTTTTTTGGTAAAGATAATAGCTTAGGAGATAAAAGTGTTTGAAGTTAACTCACAACCTCTGTACTATTTTGACCTACCTGACCTTAAAGATGATTAAGAGATCTTTAAAATGCTTTTTTAGGATGATGTTTAGCGTTAATTGCAAAGGAGATATAACCGAAATAAGGCGTGCACCTCGTTTTAGCAAATTACGATATTGCTCGTTTGGCGGTAAAATCTTACAATATTTTCAGTTACAAAGGAATAGTCATAATTTTTATATTTTTTTCATATTCACACACATTTCTTAAGTCGTTGGACATCGCATACATGTATGTATTTGTGTAAATATGTATAAAGATGAAAATGACTGGAACATTGATGAGGATGAATAATTATGTTAAATTTAGGTTAAATCTCTATATAGTTAATAAAATTGAAAAATATGAATTATTGTTTAATTAATTTGCTATACCTTAACACAAAAACCAGATTCAAATTCGTAATCAGCAACCCCACAATAATAAATAATATTAGATTCATTAATATTTCCAGTACTTCCTTTATACTTATTTTTTAACTGCGCCCCCCCCCCCCCCCCACTTGGGGGTAAGAGCAATTATTTTTTTTATTAGGGGATGAGCTTTATATTTCAAAATGTAATAATCTGCTAAGAAAGTCCTAATTTCGCAAAATAAACGAGAAATAATTAATTCAACCATTCTACTCCTTTTATATCGCGCATATTGAGGGTGCAACATAAAATTTTTAATTTTCAACTTCGTGATCGTCATGAGCATAAATAATATAAGTTTTTATAATGTATTCTCAGTACTTCGTTAATTATTGATTTTTTGACTTTAGTGGTGGTTTTCACCCTCTCTAGGGGTAAAATCACATCTATTCCTTCTTAATATTTGAAGTTGAAACCCTAAAATTTAAGAATCCCAAGCCGCTATAGAATTAGTTCGAAGTTTGATTACTTTTTGACACCAAGTGACTGTATAGTTTGGCCCATCGGTATTACAGCGATATAAAAAAGCTCGCAAAAAACGTAAAGGGTACCGACCCACCTTTGATTAATGTACCGCCCGCCGCTCCAAGTTGACTATCGCTAGTCCACGTTGTCCACGTAGTTTATTCCAACCTATCATAATTCCCGGTAGAGAATATTTCAACCAATTATATTCAGTGGGAGTTCCCTACATTGTTGTTAGCAAATATTTGATCATTTTTTTGTGATGATAATAAAAGAAGCCGAACACTTTTATGGCCTTTTATGTAAATGGACTGAAATTGATATATGGTCGGTATCTTTTAGGTTTTTTTGCGAGCTTTTTTTTATATCGCTATTATAAATGTGCATGGGCGCAGCCAGGGGGGGAGCCATGCCCCCCCCCCCCCAAGCCGTCTTCCATGAGCCAAAAAATAAAGAAGCATAATCTCTATCAGCACAAAGCAGTATCCAAATTATCCGTTGAAATAAATATTTTGTAATTAATGCCAATATTATCAAGTAGAGGAATCTACTACTCATCCTCTGGGGAGGCCGGTTCTATTGGCCCCTCCCAGATGAATTTTCTGGCTGCGCCACTGTAAATGTGGGCCCTACTATACTAAATGTTCAAATTTTGGGACTATAAGGTAGACTTAATTGTAAGAATAAAACACAAAAATGGTAGATCGATTTTTATTTGTTTCTAAGTTACAGGCCTATTAATTTTGTGAACAGTAAAGAAAAAAAACTTATCTTACTCGTCCCCGGGAATAAATACCAAAAAAATGTATTTTTTTTTTTGTTACTTATTCTCATGGATGAATGACTAATATAATTTTTTTTATTTACTGTTCACAAATTTAATATGCCTGTAGCTTCGAAACAAATAACAGTCGACCTGTCACTTTTTTGTTTTTTAGTCTTGCAATTATTACTTTACGCCCCTAAAATTTGAACATACCGGTACGGAACACCTTGCATATACAGTGTGTTTAACATGAAATGGTAACAGCCCAATAACTTTATTATTTTTTTTTTCAAATTTGAATCAAATTTTACTTAAGTATGGAACAAATTAAGATCTACTTATGACCAGAAGAACATTCGCCTCCTACAAATGCAAAGCTACCTGCGGTACCAATATATGCGGAGAAAATCAAAAAATCATATTAGGCATATTTTTATCGGAAAATTTTGTTAATGAAACTTGTTCAAAATTGTCCAAAAACTTTAAGTCCAAAATATCAAAATAAAAAATATATAAATTTTGATTAAAATAAGGTCCAAGTCCGAAAACGTCATATTAATGGGTTTTTTTGTTTAGAAAACTGTACTGACAATTTTGTTTGAAATTAAACCCAAGCTGCCAGGTAGTTGTCAAGCAAATTATAGTTTTTTTTTTAATAACTATTTTTTGAATTTTTAATTTTAATTAAATTTTGGGCATAAGGTTTTTGGACAATTCTGAATAAGTTTCATTAACAAAATTTTCCGATAAAAAAAAAGCCTAATATGATTTTTTGTTTTTCTCCGCATATTTTGGTACCGCAGGTGGCTTTGCATTTGTAGGAGGTGAATGTTTTTCTGGTCATAAGTAGATCCTAATTTGTTCTATACTTCAGTAAAATTTGATTCAAATCGAAAAAAAAAATACAAAAGTTATTGGAGTGTTACCAAGTGAAACACACTGTATTTTTATTAAAACTTGGAAGTTGATAAAAAAAACTTCGAAAAAGTTCTGTGAGCTGTATTGGACTAAGTAAACGCTTTTGACTCCTGAGCTCTTTCCCCAAGATTAATAGTTTACGAATGAGAATCTCTTGAATGTCTAAAATTACACAAATTATCTAGTTTTGACAAACCGTTCATTTTTGGAACTTCTGCCCATTGAAACTTTACTTTTCAGCAAAAACATAAGCACTACACCATTTCCATTTCAGAACCTTTCACAGAAACCAAATTCTATTTAAAGTGCGCGGAACCTTTGGTTTAAACAAAGACATCACAGGATAGAAATCTCCTTCAGTCTTGAGACCTGATCTCGGCAATAAAAACTGTGTCGCAGGCGTCCGGCTTTAGCCGGACATGTTTCATGTTCATTTATTATTTCTACCTTCCCTTTCAATTCCCTGCAAGCTTGGGGATAGTTTTCACCCCTTTAGGGGTAAACTTTTTAGTATTTTTTTCGACGGAAGTTTATCAGAAGTTACAAGCAAACTAAAAAGTATACTTATTTTCTAAGCGTTAGTTCACTTTAAAGGCGATATAGGCTTAGTTTTCACCCCTGAAGGGTTGGAAAAAAAGTGTCCTTCATTGTGCAATCCCCTTTCATCTAAACTCAAATCAAAAAGTGAAAAAAAATTCCATCATTTTTCCATTTTACGTCAATTTAGGTGTAGTTTTACCCCCTCTGGTTAACCCTTAGCTTAAAATTCTTCCTTATTTTAGATGAACATACTGAACTGGCAAAATGTCATTACAATAAGCACATTTGGGTCATTCTACAAATAACGTACCATTCTGAAAATCCTAATTTAAAAAAATTTAATGATAATAATTTAATAAATTTTGGTGAATTTATTTAGAACCATCATCTAGGAACAATATAGATGCATCAGCAGCGCAGTTTTTTAAGGAAATAAATTTTATTGAAGTAGTACATGCAACTAACATCTTGAAATGTGTCCACTGTGTTACCAATTAAAAAACATATATTTCAAGGTATACTTAGTTGATTTTGTTTTTTATCATTAATATAATTAACCCCGAGTTAATAGAGAGACCCTCAATTATTAGTTTTTATTAATCAAAATTTCTAGCACTAAAAAATTTTGGGTGGAAATGTCAGTCTCCTACTTTATCTAATTGACAACAGTAACATTATTCAAATTTTGCAAAATAAAAGGTTTCCTTTGATTCAAACTTTTGTCAAGTTTCGTAAATTGAATAGACGAATTATTTACACAATTGAAAAAAAAGAAATTCTCTTTGCTCAGTTGTAAGAAAATCTTCTGGTAACGCAGTGGAACGAGGGTAACGCAGGAGACATTAGAAGCAACAATATATTTTTTTAAATAACCTATTAGTATTACTGTATTATAAAATATAAAAGCTAAAAATGTATATAATACAAAAAACATAATAAAAAAATACATTCTATTTGAAAATGTTACTCTCATTTTCTCTATCAGCATCTTATTTTCTTTTTTCTCTGTACCGGCGTTGTTTTTCGGCAGGAGTTAATGCCATAATCTGCCGAAAATAATGATTTATTGTTTATACTAATTTAATCTTTTAAAAGATTTTCGGTGGTACATATTTTCCCCTGTGTTACTAGCTGTCCACTGCATTACCAATGCCTTGGTAACTTAGTGGAACAGTAACACAGTGGAAAATATAACCTAAATTTGCTCAACCACGTGGTAACATATATCATACTTTAACTATTTATGGACTACTTCTTATTTACTCTTTGTTATTGCTGAATAAACATGCAAATATAGATATAATTAAATTTTACCTCATATAATACAGGTAACACAGTAGAACTGCAATAAACACACCCACCCTCATCAATAGAGTTAACATTTAAAATGTGCAGTACTACCAACTAATTCAAACTTTTAATTGTTTATGGTAAACTAAACTGTTTTTTTTTTCATATAATTCATCAGAACGCTATCTACATAAAATTATTTGTAATTTATTACGGTAACATAGTGAAAGGAACACAGTGGACAACATTGTGGGACACAGTATAGCAACATTATAATACAGAAATATGAACTAAACTTTATAATCCAATCTTGCAATGCTAATTACAAAAATAAAGGCATTTGAGAATATATTTAAATTAAGTGTTAATATGGTACTGTATATCATAAAAAACAAAGACATTGTTAGAGGTATGTACTTCGGACAATTATGTTTGAGGTACACCAACAGCTGCATTTAAAATTTTCTTGCCAATTACTACATATAAAATACCAAATAAAAATGTCAATATACTTACAAAACAATGGGTATTATTAATGCAATGTTATTCATTTTTTATTTTTTAAGATTTTGGTTTTAAAAAATGTAAAAGGTCTGGGACGGCAAAATGTATCCTGATTGTAGAATGACCCATTTATAACATTATGTTGCATTATTATTCACATTACCGCGAAAACCCCCCAAAAGGGGTGGTTTTTGGCATTTTTAGCACTACTTTTAGAGCTACAAGACCTCGATTTTCGTGATCAGCGACCCAAAAAACACACAATGCAAGTGGTCTCGACGAGGGGGGCATTCCGAGCGTCAACCCCCGCGTTTTATATAGACTAATAAGTTGCCAAGAATTCTACCATATGATCCGTGAAGAAAAAAACTTACTTGATAAAATAGGCCCAAATGATAAATGTACATAATTTCTGCGCTTTTAAGTTTTAAAAAGACATTTTTTTTATTAATAAAAGTTATTTTATTTTATATGATTATAATGAATTATTCAGTTTTTTATGTGATACACTTACCAAAGTTTCATTTGATATTTTATGAATTAGTTTCATATGATTTTTCCGTTTTTTTCCCGTTTTTAGTTGCTTTTTTATAGATATAGGTAGGTATTTTATTGTTTTGCGATGAATTTTCTATTTCCATGTAACAAATATTCATTTTTAAATTAAGTTTAATAAAACATACTAAAAGACTGATTTTATGGTTTAATAATTTTTTTATGGCGAACGAATGTTGTCCGGCTTTTTGTACCAAATGTCCGGCTAAATTTATAAGTAAAGTTCGGCTTTTCGAATTTTAGGCCTGGCAACCCTAGTCGCAACATCTCGAGTCATAAGATGATTTTCCGCCAAAGTCGAAACGAGACCTGCGCAGCCCTTTCGCCATGGATACAACAAAAGTAAAAATAGCCGTTTTATAAACAGACAACAATCTGCATTGGCTCAATGTTGCGGTAAAGTCAAAAAACACTATAGATTCAACAATAAAACAACTTATTTAATAAAAAAATACTTCATAAATATCAATAATCCTTATTGCTATCAACTTACAGTTAAAGTTATCAAGAGACTGTGAAAGGCAATTAATCCATTAACACAACGGCGGTTCCGATCGATACAAATAACAACAGCGACGTCGCTATTACTGAAGGGTTAGACGCAAAGCGTAATATTTTTATACAAATAGTTTTCCCCACCTGAAAACTTGATAAAACTAATTCCTCACAAATACGGTTAAATAATTCGGAGAACAACTACTGTTAGACGTAAATATTATACGTAGACACACTTACAGAGTGGCAAACACGGGCTCGCGCCCCAAACAGTTTTTTCAAAATAGAACCGATAGGCCAAACGGAATACAAAAACTGTTCAGCTACCTAGTTAAAGAATAAATGAAACAAGTGATTATCGATAGGCAATACTTAAATAAATTTTCAATTTAAAATATTCATTTAAGCTAAGAATCTAATAATAAAGTACCTTTATTTTTCAAAATATGAATAAATTCCACTAAGAAAAGTTATTTAGAATGCAATTCTATACCTCTGTACCAAATTTCAGGAATATGAAATTATTTTTTTGAAACTTCCCATTTTTTGCGAATTAAGAGTTGTATTCATATTTAAAGTTGTGTAGGAGCAAATGTTAATCATCCACTGCTTTTCTCATAGCCTACTTTTAGCTTCTACATAACTTTAAATATTACTTCACAAAAAATAATTTCTATGCAGTTTTAACTGAATGGTTCAAAATAAAATACTAATTTATTGAAAAAATGGGAAGTTTCAAAAAAATAATTTTATATTCCTGAAATTTGGTATAGAGGTATAAAATTGCATTCTAAATAACTTTTCTTAGTGGAATTTTTTCATATTTTGAAAAATAAAGGTACTTTATTAGTGGTGATTTTTACAACTTTGCTTATAAAACACCCTGTAGAATACCAAGTCAAGTCATTTTTGGTATACTTTAGTTTTACAATAAGCAGGACTCAATCCCCAAATACCATTCCAAAATTCCAAAATTTTTGGTCCATTACACCTCTTGTTACATCTATCATGGGACACACTGTATACTAAATACCAATTTTTTGAACCTCAATTTACCCCCCAACCCTTCGACCGAACAACATGAAAATATAATCTAGTTCTAGATCTCGTTAAAGTACATATGTGTACCAAATTTCAAGTCAATATATCAAACGATTCCAGAGTAAACATGCGCCCAAAAAAGTTACAGACAGACATTTTTTTCGCTCAAACTTAAAATCTCGACGTTTCATGACATTCTAAGCCTATTTGAACAATAAAAAATTTAAAAAAAATTTTTGTCGTTACTATGCTTCCACTGGATGTGGATGTAAAATAAAAAATAACTTAAAATTTAAATTTCAAACCTTCTTCGTTATAAGCCCCTTCTTGGTCACCGATCATAGGCGAAAATAGAAGATTCATAGGTTGGTATGACACATTTTTTCAATGATATATAATACATAAAAGCTTGAGGCATTACGACTTCTTTTTATTGGAGACAAAAGTTATCAAATACGATATTTAATTCCATAGTACTCAACTATAGTTAAACGCCTCAAAATTTTATCTATTATATGTCATTTAAAAAATGTATGTTGTACCTACCCATGAATCTTCTATCTTCGCCTATGATCGGTGACCAGGAAGGTGCTTATAGCGAAGAAGATTTGAATTTTAAGTTATTTCTTACATTTTAGTACGTTTTTATTAAATAAAAGTGTGGTTTATTTTTTTTTTACTTATAAGTATTTTTATTTTATACTTTTTCAATTCTGATCAAAAAATCGTATTCCGCATCCCCGAAATCCCCGGATGTTGTATTTCAGTCATATCGAACCATAAATGAAGAAAAATGGTTCGCCATTTTGGCGCCGCCATTTTGATTTTTCAATTTTTTTCAATAGCGTTACATTGTCAAAAGACGTATATAAGTGCGCAAAATTTCAACTTTGTGGGCTAATAGGAAGTGCGATAAAATTTCATCACAAATTTTGAACCGAAGAAATAGTTACAAACATTGCAAGTTAAATAAGTTAAAAGATTGTAATAATAAAAAAAAAAGAAGTTATGGCCTAAATAATGTGCGACTTTACATTTTTTTAAACAAAATGTCGCCATTTTGTTACTGTAAATGTCCAGTAATTAAACAATATTCTCAAAAATACTGTATTTCGGTAATATACAGCTCAATTTTTTTTTCTGTTTAAAACACTTGCTTTGGGAAAAATTTCCATTTGCCATATTGAAACCGTCACTTTGAATTTTTTAATTTTGACTTCAGGGTCGTAATCAGCGATCCCAAAATCATAATAGTCGAGTCAATGAAGCCTGAAAATCGTCAAAACTTCTTAATTCTCAGCAACAGCTCCGATTTTGATCATTTTTTTTAAATGTATGTTTTTAATATTATGCAAAATCAGAAACATCACAAGTGGCGCAAATAAATATTTATATTTTATATTGTATAAATAATAATAACGGTATTTATAGGAAAAAATATTTTAAACATTTTTTTGGCGATTCTTATTGAAAATTTAAGTTCAAAAATGTTTCTCAATTATTTATATTGTTTACACAGTAATAACAACTTTGACAGGAAAAATATATTTTTTTGTTTTTTCACTATGTTCATGAAAAAGTGAATTGCTTTTATTGAAAATTTAGTATATATAATAAACATTTTGAAATATTTCGAAGCCAATAATTATTTATATTGTTTAAACAATAATATTGACACATGCAGGAAAAAATTTTTTCGTGATATTTATAGAAAATCAGAAATGCTTCTCACAGTAGGGGTTGATAATTTATTTATATTGTTTGTCTTTATAGACAACTAAGGAAAAGTTTAGCTAACAGCAAGAATAAAAATAGATTAATTAATCTTCTTTATAAGAAGCTAATTGAAAATAATTTTGAGTGTACTCAAGCAGAAAGTGATGTCGATCGTTTATCACCAGATAATAATAAAGAATTGTATTTTTTTTGACCACCAAAGAAACAAGAGAGTTTATTCAACAAAGACAGGCTTAAACGATTTTACAAATATCAAAAAGGAGTATCTTCTTTTTATTCAAGCATTTACAGGCATCGGCTTTTTATACATGGTGTAATTAGTTTCATGTCATTAAAAAAACTGGTAATGGGGACCAACTAGAAAAACAAAAAACTTTGACTTTTTCCTCTAGGGGGCACTTTGGAAAAAACTGACCTGGGTCAGCAATTTGAATATTAGGTTGGGAAACATTTGAGAACCACTGCCTTTCTGGGTCAATGGACGCGTAGTTCCCAATTATACAACTTTTACAATTGTCATAAAAAAATGCAAAGATTACCGACCGACGGGCGGCACCTTTGATGACCGCCTCAACTGAACCAATTATAAAAATGTAAATAATTCGTTATCTCTTTTTGCAGAATGGGCCTTTCCCACGTTTTTTTTATTGAATATTTGAAAAGTTCTCTTTAAAAAAACTCACCCGTATTTTTTCTTTTTTACGAAATTTGCTTCTTTTCTACAGAAAAAATTATTATGTTATATTAATTTAAAATTAGCGGCAATATTTCTGCACTGATGACGAAATGGGGGGAATGACCAATCAGTATACTCTAGCACCCTTGGTAGAGGCTACATATGAGCAAATTGTACGTATAAGTGTTTGTCTCTTTCTATCTTTACCGAATTGACAGACATGTCATCAAGCTTTGTTTGTTCTAGTCTAGTGACGTGTGAAACTACAGAAACTTTTCTTTGATGTATTTACTATCAAGTTGCCAAAAATGAATGAAATCTAAATCATATGACATTATTCCAAAGTTAAAACCTCTAGTTGCTGAACGAATATATATTAATACATTTATAGTTACAGGTATATTTCATTTATAAAACTAAATAGGTATGTACAAAAACTGAATAAAAACGGTAAAATATGATTCATTTCACTTTTGTAGTATACAAATTACAGTTAATAAATATAAACAACTAGGTTTGAGTGTTTTATTTTCTTTTATATTTATTGAATAATTTTTAAAATCATTATTAAATCTATAGATTTATCAGTAACAGTTATTTTATTTAAGTAAACAGGAATTGTCATTCACCATTTCATTGACAATAATAGGGAGATTATCACTTGCTGCCTTCTCAAAATCTGTCTCCATTTTTTTTTATGTCTACACAGTACACACACACACACTCTTAAATAATTAAGAAACACAGTTATGAAGTCAAAATACTAAATCAGTGCGATCACAACGTAAATCGTAAATAAGAGAACATAACCTATCTATTTATTTTATTTCCAACATTGTTGCCAAGTGTCAGTTATTTGTTGGGAACCAACATGTCGAAAGTGTGTTTCTTCTGTTAATTCTTATCATTTTTATTATAGGAAGTGGATTATTCAATGGAAATTCATTATTTTCAAAAGCGGAGATAAAAAGTAGACATTCTTTAGTGAAATAATTAAAGCATTTCCTCTAACGTTAAACATTCATATACATTAGGCAACATGGAAATAGTCTCATTGGCAGGTTCCAGACGAGATGTAAAATTCAGAAACATCAAGAGGTTCGGTTAATTTTCGTATACGGCATCTGCATCATAACCTTAAATTTTAAGTTTTTCAAGTTTACTCTCATTTTTAATGTTTGTATACGCATTTTTAGCTTGAAGCCGTACTGGCTCCAAGCAAATATTTGAAAATTCACGTAAATAATTTTTCAATATTTTTAATTAATAAAAATAGACTGCTAATTAGAGGTTAGACTTCCAACCTACAAAAAGAGTCCTATTTTATTAGGACAAGTTATTTAGAACTTCATAAACATGAACATACACTGGACTAGACTTTAGTTGAAAATACGGGAACCAAGCAGAAATTTTAATAATAGCTGGGTAATACTCTTAAATCTTAAGAAACATATTTTTGAGGTTAGCTGTGACGTCACGTGCAAATGCCCTATGAATCCAGAAATTGTTTAATTTTGATTGGAGTTCCCCTCATGACGTAATTTGAGCGCGTTTATTTGTTCGAAATATGGAGTGAATTAGACAATATTTTTATTTTTAAAATATCCATTTAAAATTAAAATATTATACGATATGACGCATATATACAATATTTATTACACAGCATTTCTTTACATGTGTGTTTTTTTAATTTAGAACAAAATATTGGAGCTTTTATTGTTGTTTATAATTTATCAGATTTAAGGCATTTAAAATAAAAAAAAAAATGTGATTTATTAATATTTGTAACCTAAATGAGTGTTCTGGGTTAAAAGCTTAAAAAATGAGTAATTATTTCATGATACTGGGAAATAAAGAGTTAGACGTCTGAGATACGATAACAGAAAACAATTATGTGTATTTTAAGTTAGGAAAAAATCTGATTTATTTAACGAATTGCCAATCAGTTATCGAAAACTAAAATATTTGATAAATCTATAGAACTTACCAATAAATTATTGTTGATTTATATAAACTGTTCGAAATGGCTTCCGATTTAAGTCGGGTGACCTAGCAGGCCATGGTACTGGTCCGCCACGCCCAATACATCGTTAACGAAACTCCCTGTTTAAAAAATTTCAAACAGCCAGACTAAAATGAACTGGCGCGCCATCATGCATATACCACATTCTTCTGCGCCTTGCCAAAGGTACATCTTCCAACAAATTTGGCAATGTTTGTTGTAAAAAGTTTAAGTATACATCACCATTTAATCTAGCGGGTAATTCTATAGGTCCAATTATTTCATTACCGCAAATTCCTGCCCACAAATTAACGCTGAACCGTCGTTGAAAATGCGCCCTTGTGGGTTATCGTCTGCCCAATAGTGCATATTTTTAAAATCAAACACTCCACTCCTGGTAAAACACGACTCATCGGAGAAACAGAGAAAGTTTTAAAAATCCTCATTTGCCGCTTGTTTTCTCAAAATCCACCTAACTCTAAACTCCATTCGCCCTGTGCACAATCCTGAGGTTCTAGGGCTTGGACACGTTGATAGTGAGGTGTAAGAGGTGTAAGTTCATATCTCTTAAAGTTCTCCACACCACAAAATGGGATACTCCAACACGGTTCGCGATATCGCGGGTGCTTAAAGTTGGATCCTCTTCTACGAGTTCCAAAACTTGAACCCCCGCTTCAATTACGTTGTGGACCTCGTTCTCCTCCATGTCCATCGAGACGACCTGTTTCCCGAAGACGCTGAGCAATGCTTACAAATGTACGTGCACAAGGATGATGTCGATTAGGGAATCTTAAACGATAAAGCTGTTCCGCACAACATTCTCCATACATCAAGTGCATCTCCGCGAGCTCTGGGTAAGTGTAATCTCCCATAGCGTTCAAAATCTGCGTTTTAAAATACCACACTAAACTATCAACTAACGTTGTCAGTAAAGAAAATAAAAATAAAAACTTGGTCCAAAATCCAAAAAGCAACACAAAAAGAACGAACAAGTAAGTATTGTCTCTACGTAATCAAGAACTTAACAACTTGAACGGTAAGTCAATAAAATAAATCTTCAATTCAAAAAGCAACATACAAAAACAACGAACGGTTTGGACGTGTGTACTTAACGAAGTGCCCACAGAAACTAAAATATTGCACAAGAGAAAGTATAGTTTTCTTCAGATCTACTTAGCACTCAGAAAACGCCGACGTCTTTCACCTTTACCGCACCGCTAAAGACCTTACCTTACCTACTTTTAAAAGCCATAAAAAAGTGTGATGATTATCAACTTGTGTTCTCGCCGACGTGCGGTTTCTAACAAAGGAACGCGACACTTTGATAGAGCCGTGTTAGCATATTTGATGGTTAGAGGCGCCGACATAAGCGAAGATAAAAGCCTATCCCAACATTCCAGCAGTTCTCAAACAATATTACTGAAAATTTTCGAAATTTTTGTTTTCTAAAACTATGGGCTTTAGACCCCATGTTATATAAGGTTTTTTTCGTTTAGTCGCTTCCTACCCAGGGCCGGTTTTCTGACTAGGCCCCATAGGCCCGGGCGTAGGGGTGCCACTCTGCGGGGGGCGTCATTGCCTTTTGTCTTAGTGATTAGGGTCCATAAACAGATTTATTTATTTATTTTTTTATTTCTTCTCTTCGCTTATCAAAAAAATTAGTTTTTCTCGGATTGCTCCCTGACTAAAAAAAAGTTTTTCTTGGATTTCTTCCCCCAGCTCTTCAAAAAATGTTCGGACTAAAAAAAGTTTTTCTTGAAATTCTCCCCCCCCCGCTCTTAAAAAAATTTTGGGCCCGTATTTTCTCTCCACGGCCCTGTCCATAAACTGATAGCAAGCATAGAGATTATAATACAAGACATTTAACTTGTTCCTATTCCAGGGGGAGGAAGGGGGGGGGCAAAATTGACCTGGGCCTAGGGGCAATTCATATCTAAAACCGGCACTGTCCCCACCACCAGTTTTTAATGCCATGAAACTGATTACACCCTGTAGAAGAGGTAAATTAAAATCATTTTGTAAACATTTTCAGTGATGATGAAGAGTTAAGTGCAGCAGCTGAAGCTTTTATGGTTGAAAATCAACGTGAAGAAATTTTTTAACGAAGGTATATTTTCTATTCTTGCTTTGTATCTAGCTAAAACGTCTATAAATTTAAATGAATTAAGGCATTTATAACATTTGCCTCAAAAAATAAGAGCGTACAAATTCCGTCACTACCTCCAACAGAAGATGAAGCTTAGCAGCATATGAAAAGGGTGTACTTGCAAGTTCAACAATGGATAAATAATTCTACAATACTTCCCAAACAATGAGGTTGGAAAAAAGAAAATTATTTAACGCCAGTAAAAATGACGCAACCAGCAGCACTGGACAACATCTTAAAAATAATTTTCTGTTCGTGCGAAACAGGATGCGGTGCAACATGTGAATGTAAAAAAAGTGGTTTGCATTGGTCACCTGCATGCACTGTGTGTAGTGGCAATGACTGCATTAATCACCCACCACCAGTTGAAGAAAATCAAGAGTTCGATTCTGTAGACTTGAAAGAAAATTGGATCTTGTCGTTCAACTTTTGTAAAATTAAAATTAATAAATTTCCTTAAATAATAAAAAAATTTCTTCGTTTCGTAATTTATACATCAATTCCATATTTTTCCGATCATACCTAAATTTATTATGAAAAAAAGATGGAACAGTATATTTTTCTGAAAATATTTTTCAATAATGTTTCAATAAATAATAAATATATATAATAATCAAGAACAAATAATTATATTTACAAAATATTTCTTATACTAAGTTTTCAATAAAAACAACTCACTCTTCTATAAATATAGCGAAAAAATATAAAAAAAAAATTCCTGTATATGTCATTATTATTGTTTAAACAATATAAATAATTATTAGCTTCGAAATATTTCAAAATATTTATTACACTAAATTTTCAATAGAAATAATTAACTTTTTCATCAATATCACGAGAAAATATAAAAAAAATAGATTTTTTTCTGTAAACGTTGTTATTATTGTTTAAACAACATACATAAATATCAACCCCGACTGTGAGAAACATTTTTGAACTTAAATTTGTTTCTATGTTTCTAATTTTGAATAATATTAAAAAACACACATTTAAAAAAAATGGTCAAAATCGTCAAAAGTATTGCTAAATATCTAAAATTAGAGGTGGTTTTCACCCCTTGGGGGTAAGAGCAAGTTATGGTACCATATAGAAACTGATACATTTTACTAAAATAATTACTCATAAAGAAAATATCATTACATATATGAGATTAATTCTAAATTTTATATATTTTTTACCGGTAGGTACCGTACTATTGCTAATTATAATGGTTAGAAACGTTAATTTACCTTTACTAATTTGCTTTATGGCGTTAGGAAGATTCAAAAGATGATGTTAAGGCACATGTAACCACTTTAGTTTATAACACTTAAGTCTAGTAATCCTAAACTTAGAGTTGTTTACAAACAATAATAAATATTGATGTAAATAGTTTACTTAGATTTAGGTAGTAAGTCACTTTGAGGTACTATATTAACTATAATGTCTTGAAATCATGAATCTGAAGCACTACACATTTGGTTCATGACGATGAAGAGATTTTTATGAAGCACTGATTTATTTGCAATTATTAAAAGCTTTAATAAACTTGCAGGATTTGTAACACTAGTATCAATAAAATATGTCGAAAACTGTTTTATTTAACCGTTATGTCGGTCGAGTGGCGGATGCAGTAGTAAAGAAACTGTCGTTGACCGGTGAATTAATAATGAAAACTGAACTCGCTAGGTGAAGAGTGAAAGTATTTATAATACAGTGGAATGTTCGAAAATTTTTGTATTGCTTTAATAGAAGATTCAAGAAGATTTGGGTAATTGTATTTAGTCGTTTATCTGTTGTTCTGGATAGTCTGGATTATTCTGGAAGAAGTTAGGAACATCTATAATAAAGTTAATTTGATCTCTGTTTGAGAAAGTTCACGAAGATATAAAGAAAGAGAAATAAATTAGCTTATTTAACTAATTTCATTAAATTTAAACACATAAGAGGCAAATTTAGGTATAAAAACAATTTACAAATCTAAATATTGGGTAGGATCAACAAAAAAAAAATGGATAGATAATATACTTAAGTTATGTTATACAGGGTGATTTACCATGACGTGCGAAAAATAAAATGGTGTACTAGTTGTCTATGTGGAAAGTTCCTGCAAAATTTTAGAGTGAACCGAGGTAATTTAGTAATTTTTGTTGCATTAAAACTTGCAAAGAAGTAGATGTAGATTGTTCAAGGGGTCGCTCGGCTCTTTCAGCCCTACTTCACATCGACCTGAAAAGATCTTTTGTGACTTACCCTACAATTTTAAGTCGGGCTCTTCGAGTTCGAGATGCCTTGTGGCATTCTTTGACGAATAAGTGATGAACTTTTTCGCTTGTCTTTGTCCCGGAGTATTCCTCCAGTAGGACTCTTTCTGTTCCTTTTCCCATTTTAGGACCTCCTCCCTTATGTGTCCCTTACATAAGCTACAAAACGGTTCGGGCCCAAAAAAATGGGACTTCAGCACCTTTTTTGCAAGGGCGTCAGTTAATTCATTTCCTTCTATTCCCTCATGCCCGGGTACCCACATCAAGGTAACCTTGTTATTTTTTGCCAGTTGCTTCCGGGATTGTCTGCACTCCCAGGCAATTTTAGACTCACAGGTGTAGGACCTGAGAGCTATTAGCGCTGCCTGGCTGTCTGAGAGTATATAGATCTTTGCCATTCGAATGCCTTTATTTATGCATTCTTGGGCACATAGGTCTATAGCATAGATTTCTGCTTGGAAGATGGTTGGGGTTTTGCCTAGGGCTCTGGATAGCCTACAGTTAGGCCCCGCTACGCCCGCGCCAACCCCTCCAGCCATCTTCGATCCATCTGTGTACCAGACGAGTGACACTTTCTCCAACTGCAGGACTTCGACTTTGCTCGTTTGGCGGCTCCCGATTAGCACATCAAAGGGGCAGTCAAAGTCCCGCTTAATTGGCATAGAGTCAGTGGGTTTGGTCACAGATTCCAGTTTAATTATTTCTAGAATCCTTAGGTGACCAACCAGGTCTCCTGGTTTGAAAGAAAGTAGCTGCTGCAGCCTTAAGGCACTAAGTGCTGCCTCCTTCCTTACATACAAATGTAGAGGAAGCAGGTCTAGCATTGCCTCCATAGCTGCTGTGGTACAGGAGCACATTGCTCCTGTAATCCCTAAGCAGGCAAGGCGTTGCAACTTCTGCAACTTTCCTTGTGCTAATTTTTCTTCAGTTTTTGTCCACCACACACATGATGCATAGGTGACCATGGGTCTCACAACCGATAGGTAGGACCAGTAGGTCATTTTCGGTTTTAGACCCCAAGTCTTACCAAACAGCCTGCGGCACGGCACGTCCACATAGCCGCAGTGACTTTAATAAGTGTTCTTTCTAGATGTGAGTTCCAGGTAAGTCTTTGATCCAGGATTATTCCTAGATATTTAAATTCGCTGGAAAAATTCAGCACTGTTCCATTCAGCATAGGAGCTCTTAAACTTAGTTTTTTGGTAAACGGAATAATAACTGTTTTGCTCGGATTGACGCTGAGGGCCTTTAGCGAGCACCATTTGGAAATTATGTTTAAGGCGATTTGCATGAGATCTGAAATCATAACCTCATGTCTGCCTCTTACAGTAATAACAAGGTCATCGGCGTAGCCTTGAACGTTGAAGCCAGAATTACTCAGCTTATGAAGGAGGTCATCCACCACCATTGACCACAGCAAGGGCGATAGAACTCCACCTTGTGGACAACCCTTGGCCGCAATCACCGTGGCGGACTCCCCCCCCATATCCGTAGTAATTATTCGACTTCTTAACATGGATTGTATCCATTTGATAGTTGGGGATTGTATACCCCATTTCTCTGCGGCTCTTTGTATGGACTCATATGAGGTATTACCAAATGCACCCTCTATATCTATGAATGCACACATAGCCACTTCCATGTAGAGCATTTACTGTCGATTTGAAAGATTGATAGGCAAATTGTTTTGGATGAAGCTGACCCCGTGTGAGGATTTCGCTTCTGACATGTTCGTCTAGTATTTTCTTCATTGATTTCAGGAGAAAAGAGGTTAGGTTAATGGGACTTGCAAAAATACGCTACTGTTACTTGTATATGGTCAGTATAGAGCAATGAACTTACTTGGGAAAGAACATATTCGGAGATGTTTACATTTCCTTAATTGACATAAAAAGTTAAAGTTCTACAGACGACCAAACTAACCAACCAACCTTCTCGGTACACTTAGAAAATTGCCATGACAACTCGCAAAAGTAAGCTGGTCTGCTTGAATTCCAGCGTCTTCAAAGCGTACCGACAATGTTGGCTCCAGCAGTTTTACAAGTTCGCATGGCAAACTTCAAAGTGTACCGAGAAGGTTGGTTGGTTGGTTGGTTGGGTCGTCTGTTGCTTAAGCTGGCGTGTGCGGTCAAAGCACCGCGTTTTTTGCTTTCGGTCGAACAATCAGGACACCGACAGGTACAAAGTGCCGCCAAAGTTTGGTGTTTTTGTGTTATCGATTGGTTTAAGTAAATATGTCTTATATCTACTTGTTGTAGAGTTCACTAGCATAGGGTCAATGTCTTTTCGGCGTATTTTGCTATTTTTGTAGTGTGATTCGATGAAAACCAAAAAGTCAGTTCTACCCTCTCCAGCTTTGCTATCAATCCAAAGTCTGATAAAGGGGGAGGGGAAGTGATATGGTTGTACTGCGTTACGCCAGATTGGTTAACGTCATTGGCGGGGCATTTCTACAAAAAAATAAGGTTATTTTTTTGGTCATATTGTTTTAATTTTCCATTTTTTTAACTCCCGTCGGTGGAGACAACCTACTGATAAATTTTCCTCATGTCATGGTAGATCACCCTGTATAGTTGAATTTAATTAGTACCGGTGAAAAGTCAGATATAAATATTACTTAAAAGCTTCCATTTTATAAACAAGTGGTCGACACATGTTGACAAGAGGCAAGTGCCTCGAAAGGGTGTAGTGCAGTGACATCATCTACCTGACGAGACAGGAATAAATCAGTGCAAATACCAGAAAAGAAAAACAGAAACATGAGAGATGGGATCTGTTGTAACCATTACATTTATGTTAATAACACGCAGATTTTGGTAATTTACATGTTAACCAATTTTAATAATTTTTCACTTTACTTTACTTTACTAGTTGCTATAGAAAGAGGGTCAAATTTCTTAGACAAACAAACATTGACCTGTTTATATTAACCACAACCACTCGTGTCAAGTCCCTAAAAGAAGGTCTCAGTAAGATAAATTATAGTTAGGTAGTAAATTTTCAAGATAGGGCAATCAATTATTTTCTTACGTCAAAGCTCAAGTTAATATTGAATTTAAATTAAACCAGAACTAATCAGTGGTGTATTATTGGTATATCGCGCCAATACTGATTTCTTTCAGGAAAATAACATCTTAGAAAACACAAGAACACTGAATCTATTAAAGAACGTAGGAACGAGGACACATCAACTATTGGTGGAAAAAATTGATGGTGAAGGAAATTATCTATATGGAGCACTAAGCCGTCAGCTAGAAGGAGAAAACATAACAACCCAGCCATACACCAACGCCGCGAAAACAAGTAGCGGACTATATACAAAACAACGACGAACAAATTGAGATACCTAGGGGCATGCCTGACGAATTGACTGAAAAAGAGAGAAACTGTAAATGCCAGAATTAAAATGGCATAGACTTACAAGTGTAATTATATCGTTTATCGAGAAAAATAAAGCAGTATTGGGCGTAATCGATAGAATATACATAGACATACTGCCAAAGTTGAGATAATGGAGTTAAAAACGTCAGAAAAATACGTTATTTTTATATTTTTGTTCTTGTCAAAAAACACCCTCCAACTGCTCCTTTGACGTAAAAGTCACAGGCGTAGAGGTTATTTTTCAGTAAAATACTGGATAATTGTATTATTTTGTAGATTTCACGGACATTGTATAGAAGAAAATATATGTGGCAAAGCATCCCAATAACATAGAAACAAATAAGAAAATGCCACAACCAACATTTAGATAATAGTAATTGTAATTGTTCAACGTGCACGTTTCTCAATAAACCCAAAGAGCAAAATGTGCCTGGACCAGGGCACAATATATTGTGTGTCTGCAATGTTTCGACACAAAGCTCAAAATTTGAATCAGGATGGACACTGTGTCCAAATGGTAATATTTTATGGGTCACGTGTCGTCACATTAATGAAATATTGTGTCAAAATAGGCACTGCGTCCAAATTGAAACATTTTGTTTTTTTTGTGCCCAACATGTTTCTATGTTGAGCCTATTTGGAAACATTAGACACAATTTTGATACATCGTGTCGATACCTTGGTCAAAATTTATTTAAAATGTGTCTAAAAATCGTTTACCCATCACGTTGCTGATATTTAGCCAGGAGGACACTTCACATGTTTATATTTTAGGCACACATGTTTCTTTTCATGCCTTAAATGCGTCTGCACCAACACATGTTTCCATAAGTAGAATTTAAGACAAGTTTTTTCCGTTTTATGCATAAATTGTGAGTGCACACTACCACCTGTTAGCAGAGGTCATTTTTGACAACAATGTACTCTAGTTAGATAAAGTATTTTTTTTAAAATGCCAAAAGTAGTTAACAAGCAATCGAAAATTTATAATACAACATACTGTAAAAATATGTGTTCAAGAAAATCAAGCGAAGTTGTTAACTTATATGAAAGAGGTGAAGCAAAGGCATTTCTGTCTTTATTATCATTAAAAGTACCATCAAATAACAAGAAATCTGCTATTTACTCTGACCTAGTAACCTGTTTCGTATAGGTAATATTTTGGGAACAATTTGTACCAGTAATGAACACAAGACTTTAAAGTGTGTCAAATATGTGAGTATGTATCAGCATACACACATTTTAGTACACATTTAATGAAATAGTCGAAATTTGGGTCCGATTATTGTCTAGTATGTAGCTGTGTGTCCATACAGGCAAATTTTGGGTGAAATTCGTTCCAAATGAGAATTTGGGGTTCCATTTAGACACATTATACAAATTCACCATATTTTCTTCGGATCATAGAGAAATAGACTCTATGATTCAGATAAATGGGCATCCATGTTGAAAAACAGAACTTAAAGAAAAATAGTTATTTTAAAAATTAACGATTTATATATTTTTACACAAAAATGTTATAAAAATACACTTAACTTGGTATCTTGTAACATACAAAATACATTAGAAATAATTTTGTCTCCAAAAATTACGATTATCTTATTTATTAATTACCATCATTAATTAAATATGCAAAATAAATTTTACAATTTTTTAAGGGCTTCTATTTTTTATGAGTATCTGATCACACTTCACGGAGAAAATGGTCAGTTTTTTGGGTCATACACTTTACCTATTTATTCACACCTGAAAACTTATTCGTTGTCTAAAGTAATTTTTGTAAGAAGATAATATCATTGCATGCCAACTGTGTCCATTGTTTGTCCAAATTTTTAGAGAATAATGCATTGTGTCGGTTTTAAGTCTATTTTTAAAATATTCGGACACCAAAATGTGGTTCTCGGCACAATTTAGTTTTATTTGTGTCAATTTTGTAACTACATATAGTAAGGCGCATTACAATAACATATTGAAAACAATAAGAAACATGTCAGTCACATATTGGCTTCATTACAGTAACATTTCGTAAACATGCGACACATTTTAGATACACATATACACATAGTGGTCTCATCAGAGTAAAATTTTGGCTTAAGTCATATATAAGCCATATTTTGGAAACAGTTATGGGCACATTTTGGAATCAAGTTAGTACACATTTTCATCACCACTTTGGGCATATATCCTACACAGTGTGGACTCTGTTTCGAAACTGTGCCTATAAAATGTGTCGTGTCCAAAAACATGTTTCGACACAGTGTCGACACATTGTCTCAAATGTGTCTTTCAATGTTCCTTGGGAAAGTTTTGGTTCATACTGATGTAGAAAACATTCTTCAGCTGATTCGCGTCCATGCAAAGCTCTCTTTCGTTGCGAAATGGTATAATAAATTCTAGGAAGTTATAATATAATACTATATTGTTTGTAAAAAACCGCTGCCCAAGGAATCACTACTTCCACATCCAGATTTTCTATCCAAGTCACTCACAACGAAAAAATTTTGTATGTGGAAATAATTGTTTATGGAACTTTAATAATATAATATTTGACATCCTCTATAGTACAGTACCTAGAGGTAAAAAATATGCAAAACTTCGGAATAATGTCATATTGAACGAATTTCGTTCATTTTTAGCAGTATAATAGTAAATGCTTCACAGAAAAGTTTCCATATTGTGCGGGGGCTTGCTAATTTATAGGGGGTGGATGCCACCCCCTCTCAGGGGGTGGCACTTATAAAAAATATATATTTATTGGAGCTGAAGTAGAATTAAATTTTAAGAAGAAAAGGTTCTATGCAAATTTTCACATAAATTGATAGTTTCTAAGTTATAACGACTTTAGCGATTTTAGCAAACGGCTTTCGTCAAGTATCTCGAAAAGTATTACTTTATCGAAAAAATGTTACAGACCAATTACAGAAAGTACAAACTGGGAATTAATTATATTTTTTGTTTATTGATGTAGGATTAATAATTTCGGAGATATTTAAGTTTACATTTGGCATCCAAGAGTTCATAAGATAATTATTTAGAGTGAGAGTTAAATATCTCATAAACTGCGACACCTACGTCAAGGATGCTAATAGGTGGAATTAAGCTTTCAACTGTTTTTTTATTTGTTTCTGTAGCATAAAAAATAAAGAAGTTATGACCAAAGCAATGTGCTTCGACACATTTTTTTAATAACAGCGTCGCCATTTTGTTACTGTAATTAGCCGGTAATTAAAAAAAGAGGAATTTCAAACACTGTTTCTCATTAATATATAGCATGATGTAGATGCTCAAATTTTTTTGTTTGTATACAGCACTTGTTTTAGAAAAAAATACAGTTTAAACTATAAAGGTATTTTCGATAAAACGTAATTTTTTTTTCCTTTTCCAAATATCTCGATAAATATTAGTTTTATTGAAAAATGGGTAGAGACCAAAAATAAAGCTCATAAACTAATAATAAATTTCGCTTGTTTATTTATTTACATAGATTTAATAGTTTCAGAGAGATGAAAGTTTACAAATGGCGCCCGAACGTTTATAAGACGAAAAATGCAGTTTAAATGTTAAATATCTCAGAAACTGTGACACCTACGTCACGCATGCTAAGAAATGGAATTAAAGACAATTAATTGCGCTTTCTAATTATTTTTTACTCGTTCCTGTAGCATAAGAAATAAAGAAGTTATGACGGAAAAATGTGCGTATTTATATTTTTTTATATAAAAAGGTCGCCATTTTGTTACTCTAATTAGCCAGTAATTTAAAAAAATTATCTCAAACACAGTTTTTCGTTAATATGTAGCATTACCTAGATGCTCATTTTTTTTGCTCATTTAAAGCACTTGCTTTAGAATAAAATGCATTTTAAACTTTAAAGGTAATTTCGAAACACTTGGATACCAAATATAAACTTAAATATCTCCGAAATTATTAATCCTACATCAATAAACAAAAAATTTAAGTAACTCCCAGTTTGTACTTTCTGTAATTGGTTTATAACATTTTTTCGATAAAGTAATACTTTTCGAGATACTTGACGAAAGCCGTTTGGAAATACCTTTTTTTTTAAGCTAAAATCGCAATTTTGAAGTCGTTATAACTTGAAAACTATCAATGTATGTGAAAAATTGCATAGAACCTTTTCTTCTTAAAATTTGATTCTATTTCAGCTCCAATAAATATATATATTTTTTAAGTGCCACCCCCTGAGAAGGGGTGGCATCCACCCCCCTATAAATTAGCAAGCCCCCGCACAATATAGAAACTTTTCTGTGAAGCATTTACTATTATACTGCCAAAACTGAACGAAATCCGTTCAATATGACATTATTCCGAAGTTAAAACCTCCAGTTACTGTACTATACTCCAAAAACCCATAAAACGATACCCCACATCGCCGGTAGTGGGGTGGGGGTGGATAAAGTAAAAAAATATTTTGAGGTTTCTGGTTCTTGTACACACACTAAATCACCATTTTTTTTTCATCCCCTTTAATAATAATAATAAAAAAAAGAAACACACATACGGGTCGAATTGAGAACCTCCTCATTTTTTACGGTTTATGAAGTCGGTAAAAATAGCAGAAAATTTCAGTGTTGAAAAATAAATTGTTAAAATTTTGCAAGAAGCAACGGACCGATTTAATTCAAAACTGCTCATAGCACTTGTTATTATACAGAAAACAAATTAAAACAATAAAATTGTTTTTATCCTCTGAACCTGCAGATAATATTTTGACAAACCTTTCAGATACACCCTATAAAATTAAATTAACATCGATTTGCGCAGGTATTGATTTTATGTCAACATAACGGATAAGAATAACCTTTTCAATATTATTCGTGCTATCAGATGGTAGACGCATTAATTTCGATGAATGTGACATTAATGTTATCGTGCGTCGTCGTGGAAATTGATATTAGTTAATTTTCCTTTAAACGTTTGACGAACCTTTTTAGTAGTATACAAGACAATCCAGGAGATTAAAACTAAATTAAAACTTACAATATATCCTACATTTATTTAAATCAATGTCACGGTTGAACGATCGGCTCGACGAACCAATAATGCGGACTATTGAGATAGTAGGCCTTCCCCTGACAAGGTTTTCAAGAGGTACAAAAAATTCATAGCAACTTTTATCTTTTTCCGCATTTGTTGTCTAAAAAAAAACCGCTGCCCAAGGAATCACTACTTTCACATCCAAATTTGCTACCCAAGTCTCTCACAACCAAAAAAATTTGTATGTGGGGTGGGGGTAGTGATAGGGGGATGGTAGTGGGGATGGATGAATTAAAAAAAATATTTTGAGGCCTTTGGTTCTTGTACATACACTAAATCACAATCTTTTTTCACCCCCTTTTATAATGGTGGGGGTAGTAATGGGTAGTAATAAAAATGTAATCTTTTTTTTGCGTTACTATACTTCCACTGGATGTGGAAGTAATAGCAGTGAAATTAACATAGCGCGCACATATATGTTGTGTGATAAACACTTTTTTGTTTTGTGTAATTTCCATGCGTTTAAGTTTATCCAAGAAAATAAACATGTATTTATTAAAATAGCGAAAATATTGTACCTACTTTATGTAATAATTGTCACTTATAATATCCCTAGAGCTTAAATTATTTCCGGAAATTTTTTCGAGGTCATGAATATTTTGAAAATTATATGATAATTTTCTTAAAATATTCATGAACGAGGAAAAATTTCCGGATATTAATTTAAGCTCGTGGGATATTCGGTAAGAAAATTTCACACCATTATTTTATAAATATTATGCCAAAATTGAACATTTTTATTACGAATGACACAAATTCATTCATTATAGTGAGCCATGGAAAAACAACTGGTGGTTAATAAAATACGAAATTTCTTAGTGAAATAACATACCATTCTCCAAGTTTAGTTACATGAACTTTTTATAAATAACTTAAAAACATATTATATTTCTGTTTTTTATTAACTTTGGTCTACTAAAATTGGTGGAACATCATTTATTTTTGATAATTATTCTGAAGTACCCACCTACTTCAAGATTAATATGTTTAATAAAATACGAAATTTCTTAGTGAAATAATATACCATTCTCCAAGTTTAGTTACATGAACTTTTTATAAGTAACTTAAAAACATATTATATTTCCGTTTTTTATTTACTTTAATCTACTAAAATTGGTGGAACATCATTTATTTCTGATATTACTTAAATGCGAGCACAGGGAATGTATTCATTCTTGTCGCAGAGACAATAATTAACAACTTCTAGGCGGCCATGGAATAATGAAAGGTAACAAGATAGTAATGGCTGCCGCACTTACAGACGTCAATTAGATTAATTTTTACATTCTAATCATAACAAAATTTGATTATCAGCCATAAGAATAAAGTGCATGAGCATATAGCACAAAAATGGCTCCAGGTTCTAAAACATATTAATTTGTGTACTTATAATATCCTCGTGAATATCCTCTTTTGCGTCGCCAAATAAATTTAATTCTAAAAGCACTCCAACTTCCGCGTCTTTACTTTGACATTTTAATTGACAGAAAAATTTCCACTTATTAATTTGACAGAATGTAAAAAATTTCCGGAAATTTTTTGGGTTGCCATGGTAACTTAACAAAAAACAAGCCTATGATTGGTTAAAAAATGTGGTGTGAAATTTTCACTTATAATATCCCTAGAGCTTAAATTATTTCCGGAAACTTTTTCGAAGTAATTTTCTTAAAATATTTATGAACGAGGAAAAATTTCCGGATATTAATTTAAGCTCGTGGGATATTCGGTAAGAAAATTTCACACCATTATTTTATAAATATTATCCCAAAATTGAACATTTTTATTACGAATGACAAAAATTCATTCATCATAGTGAGCCATGGAATAACAGCGGGTTAAGTTCCATCACCTGTCGTCGAGTCATTGTGTTTGTGCAATTCGCTTATTTATTATATTGCGTTTTTGAAAATGTCCCGTTTTTGAAAGGATAGTCAAGATATTATTAAGGAAAAAGTTCGACACTTAATTCCAGATAATACTAAAAATCCAAAGTGAGTGTTTGGAAGCAGTTCATGGAATTTTGTAGAGAAAAGTCCTATAACATTGATGATAAAACTATTTCCACCAAGCAGCTAGCCCATGTCTTAGAAGATTTCGATTTTAATATGAAGAAGGAAAATTTCGAGGACTATAAAGAAAGTGTCGTGAAAGTAATGTTTAATTCCACGGCTAAGCAATTGCAAGAAATGTTTTTTGATAAATATAATAGAAAGTTTGATCCGTTTTCGGATGTTGAGTTTGTAGCAGACAGGGCAGCACGGGATGCTAAACGAAGACAACTTCAAAAGGACCTCTAAAAAAGAAAATTAAGTGCTTCGGTACTGAGTAACGAAGAATATGAGACAATTTTTCAGATGTTTGATGAGGATACTCCTGATGGTCCTCAACGTATGTTTTTTTTGTTGTATCTCATGAATTAGAATGAAGAGGTGGGGAAGTATGCGCAGCTTGTGTAAATTATTTTTTTGAAGAAATAGACAATATGGGAAATTATACAGGGCGAATACAATACAATCCAATTTTCTCAAAGACGGCTCAAGATGGTTCGAGGAAATTGGCTAATAACAAGTGGCTCATTGAAATATTGCTAATCCAAGGATTTGTCCTGTCCGTCTGTTTAAAAAGTTAATGGAAAAGAGAGGTAAATCCATAAAAAGTGACAGATTATTCTTAATTCCTAATGAATACTTTAATAAGTTCAATGCAAAAAGTTGGTATAAAAATTGCCCAATTCGAAAAAACACCATTTCTACTTGGTTTAAGTTGGCAGCAGGTGAAATAGGTATTGATACTAAAAAAATCAAAGTCACAAACCTTTCAGGAAGAGCTACGGCTGTTTCAAATCTAGCTAAAGCAGGAATTGGTGAACAGCAGCTTATAAAGATTACGGGACACAGCAATAGCCAGTCAGTTAAGCCCTATTTGCAACTGGATACATAGGCGTCTGAATTTAAGATGCCAGCGCCGAAGTGGAGAACTCGTGAACTAATTATAGGCTTTTTGTTTGTTTATGTGGAGAATACTTATATTAATTTTTTCTGTTTATTGTTATTTTTGGCGTTAAAAATAATAACATTAATAATATATGTTCTAAAGGTTTGCAACATTTTGTTGTAAGTGATTTGCAAGACGTTAATGGCATTATTCAGCAAAAATCATATTTTTTTTAGGTTATTTAGTTTTTCCCTTGAAAAGTACAGTTTCTTCGACATAAACGGTGTCTGGCAAGTTAAATATTAATAAACCTAAATATTTATTTAAATTTATGTACAGTTGTAGTTTAAATCACTTTTTTTTCAGGAAACACGAGTGACATTTAGGTTAAGCATATTGCAATATATGGAACATTTGTAAAGCACTAAAAATGTAAAAATTCTAAGTGTGTGTTTGACGGGGAATATGATTTAAATGCAGGACATATTATTTTGTGTGGTACAACCCATATTCAACGCAAAACTTAATAAATAAATGTGTATGCTCTATGTTTACAAACAAGCGTCTCAGATTCAAATACCCATGAAATTAGTGGTACATTGAATATAATTGAAAAGACATTTATTAATTCTTTGAGTAAAATAAATGAAACAGTATTTTGTAAAATATGAAATAGAAATATTCAGGGGTTAAAACACAATAGTGCATGGTGCAATAGTATATATTACTTTTAAATATACTGGAATTACATATATTTACTTATTTCAAAAATTTCACTTACAATGTGTGATTGTCTAGGACATTTTTATTGCTACCCGGGCCACGGTTATTTCCACCAGCTTTTTCCCTCTCAATGCCTGGTTAGAGGGTATGCTTTGAACATTGTCGTGCCAACTCAACTTTCACGAGTTGTCCCTGCAATCTACAAAGGATACCGACTAGGTTGGCTCCAGCAAATTGTAGCCCCTTTAAACGCTATCATATTTTTAATAACTTAGCATCTCAGTTTATCATTTACTTATTGTTGATATCATCGTACACTAAAGAGACAATGACAGAAAAACCCATAATTAGTTTGACTATAGACCACCAGGTGGCGTACTCCTTATTTTCAGACGCCTATAGTTCACACCATCAGAACATAATTGAAACGATGAGGGGCAGAACTCCCAGTACATTTGTAAGTGGCGTTCTTGATGAAAGTACTAGTTCTAATCAGCAAAGTAGAGTTTATAATAATTGTACCTTTAATATTACTAATAATTATGTCAATAAGTAGAGAATAAGTTTTCTCAAATATTTTGTTGTCAAAAACAAATCAATTAAAGTACTTTTTTTATTAATACAACTTACCAATAGTGAAATATTAATATCAAAATATAGGTATTTGTTATTTTAAATATATTAATAAAGATTTTGAATAAAATAGATCTATATTTCTAGACTTAATTTTAAAAAATATCACGATACCATGATTTTTAAGGTGCAATTTCTTAATTTAATAAAGTAGGATTTCCCTACTTTAGTTATATGAAACTTTTATAAATAACTTAAAGACATCTTATATTTTCATCCGTTATTAACGTTAATCTACTAAAAGTGGTGAAACATTATTTATTTTTGATAATTATTCTGAAAACCATTGGGAGAGAATATTCTTTTTAAAATGCGAAATTTTTTAGTGAAATAAAATGCAATTTTCTAATTTTAGTTACATAAATATTTTATAAATAACTTAAAGACATCTTATATTTTCGTTTCTTATTAACTTGAATCTACTAATATTGGTGGAACATCATTTATTTTTGATAATTATTCTGAAGTACCTACATACTTCAAGATTTATGTTTAATAAAATACGAAATTTCTTAGTGAAATAACATACTATTATCCAAGTTTAGTTACATGAACTTTTTATAAATAACTTAAAAACATATTATTATTTCCGTTTTTTATTAATTTTGGTCTACTAAAATTGGTGGAATATTATTTATTTCTGATAATATTACTTAAATGCGAGCACAGGGAATGTATTCATTCTTGTCTCCGAGACAATAATTAGCAACTTCTAGGCGGCCATGGAATAGTAAAAGGTAACAAGATCGTAATGGCTGCCACACTTCCAGACGTCAATTAGATTAATTTTTACATTCTAATAACAAAATTTGATTATCAGCCAGAAGAATAAAGTGCATGGGCATATAGCACAAAAATGGCTCCAGGTTCTAAAACATATGGATTGTGTATTTTGTGCAAAAAATATTCAGACATTGAAAAATATCATCGTCAACTTACCTATTTGTCACAATTGGTTGAGGATATTATGAATTATGAAGAAATATTGGACGTAAAGGTATTCAGAAGACTCCAAAAATATCTACTAAAATCTTCAAGTAAATTTAATAGACTATCTAAATTAAAATTGTGTCGAAATATTTCAAATATTTTATTAAACATAGACATTTACAAATTTCAGTCTTCAGTCCTATTTATTCTCCATTAAGACGAGAAGAATTGTTGCTAGACTTCCAAGTCCACTTAAATTTAGTTACCTACTTACATGTGTTAATAAAATTTGTGAGTTTAATATATGTACAGTGTGTTTCAGTTAACATTTCCACAGCCGATATTTCGGAAACTAATAAATATATTTTTATTCTGTAAACGGTAATGGATTTCTATGGTTAATGCCTTCTTCAGGAAGTACAATTTACTATTTTAACATTATCACCAGAGATGGCGCTACAGTTTAAAAATATTTCTCGATCAAGGAAGGCTTGAAACATATGCCATTCGGTTAAGAATTAAATTTTAAACAAAATTGTTCTTATTCCAAAAAGTCAGATCTGCAGTAGTTTTTGAGTTATTTTAATTTTATTGTCTAACTCCCTAAAGTGTTTATTATTATTTTTTTTAATTGTAACTTTTTTAATCTTGGTTTTCGGATGTAGGTTCTTAGTAACTTTTTTGCTTGCTATAAGAGAATTATTTACTGGTAGGAAATTTTTTTTAATAGCACTTCCGATTTTACTGGAAGGCGCCCTAAATAAATAAATTGTCGCGTCACTCAAACGCAATTTTCTAGGTTCTTCTACATAAACACTCTTTATCATGACACAATGCAGTAACGCATTTCACAACTAATATTTATATCCCATCCCGCATTCCTCTACCATGCGTCATGCGGCTCTCGCTACTGACCCAAATCCAACCCAGCATAGACGTAGCCGGCCCGGTAGTATACTTCCCGGGAGTGGCAGCAATGCCTACCGTATGCTGGTCAATCAATCAAATATCTTAACAGCAAATGAAAAATTTACTATAAAAAGATAATTGTGAATCGCCTTTTATAGTGTAAAAATGTCTTAGTTGTCTTCTGCCTCCTATTCAGGGGCATCTCAAGGTAAATTTTCCACCCGGGCGGGAGCACTTTTTGGCGCCCCTCCCTGAGATAATCACGGAAATTTCACAGACTTGCTACGTACTAAAGTCCTAGGATATCACTACTTTTCAAGTTAACACAAAATTGTCTCTCGATATTTATGTGGCTGATGGTGCATCCAAAAATAAAGGTACCCTCAATGATTAATAAGGAAATTATACCCCTTTAAAGGGGAACAATAAATGTCAGTTCTTCTGCAATACCGACCGCCTTAAAATATAAAATTCATATTTTAAATTAGATATAGCCCGGCTGGACATTCAGTCAAACCCCCTCTTCTGCTTAACGGGTAGTTTTTGGGGGTGACTGTTTTACCCTTAACTTTTTATTTTTTACATATTTCTAAAAGTTCTTAAAAAAATAATTTTCCGATCATTAGAAATAAAAAGAGATATTCTTATTGCATGCATTTCGATAAACCATGCTTAAGTAATTTATGTCAATATGCATTTACAGCATTTTATTAATAACACAGGTCTACAAAAAAAAGTCTTGTCCTAAGGTTCTCATCTAACTTTTCTGAAGTATTTTGACGCGCTGAAATCAATTTTGGACAAAAAAATGTTTCTATCGTGTCAGTTTCCCTGTACCACCCCCTTTTATCCCCTAAAAGAAGCCCAAAAAGGTTCTGATCCAACTTTTTTGAAGTATTTTTACGCACTGAAGAATTTTGAAGAAAAAAAAATTCTTTCATATCAGTTTTTCTCTACCACCCCTTTTATCCCCTGAAAAGGGGGGCGAAAAGGGTTTTGTCGTAAGGTTCTGATCTAACTTCTATGAAGTGTTTTGAGACGTTGAAGACAATTTTGGACACATAAGTTTTTTTCTATCATATCAGTTTCCCTTTATCCCCTAAAAAAATAGCAAAGAAAGGCCTTGTCCCAAAGGCTCTGACATAACTTTTCTGAAATATTTTGACGTGCTAAAACCAATTTTGCACAAAAACAAATTAGGAGATAAAAGGGGGTGGTGGTATAGCGAAACTGATCCGACAGAAAAAAAATTGTGTCCAAAATTAGCTTCAGCGTGTCAAAAATACTTAGAAAATTTGGATGAAAATCTTAGGACGAGATCTTTTTTTGTCCTTTTTAGGGGGTGAAAGGGATGGTACAGGAAAACTGACATGATAGAAACATTTTTTTGTCCAAAATTGGCTTCAGCGCCTCAAAATACTTCAGAAGAGTTAGATGAGAACCTTAGGGCAAGACCTTTTTTGTGTAGACCTATGTAATTAATTGGTAATAAAAAAATTTTGTCTACAGCATCTGAACGCTATTATAATGAGAGGACCATCGACACAAGTTTACTTGGGGGAAGGTTCCTTCTTTATTGTTTTAATAATTCATACAAAACAAATTTGCCATTTATTTATTTTATATGTATAAACAGTAAATTACGTAAGATCTGAAATACAAGTAGCTAATGTTGGTATAACAATTTTCTGAGTAGTCTGAATTTTTTCTGAATGAAGGTGCATGTTGCCAGTCTTTTTTATGCAAAATCTTTAACGATCGACTCCGTGTCAGTCAATAATAGGGCGGGAGATATTGAGTTATCTCACAGCTAAACAAAACTCTTTGTGTTACATTTTTGAACTATTTAGGGGGTTTTAATGCTATTCGACTGTTCTACATTATTACCATTTTAACTGACACAGATACTTATTTGATATTATCTTCCAAAAATCGAGACGCAGTTCATTTCACAATCGATTGCAGTAATTTTTTTTTAAGTAATCGTCAAGAGCTGTAGTTTACTCTCTACTACTGCTACAATTTGGAAAAAGTCGATTCTTCTTTTTACTTTTGACCATTATTGTGGAAGTAAGGGAGTCGAAAGAATATGCAAAATCGTGCTAAAGTTATGAAACCTACCCCCCCCCCCCCCCCCGTTTTCGAAGGTGCTGAAAAGGGATAACGGCGTGAAAAAAGTCTTTTAGTTATGCGCACCCCCTTTAACTGCCAAAAACCTTTTTGCTTATTTCTCATATGACAGCTTGGCATCGACTATTCTTGCAGGGATTCTTTTTTTCTTCATGGGGATATAATAGATGGTGAAAGATGTCGGGCAGCAGACCGCAATCGCCCTCGGGGGTGGAATCTACCCTGTCAGAGGGTGTAAAATTGTTTTTTTTCTTTTTAAAGACTTATCCCCGTTTTCGAGGATGCTGATAGCAAAAAATAGTTTTACGCTGGTTTGATCCTTCCGTCATCTTTAAACTGTCGGAAACCACCCCTCTCATAATAATAATAATAATAATAATAGTAATAAGTAGCGACTTGGCTATTATTAGGGACTCGTATTATCATTTTATTATTAGTTTCGATGATATGGGATAGTAGAAAAAGTGAATTTAAAGAGAAAACGAGCAGTTGTAAAGAAAATAACATACGACAAAATAAAATGACAATAGTCAGGGAAAAAACTAAAAACGTACTCTTCGCCAATTTACTGAGCTTTTTATATATAATTGTTACACATTCTATAGGATACTTTTCGCAGTTTTCTTGTAAATAATGTTAGTTTTTGGACATCCTAAATTTTGTGATACCATCTTTGTTGTGAAAAAAATTGTATGAAAAAAAAAAATGAAAAAAAAAATATCCAACCTGTGGGATTCGAACACGGGACGTTTGGATTGCAACGCAAAGCAATCAATCAATCAATCAATAGTATTTATTCAGTATTAATAGTAGAATATGTGCCTCCTCGGAGCCCAACCCGGAGCCAGCCACACGACCAGGACAGGTGACGTCGAGGTGGGTGTGGGGCTGGGCGAGGTGGGCCCGACTCAGCTTAGAGATAGTTCGAGTGGGGTGGTAAAAGTTCCTGTCCACCGCAGGTGGACTTAAAAACTAGGTTAAAATATTTTATTGTCCACATGGACCTAAAAGTAAATTAAAAATAAACACAACACTAAAAACATTGGCGAACGCGCACTACACAATTTTGGTTATTGACACGGGAAAACTGAACGAAAAAACCCGTTCGAACAAATGACGGCCTTGCGGTCTGATCGCCGACAAGGAAGGTAAGATGGAAAGATAAAAGCTGTGATTTAAAAAATTAGGATTTGGATAAGTTTCGGCCTGAAGGGGATTTAGGGACATGAAATTACAAAAAACAACAAAAAGGATAAAACAAAATTGCAAAAACATGAAAGAGAGAGAGAAAGGGGTTGAAAGATAAAGATAGGGGAAAGGTAGGTTATCGTAGGAGAGAGTGTGGCTAAGGGAGTTGCCGGAAGATAGGCAGCACCTGGTATGGTAGGGGGTGTTTTATATTAAAAAGTATGGCATTATGCTGTCTGATTCGAGTAATGTTGCGGGTAAGCGGGCTACCGTCCAGTTTGAACTGATAGAATTTTTGAGACGTTTCTTGGACGTAGTCCGCTAGTGGGGTTATGTCGTGGCAACGTGCATAGAGATCTCTGAGGGAGGTGTACCTATCAGAGGCTGAAATGAGGCGCATAAATTTGTGTTCTAGTACTTTTAATTTTCGCATTGTCGTGGCCGGGATGCTGCACCACACCGGCGCCGCTTAGTGATTGTCTGTGATATATATCTTTCGACATTCATACATATTTCACTTCTATGAAATATTAGTAAACTTCATAAATAAAAAAATTATTATGGAAATAATATCTCGCAAGATTTCCATTTTAATACAAGCCACAAAAATTAAGAGATTTTTTTTTTTAATTAAATAATTAATAACTTTTTTATTTACTGATCGATTTTCTTCAAAAACAATAGGGTTCTTCCTCTAGCTAACACTAACTTACTTTCTAAATTTCAATACAATCGGACTTTTCTTTCTTAAGTTATCGTGCTTACAAGAAACGTGGCGGACGGACGGACGGACAGACGGACATTTTGAAAGTTGTTCAGAATTCGTTCACTAACACAATGATATGAAAATTTTTTCTCTACGAGCGATATTTACGATTTTAGAAATGTGCCGATCAAATACAATATACTCTTCGTTTTTGCGAAGAGTATAATGAAGAATGACTTTTTTTCGAAAAAAATTTCGTTACCAATTTATTGATTATTTAATGTTTAAAATAGATAATTTTTAGGGGACCGTAATTCGAAAACCAAAAATCAAAATGTTCTTAAATTCTGGATATAGTGGTTCTACAGCATGCTGATCAATAATACTGCATTAGTTTTTCAACAAAAAAATGCCTAATATGATTTCTCGAAAAATCGACCCTTTCTTTTCTTAATAAAAGTGCACGCCAATGACTGAAATAAATTTTGTTTTACTCAAAAAAGATATATAATAAAGATCTTTGATACCGGTCTAAACTTGATTGAAATTGGATGACTAATAACTGAGCTACGAAGGTGTTACCGTGAAGTGTGGGACACACTGTATACTTTATTGAAAACAGAATTTTTTAACACTGGTCTTCCTTATATCCCGTTTTAAGGAACATGAATTTCAAATCCTTGCGAGGACAGGTTTATCTTTGATGAGGATGTAAAATGGACAAATGGTGATTTTGAAACCACTCAATATACAAATTAGAAAATAAAAAGAACAATTTTCCACCCCCTGGAGGTGAGGGGTGAGACCAACTCCCCGAGGTTGTTACAATTCACTCTTACCATTGTCCTTGATCAGCATCCTCGAAAAGGGGGGTAAACGTCTTTAACAAAAAACAAAAAACAATTTTACACCCCCTGACAGGGTAGATTCCACCCCTAAAGGCAGTTGCGGTCTACTACCTGACATCACCTTTCACCATCTGTTATATCCCCATGAAGAAACAAAGAAGCCCTGCAAAAATAGTCGATGTCATGCTGTCATATTAGAAATAAGCAAAAAGGGGTGGTTTTTGGCCGTTAAAGGGCATGACTAAAAACTTTTTTCACCCTGTTATTCGTGTTCAGTACCTTCGAAAACGAGTGGGAGTGAAGAGGAATAGATTTCATAACTTTAGCACGATTTTGCATACTCTTCCTACTCCTTACTTCCACAATAATGCTCAAGAGTAAAAAGAAGAATCGACTTTTTCCAAATTGTAGCAGTACTAGAGTAAACTATAGCTCTTGACGACAACTTAGAAAAAAAATTACTGCTTTCGATTTTGAAATGAGCTGCGTCTCGATTTTTGTCCAAAAAAGTCATAAATTTCCCACTGTGCGGCGCGGCGCCCCGGTCAGACGCCCGAGTTGCCCGGTCTTTAAGCCGCCCCTGCTTCTATGCAAATGTAACTAGATATCCGTAAACTGATAAATAATAAAATATATGTGAATGTACACAATTGTTTGCCTTCATATTCTTGAGGTTATTATTTTTTTGCAAAAAAAAAAACCTTTAAACCTCCCTCACCGCCTATCTATAATCAACGTAACGCGGTATACTTATTATACAATTTGTTTCCCAATAAGTTCGTTTGGAATATTGTTAAGTTGTGTAACACCAAAACAAGTTTTCGTACAACACATATTTCGACTGTCGATCCGTGGACTGTTGCTTTCTCCAGCGTCGCGAGATTCATTTTCACCTTAGAGTTAACCTACAAACGTCCTGCGAGAGGGTCATTGAAAGAAATGTTCCATTCAAAGAAGCAGGTCATCCGTGACCTGCTAAAAGTGAACTGTCACGGTGGATTAAACACACACTAAAATTTAACACTTGCAATTTTTTTTGTCAGTTATGGTTTGTGCTAATTTTTCCATTGAAATTTAGATAATTTAATCCAGAGCGTTTCAAAGGTAAACTTTCATGGGGTAGCGTAGGTAGAATTTAAGCATACATAATTTTCTTAACAATAAATTTATGAGATACTAGCAAAATGCAGGGCTGGATTATCCATAAGACTAACTAGGCTATAGCCTAGGGGCAATAATGCGTGAAGGCGTGCGCGCTAGGGCACGAGGGGCGTTGCGAGCTATTTGCGCTCTCTGATTATTAAAAAAAACATTGTCCCTCGCCGCTAATCAATTTTCGTTTTCGAAAAAAAAAATTTTTCGTTTTCTTCTCCCTACTAATTAATTTTGGTTAAATTTTTTTTACCCCTGCTCATCAATTTTGAAATCCGGACGAAAAAATTTCTTTTTCATATTTCTTCCCTCCCGCTCGTCAATTTAAAATTTGGACAAAAATATTCTTTTCCAGATGTCTCCTTCCCGCTTATCAATTTTGTAACCAGGACGAAACTTTTTTTTTTCATATCCCCCCTCCCCCCTGTTAATTTTGAATTTGGACAATTTTTTTTCCATTATGAATAAGAGGACGCAAATACATAATTAGCCTACGGGCGCGCCAATCCTTAATCCGTCCCTGGCAAAATGCCCGTGCTCCGCTACGGGAATCGTTAAAAATTTTAAGTTGACAAAAATTTAGGACGCCATATTGGAGCCACTATTTTGAACTTTTTTAATAATTTTTTTAAGCATTTGAAGATAGTTTATATTTACGTGCAGTATTTAAATTTCCTAGTGTGTTTTCAAGAGCCAAACAATGGGTACAAACACAGCTCCTTACATTGTCGTTTATAGTGTACATTGGCAATTTTATATTATGCGGCAGCTTGCTAATTTATAGGGAGTGGATGCTATCCCTTTTCGGGCAACTGAGAAACAATATTGGAGCTGAGAGAAAATGAAATTTTAAGATGAAAAGGCTGTATGCAACTTTTCATAAAAATTGATAGTATGTAAGTTATAACGACTTGAAAATTGGAATTTTAGCTTAAAAAAAGGTATTTCAAAACAACATTCGTCAAATAACTCGAAAAGTATTACATTAGGCGAAAACATGCTAGAGACAAATAAGAAAGTTGGTATTTCAAAACAATATTCGTCAAATAACTCGAAAAGTATTACTTTAGGCGAAAACATGCTAGAGACAAATAAGAAACTTACTAAATTGAGGATGAATTTATTTTTCTTCTAATTTCTGTAGAATTAATGGTTTCGGAGATATGGAACTATAAAGGTGGCGTCCGAACGTCTATAAGACATGGTATTTAGTTTAAATGTTAAACATCTCAAAAACTATGGTACTTAGACCAAAAACGCTAATAACCAAAATGAAAGAATATTAATTAGGCTTTCAAATGATTTTTTGTCTATTTCTATCGCAGAAAAAACAAAGAAGTTATGACAGAAACAATGTACTTTTTCAAATTTTTTGAATAAAAACGTCGCCATTTTGTTAATGTAAATGTAAAGTAATATAAAATTTTTGCGATAGCTTTGTTGCATGGTAATATAAAGAACGTAAATTGACAGTTTATTATCTGATTAAGCGCTTTAGCGGGGGGATTTAACCTTTGATAATAGACTGCCAATTTACACGAATTATATTACCTTTCGGCAACTCAGCTTGAGCAAAAATTTATAGATAAAATTTAAAAGCACGAGCGGTATTTGGGGAGAATATTTCACGAATAAATAATTCATTAAGTACATCTTCAATATTATGTTTTGTAATTAATTGCCTTCAGACATTTTCTTGACACTTTTTAGAGTTTACTGACCTTTATTTTCAATTTCATCATTTTTTTTTTTTTTTTTTAGCCTTATTTATATTAATGTCCTGGCGGAGTTCAGCCGTAGGCTGATCTTCCACTCTACCAGGACAGACACTCACACATAGACAACATCACAACACCCATTCCCTGCGACATTGCCATCTGCCGCAGCTGAGACTCGAACTCAGGAGAGGAGAGCGACTAGACCGTGTTATCTCTCACACAACCGCAGTCTAGCTCACTGCTACCATCTCGGTAACACGTGAAAAACGCCACTACACATCCATACCCTAGCCAGGATTCGAACCCGGGACCCTGTGGTCGCAAACCTAGCATCCTAAGCACTGCGCCACCGCATAAAAATGTATTTCCAAAGCGACTCATCTAATAAAAAAAACAAAGTAGGTATAAATGATGTAATGACAATGCCAATCAAGAAAAACAATATACCATGGGTATTGTAACTCATAGACTGGTCTTCACTCTAAAGAGTTCTCGAGCACGTTTAGACCAATCACACTACGTCTAAAGCCAGACAATATTGCACTTTACCAATCTTTTGCTTTTACGTTCTAAGGTTGCCGACATCAGATGAAATGGTACCACTAACGCTAGTTTAGAATTAACTTAACTGTGTATACAGTGAATTTTTCAAGAATTATAATATTAAAGTGTTTATATTCATGTATTTAATCCTTATTTTTAATTTAAGAAGTTTAGTAGTTAAGTTAAGGTTTACTTGTTTAAGTAGAGAGAACTTTAAGAACAACGAATTAAAATGTATGGTGCTAGTGCAGAGTTTTGGTTTTCCGAATAAGGTGTTGTTACCTACTTTATGATGGATTACCATACGTAAGTACACTTGTGTATTTAACATGAAATAATTGATTTGTCTGCTTCGTAGGTATTTGAATTTAATTGTAGTTGTGAAAATTGTTTGTAATTACGTTATAATAGGGCATTGTAAACTGTGTATAATTTATCCCGAACTTATATAGGTTCCACACAGCCTTGGCTTTGAAATTGGGAGTTGTCAACTTATGCGGTGTTTTTAGGTTATTTTTATATTATTATATTACTACGTATCTAATACAATACTACAATTTACGTTAACAATTAGCAATGAGCTAGAGAAGATATTAATAGATAAAGGTTAAAAGCACGAGTTGTCCTATTTGCTGAAAATATTTCACGAAATAAAACGTCAAAATATCGCGATATTTGTCGACGCGTCGACACAAAAAAATGCCGTCACGTAAAATGGAAATAATATGTCGTTCCGTGATGAAAAGATATATTCACCAAAAAAATAAACGAAAATACTTTATCTTCGAAATAGATAAAACAAAAGTGAAAAACCGTAAATTAATTCGATATTTCCGACTGCAGTGCGTGATAAACATGTTGGCCGCTTCCACTTCTATGCTCGGATCTCCTCAGTCAAATGTTAAACTGTGTCCTCAATATTTGGTTCCTCAAGAACATGCGAAGTTGATGTAGGGGGCGCCATAAATACGGAACGCGTATAGTTCGAGCGTAGTTACTGATTTAGTTATTATACTCTTCGCAAGTATGAAAACGAAGAGTATATTGCATTTGATCGGCATACTTCTAAATCCGTAAATATCGCTCGCAGACAAAAAATTTTCATATTATTGTGTTAGTGAACGAATTCTGAACAACTTTCAAAATGTCCGTCTGTCCGTCCGTCCGTCCGTCCGTCCGTCCGTCCGTCCGTCCGTCACGTTTCTTGTAAGCACGATAACTTAAGAAAGAAAAGTCCGATTGTATTGAAATTTGGAAAGTAAGTTAGCGTTAGCTAGAGGAAGAACCCTGTTGTTTTTGAAAAAAATCAATCAGTAAATAAAAAAGTTATTAATCATTTAAATTAAGAAAACATTCTTAATTTTTGTCACTTGTACGTAAATAGAAATCTTGTGAAATGTTATTTTCTATAATTTTCTTTTGTACATAATGTAAATAATTCTGCAATGATATATCTTACAGACATGCGATTTTCTGTATGTTCTATTTTTGTTCCTTTTTTTATTCTCTTTGTTCTTTTTGTCACCAAAAATTTCATTTTGACCGATAAACCTTTAAAAAATTTAAACATTTTAAACCACATCCTTTTTCCACCACATTTTCCTGACGTCAGAGAGACCACCAGGTCGGCAGTTCTTGTACGGTTTTTTTCGTTTAGCTTTTCACCCGAGTCAACAGCCAAAATTTATTCAGTGTTACAACCAGTAACTAGTTCTAAGTTTTATATGTATTAGTTTTAGGCCTTTGTGGGCAGTAATTTTTAAACATTAATTTTAAACCCATGCTAGGTGGGTAGGAATTTTAATTGTTCTTTTTGTTTTTATCATTGTCGCCAAGCCGAGCCGAACCTGCCCCGTACAGCCCTACAATCACCACGGCGCTACGCGCCGTGGTTGTCTGGCTGGCTTCGGGACAGGTTCCGGGGAGGCGCATATGTATACAACGAGATCTACCATGACATGCGGAAAATTTAACAGTAGGTTGTCCCTACCGAAAGGAGTTAAGAAAATGAAAAAATTTTTAAATGATGACCAAAAAAATGACCTTATTTTTTTGAAGAAATGCACCGCCAATGACTTTAACCAATCTGACGTAACGCGGTACAACCATATCAGTTTATCAGACTTGGGATTGACACTATTGACAGCAAAGCTGGAGAGGGTAGAAGTGACTTTTTGGTTTCAAATCACCCTACAAGAATAATGAAATAAACCGAAAAGACATTGACACTATGGTAGTGAACTTTGAAACAACAAGCAGATATAAGATATATTTAGTTAAACCTATCAATAACACGCTGGTGTCCTGATTGTTCGACCGAAAGCAAAAAACGCGGCACTTTCATTTGTTCTTTGATCGCACTTGCAGGCTTCACTTTTTATCCCAATTAAGGAAATGTAAACAACTCCAATATGTTCTTTCATAAGTAAGTTCGTCGCCCTAATACTGACCTACTCAGGAACAATAGTGTATCTTCGCAAATTTACTAATAATTTAATATACTAAATTACCTCAGAACACTTTAAAATTTTGCAGGGGCGTTCCCACATTGAAGACTAGTAGTACACCATTTTATTTTTCGCATACCATAGGAGATCACGCTGTATATGAATGTCAATAAATTTTATTTGCTTGCTTGCTTACTTTTGCTTCCAATCCAAAGGTCTTGCGTTCGAATTCCTGAGAGTGTGGTTGTTTTTTTTTTCATTTTTTTTTTCAAATTTGGTAACACAAAATTTAGAATGTCCAAAAACTAACATTATTTACAAGAAAAATGCGAAGAGTACCCTATACAGTGTGTAATAATTATATAAAAATCTCAGTAAATCCGCGAAGAGTATATAGTGCAGGCAAATCCAGTTTTGAGTATGAACTATCTGGGGACAGTTATTTCTTTATCGAAATGGATAACTTTATTCATGTAGAATGAGGATATAAAAGTCCCGAAAAATCCCAATGTGAGCTAAAGCCACCATTTAGAAAAAATGGCCTCCAGAGCCGGTTCTTTTAGAAGGACATATCTCAGTAACCATTGCTCCGATTTTAGATTTCTTTTTTTTTTGTTCTCTTTCCCTTTTTATGTACAATCGAAATTGTTATTATATCTTTGGGCATAAAATAGAAGATAACTGAAGAAAATAAGACTTGAGTTCTTGGAAATATACAAGGTGTTCAGTTAGTGCTTCTTCGGAAGATTGTGCAAAAACGGGTAACTATATAAAAAACTTTTTTAACAAAACTTTCAACGTTTCATCTCTACTTCAACGTGAAATTATTTTCAATTATACAAGGTGTCACAAAAAGGAGTTACACAAGAATGTATAATTTTTTTAATGGAATACCCTCTAATTTTTAGTTAAGTCTCGAAGGGTCCTGAATTACACCCTGAAATTTTTTGCCAATCGGATGCAGCATTACCAAGTTATGTCCTGTTTTTTTGGCAAATTACAAACATTTTTTTGACTACCATATCTTCGCGATTTATTAATTGTTTTTTCTAAAAATGTAGGGTGTTATTCGATTACGATGCATTTACTGAAAAACATTTTTGAAATAAATTATTATTATACAGGGTGTCCAAAATATTTGTTTACATTTCTTGTTATTTAATTATCATTTTTCTCAAATTTTTTTTAATGGAATGCCTATATTTTTTTACATGGATGAATAAAGCATAAAATTCCCCACATTCTAATATTATACACTTAAATTTATTTCAAACCGTTTTTGAGATATGATTATTTCAAATAAGTTTTGCGTAAATTGAGGTGCTTTTTATTTTAGCATTAAAATCTAGTATAGCTTTGGTCTTTTGTTTTGCGTTTGTTTTTCACTCTATGACATTTCTCTAATGTCTTATTAAGTTGAATTAATATTGTTAATATTTAAAAATACGAATTATAATTATTGTCAATAAGATTTAATATCTATGGTAAATGTTATGTTATTGGTGAATGTGATGGAAATTGTTTATTAGCATCAAGAATGTATGGTCAAAAATATCCCTATAGAAGATGTCCTGATGTGAGGTCTCTAGAAAATTTGAACGTACTGAAAATTTTGCATATGAAAAGAAGGCGAGACGACGAAATGTATTGTAATGAAGAAAATGAGCTGGCTATAACTTTAGCGGTAATCGAAAATCCTACGGCAAGTGTTCGGGAGTTAAGTAGGGATTTAGAGGTCATTAAATCTAGTGTTTCCCTATGTCTTCGTAAAAATAAGTTTCACCCCTATCGAGCTCAGCTGCATCAAGAGCTTTGGGATGTGGATTTAAATCGTAGATTAAATTTTTGCCAGTGGGCTCAAAACCAAATTGGAGAACATGAAGAATTTTTCAAATTTGTATTGTTCACGGATGAATCAACGTTTCACCGCAACGTATTTGTGAACAGGCACAATTTCCATTATTATGCCAGAGAAAACCGTCATGTTGCACAGAAAAATCAGAACCAGAGTTTAAATGTAAGGGGAGGAATTGTACATGATTATGTTATTCATCCTTGCTTTTTTAAGGGAAATGTGAATGGAGCAGTCTTATTAGATTTTACGTAAAATACGTTTCCACAAATGTGGAGCATTTTTTCAAATGAGAATAAGTCACATTTAGAAAAAAACTGAGTAAAGTTATCTAAACCTATAGCTTGGTGAGGCCCTAGAATTCTTTAAAACTCATAGCTTTATATTTTTAATTAATTAGCTATTGATTAAGAGGATTTATGTCAAAAATGTCCTTAGATCATAACTATCTCGGAATTCTCTTAGGATTACGGATCCTTAATTAATAGAAATGGAAATGGAGTTATTCCCATTTGAAAAAATGCTCCACAAATAATCGAGCATATTCCTGATTACATTACAAATAATATGTGATTACAACTTGAAGGTGCACCACCACATTTTAGTAGAAATGTTCGTCAGGCCATTAGTAATCAGTTTCCTGAAAGGTGGAGAGGAAGAGGAGGTCCAATATTTTAATAAACTGTTAAATAATATCTAATTTATTATTTTATTAAATTATGTTTGATCTCATTATATGGCCGCCTAAGCCACCCGACCTGACTTCAGTGGGTTTTTTCTTTGGGGATTTGTGAAGTCAAACGTTTATAAAGTAGAACCAACGACTTGAGAAGATGGATTCGTCGGTGTTTCAATCGTATAATGTTGATATGTTACACTGTGTAAGGCGCACATTTTGAGCAGTTGTTTGTTAAGTTAGTTTCAATATCGTGAAAAAAAATTATTGCTCAAGAACCGTTCATAAAAGAAAGTGTACGATATCAAAATGTGAGAAATTGTAAGCGTTACTCATCCATTTAAAAAAAATATAGGCTTTCCATTTAAAAAAACTGAAAAAAATGTAAAACAAAATATAGATTTTAATGCTAAAATAAAGAGCACCTTAATTTATGCAAAAATTATTTGATATAATCATATCTCAAAAAACGTTTGAAGTAGAAATAAAGAGATATTAAAATGTGAGGAATTGTATATTTTATTCATTCATGTAAAAAAAGGATACCTAGTTCCATTTAAAAAAAAATGAGAAAAATAATAATTAAATATCAAGAAATGTACACCCGATATACTAAAGATTTATTTCAAAAATGTTTTTCAGTAAATACATCATTATCAAACAACATCCCACACTTTTAGAAATAACGATTAATAAATCGCGGAGATATGCCAGTCAAAAATGTTTGTAAACTGCCCAAAAAAAAAAAAACAGAAAAAATAACTTGGCAAAATATTTTAGGGTGTAATACAGGGCCCTTGGAGACTTAACTGGCGTTAAGGAAATACAGGCTGTTCTATTTAAAAAAATTATACTTTCGTATGTGACTCGTTTTTGTGACACCTTGTATAATTGAAAATAATTTTAAGTTTTAGTAGAGACGAAACATTGAAAGTTTTGTTAAGAAAGTTTTTTTATAAAGTTAGCCGTTTTGCACAATCTTCCGAGAGAACACTGACCGGACACCCTTTATACATTAATGTACATTATTAAAAATGATTACAATTTTATATATAAATAACTACTACTCCGTTAATATTTGAGTTAGTAACATCGGCCAAAAATCAAATGAAAGCTAATGGCGTGCTCTAGAACTTTTATTAAAATTATTTTTTCAAAAATTGATTAGAAATTTCAGTACAAACGTCTCGAGTTTACAAAAGTTTAAATTACCGTAGTATTTAAATTGTTTTTTAATTTCCTAAGTTTATTGTTTAATTTATCGTAAAATATGTAATCATACTTTCTGTAAAATGTGAAGTGAGGAATGGAACAAAGAAATCTAAAATCGGAGCAACGGTTGTAGATTGTAGATTGTTTAAGGGGTCGCTTGGCCCTGGGTTGGCCTTTCTTCACCTCGACCTAAAAGGTCTTTTGTGAGTTACCCTGCATCTAGTTGTTACCCAGGATTCCAAGACTTTTTGCAAAGCTTGCGATTTTCCTGGGGGCTTGTTTCCCTATGTCTTCAGGCGTTAATTCCGCCTGTTCTAGGTACTTTAGCCTAATGCGGATTAACACCTTGCATTCACAAAGTATATGTTCCGCAGTTTCAGTTGCAGCTTCACAGTATCTGCATTTGTCATCTTCTGCCATGCCCATGTTCTTGAGATGGTATCTCAAGGGGCAATGGCCAGTTAGAAGGCCTGTGATCAGCCTTAAATCGGACTTTTCCAGTTCGAGAAGCCTTGTGGCATTCTTTGTAGAATAGGTTATAAACCTTTTTGCTTGTCTTTGTCCTGGAGTGTTCCTCCAGTAGGACTCTTTTTGTTCCTTTTCCCATTTTAGGACCTCCTCCGTTATGTGTCCCCTGGATAGGCCACAGAACGGTTCGGGTCCAAAAAACGGGGCTTCAGCCCCTTTTCTTGCGAGGCTATCAGCTAATTCGTTGCCTTCTATCCCCTCATGCCCTGGCACCCACATCAAGGTAACCTTGTTGTTTTTTGCCAGTTGCTTCAGGGATTGTCTGCATTCCCAGGCAATTTTTGACTCAAAGGTATATGACCTGAGAGCCTTTAATGCTGCCTGACTATCTGAAAGTATATAGATCTTTGCCCTTCGAGTGCCTCGATTTAGGCATTCCTGGGCGCATAGATCTGTAGCATAAATTTCTGCTTGGAAGATGGTTGGGGTGTTACCAAGGGCTTTAGATAGCCTGCATTTAGGCCCTGCTACGCCCACACCAACCCCTTCATCCATCTTGGATCCGTCTGTGTACCAGACGTGTGACTCTTTCTCCAACCGCAATGCTCCGGCCCTGCCCGCCTGACGGCTTTCAATCAGCACATCAAACGGGCAGTCAAAGTCATATTTGATTGGCATTGAGTCAGTGGGTTTGGTCATGGATTCGAATTGGATTAACTCCAGAATCCTTAAGTGACCAACCAGGTCGCCTGGTCTGAATTTAAGTGCCTGATGCAGCCTTAAGGCACTAAGTGCTGCCTCCTTCCTCACATGCAAATGCAGAGGAAGTAAGTCCAGCATTGCCTCCATAGCTGCTGTGGGACACGAGCGCATTGCTCCTGTAGTCCCTAGACAGGCAAGGCGTTGCAATTTCTGCAACTTTCCTTGTGCTACTTTTTCTTCTGTTTTTGGCCACCATATGCATGATGCGTAGGTAACCATAGGTCTCACAACCGATAGGTATGACCAATGTATCATTTTCGGAGCAACGGTTACTAAGATATATGATTTTAAAGAAAATGTCTCTGGCGCTCATTTTTTCTAAATGGCGGCTTTAGCTCACGTCGGGATTTTTTGCGACTTTATGCACTTATTCTACATTAATAGAGCTATCCACTGCGACAAACAAATAACTGTCCCCAAATAGTTCACGCCAAACCCATTTTACACTGAGATTTGCCTGGTCTAATAATGCTTCCACTAGTTTGAATTTGTATTTCATTTGTATTTAATTTTTATAATAACAATTTAAAAAAATAAAATTTAGTGATGACACATCTATGGATAGAGCTTTAATTAAAAAAAATAATAATAAAATTTGTCAAGTGGGCGCAGCTGTAAAAGAAAAACGTCTTGTGTTTTAAATATATATAGATTATTTCCACCACATGCGACGTCGAGTTATATCAGCTAGTTGGACAATACAATGTATCAAAAATTATTTGACACATGTTATGTTTTTTTAAGGAACGCAATTCACTAAAATACAAAATAAATAAATTTATGTAAGTAAAATACTACTACTAAGATTAACTTAATTATACGTAGAGAAATTTCTCTTAAATGTGACAAACATATTCGTGTGTGAAAAGAATAGTGATAAGACAAATTAAATAAAACTTGTAGTTAAATGTATTTGCACTCGACTTAAAAATGTTTTAATATATTCACCAAATTTGTTAAATAATTTGATCTGATTATTTGGCGAATTACGTCTCAATATTTTTATAACGTTTTGCAGAAATCAAAATAAATGTTAACTCATGATCGTCGTAAAACAAATTATATGGAACTAGTCAGTTTATTTGCACTAGACTTAAGTAATGTTTTAATATGTTTACAAAAAATTTGTTAAATAAATTCATGTGATCATTTGGCAATTCTCGTACATACAACGGATTGGGTTTAAGAAAGGAAACTAAAGCTATTATTTATTCGGTCTTTCAGGGAAATGCTTAAGGGTGGCGATGCCGTGCTTAAGAAAATGATTTCTTAATTCGACAATTTCTCCTATGTCCCTGAACCGATCAAAAAAATGTTTTGGTAGGCTTTTAGAAAAAACTTGGTAAAACGATACCAGGCAGACTATTGAAATCAACAAAAAAATTTTATTTTGATTTTCACACGAGAAAAAAATGTTTCCTTTTTTGGTTTTCAATAGTAGCGTTCTATAAAGCTGTCTCTAAAAGCCAGGGTTGGAAAAAAAAACAGTTTTTTTTTTCAGTTTAAACAAAAAAACTTTTTTTTTGTTTTAAACGGTTTTTTTAAATGTTTTAAATGGTATTTTTAAAACATGTTTAAAATATTTAAAACTCTATTAAACTAAAATTAATTGGTGCCAAGTTACTCTGTCTGCTACTACTACTTGATACCAGATGACGCTCTTAAACGGATTTTACAGCACTCTACAAATAAAACGTTCAGTTTAGTGCAACTGACCACTGACCATTTGACTCATAAGAGTAAGACTACAGAGGCTATTTTTTGTGAGTGTGTTTATTGTCACGAAACATGCATTTTGCAGTCCCTTCGTGTTTTCAGTTTTTAATATTTAAAGTAAAATAGGATTAATATAAATAAAATATTTTCTTCGAATTAATCGTTTTCTTTCGGTTTTTATTTTATATAACAGTATGTGAGATCTGACGTATGTTAACTGTCCTTACCCAAATGTATTAGACTGTATGTATTAGAAAATATTTTTTTACAGTAATATAGATTTAAAAGAAAGAAGAAACGTCTTGAAAAACTCAAAAAAAGTATTAATTTTTAAAAATATGGGACTTTAAAAATTAATTTATATTCAAAACGCTACTTTATAAGTGTCTCCAGTAAGTATTCTCACTTTAATTAACACGTTGATTTTACTGCTTAGAATCGAGTGGGTGGTGATAACCTTCCTTAAATATAAGGATATATATTTTATTTTACAAGCATAATGTCTCACATTTGTTAACAAGAAATTTTAAAATATGCAATATATGTTATTTATTTAGTTATCATTTGTTTGATATTTTGTTAGAATATACAGAAAGATTGGGACAACGTTTAGCCGTAGATATTTGACATCAAAACAAGTCGATTTAACTCAAAATGTAGTGGTCTAACTCTTTCCGTTTTCAAAATACAGGGTGGCAAAGTAAAAAAATTGTATTCGTAATTTGTCTCTATCTTGGAGACTATTACTTCAAAGTTGGTAACGACATGTTTTTCAGGTCGCTAATTACAATGGTGATATTTCCGATGCCATATTTTTTAGATGGCGCTAGTTACAGGACTTTTACGTGACACTTTAAGCCATAACTTTTTTGAGGTTAGGTTTTGGACATCGTCTTCTACTATAATCGAAACACAATTTGGTTTCCTAAATAAAAGGTGTACTTGTTTAAACGCGATAAAATGCACCCTTTCAGAGAAAAAAAGCGATTTACAACTTTGTCACACACCAGTTCGAAGAAATTCAACACCCCGGGTGTTTTGAAAAGATTGACAACGCCTAGCGTAGACTCTTGACATCAAAACAAGTTGATTTTACCCAAAAAGTAGCGTTTCGTTTTCAAGAGACAGAGTGGTATAGTAAAAAAATTGTTTTCATTTTTTGTTTCTATCTTGGAGAATATTATACGTATCTACAACTTGTTGTAGATACGTAGTGCTTGCACTATTGACGACTTCAAGACATCATACTTGACGTACACCTACTAGATAAGAAAACCGCTTTTAGGTATAATTGAATTTCCTCGAACTGGTGTGTGATAAAGTTGTAAATCGCGTATTTCTCTGAAAGGGTGCATTTTATCGCGTTTAAACAGGTACACCTTTTCTTTAGGAAACTAAATTGCGTTTCGATTATAGTAGAAGACGATGTCCAAAACCTAACCTCAAAAAAGTTATGGCTTAAAGTGTTACGTAAAAGTCCTGTAACTAGCGCCATCAAAATATGGCATCGGTAATAGCACCATTGTAATTAGCGACCTGAAAAACATGACGTTACCAACTTTGAAGTAGATACGTATAATAGTCTCTGAGATAGAGACAAATTACGAATACAATTTTTTTACTTTTCCACCCTGTATCTTGAAAACGAAAAGAGACCACTACTTTTTCAGTTAAATCGACTTGTTTTGATGTCAAGAATCTACGGCTAAGCGTTGTCCCAATCTTTTCGAAACACCCTGTATATTTTTAAAATGGCGCTATTTTTCAAGTACATTATCGGCTTTTTAGCGGAAAATTTGAATCGAAACCTCATCTGCGTTAACCTCACTTGTGTTATTTCTTAAGTTGGAACACGCAAATAGAAAAGTACAAAAAACTAGTTTTTAACCTCTTAAAATCCATTAACCTTTTTTTACTTCCTTCTCACTTTCATTAAAGTTTTTGTATTTATTTGGTACATTTGTTTTTCTTTCTGTTTTTTAATTTTTGTGTTAGGGGGAATTAAAGACTATTTGTATTTTTTACATTAAGAGACTAAACATTTAATTTTTGACTTACTTTTGATACTTTGTTTCTCACTTGCGTTAACTAGTATTTTAAAAAAATGTTTTTTTTAACAAAACTAATTAAGTTTAAGCTCAACCACTTTTTTAAAATATCTGTTTAACAGTTTTTATGTCCTAATCTGAATGTTATGTTTGAAAATAAATTTTCTTAAAATTACTTTCTGCAAATGCACGTTTTCGTGACAATGTCCCTTATATTGGAATTATTTATCGGAATGGACCATCACGGGCACTTTTTCTGCTTTTCCACAATCTCCAAAATAATACAGTTGTTTAAAACATCGCATTGTGTAATAAACATGTTTAAAACATGGTGCGATGTTTTAAACATGTTTTAAACATCTTGTTTTAGACATGCCAACCCTGCTAAAAGCACGTTAATAATTTTTTTGAATCAGTCGAATTACGTTCACCGCGTGCACCCACCTTAACAGCTACTTAAATCTAATCACAAGTTGATAGTCTCGTCGATTAAGTGGTTCTGCTTAGGACAAAAACATGCCGAAGATGCTACGTAGCTAGAAGTGCAGGCCGCAGTTTCAGTTGATGCACCGAAGCCATCAATTTGTAAAACAAACCTGTACATTTAAATGTTACCGCACATACCGAGGATGCTAGCAGGGTGAACTGCTGCTGCTGAATCGTGTTTAGCACGTCGAAATACCCGATTGGAGCCCCAGAAACAGATCACTTTTTTTTGTGTAGAAAAATTGGTCGATTTCTGGGACTTCATTTTGATGTGCTGAACACGAATCAGATGTCCGTCGTGACGGAAAGTTATTCAGAATTCGTTCACCAACATAATGATGTGAGATTTTTTCTCTACGAGCGACTTTTGACGATTTTAGAAATCTGCCGATCAAATGCTATATACTTTTCGTTTTCGTATTTGCGAGGAGTATAATAATAATAATTGGACACAAGTGGGATGAATATAAATTCCAAGAAGGGTCAGATTGTGCGAGACCCGTCAATAAAAGAGAACCCGGTCAGTGGAGAAGAAAATAGGCGACTACTTCCTAAGAACAACGAACAAATTGAAATACTTATCTATAAACACATTATAGAACCAACCAAAAAGAAAAGGAACTGTAAAGGACTTAATTAAAACGCCATACAGAGTTACAGAGTTACAAGAGTGATTATACCTTTCATCGAGAAGAATAAACTACATAGAGCCTGATCGAGAGGATATACATATAGCTATCATAAAGGTGCGGCTTAAGGGCCGGGCAACCCGGTCGGCCACCCGGGGCATCAGCTGTAAGGGGCGCAAAACTGAGTACCAAAATTGTTTTAATTTTCATTATTGTACCCTTTTTAATTCAACACAAGTGCGCTATCGAAAAATAAAACTTCAATTTGACTATGAGCCACATGGCGAGCCTGCCGTGGTTTTAAAAAGGCAATCAGAACAACTTTTTGTTCCACGTATTAGACTGTGCCATCATGTCATTGGATGGATGATTTGTCCAACCACACGCATAATGATATGTTTGGTTTTATGAGCAATATTGAAAGTTGGGAAAAGGATGAATTCTTGCAAAAGTGTTCAGACTATCTGTCAGCCCCCTAAATGGCGGAGGTCATTGTGACATTGATGGTGTGCAACTACACCAGAAACTTTTTATGCTACTTTCTTTATTACTCGACAGTGGTGTAAATGACCGATAGGTTGTATTAATTACATCACTCAACAGCCTCAGTGAAAATTTTTCAAATGTAACACTGGCGCTCCGAATACTACTCTCTCTTCCCGTGATTGTTGTTTCAACCTAAAGCCTTCAGGTGAAAGAAGCTTCTCAAAACTAAAACTTAGTATAAGCCTAGTTGAAATCTACAGTATCACAGGACGGTTAGTGGGACTAGCAATGATGTCAATCGAATATGACATCCTTTAAGAGATTGACACGGAGTCGATCATTAAAGACTGTGCAGAATAAAGGCCCTCAAAGTGCTTTTTTCATAAACTAATAATTGATGTTTTTATAATATAAATTTTGTAGTAGATAGGCACTTATTTGATCAGTTATAGACATTATAAATAATTCACGGTTATCTAATGATTTAATCGTGCTGTTTTTCGGATTATCATCCTCAGCGGTTCCTGTTCCGCTATATTTTAAATGCGCTCAGAAATAGAATAAACTAATTTTAATGAGCTTTAGCTTTGACTGAAAAATTCAGGCTATTTAGAAAAACAAGTTTACTATATACAAGGTGGACCAAATTAGATGGGATTTGGGGTTTTCTCTAAAACTATGGCAACATGGTGTCCTTGAGAAACAAACAATAGCGCAAACTGCGATCGTCTATCTTTTTCTACTACCGAGCTACAGAGCGTTTTTGGAAAATTGGCATTTTTGGATGACCTCTATATCTCCATTACTAAGTATCGAATTGAAAATCGAGTAACACATTCTTAAGGCACGTTTTTTTAGTATAATCCGTTGCTGATAAGAAAATTCTGCATTCCTCAGTTTTCGAGATATAGACATAACTTGTGTTATTTTAAATGGAACACCCTGTAAATTATTTCATTATTCGATCACAACTTAAATTAGCTATCCAACGATATATCATATATCGTTGGATAGCTAGAAAAAGTGGTTAATTTTCGAAAAATTTAATGTATTTGTGGGGAGGTCATGAAAAACTATTAACAACAGCACTTCTTATAAAATAATAGGAAAAACTAAACTACAATAAATGTTCGAATTGTCTTCCATTGACAACTATGCATTTTTGACACCTTCTCTTTACAGTATTTTTTGCATTTCCGATCATGACAGGAGTTATTGTCCGAAACGCAGCTAATGTTTTATTTTCCAATTCTTCTATGTTATTAGAACGTTCTCTATATGTAATATTTTTTAAATAATTCCAAAACCAAAAGTCGGCAGGGGTTATATCGGGAGATCTAGCTGGCCACAAAATAGGACTATTATTTCCTAAAAATTAAACAATATCTAAACTACTTTATTGTTTATTAATGTCCAGTTAGCGAAATTAATTGTTAGTTATTAATTTAGTTAACTTAGCTAACTAGACATTGATAAACTAGTCCTGAGTGATATATAGATACCTATCCAGTTTTCCCCAAATTGTGCATTTAAATAATTTGGTGTTTCATTTGACGTATGACCTGGGGCGCCATCGTGTTGGTAAATTAATCTCTGAATTGTCTTACAGGCATAATGTCTACAAAAAGCTCTATTTCTTGTGGTAGAATATTAATAACATTTTCGGTATTTAAATTACCGTGAAAAAAATGGAGACCTATTATTTATTTATTTATTTATTCAAATAGCGCCGCCAGTGGCGTAGAAAGATGAAATTGCACATGCGTTCGAATTTTATTTAATAATTTACTATTCTTCTTACAAATTGTGAAAAATATTGACTGTCCCTTTAAAAATTATTTCCCATTTTTTGTTTTACTATTTTTTTCTTGCGTAAAGTCTTAGAAAAAACATGGGAAGGGCATTTCAGCTATCTTTGGTTGTCACCCTCCTTGAACAGCGTTAAGGGCGGGGTTGGCCGGGAAAATTAAAAAAAATTAAGTGTGTCAGAGCCATTCTAGCAGCCAGCTCGAGTTGAAATTAGAGGTGGGTAGTACTCGTATGATTCGTATCATTGGTACGAATCCTTGCAGTGGTACGAATCCCACAAAAATAAAAGATTCGTACATTTCGTATCGCCGATACGATTGATACATTTCGTATCACCGATACGATTGGTACGAATATGGAATTTCGGTACCGGTATTGCGATGCGATTCTGGGCCAGCTTCTAAGGTTAAACTTCAAACGGTGGATGGGGGACCGCGCGTTTAAACTGGATATTTCAGATTTTAGAATACCTATACCCATAATCTCATAATTGAAAAACTTCCCTGTTTTTATATGTAATATTATGGATATATTCGAAATATTTTATTATTACTATATAATTATTATGAATGTACCTACTGCAAGATAGCATTCATTTTATACGCAACGTATACTAATGGACTGGATATTTCAGATTTTAAAATACCTATACCCATAATCTCATAATTGAAAAACTTCCCTGTTTTTATATGTAATATTATGGATATATTCGAAATATTTTATTATTACTATATAATTATTATGAATGTACCTACTGCAAGATAGCATTCATTTTATACGCAACGTATACTAATTACAAAATCTGTGATATACCCTTTTTTACTTTTTTGTTATTGTTTTTTGTTTAGTTGACTTGCTACAAATGTACAAATATGTATATATGGTTAAATAAACGCTATCTATCTATCTTTTTACTGATGTCTAATGACGACGACGACATTATTAATGTAATAGAAGGTGCTCGAAGTCCTAAAAGTTTAAACTGTACGGTTAAAATAACATTATAATACCCTGGCCCTAACTAACACCACATTTATATTCTATAATCTATGCTGAACACTGTGGAGTGGAAGTGTGGGTGCGAATAGTACGAATGGTACGAATCAGTACATGATACTGTTTCGTATCATGGAATCAGTGGTACGAAACATACGAATAGTACGAATGGTACGAATCAGTACATCGATACTGTTTAGTATCATGGAATCAGTGATACGAATCGTACGAATCTCTCGATACGAATCTTTTCTTGATACGGATTCATGTGGTACGAATCCTTAAAAAGAGTCGAATCGCCCAACTCTAGTTGAAATGAACTAGGGCTTACAATATATTTTACAACCAAATGACGTGACAATAGAGCATACATATTTATTAAAATCAAATCTATTATGATTATAAATAATAAAATAAAGTTCATTCCATAAGAGTAACACAAACATGCAACTTTTTATCTAACAAATAAAAATAATTACCCATAAAACTCAAAAATATGTATAGTTGTCTTCAGATCTACCCTGCATTCAAAAAATGTCTGCGTTTTTGATTTTTACCGCCCCGTCAAAGACGCCGACACTTTTTACACGCATAATAAGTGTGTAGACAACTAAAAAAATCTAAAACTAAAAAAAAAAACATCAGTAACTTTGATTTGACCGCCCCTAAGAAATCGGCCGCCATGTGCTGCTGCACGCTTGCGCAGGCTTTTAGCACGGCCCTGAAAGGAAGTGAAAAATGTGGCTTAAATACATTTTCTTACTAGTTCTAATTAGTTAACCTTTAACGATTGTATCCATTTCTGAATAGTGCACTGAATACTTTCTAAATAGAGAATATTTGTTGAGGACGAGAGAATTCGTCAATAAATTATATATTGCACCAGTGAAAAATTGGAAATGCAATTCTCAAATAGTTATTTACCAACGATATGAGGTGTGATGGTTTGACAAAATTTTTCTTATTTAAATAGATTGGTTGTTGTTATAGTTGAGATTAATTAGACCAAAAAGGGCGGATTCAGAATAGGAATATATTAGTTCTCAATTATTAATCGACTTGAAAAAGATTGATTCGCCTTCAAAGAAAAGATCTTTAAAAAATAAGGTGATAGTGATCTTCTTTTGAAGACTTTTAAATTTTTCTACGTAGTATAAGAAAATATCCACCATTTGGAATTTTTAAGCTTTAACGCCAGACTCGGTATCAGCAAATGGAAATCCTGAAATGCCCATTAGTACAGTACCTTGAGGTCGAAAATATGCAAAATTTCCGAATAATCTCACATGTAATGACAATTTTTCTCTATGGGTTATTATTGTAGTAAAAAGTATCGATTTCAGTTTCTATACCGGGTAGCTCAGCCGATAGGGACACTCTTGTAACTCTTGAACGGGCGAATGGATTTTTTTTCAAATTTAGTGCAAGTGATATGGGATGAAGTTTTCAATTATATGATGTAAAGAACCGAAATAGCCGACTTCCAGTTTCGATGCAATTGACATGAAAATCAAATTTTTAAATGAGACAACCTGTATATTTTTGCAGATTTAGATGCTGCGGGCCAAAATACATATGATCTGACCCTCAAATATTATTTTGATTTCCAAGAAAATATAGATTTCTTAATTTTTAGATTTGATATAGAAGGCCGAGATTTTGCCAAAGTTGTTAAAAATGAGTCTGAAAGTACTTTTAAAATATTATCTCTTCAGATACTAACATTAAACACGATTTATTCTTCATTAAGTTCAACGACATTGGTTTTTCAACGAAAACCATTTTTTTTAATGGAATTCGTATGGGACAACCTGTAATTTAATTAAATCTTTAAATTACGAATAAAATGATATGCTTAATGTCTACCTTCTCTTTGTACTAAATCTATAATTAAATACATAATAATAATAATAATAATAATAATGAAAAATGCAGAAGGCGGTTATCTTGGGGTCCCTTCGTCTACTTAGGGCACACGATTTAGGTATTTACAGTCACTAACTCCACATGTCGTGGAGAGTGGCTGTAAGGAATTTGCCGGCGCGGCTACCATGAGGTGTCGGAGGCCACGGAAGTCCTGTCCGGCAGCGGGCTACCCGAAAAAAAAAATAATAATAATAATAATAATAATTTTTATATTTTTCGAAAATCAAAATAATATTTGAAGGTCAGATCATATGTATTTTGGCCAGCAGGATCCAAATATGCAAAAATATACAGGTTGTCCCATTTAAAAATTTGTATTTCATGTAAATTGCATCTAAACCGGAAGTCGCCTATTTTGGTTCTTTACATCATATAATTGGAAATTTCATCCCACACTACTACAGTAAATCCAAAAGGAATGGTCCGGAGAGTTGCTCTCAATCTCAAGGGGTGGAAACCACTCCGAAATATTCAATATTTGAAAAAGTATTACTAATTTATTTTTGAAACGTAGGATATTTATGTTTTGGGGGTCGCTGATTACGAATCTGAAGACCAATGAACCAATAGGGCGGATAAAAATTTTGTGTGAAGTGTTTTAAACTGACAAAAAAAATGGGCATCTAGTGATGCTATATTAACGAAAAACAGCATTTCTTTTTTTTTAATTTTAATTACTGGACAATTACAATAACAAAATGGCGACATTTAAAAAAATCGGAAACTCACATTGGTTCGGCCATAACTTCTTTATTTTTTATGATACAGAAACAAACAAAAACATAATTTTAAACACTGATTAATTATTATTTTTAATTTTTTTCCTTAGAGTTTTTAATGGAAGTTCACGGTTTCTAAGATATTCCATATTTAAACTAAATGCTTCATCCTAGAAATGTTCGGATGACATCTACACTCTTAAATATCTCCGAAACTATCATCCTACATAAATATATAAAAATATTTTCAGTTTATAAACTTCATTTTTGATGTTCACCATGTTTTCGTTGAAACTAATATTTATTGAGATATTTGCAAAGAGACAAGACTATTACGATTACGTTATATATAAAATCCCTTTATAGTTTAAAATGCATTTTTTTTCTAAGGCAAGCGCTGTAAACAGGCGAAAAAATTTGAGCGTCTATGTTATATTATATATTAACGAAGAACAGTGTATGAGAATATATATTTTTAATTACTCACCACTTACATTAACAAAATTGCGACGTTTTTATTAAGAAAATGTGAAAAGCATATTGTTTCTGTTACATCTTTTTTTTTGTTTTTTATGCTATAGAAATAGACAAATAATCATTTGAAAGCCTAATTAATAGTCTTTCATTTTGGTTGTTAGCATTGTTAATGTGTCATTGATTCTCAGATATTTAACATTTAATCTAAATGCTACCACTTATAAACGTTCGGACGTCACATTTATACTTCTAGATCTCCGAAACAATATTTTTTTTTGTGATCTCTTATTTATATTAACTTCCTGGCGAAGTTTAGCTAATGCTACTCTACCACTCAACCAGGGCGGCGAGATGAGATATGGTCGCCAATCCAAATGACGGATTCGCCCGGCCGTGCTTAACTTCGCCGATCGAGATCCAGTCACTGAAACTGGTACCGTACCTCACCTCACTTAATTAATTCTATACAAATTAGAAAATAACTAAATTCATCCTCAATTTCGTAGCTTTCTTATTTGTCTCTAGCATGTTTTCACTCAATATAATACCTTTCGAGCTATTTCATAAAAATCATTTTTAAATACATCTTTTTCTAGCTAAAATCCCAATTTTCAAGTCACTACAACTTGAAGACTATCTATTTATATGAAAAGTTGCATAGAACTTTTTCTTCTCAAAATCTGATTGTCTTTCAGCTCCAATGTTTTTGTTTTTTTTTTTAGGTGCCACCTAAAAAGGGGTGGCATCCACCCCCTGTAAATTAGCAAGCCCCCGCATAATATAGAAACTTTTCTTTGATACTTTACTATTAAGTTGCCAAAAATGAAACGAAATTTAATTCATATGACATAATTCCGAAGTTAAAACCACTAGTTATACTGTATTACAGGTATCAAATATCACGCAAATCTGCAAAATTATGGCAATTAGGAAGTTTCCTATTTTAGAAATATCATGTACATTCACTCTAACTTAGTAGTCTTTCAGATAACTAGTCAAACAAAAAAAAAATTATCTCGATATCTGAAAAGCTCACGAACTTATTCAATTTCTTATTTGAATACTTCGCCTCGGCTGAAGTCCACCGTGACGTCACAATACACAACGCGCTGACTTGCCATGCCGGCGGCGCGCCGTATGTTCCCTTTATTTAGTGTATGTGCTCGATTTTCTGAAATGTCACAAAATGTCACTTTTGATTCGTTCGTGCCGAGCCGAATTTTCGAATTTCGCCATGCAATTTACGATCAGGTTTATCTGGAAGACTTCCTCTTTACGTCCCGACATCATACGGCCGTCCCAATGGTGTTTTTCGAAAAATATGAACGTGACAAAATTGCATGTTTTAGCAATTTTTTCGGCTCTCAAATGCAAGCTGGCTATAAACTGCCGGTGCCTGCCAGCGAGAATAAAGGTGCCCACGCCCGCTCGCTGTTGGCGGAATCGTGTATTGTGACGTAATCAAGCTCAGCCCAGATGATCGCAGCATTTTAAACTTGGAAGGACCATAACTTTTTTATTTATAGAGATAATTAAAAAAAAAATTACAGATATTTTTTAGATTTTTACGACTATTTATTACGAGAAAATGAGAAAAATGGAAACTTCCTAATTATGGTAATTATGATAATTATGGTAACCCCATTTTGAATTATTAAGTTCTAACATCAGATTCGGTATCAGCTACTCCGAAAATACATAACTACCAATTTCGATGCAATTTCGACGAAATCCAGTTTTTTAGAGTCTGGCCATTGTGCAATGGACGTGGCTTGATAAAAAAATTAAATGGAAATAAGACCCTATAATTTTTAAAAAATATATTATTTTTGCGATTAAAAAACCTCGTTTCCTCCTATGTTTGCTCATCTCGCACTAGACATAGCTGGATGAAACTATAAGGAACCACTGCCAGGGCATACCCTACAGTGCAAAAGATTTCATAGATATCGCTTAAGGCTATCCAGAGTAATGAGCGAACAAACAAAAAAAAACAAATAAACATACGGGTGGGATTGAGAATATGTGAAATATCGCTAAAACCCAGAAAAAAATATTCTCAATCTAAAACTTGACTCAGATGTTCCTGACGAACAGCATTCTAAAAATCCCAAGACCTTCATCGTTTTCTATGAGCAATAAAGGCGTAGACACAACAATGGCATTAAAACAGTTAATTTACTTTGGCCGAAACCAGTTAAGTCTAACAAACGATATTTGACCCTATAAACAATTTAAAAAACACTATATTGCACCACAGAGATATACAATATACAATTGCTATTCAAGTTTTAATGTACGTAGGGTAAAGGAGTATCTCTCATCAGGGGCGGATTTAGCAATAGGCATAGTAGCTAGTGCCTAGGGCGGCAGCAAGATGAGGTGCATAAAATTTTCTACAATTTTGTTCCAGGTAAATCATTCAGTTCTTAACATATAAAATTCAATATAAAACGTAATACTACGGGAGCCCACCCCAAAAAAAATGGCTGTACTTTCAAAATGGCGTCTGATTAAAAAAAATGCAAATATTGTTTTAGTCATTTAACACAAAAACTAAAAAAAGATGGAGAAAAACTTTCTACACAAAAAACAAAGTGCATAAAATTTTCTACAATTTTGCTCCTATACAATATTTGGATATGAGTTACCATTTTCCAGATATCGTTGTTACCGTTTTCGAGATAAATATCTGCAAATTATAATATTATTATTATTATTAATTTTTTTCAGTTTATTTTATCTTTTGTTATTATTAATAATATAAAGTTACGTTATACGCCTTGTTTTCTTAATTTTTTAGTCATTTATCTGGAAAATGGTAACTCCTATCAAAATATTGTATAGGAACAAAATTGTAGAAAATTTTATGCACGATGTTTTTTGTGACAAAAGTTTTTGTCCATCTTTTTTAGTTTTTGTGTTAAATGACAAAAACAACATTGGCAACAGTTTTTTTTAACATATTTCCGCCATTTTGAAAGCACAACCAGTTTTTTTTAGGACATGTCTTAAATTGTTCCTTAGACTTTAATCTTTATGAAAAACATTATCCTCAAAGATCGGGAGGGGGGTTCACGTACAGCTAGGGAGGGCTCCCCGACTATTAAGACTGATTCCAAAAATTTGGCGTGTTATGGTTATGGAATATTTTAATAATAATAAATATTACATAAGTGCTGAAATGAGAGCTAGTTAATTAGATAAATATCTATTTTAATAAAGTCTACCGAATTTTTCTGATTTTTAGATCAGCCAGATAAAATTACGGCTATAACGTTTAGCTGTTGGTTATGTGCAAATAAAAGGTATTTTATAATAAATATAATTTTCCATATCTTCAAGCTACAAATTTTATTATCGTACAATTTTTAATAATAACCTATTACACTAGACTTTATCCTCGCAATATTTCGCCCCCTTACTATTAACAAACTCCCTGTGAATAGCTTGCTGCCATAAATTCCTAATAGGTACTTTCATCACTTGGTAATAAAATAAATATTTTATTGAGAGTAGGCACTGATGTATTTTTACAGTCTGGAAGTACACAATATTTATCTTTTTTATCCATGTTAATAACAAAATACAGAACACTTAAAAGATATGAACGAAATTAGCACACTGCGTTTTCGTGCGCTCTATTTTCATTATTTATTTTGAGGGAGAAGCAGCTGAAAAAAAACTCAAATATTTTGCACATTTACTAACTACAAGGTGTACTTTCGAAATATGAATTAAAAAAAAATGATAAATGAGCCCATTGAAATTTAATATACCGGGTGTCCCAGCATAGCTGGTGTTACTCTGAGGCAAGCCTCACGAATCCAATCCATGAGATTCTCCAAACATACCAAGTATAGTACATCACTGTGCTCAGAATGATGTGGGGATAGGATTTCAGGCTCTAGCTATACAGGTTGCCGTTAAAAAAAGTTAGGGGTGGTTTTTTAGGGGTTGCAAGAGGGAACACGGTTTCAGAGATTTTATCAAACAAAGTCTTTCATGCCCTTTGCGAGTTTTTTTATTTACATTTTTATCTTTTCAAATAACGGAGATATCGAATGTTAACCTAATTCTCGGACATCCAGTATATTTGTTGAAATATAAAAAAAAAATGCAAGGTAGGCTTGTAGGCTTTTTGTTTTACTTTGTTTACTTGAATATTGAACTTGAGATAATTGAGTATCATCTGCGAACGCATGATGTGATGGCTCTATTAAGAATTGTGATTGTGTTCAACATAAAAATAAAGGACCTAAGAACAAACCCTGTGGGACTCCAATTAATAGGAAAGCGGACGTTGAGTATAAGTCACTAACTCGAACTATTTGTCACCTATTGTATAAATAAGATTTAACAAAATTAACCGCAATTTGATAAAAAAATTTGCCTTAGCACACATTAACCATGATCAATTTTATAAAATTCTTTGGAATAATCCAATG